>JBBPFJ010000026.1:322015-936465 GCA_037975025.1 Excoecaria agallocha
ACGGTATAAAAATATTGAAAACTCTGAACGACCGTATTACTGAACAGAAAAAGTAAGAAACTGTTAAAAGTCTGAAAGGTGAAATGAAGCGTAAAATGAAAATACTGAATTATTAAGGACTAATTCATAAATCAATGAGAAAGTGGTGAATTATGATGACATAATTCACAAACTGCATATAAAGCACTGAAAAATCGACTGTCAAAATAATAAAAAAGAGAAAGCTACTGAATAGTCAAAAGTAAAAAAAAAGATTGACTGACAAAATGTACTTTTTTGAAAAAGTAATTAAAATTATTTAAATTAAATCTGAAAAATATTTTGAAAGTAGTTGCAATTGTTGAAAAATTGAAAATTATTTTTAAAGTAAGTGATTTTGCCCTTAGCAATAGTCAGGCAATAAAATTTTTTCTTAGGATATGATTGGCTACCCATAGGGATACCCTATATTACGGTGCAAATCATGGTGACTTGCTTTGCTATGGTAAGATCTCTGATCTCCATAGTATCTGTCTGTACTGATATCTACTATGTGAAAATTGGTCCTTTGGGGATCATTTCTTAGTCTGTATATGGCCCTGTGGGATCCACGTCCCGTATATCCTATTTGAAAATTTCTGTCGAGATTGTACTAGGGGCATACTAATAAGACTAAGTCAGAAATTCTAAAAAGAAAGCTAAAAGTGAAAGTCAAAAGTGAAAAAAGATATAATTGAAAGAAATAAAAAGTTTGGGGCAAAAATATAAATTTTTCAAACATTGAACTTAATGAGCAAAAAAGATGAAAAAATATTTTACAAGGGTAGAATAGTAATTTAACGATCAAACAGTCTAAATATAAGCTTTTGTGAAGAAAAATGACTAAAATATAATTTTACATGAAAAAGTCAAAATGAGTACCAATTGATATATTATATACCAATTATTGATTTAAAAATGAAAAATTTGTAAAATAGTGCCAATATTGCAATTAAAGTTTAAAATGGCAATTTCATAATTAATTGAGAAATTAAGAATAAAAAATGAAATATTGCATAAAAAAGTTCAAACAAGGACCGGATAGAAATTTTGTAAGCCAAAAGTCAAACAAACAGTAAAAATGAGTAAACCAATGACAATTTTGCAATTAAAATGTAAAAGTGACAATTTTATAATAAATGTGTAAAAATGTCATTTTTTAATAAAATTAAATATTTAATTGAAAAGTTTGTCAAAGTAATGATATTACTTGGCATTGAATATTAAAAGCATTGATAATTGTATTTTGATAAATAATTGATAAAGTCAAAGTAAAAATAAATAAACTAATGGTAAAATCATAATTATAGTATAAAAAGAATATTTTTGTAAATAATTGAAAAGTTTAAGACCAAAGTGAAAGGTTTGTCAAAGTTTAGTAATGATTTGAAAATATTGTTAAAAATGTAAAAAAGTGTTTTTAATAAGAAAAATATAATTTTTAGTATAATTAATGTAATTATGCTTATTTGGAAAATTTTTCGATTTATAGTCACCACCGAACATGTTTAGTGTTCAGCACGTAGTGTTTACTGCATGTAGGTTCTGAAGAGTAGCTGAAGCATGGTACACAGTGGAGCAAAAATTGAAGAGAAAAAGATAGTTATAATTATTTTATGTTTTGACATGTATATATTTAGATATTTGAAGTAAAGGACTGAACTGTATTTGATCAGTAAATTGTTGTGACTGTAATTAGGTGTTTTGTCAGAAAGTATTTTTGAATGAATATGTTTGATATGTGAATGAATGTTTGGAATATGTATTTATATCTGTTATAGACTGTTGTGCCTTTGAAAGGCTTTGGCTTGTTAGTTTTTCAGGGGTCTAGTAAGTATATAGCCATTATACTGTCGAAATATTTGATGAAATGAATAATATTTTTAGACAATTTTAAGTCAATGATAAATTAGTTGTGAATTTAAATAATGATTAAGTATTGACGATCAATGAATTTTGTTAAGAATTTGAAAAAAAAAATTTGACTTACCGCTTAATTTTGTATGTGAAATATTATTATTACAAGAGAGTAAGAATCTGTATATTTTTAATATTCTAAATGTCATAAATTTTTATGTACAATTAAATTTCTTTTGATATCACTATCTTTGCAATAATGGCTAGTTGTGATATTATTAGGATAGTATACGGCCGTACAGACTAGCTAGATTCTTAATTATTTCTTTAATATGTAAATTGGAAGTCGGTCGTGGTGGTTGAATACTTAGCAAGTGCTTAATTCATTTTAAAGAATAGTGTAATCTAGTTTAAATGAAAGCTACTGTTTTGTTTTGTTGGTTAAAATTATGTTTTTGTATATCTTACTGCATTATTGGATTAAATTGTATATATAGAGTGTTTCCTACCGTACGTTGTTCATTAGTTAGAACTAATCATAGAGCATCTCTTGGTTACTTCACAAAATAAGTTCTAACTAATCATAGAGCATCTCTTGGTTAGTTTACAAAATAAGAAATGATTGGTTGTTAGAAATATTTTCAACAATTAAATCAGGTTTACTAGAAAATGTTTAGAATTTATCTTTGAATCTATGATAAAATAGTAAATTAAAATCGAAATTATACTTTTGGTTGGAGTTGTTTATTCTGTTGATTTTATTTTATTTGTTTCTAATTTTAGTTTATTCTTCATTATAATTTAAAATCCCTTATTTTATTCTTTTTTTATTTTTAAAAGAATTAGAAGTTACAATCAATCAGACTCATTACAGTTACAATTTATATTGTTTTAAGAAGTAAATATTTATAACTTAATCTTTTTATTATTCAATCCGCCTTATATAATCAGACTGATTCGCCACATATAATAAATTAATGGTGATGATTATAATTTCAGCATATATCTAGTGGAGAAAACTGAATGCTGGTTTTCTTTCTAGGGGTGCTCAAAATCTAACCATATCCAAATAATCCGATATGAACTAAATATTCGGATAGAATTATTAGGATTAGGTAGGGTCGGGGAATTTGAGATTTTTTGGATTCGTGTCGGGTTAAAACCCTTTTAAACCCGATTCCGCCTAAATAATCCATTTCCATCTTTTTTTTTTTAAGAAACGCACTCCCATCCTTCAAAAACTCCACTTATTATTTTAAAAGTTTATTATTTTAAATTTATCAATATTAAATTTTAGTTTATAAAATTAAAATTTATTATACTTTATCCATTTTGGATTTAAGTTTATTATATTTACTTAATTAAAATCTTATATTGTATTTTATTAATTATACTATATCCATTTAAATTTAAATTGACTTTGAATTTTAACTCTTCCTATAAATTTTGGGATGATAACTGATGCATTTACAATTAGTCACAAAAGTTATTTATAGTAATAATAATAAATTTCTAACAGAAGTTTGAATCATATATAATTAAGATATTATTATGTTTAAATTGTGTTTTTGCTATTAAAGCATTATTATTATATTGATATAGACATTCTTATGATTATTATTAATATGTTGAAAATTTTATTATGGAATTTAATTTTTAAAACATGTTTAAATAAAATATATTAATTATTTTTTCAACATCGGGTTCACTCCAAATAAACCTTTAACCATTGATGATTTGCTATCGTTAACAATTTAATTTTTCTTTTTTTTTTACACTTTCTTTTTTAAAAGGAAAAAAATGAGAAAAGACCATGTCTTATTGAAGACTCACTACAAAAAAAATTGCTAATTAGCGACGAAAAATAATTACCAGAATTCGTCGCTAAAGTAATTTAGCGACACCTGACGAACAGTCGCTAAAAGCTTAGTCGTGAATATATTAGTGACGGAATTCAAAATCAATTGCTAATTTAGCGACGAAATATCTCTGTCGCTAATTATTATTGTATCAATAACGACAGGTGCACTAATAACTCCCATCACTAAATTTGTCGTAATTATTTGTGAAATTCTTATTTTTACATATTAGCGACAGTTGTTGTCGCGAATCCGTCGCTAAATTATAGCAAAATTTAAATTTTTTTAGTATTTATTAATTTTCATATTATACACAATAATGATCACACATATACATACACATATATATTTATTCCAAAACATAATATATTCCAAAACACATATATAAAAGTAATTGAATTCGTACATAATGTTTGATAGAAAAAAAATATAACATTAGTATATATAGCAATATATAACATTAGTATACATCAGTGGTATCATAGAAAAAAAATCTCCATATTAGAAGCCAACTTTAATTAGCCTAAGAGACAGTGTTCTCACTCAAAGTGGATGGTTCTGGCTAAATTTGAGATTGTACCTATATCTGTGGAACTTTAGGTGCTGAGTTTTCTATTGGTTGATCTACAGGCGGAGCAGATTTGGTTGGCACTGATACTGTAGCTTCAACTATTTCTGGAGGTTGGAACTTGTTGATATAGTAGCTGAATAATGGTCTTGAGTATTCAGCTGTCTGCAAATCAACTGGCTTCTTTCCAACTTGGATGAAAACTGATGAAGACGTAGCAACAGAGATCAGAGCAATGCCAACAGCAATTGCTGCTATGTTTTCAACTCCATCAAAAGAAGAACCTGCAGTTCCTGAACTTATTGCACTTTCTGCCACATACACTGCAGGCTGAAAATCGAAAGGTCATTAAAACTGGGCACATAGCAAATGTTACATAGAAAATTTAATCGATATTCCATTCCTCTCCATGGAAGACATACAAAAAAGTTGAAGGCCACATAGGGAAAAAGAAATAAGTGGCATCAAGATGTAGTCTCAGCATGAAAGTTCCGGAAAATCATTTAAACTTCAGAAATAGGAAGTGCTTAAAATTGAGGGAACTTTTTAAAAGCATGTTGTTATATTTAAAACATTGCTGCAGATGTTTCCATGCCAATATGGTGTTACACATTTAGAGTAACCAACTAATTTAAAAAAAAAATTGTACCTGGAGCTATGTGCCATGGAATTTGAACCTTCCTGCATAATTCATCCAAATCCTCTTTTGAACCTATATTGTGCTTTAGAACAGGAGGGCTTCATGCTTATTAGGGATTTTTAGGAGAACAATTGTAGGTTTTTTTTGTTCCTCAATCACGGGCCAAAGAGGAACTTTAGATGCTAAGAACAAATTACTGGATGGAGTTATTACAATCAAGACCTTCCTGCATGACACCCACACAAGTCCTTTAAGAAACAAAGACAAAATTGAGTTATTACAGTCAAGGCCTTCCTGCATGACACCCACACAAGCAAATAGAGACTACAAAGGGCAATTTTACAGATTAAAACTCATACTCAAAACAAATTCACCCATCTTTAACCATAACTTTATTGACTATTCACAAAGTCCCTTATCCATATCCAGGTCTAGTCTCCAAGTCCAATATAAATAACTTCAGAGGAGATAACATTCAAACAGAAGAGATGATGAATGAAGCAAAAAGAAGCAGTGCATGTCAATTAATGGCATAGATCTGAACTAAATATTTGGACAGTAACTACCTGTTGGTATGGCCAAATGGCCACATGTCAGTCCTGTTGTTTATTTACTTGGGTATGCCTTTAACATGCATCAGAGATTACATTGGATTTAATACACAAATAACAAGATGTGATAAATAAAATGGACTCTTATAAACTTCAAATTAGCAAAGTAGAACCCAATTAAAAAAAAATAACCTTGCACCCATGAGATTATACCTGTATTTGTGGAACTTCAGGTGCTGAGTTTTCTGTTGGTTGATCTACAGGCGGAGCAGATTTGGTTGGCACTGGTACTGCAGCTTCAACTATTTCTGGAGGTTGGAACTTGTTGATATAGTAGCTGAGTAATGGTCCTGAGTATTCAGCTGTCTGCAAATCAATTGGCTTCTTTCCAACTTGGATGAAAACTGATGAAGACGCAGCCACAGAGATCAGAGCAATGCCAGCAGCAATTGCTGCTATGTTTTTAGCTCCATCAGAAGAAGAACTTGCAGTTCCTGAACTTATTGCACTTTCTGCCACATACACTGCAGGCTGGAAATCGAAAGGTCATTAAAACTGGGCACATAGCAAATGTTACATAGAAAATTTAATCGATATTCCATTCCTCTCCTTGGAAGACATACAAAAAAGTTGAAGGCCACGTCGGGAAAAAGAAATAAGTGGCATCAAGATGTAGTCTCAGCAAGAAAGTTCTAGAAAATCATTTAAACTTCAGAAATAGGAAGTGCTTAAAATTGAGGGAACTTTTTAAAAGCGTGTCGTTATATTTAAAACATTGTTGCAGATGTTTCCAAGCAGCTATAATATTATTTGAAATTGCTTAAGTCTACTCATACTAAAAAGTCTGGGCATTTTCTCTTCTCGAGCAAACTAAAACACTAAACCTCGAACTATATAAATTCTACTTAAAATTAAAAATTTGGAAGCTCGCAAACCCTCACATTTCAATAGAAACCTAAATCCTAGCTTAACCGAGAAAAATTGCCAATCAAAATCAACACAAACCTTCAGCACTATCATCATTATCTTAAAATGCCATCATGAGCCCATAAAAAAAAGTAGGGTTCTTGGAAGACCAAGACTTCCACAGGTACGAAGCCAAGGAGAGATTCTGAGGGTTTAGAGAAATGAGGAGTGAAATTACTTTTGGAGATCTGGTGAGGAGGTAGGACGAAGAGGGTAGGACGAGAATCGGAGCCGGAGTTATGTGCCATAGCTGATCGGTGTGAGTTAACGGAGACACGGGGAGCCAAGAAAACCCTTTTTTGATTGCTTACAGCAAGGTAAGCGAGAAGCCAGATGGGAGAGAGGTAATATAGGTTAACGGGGAAAGATAAATGAAAAAAAAAGGGTAGGCACATCTTATTACCCCAAAATATCTCTTTTATTATTATTATTATTATTATTATTATTATTATTATTATTATTATTATTATATACTTAATTTATGATTTATAAATTAAAATGTATTTTAATTTAACACCACTAATTCAAAAGCTTTCAAATAATCGCCTAATCGTCCTAATTTCTCAATAAAATTATAACCCAGCTCACCTAAATTAAATATTATTCATGAGTTAAAAAATACTTTCGGTCAACTCAGAGTCGGGGCATTACATATATGGATCTAATTTCATGTGTAAAATAAAATTATTAAAAATAATTATTAACCATAAATAATTATGTAAATTTTTTATTAATATTATAATGTTTTTAATATTATACAGTTATTATTAAAAATAATTATTAACCATAAATAATGTTTTTAATATTATACAGTTTTTAATAATAGTATATTGTACACCTGTATTAAAAATGCTCTCGTACGATTTCAAATTTTTGGGACGTTACAATTAAGTTTGAACAAAAATAATTTAATTATAGAACTAGACATTTCAATTATTAAAAACTAAAATTAATTCAATTAATTAATTCTTATTCAATTAAATAATAAATTAATCTTAAAATCATATACACATTAAATTGAAACGATGGAGAGAGGTGAGTGGAGAGAAAATGTTATTTTTATATGTAGGGTAAATTTTTAAAATTACTAAAATGTCCCTACTAAATTTCATCATTTTATCCTTGTATTCAAGGATAATTTTGTAAATACATATAACTAAAATTTTTCATAATTTAAAATTTGCTCAAAATTTTAACAAAATTTAATAAATAATAAATTTTTCATAATCATTTTAAATGAAATAATAAATTTTATATTATTATATAAATATTTATATTTTTTATTTTTTATAATATGACTATGTAATAATTATAAAAATTACTTTATTATTATTATTAAAAATGTAAATTTTTTAAATAAATAAGTTGATATTTGGAGATAATTGATAAAGAAATCAATAGAATTTCTAATAATTTAATATTTGATTTAAATTTTATAAAATAAAAATACATTAGACAATTTTTTTATTTTTATTTTAAATGAAATAATAAATTTTATATTACTATTTTATAAATATTTATTTTTATTATTCTTGAACATACAAATATATAATAATTGTAACAATTAGTTTATTATTATTATTAAAAATTTAAATTTTCTAAATGAATATTACTATACATGTGAGAGAAATTAGAAAAATTATTTTTTAATTTATTTGCGACGGATTAGCGACTAAGTATTTCCGTCGCTAATTGTTTTACTTTAACAAATTACTATTAGCGACAGAACTACCTCTGTCGCTAAACCGTCGCAAAAATGACGCTATATTTCCCTCCAAAATTAGCGACTAAAATGTTCGTCGCTAAATTTTCTGGAACTAATTTCATGAATAAAAATTATAAATTTTAGCGACGGAAAATTGTCGCTAAGTCCGTCGCAAAACATGGCGCGTATGCTTCCTGCCAATAATTGATGACTGTTTTTTTCCGTCGCAAAAAAGTAGTAAATATCCTTCCACAACGGATGTAAAACAGTCGGGAATCCGTCGCAAAATTTATGACGAAAATAATGCCGTCGCTAATTGGCAGTTGTTTTTGTAGTGACTAATAATAATATGGACTCGTAATACCATTTATCTCATTGAAAATTATATAAAGAATAAAATTTCGGTGTATAAATAAACTTGGTGGATAAAAAATAAAAATTTAAATTGCATAAATGATTTAAAAATAATATGTGTTTGAATATTTTTTAAATATTTTATTTTTTGTAATTTTTATTTTATATTCGTGAACAATGATATTTTTATATAATTTTTTATTTGAATTTTAATCTAATTTTTGTAATGTCAATTGAAAGAGAAAAATTATTTTTTAATTTAAAAAATAAATTCGGATTATTCGGACGGAGTTCGAATTTTTGTGGGTTATTCGCGTAGGGGGCTTATTATGCATAGGATAGGGTAGGTTGGAATTTAGGAAAAAATCGGGTTTTGGATTGTTTGGATTCGGATCGGGTTGACTCAAATTTGCCCGATGAACACCCCTATGAAATACTACAAATTTAAAATTTTAGTCTTAGACATATATATTTATTAGAAATTAATGCACTTGGTAATGGATTTATGGTAATGTAGCTATTATTAATCTAGAATTGTACATAGACAATTATAGGAAAAACTATATTAAACGAATAAAATTGTTTATAAATTGGGTGTGACACAAAGTAAAGCATTTAGCGTAAGACAATACCCAACAAGGGATTTTGATAAAATAATGCCAATAAAATATAATTAGTGGTTGAAATTGGAAAATGATGAATGATTACAAAGCAAGGTCAAAGTTTAAATCAAACAAGTTAAACTTTGGTTAGTATTCTATGAGAACAATGGTTGAAATTCTTTCTTTGACGCGACCAACACATAACCATATTTATTTTTCTTAATTTTGCATCACCAGTTACGTTAATATTATAAAAATTTTCGATAATAATTTAAATGATCGAAAATTTAATGATTTTTTTTTAGTTTATCAGAATTCTACCTTCTTCTTCCTCTAAAAATATATTATAAAAAAATTACGCCAATATTGCGTTTTCAAATTTACTTTTCACTCGAGGGATTTTTTTTTTTAATTCAAATGAGCATGCAATAAGCTATTTTGTCATTCTACGTTTCTGCAACAAAACCTTCTATGATCTATCATAATCTCAGTTTTATATTGTAAACATTAGCAACTAATCCAAATATATCTTTTAAGATTATGACAATATGAACAGTTAGTTCAAATAATATTTAATTTACTATTACGTTTCCGACATAGTTAACCATATGACATGAAAAAAATGTAATTAGTTAAGGTATATAAGTAATTAATAATTTACCATGTTGTAATGTCTGAAATAATCTGATAGCAGTATCCAATATTCAAGGTTCTAATAACTAATAAGTCGAAAGGAAATCTGCAACGACGACATTCTAATTAATTTTAAATCTTTGATGGAGGACGGAAATTAAGATTGGGTAATTAAGCTTTGTTTTTTGCATTATTAAAAAACTTAATATATTAGGTTTGGATGATACTAGAAGATCGGAAATTAAGGTTGGATTTTACTCCCTGGTAAAAGAAGGAAACGTAAGCAATCTGAATTGGATTTTGAATGCCCAACATACAGGGACGAACCCGTAGATCAAATTAATAAATTATAAATGAAGATGTGGAAAAAATTTGGAGCAAGTTTAAGAAAAATAATTTCAAGAATTAAACTGTTATTCATAAGAAATATGCAAAAATATATATATAATTTAAGAAAGTTAAAACTCTTTCCATGATTTACGTAAGTTGTTTGAAGTTTCTCGAAATTTGTTTTTGAGAAGACAGGTACTAAATACCTTCTATTTATTACGTTCTTTTCTATATTTTATTATTATTTACATGATATATGTTTATTTTATAAATTATAAAATTATGGCCATACTTGATTTTCTGTATTACATATGAAATACTATAATATAGTATAAGTTAATATAAATACAGTATTTAAAAAGTTTTCTAAAAAATTAATGTATGGATAATAAAATACATTATAGGTTTTATTATCATATATATAACGTATAAATAATACACCATAAAATCTTAAATTTGACTAATACAACAAATATCGTATATTACTACTAAATGCTGTTTCATCACCATTGCCCCTATCATTATTGTTGCCGCCGCCACCGTTGTCGCTATATTCATCACATTGCCACCACCACTACCATTAATATCACAACCATTACTGTCGCTACCACCACCCCGCCGTCGTCACCACTACTACCATTGCCGCCACGACTGCTCCCACCATCACCATTATACCACATCAAAACTAATTTTTCAAACTAATAATATTAAATATATAACTTAACAGCTATTATACAAATATTATATTATAATTCATAAATTTTTTTATTTTTTGCTCAAATATTTCGTGAATTCGCTATTTAGATTTCTTATTTTTTATGTAATTTTGTCCTTAGAAATGATGATCTTTCTCATAATATATAGTTATTTATAATTATATTTTTTATTTTTTAATAAAAAAATTGATGTATGTATTAAAAATTATATTTTATAATTATAATATTTTTTGATAGCATGGAAACATTGTTTCTAGCAATGTTATTAAAATTGAACTGAATCAACTGAACAGTGAACCAACAGGTCATCCAATTGATTTAATTACATAAAATCGAATTGGACCAGAAAGAACTGGAGAACGGAGCAAAACCAAATTTTTTGCTAAAATATGTAAAAAAGTCATAATTTTTTTTGTATATTTTCACACACACACACACATGTATATATATACATTATTTATTTATTTATTTGAAAAAAAATAGTATTTTAAATTTTAAAGATGTCACTTAATAATTTAATATATTTATTATCTATTTGGATTCATTGTAATCAAATATAATTGTACTCATATATGTAAGGTCCGTGTTTTCTATGTTTGCTTCATTAGTACTCTATCTAAATAATAAATATTTTTCATGAAATGATAGATTTTTATATTTCTAACATATGATATTGAAAAATTCATAATTAATCACCTGTAGTAAAAAAATTGAAATTATGTTTTGTAACTTATTATTACGATATTTGTGACATATATTTAATGTTTGATGAATATTTTTTTAATTTTTATATAGTAGTATTTATAAAATTATATTAATTAATAATATTTTAAAAATAGAAAAACTTTGGTTTAATCTGATCGAATCATGAACTCTAACTTTGTCGGTTTTTTATCCGGTCCAATTTTAATAACATTGATTTCTAGAGATGTTAGGATGTAGCTTTTTGCGTTAGTCTTTTCTCTTCTTCACATAAAAAAAATATACTATTTTTATCTAAATTAGTTATAATAAAAATAATTTAATTTTATCTATTTTTATTTTTTTAAATAAAATATTATGATATTATAAATCAAATATAATATAAAAATATTACAAATTAATATAACTTTTTTTATCAAATAGTATATAATATAATAAAAATTATACATAAAAATTAATACTATACAAATTAATATAATATAATATAATAAATTAATCGTGCCCTACATGTTTTAATTCATTTGTACATGTAAAATATAATAAATAAAAAATAGCAAACTGGAGGAAATATTTTGACCTAGCCGCCATGCTTTTGGAGTCTAGCGCTGTCAGACTGTCCTTGAATAAATAATTCACTGAATTTCTTATTATTCTTTGGTTTTTTGTTTCAACGACTTCGTACTTCATAACAATAATTTCTCCAAATAACTGTCATGTGCAGTAAAATGGGAGGGGAGACGAATAATTTGAAAATAGTCAATAACAAATGATTTTTTATTTTTTAGGACGAGCTACACGAAATCAAGAAACTTAGAGAGATTAATTATATAATATCTTTTTTGTATATATATATAAGAAGAAGAAAATTATATAATATCTTTTATTGCTTTTAAAAAATTAGATATTCGTTTAAATATGCGAGGCAATGCCAATCAAAATTAATCATTACATAAATAAATTATTCAAACTGAGCTTTATTGCCAGTGGACCTCTAGCCTCAGTTGAATTTTGGAAATTAATTAATGTTGGCCTGGTCGGTACTGTCCATTTTTCTTGCTATATATTCTAGGAAATTATACATTTAGATTATTTTCTGTCAAGAAAAAAAAACATCTGATTTTGCCCGCTAAGTTTTGAAATTAATATAAGATTTGAATTATTTTAAGGATTTAACTGAAAATTAATTATATAGAAAAGGAAAGTTAAGTGCATGAGTGATGATGAAATCTATTAATGTGTACGCGTACACGAAAAAGTTCCAAATCTTCTATGTATGAGGCGGCTGATAATCACTTGAATTAAAAAATATATTTATCAGATTCATTTAATGGTGTTAGATTTAATTTAATCAGTAATCAAATTAAATATTAAATAAAATGGCAAAATTACACTAAAAATAAAATAACGAGAAGCTACGATTAGCCACCTAATTGTAGGTACATTCAGCCTAACCATGAGAATTTGAAAAAGCCCATCCTTATAAGATAAATATAAAATATTACTGCAATTTACAATTGATTATGTTATCATTGGTTTGAAGGATCTTTCTCATGCAAAGAGCACGTTTATAATGTGAACTAACACAATAGGTTTAGATCCCCTAAACAAATTTCCCTCTACGAAAAGAAATAAATAAGATAAGTTAATTTTGGTTAATGATTATTAAGACTAGAAAGCTACTTAATTTTGTGTTACTTTAATTTTTTGGTTTTTTTTTTTTGTTTTTTAATAAACTAAAATCTCATATTTGTGTAAATTTTATTCGCATATGAAATTAAATACAGTTAAGTTTTTGTTATGTGTGAGTTTGTCTTTTTAATTTGAAGTTCCTTGTATTTCTGATTTGAAATTTGTACTTTTTTTGGATATAAGAATTTTTATTTTTTTTTGTATGAAAGATGGCTAGGCGGTTTTTTTTTTTAAAATAATAGATGTATTGAATTTTACGCTAAAAATTAGATCATCCACGATATTGTTTTTATCATCCATTATTTTTATAAAAAAAAGTTTAAAGATATATTTTATTAACTCCATTAATTGATTAATTATATGCATATCATTAGGTACATAATAAATGAGTAAATTTATTTATTTAATTAATAAGAATATGATTAACAATTTAATAATTCCTATATAAATTTAGTAATAAAATTTATGTACAAATTAACATATAATTTTAAATTTTATGATTAATTTAATGTCAAATATAGTGGTGATTAACAAAATTAATTTGTTTAATAATAATATATCTTTTGAGTTAATTTCGGACAAAAAGAGATCAACTCATTTCAAAAATTAAGGTTTGAAAATTTGTGGTTGCGTTAAAAACTAATTAAATTCCCACATGCCAAAGATATAAGCCTTAACGGGGTCCATTAGCAATTTTTTTTTAATTAGTTTATTGATATTGATTTTTTAAAAATTATTAATCAATAATCAATTCACTAAATTCGATTAATCAGCATATCGATTTCGATTTTCGAGGTTTAGTTAACCATTATAATTTTTAACATAAAATCAATAAAAAAATTAGGTGAACTCTAATTCACTTTCAAAGTTGAAAGTAATTTAAAATAAAAATTACAAAATAAATATAACATTAGCCATAATTCATTTCTCACTTTCACCATTCTCTACTTCTTAGGGGTGTTTAAAACCCGACCCTACCCGAACAACCCGCACCGAACAAGAAATTCGGGTAGGGTTATTAGAGTCGGATAGGATTATGAATTTTGGATTTGTTCGGATTGGGTCGGGTTAAACTCTCATTAACCCAAACAATCCGAAAAATAAATATTTTCTCCCCAAAACGCAACGTTTTGATAATCGGGTAAGTTCAAGTCGGGTGAACTGACTCGAATTTTCTTTTAAATAATTTAAAATAAAAGAAAAAAATAATTTTAAAATTAAAAAATCGGGATGTTCCGGTTATTCGGATGGGACCCAAAATTGTACGGATTATTCGGATAGAAACTCGAAATATTCGTAGGATAAGATTAGAATATAAGGAACAAATTTGGGTTTCGGATTATTCAGGTTTGGGTTTACCCAAACCCGCCTAATGAACACCCATGGTACTTCTTATTGTTAGTTATTTCAAGGTAACATTATAAAGTGAACTGGATGGTTATTGTGAATTGGCATGCTTAATCCTAAAAAGAAAAAATTTTGGACAAAATTAAGTATTAAAATATACACTCTAAAACATTAAAAAAAAATGTCGCTAAAAATTACGAAGTAAGCTGCAGCTAGATACCAATATATGTGCTAAAAAAAAGTATATATAAAGGTTAACTGGTAACTCTATATAAAAATTACTATATATTTAATTAAAGAAAATGATATATAATTTAAATATAATTTTTAAAGAAAAAAAAATTATTGTATAAAAATAAAAATAATAAAATATAATATAAATATAAATCGATTAATTGTAAACTACAATTGGCCGATACTAAATTATTAAGATTAAAAGTATTAAAAATTAAAATTAAAATTGAATATATTGATTAACAAAAAAAAAATTAGTTCGATTTTTAACTGATTTTATAGTAGATGAACTTTTTTTTCTTGAAAAAGAGGTAAATTTGCCACTCAAATTTTTAAAATGGCTTAAATATGCCACTTGAGTTTTTTTTTCTTAAAAAAAATGCCATTATGGTTATAGAATTAGTCCAATTTTACCACTATATTCCATATCAGCGGACAAAAATATGAGTCATCAGCAAAAAAATGATATGTAGCATTTAAATTAATTGGATCCAAATTAAACCAATCCGAATAAAAATTTTAAATCAATGTTAAACCAAACCCAAATTAAAATAAATTAACCAACCCCACTCTAATCTACCACTTATTCTTTATCTCTCTAACCCATTTTCTTAAGGAAAAGAAAATTGTTTCAAATAATTTCCAATTACAGAAAAACCTTTCTTCTTAAACATTTCGCCGCCCAATAGAAACTGATAAATTAAAAGTGAACAAAACCCAATTTGTACAAACACATGGTGGTAGCTCAATTTCTAAACATTACTATCTTTACGTCCTTGTTCGTACCCAGCTTGACGGCGAGAATGTGTTAGAAAGGAAAGAAATGAGTGGTAGATTAGAGTGGATTTGGTTAATTTGTTTTAATTTGGATTTGGTTTAACTTGAATTTTAAGTTTTAATTCAAATAATACGTGTTCTTTTTTTGCTAATGTGTTGATTAATTTGTTGTCGATTCATATTTTCGTTTGTTTACATGTGCTATAGGGAAAAATTGGATTTATTCTATAACTATAATGGCATTTAATATATATATATATATATATATATATATATATATATATATATATATATATATATATATATATATATATATATATATATATATAAGTAGCATACTTAACCATTTAAAAAATTTGAGTAGCAAATTTCCAATACGTTGGTGGCGTTGATATTTGTTTATTTCTTTTCAGTGGGTATAGTTTAAAAAGGAGTAATTGTACTGATTCATGCACCAATTACATCCTAAAATAGTGAAACTTTGAATATTTAAGGTTTTCAATTTAGTGTTATATGTACATAAATAGCTAATTAACCATAAGGGTAAAAAATAAAAAAAATCATTAATTATTTATTAATTTTATAAAATGACAATTTATATAAAACAAAATTTTTCTTAAATAGTGCTCTTGTCATGGACCCAAAAAATGTTGTTAAGATGATGTCAAGACTCCTAAGAAATGGGATGTGCTGAAATGAGTTATTTTTCTCTTAATTAAATATTTTGAAAGGAGTATTTTTAAATATTTGAAAATGAGTGTTTTGCCCCTTATTGAATCTGTCCAATATAAATCTTAATTAATTGATTACTAAATAGTTATAAAAAATTAAAAAAAACAAAAAAAAAATTAATGTCAATAATCATTATGGCCTCCTTAATCATGGAATTTGACGTTAATTAAAGTATTGTAGAAACAGAACCTTTCTTCTAGTGCTGACATCCCACCCTTTAAAAAATTATTTCTTATTATTATTATTATTATTTGTTTCACCTTTTTGTCTAGATTATTTCCCCTCACATATTTCATAGATGTAACTTAATGTTGTTAAGTGCATGCATTCAATTATGTTAATATCAATTAATAAGTATTATTAGAATAATAGAGCCTTCAAAGAAAATATTTCAAGAATATATTCTTTCAAAAATTACCATTTTTTCTCAGAAAATTTATTGAGTTCTCCATTTTCCTCCCATGCAGTGGGTACTCGTAAAGGCTAAATTAGTGGACAATGGAATTCCTATAAATCCTAATAACTAATAAGTAATTATACATGTTTCGTCCATGATATATACTCATAAAAATTAATGCACATTGAACTGCTAGAATTACTTTTAAAAAGAAAATACTAGAATTTGTTGGGTAACCAATACTAAATTAAAAATATGAAAATTTTAAAATTTCTACGTTCATAATTAATTAGATTATATGCTCCTCTCTTAAAATAACAATAAAAAAATGATTATATACCCCTCTTTTATATATATATATATATATATATATATATATATATATATATATATATATATATATATATATATATATATATATATATATATAATCTAGAATGCAAATTTTACTGTATTATAACAAGTATTGTCCTTTTATTTTACATCAATATTTTTTTTTATAAAACAAATGTGCATTTTCAGAATGAAATTGTTGGGTATTTTCTATTTATTTTAAGTCACTTTCTTTATCATTATTATATGTACCTAAAAATAATATAGAAGTCAAAATCATACTAGCTAATATTTCAGCATCAAGTTCAGTTCAAGTTCATTTTGTAATCAAGTTTTGCCCATAATCAGCTCATTCTCTGCCCGTTAAATTTGCATGACTCAACAGAATTTTCTTAAAAAAAAAAAAAGGGATCAGAATTTATTTAATCGTGCCGGAGGAATTATGTGTTGGGTTGAGCCATGTTTATTTGAGGGAGTGCACATGCACACCCTCAAATTCAGAATTTCTTTATATATATATATATATATATATATATATATATATTATGCTAGGAACCCTTTAATTTATTTTAAGTGTCCCTTCTCAAATTTTAGTTCAATAATTATTACATAATTTTTTTAATTAAATTATAAAAATTAAAAAGTAATAATTCAAATCCATTTAAATAAAAAAATTAAATAAATTGTAAAACCTAGATATTTTATCTTTTACCCAAAAATAAAATTACATTATTTCTAAAAAAAAAGAAAAATAAATGCCAACTTATTTAACAACTTACAAAAAACCCTAACACACTTTCCATTTTTATTTTCATTTTCATTTTCATACACACTTTTTTTTTCTATTTTTTCTTCTTTTATTGCAATTTTTAAAGCC
This sequence comes from Excoecaria agallocha, assembly GCA_037975025.1. Lineage (NCBI taxonomy): Eukaryota > Viridiplantae > Streptophyta > Magnoliopsida > Malpighiales > Euphorbiaceae > Excoecaria > Excoecaria agallocha. The sequence continues at coordinate 339,903 of JBBPFJ010000026.1, forward strand.
TTTCAAATTTAAAATAGGATTAACAAGTAAGAAAATTTTTAATACTCTATTTATTAATTTTTGTTTTAATTGATTTTTTATTATTTTATAAATTATTTAGATTTTGATAAGTTAAATATATATTTTAACACCGATCTCAAATAAAATTAATAAAATAGACAATTTGATTGATAATGGATTAAAATAATTTTTTTTCTTAATTTTGATAGTATTAGTATTGAGCTAATTATATAACAATTTTTTTTATTTTAAATATTTTTTTAATTTTAAATAAAATATATTATCATGATATAATTTATATATTTTTAATTTTTTATATTAAAATTATGATATATGAACCCGTAAATCTTAGAATCCTGGCTCCACCACTAAATAAGACCGTTGATAATGGTTGGTGGAAAGGGTAGAGGCGGTGGGACATGTTAGTATAGTTGCAAAAGTTAATTTGTGAAATTGTTGTAATGGACTAAGTACCATGAATGTGTAGGCATCAAGGCTTGCCTAACCCATTAGTCAAAATTTTATTTTTGTCTTTCTTTTTTCTTTTATTTTACTCTTTTAATATCGTTGAATAAAAAGAAAATGTGCCAAATTAATTTTAAAAATTCCGTAAATATAAAGATTCTCCAATTAATTATAAAAAGTAATTACTTTTTTCATAACCGGTTGGTATACAAAATTTAAAACTAAAATTTTTATATTTAAATATTTACGAATGATCCAATATAATAAATCTAGAATCATTAGCATTAGATTAAATAAAACGAACTTAAATCTAAGCGATTTTAAAAAATTAACTTCTGAATTAAGAATTATGGAATTTGATTATTCAATTTTATAGACTGCAAACAATGGAGAGCAAGTGTAAGCAGTGAGTGAGAAATGAATGGGGACCGAATTTGGAAAAAAAACATACATGGTCGCTATCTGATCACGTGAGGGACGAGGAAAGAGGGACAAGTCTCGAAGTTTTTCCAACAGTTTATGGCCCTAAAGCTTATGGGGCCAAGTGAGTTTCATTGCATCGTCGTTTCTTTTTATATCACAAGTTTTGGCCTTCTTTTGCATCCTCGACCCTTTTTAATCACGAGTTTTAATTTTTTTTAATAAAAAAATACTGTGTCTAATCATAAAGATGTTATTAAAACGTATCAAATCTAATATCTCATGCATCTTTTATCAAATACCGATTATCGGATCAACCTTTAGTGATTTTCATTCTCGTTTCTTTTTCTTTTTTGTCAATTTTTTTGTCTAACTCTTCCTGTGTGCCGTAGATAAAAGTAGATTGATGAGTAGATTTGTGTGCTGTATCTAAACTAAATCAAAAAATGAGATATTTTCCAATTTAATACGATAAATTTACATTTTTTAATTATATCATATTTCTGTAATTTTATCCATTTTACATGGAATTATTACATTTTTTATTAATAACTTAACCTGTATATTATGATTTCTTTTTTATTTTCATTACTTTTTTTTTAAATGTCTTAATATATATAGGAACTTATATGCACAAAATTTATTTTTTGTTACTCCAGGAAAAAATTTCCATCAATTTTGACAATGTAGAATAAAATTGAGAAAAACTACAAAAAAAATGATATAACTATAAACAAACGATTAGTTTAGGCATCTTTTGAATATTATACCTATTTTTGTCAATATCCTAATTTCTTTAATATTAAAAACTCTTTGATTTTTTTTTTCTCCTAGGAAATGGAAATAAAAGGAAAATATTTATTCTGTTAACCAAAAGAAAGGAATGATAATGTTAATTGGACCGTGAAATTAATTGTTTGGTGATATTATTCCGCACCATGGTTCCCTTGGTGGAGATAGTAGACTGGTTGGCTGGCTGCCCAATAATGCGTTAAAACTTAAAAGAGTGACTCAGAATTAAGACGCACCAATATGAAAATGCTACTCTGACTTTTTGCTTCTCTTGATGTGTCGAAGTCAGTGAATTTTAAATATAAAAATAAAAAATATATATTCAATGAATATCGATAATCAATTATTTTTGTCTTTAGTGAATTGTATTCATTTGGTACCTTGTATATACAGTACATAATGAATTTTAGTTGTTGAATTAAAAAAAAATACTCCAATCCGTGCCATCAAATGATTGCTTACCACGTAAATCATTAATATTAAAATAATTATCGATTATATTAATTTTTATATAAAATTATATTTAATAGGTTAAACATTTCATTTTAATTAAATTACTACAGTAAAGTGTGTAAAAAAATATTAATGAAGGTATTAAATATTTTGTTGATATTATTATGTGATAATAAAATTGAAAATGATGTATTAAATGTTTTGGAATTTAGCAAAATGACAATTTGATAAGATAATTTTTTTAAAATAATAATTTGTGGAACGGAAGAAAAAAATAATATTTTTTATTTGTCATCATTTTGTTCATATTTATTATTCATTCAATGCATTAACAGTATTGAATCATCTTTGATCTTATAAATATTTGAAATAAATTATTTAAAGATGATCTTTTATCTCATTAAAATGGATAATTAACGGAAAAAAAATCTAGGGTGAAAGAAACTTCAATCGAAGTATACTCAAAAATAAGTTGAAAAATCTATTGTCATGCTTTTTATCAACCAAGTCATTGAGATACAAGAATTAACAATTTCCTAAGACCACACATGCTTTTTGAAGATAGAATGATCCATTCAAACGTGTGAATTTTCTAATTATATAGGCTTGCTTTTGTCCATATATATATATAAACAACCAAACAAGAATCATGAGAATGACATGTATACAAATTATGTTTCCAAGAAGCTACATAAGAATAGTTGCAAATGAAATTAACTTATGAGGTAATTCCAAAAGTTAATTTATGAGGTAAAAATTGTCCAAATTATTATAAAAAATCTTGTACTTTTATAATTAGATGATTTTTGATATTTATTGCACCTACTAATTACTTTTAGATCCGAATACATGTGAAAATTTCATAGGGCTGAATGAATATCCGTAGGCAAATTGAGACTGAGAGGGGCAAATTTAATAGAAATCATTACTAAACTTTCCAGGTTTGGAGACTTTGAAAAGGTTTTCTTGGGCTTTAAGGGGGCATGTATCTAGACCTTGTCAAGACCATCAGTTTTCAATTCTGTATAATTTTGGAAATCACTATCACTAAACAATTTCTGAAGAAAATTTGGGCGTGTTTAGCTAGCTAGCTTCGCAAGTTATTTAATTCTTATTTTTATCATGTGAAAAGGTTACGTGGTTACATCTGTTGGCAGCAATTTATAATTTTCAGTAAATTAATTCACATGAATCCTGTTTGTGGTATAATGAAAGATTGGAAAGAAATGCAGCGCAAAATGCAATTACAATTGCAATCAAAATTGTTCACTTAAAATTAATAATTGGAAGTTACTCGGAAGTATACCATTTACCCAAATTTGACTTGCATAGATCAACCAAATTCTGCAGAGCTAATTTACCTTAGAATAACCTCAATCGGTAAGTTTAGTAATTCATATGTAGATTGATTTTTCCGTGCTATAGTGGACTCAATTAAGTTTCGCGCTACGATCTGTAATCGTCAATATAGTCACCCACTATCGACACAACCCTAACCAACGATATATATATATATATATATATATTCTCCTCCTATTTATTTATTTTTATTTTACTTTGTCGATAATATACCTCCTATTCAATCTGGGTAGTCGGTTAGTTTCTAATTTTTGAAGGAAAAAATTAACCAATAAGAAATGCAAGTGACTATGGAATTGACAAATATGAAATTCAAATCACAATTATTTTTCTTGTTATTAATTTATAAGTATTAAAGTGTACTTTCAAATCACTCGAAAAGCATTTTGACCATGCATAATCTATTTAGGATATCAACGACAAGATTAGTTAATTTTTTAAATAATAATCCGCTATTTAAAATTTATTGACCGATTAATTTAAATTCATAATTGGAAGATTTGCAAAAAGGGGTGTAGTGCTGCTTTTTGAACATTTAAGATTAATTAACTTTTTTTTGAATATTTAAGATTAATTAACGTTTAGGATCCAAATTAGAATATTATATTGGTTTATTCAAACGGATATTTTATTTAAAAAAAATTTGAATTCAAATCTTGTAAGCTACGAAAAATAATACAGTATTAAGAAATTTTTATTTTATAAATTTAAATAAAATTAAATAATATCAGTAATTATATATATATAAATAATTAGCTGATATTTAGCTTTCGAATTAAAAAAATATAAATTATATCTCAACAAGCATAGGCTTATATGCTAGCAAATGAAGAAGCTTGCCATGGTTTTTTGAGTTCCCAGTAATCCAATTATGGTATGCACTTTCATGTCCTCCAAGTCGATTCAGGTTTTATTCCAATGATGAGTTCTGTTGACTTTATTTCCAATCCCTTTGAACTAATTAAGTTGCTCGTTTTTATAAAAATTTATTTGCTTTTCTAGAACTTAAAATCAAGAAGTTTGTCATCAAACCCCAATGGTGCACGAAGGTCAAATTATTTATTTTTATTTTCACTTTTGTGTATAGTTTTCTAACTTGCCTAATCACACATTCATCCAATCATTACTAGCCACATCAATTTTTTAATTAAAATTTTTTCTAATAAGGAATATAATCACAAATGATATTAAAAATTAACAATATGAACTAATATAATATATTGTCATTGATTTAATTTATGAATGATTCGAAACAAATAATTGCAGATTTTTTTACTAAAAAATAAAAATTTATGTTAATGAAAGTGTGATGTTTGATTTTATAGTACATAATCTCATGCACAAAAATACACATTGCACACTAGAAATGTATAGCGATCTATATCTTACTGTACCGAATCAAAATACAAAAAAATAATAATAAAGAATTGAATTATATCGTTGATTTTTTAACTGAAATTAAGCCAAATTGTACAGTTAATTTTATTTGAAATGGATCTAGATATTTTATTTAGATTGGGATAGAAATTCATATTGAATTATACTATATTGTTCTACAACCCAATTGGACTGAACGAACCGATATTTATTAATTATTATATATAATACTAATAATTAATATATAAATATTAGTCATAATTTTTATTCTTTATTTCTCATATAAATTTAACTTTATAATTATTTGTATTAAATATTTTAATGCACAAAATTAAGATAATAATCAGCTAATAAATTAAACTTAATATTTTAATTATAATAAGATAAATTTAATTATCATAATAATTATTATATTTATATGAACATGAATATATAACTAAAATAATTTGTATTTAATTTAATTTACCTTTAATACAACTCAACTAATACTTAATTTTTATTTTTGTACAAATATCTATATATATGTAAATTAAATAATTTATCACATAATTATTTTACTAATTAATTTTATTTATTTTTATTATCATTCAACTAGTATTCATCTATTTTTGTTACAATAACTATATCAGTATATGAATTAAAAATATAATTATGTATATTTGTTATTTGTAATGTAAATATATGAGTATATAAACAACTTACCAATATTTTCATTTACTTTTGTTGTCACTCAAATAGTACACATCTATTTTTGACATAATATTTATATAAATAATCGAATATGCAAATTAATAATATAATTATGTTCAATTATTATATATAATTAAATTTACTAATTCATTCAGTTATATGAGCGTATAATTATCTCACTAATTAATTTTATTTAATTTTAGTATTACTAAATTAATACTTATTTATTTTTAGCATAATCCTTATTTGAATATATAAATTAATAAAAAAATTCTTGATTTTGACACTTTGTGTTTGTGGAAGATAAGTCACATTATTCAATTTTGGTTAAGGTAGCTATTAGCTAGAGAGATCTTTGTTATTTTGTGCTCGACTATAGCTTCGATCTGAATTAGATCTTAGCATTGGAGGAAAAATTTTAGACAAATTTAGAAATTTTTTTAACTCCGATTACAGTCAAGATTTTCATTTTATTGCCAAAACTGGTTGATAATGGCTACACTTTTGATTTCAAAAGTATAAATTGAAGAATTTGAAAAGTTTAATTCAAATAATTACTAAATTTGGTAAATTCTTAAATTTTGTATATGATGTTTAAATTTTTTTGTAATTCAATTATTTAATCTATGTGTTATTTTTTTAGATATTGTTTAAAATTCTCAAATCATTGCCAATATAATATAGAGAAAAACTGTTGAATATTAATTTTAAAATTTTATATTTTGACTTAATTTTATTCGAACTTATTGAGATATTTTAATTATATTTGTATGTAATATTGTTTGAATTTATTTTGTAATTTTTTTAAGATATTGAATTATTTGAAATTTAAAATTGTATTATACTGTATTATTTAGTATTGAAAAAACCAAGAAATCGAACCGAATTATACCAATTTTTTTAAAAAATTATATCAAATTATTTTGAATTTTTAAAATAATAATAATAATATAATTAAAATTTTAAAATAATACGAAAATATATAAATTTTCAAATTGTAAGTCACAATGTAAACCACAATTGCACACCGATGAATGCTGAGTATTAGTAGCCATTATTTTAAAATCTCATATTTTTTTTTTCAAATTCTTCCAATTTTTTTTTTTTTTTGAAAGAAAAATTAACGGCAAAACAACCGCAAAGCTGATTTGTCTAATTCATGGGAGGGAATGAATGATCAACATCATCCCCGTGGCATGACAAGTGGACAAAGCCCCAATCCTATTAAACTTCATTCCAATACAAATTTCAGATCATAATCTGATGTCATCAACAATGCCATTCCGACTCGGCCACCTTCCTTCAATTGACCCATGTGTCACTTTACCCTCTTCTGGACCCCACACCAACCTAAGATCTATAATCAATATTGGAAATTAAGTGCGTGCCTGCGTGCAATCTGTTTTTTTACCTCGGTCATCTATTATATTACCTTTTAACCTCTCTCCAGTAAATTTAGTGCTCTGTTCGTTTTTACTCCGTACGTCGCCTATAAAGAGACATTCTGCATTCCAGTGAGTCGGTAAGCACCATTTGAGCAGAGCCAACAGAAACAAAATAAGAGTCTCTGCAACAATAAATCAAACACCATGGATTCTTTCGTATTTCACTCTCCAAATTCCGACTTCTCATCGGAATCTTCCTTTGGATCGCCGGAATCGTTCCACAGCCACTCCTTTAACCAAAGTTCTCTTCCGTTCAATGAAAACGATTCAGAGGAAATGCTTCTTTACGGGCTAATTGCAGAGGCGACACAAGAAACACCAGAAAACCCTCGTTCGATCAAAGAAGAAGAGGTGAGTTCAATAATCAAAGAAAATCCAAAGAAAGAGAAGTCCTACAGAGGAGTTAGGCGGCGGCCATGGGGAAAATTCGCTGCGGAGATAAGAGATTCGACTAGGCATGGAATTAGAGTGTGGCTTGGCACATTTGATAGTGCAGAGGCGGCAGCTATGGCTTACGATCAGGCGGCTTTCTCGATGAGAGGAGCAAGTGCGATTCTGAATTTTCCGGTGGAGAGAGTAAGTGAATCGCTTAAGGAGATGAAGTATAATATTCACGAAGAAGGATGCTCGCCCGTTGTTGCTCTTAAAAGAAAGCATTCCATGAGAAGGAAAATGATGAGCAGAAGCAAGAAAGAAAGGGATTTAAGATTTCAGAATGTGGTCGTTTTGGAAGATTTAGGTTCTGATTATTTAGAACAACTTCTTACTTCTTCCGAGAATGATTATGCTCCTAATTGGTGAACAAATTTAGTTAAATTAATTACGTTAATTAGGCTTAAATTCTCTTGCAATTTTCCATTTCTCTTTTCATAGATATTTTGGATTTAAATATCTTTCTTTTATTATCTTAAATATCATTGTAAATTAGTTAAAAATAGAAGTTGTACCCTTTTTATATATTTCTTGTGGGCCTCAACTCAATCGCATAAACATTATCCAATGAAATCATTACGTGATTGCTATACGTGTATATATTTCCTAGTTTTCACGTATGGCACCGCACAAATCTTTGAGAGGCAGGGAAATATATTATATAATAACATTAGAACCGATACCAAATTTAGTTAAATAAACTATGTCTAGAAGAGAAAATTGTACTTTGCAGTTTGCATCCATAGCAAAATAAGCTGTTTTCTTTTTCATTTTTTCATTTTATTTTATTTTATCCTTATAGTTTTTGAAAGAGCAAGTGCCTTGCATGGCATTTTGTTGGCTAATCTCAAAGCTCTTGTTTTGTTATAATATTGCCATGCATGTTAGTTTTTCGTCTAACAAATCTTACACTTTAGTGAAACGAAAGAAGTCTAGTTAAACGATTAAAAAAAAAAACATAGGCTGTAAAATCATAGCTATACAATTGAAAGTGTTTAAGAATATATAATAATATAGTAAATTTTGGTGTGAATTTTTTTTAAGGTATTGAATTATATTTATATGGATTTTAATCAACAATCATAGTACAATTGTAAGTACAAGCTAGTTTAATATCAGCAATTTACTTATTTGAAAATTTTAACCAAAATTCTTTGATAATCTGATACAATCTATACATAAAAAAAAAGTGTTATACATGTATATGCCGTCTATATACTTCATTTAATTTAGTTTTATTAGTTAAAAAAACCATATATATTTTTTTCAACAATGACGTGTTAAATCCTGCTATCTGGAATGAGATTTCCTTTCATAAATTCTTTTTTTTTTTATATATAAATGTTTTTCGAGTTGCTTTTACTTTCAAAGGTAGGCCATGCTTTACTCAATTTTTAACCTAAACCTAAAATTAAAGTGATATTTTATTAAACGAATCAATCTTTTTCAAGGAGGATGAGCTAGATTCTATGAAAGAGTAAAATTTTCTTTTACACCAAGTTTCGACAGTCTCAGAAACAGAGACTTCGGGTTTGACAAGTAAGTGGAAACTCGCAATTTTTATTATTATTATTATTATTATTGTTATTATTATTATTATTATTATTGTTATTATTATTATTATTATTATTATTATTATTAATTTTTTTCGCTATAAAAACTTAAACCTGGAATTTGCTGATTTGCAAATTGTTGTAAATAAATAAATTCATTAAAATACTTTCTTAAATCCATATCCAATACGCCACCGGCTCTATAAATTTCAAAGAATTAGTAAGAAATTGTTGAACAATCAATATGCACATGTTAAATTCGTTAGAAAGAAAGACAAAACTTATTGGTTCCAAAGAAACCAGCAAGTATTTCCCTTTTTTTTTAGAAAAATATTTTGGAAGGAAACTGGCGGTTAATTAATTAATTAATTTTGCACCTCAAATTAATTTATTTTTTTATAAAATGGAAATCGGCGGTTTTGTATGGATGTCTTGAAGGATCAACAAATTAATATAATATTTACGAAAAATACTACTTGGGTCCAATTTCAATTCAAAAGAATCTTATCCTTGCAAGCTCAAGAATTGGACTGATATTTGCCATGAGACCCGTCTCTCTTATACTAAAATAAAAATAATGCCCAACATACACCTCCCACAAAAAGTCTTTTATCCTCTTAAAGAATTCAAGAAACCATTTGCCCACTTAGAAAAGTGTTGGGAAAAAAAATTATTTTCGATTTTTTATTTTGTTCTTAAAAATAAAATGAAAATACGTTTGATAAATTAAAATTCGTTCGGCTCATACTCCCTTTTTCTTTTTTAGTAAAAATAGACTAATAAATTATGTCTTGCATTTTTTTTAAGTGGTCAAAGTTGATAATTCTCCTTAGATGCTTTTTATGCCTTTACATGTTTAAATCTTTTTTTTTTTGTTCAAACTCGATCAAAATGTTTGCCGTGACTGTTTCTTTTTTCCTGTATTAATTTGTTACATTTTTTCGTTTCTACAATTGTTTAAAATTATTTGAACTATGTATACATATCAGATCATTATTGGTACTTTGTATACTTAATAAGTTATTAATATATTACATTTTGATTCAAATTCGATCCAATTAAAAAGAAATAATATAATTCAATCCGTTTAAATTAATTTATATATTAATTTAAATATGTTTAACCTGTTGAGTTTTCGATTCATTTATAATTTATATAATTAAATTGCTTAAAATTTAATTCCGCCGTTTATAGTTAAACCCAAAACTGTGCCGACTCATTTACCACTCCTCCATATGTTAAGGGCGTGGCCAACGGCTATGCACTCAATGGGCGTTGGAGGAACCTTCTTGGTCAGTGCTTAGTCAAATTAGCTAGTTATTGATGATCGGCTCAGCAAATACTACTAATTAAATCAGTTAAAATTTTCCTTTTTCTATATTTCTCCTATTGACAAATTGTGGAAAAAAAGATTGAGTTGTTTTTCCTAATGCAAATTAAATTTTTGTTAATAATGTAAAAATACATCTATAATATATAAATAAAATTATAAAATTTTAAATTACAAAAATGTTTAAAATTAAAGAAATTAAAGGAAAATAATTTTTGAAAAAATGCAACCGAGTTTTTTTATGAGTAAATTTACCAGATTTTCTTTAAATAATAAAAAAGTAAGAAAAAAAGGGAAATATAATAAGTATAACCCAACAGCAACAAGTGGCATATGCTATAAAATAGAAAAATCCAATGGGAAAATTATAATGGTAATAGCAATTAATAATAAGTCACGTGGTTTTTTAGTTTTCCAAATAAAATGCAGGAATAAAAGTCATGGCACTGAATGCAATGAGTAGTCAATTCAAAGCCTGATTAGCCTTTTAAGTAATTTTCAACGCAACCTATTAAAGTTAGGGGTTTACAAAAATCGATTCGATTCGATTAATTTCAATTGAATCAATAAATTTCGACGGATTAATCAGATTGTTAGAATTGGATTAGTTATTGATATGGATGTTGATCGGATTTTGGGTAAGGTAAAGCCTGACTAACCCAAATTTTTAATATATAAATAAAAAATTATAATTTTTCTATAATATTAATTAATATATAATATATATTTAATATAATTTTCAAATTGTTAGTTTGTTGTATTTTTAAAATATTTTTTATAGTATTTAATATTATTTATTTATATTAATTTAGGATTTTAATTTAAATATGTAAATTAAAAAAATTAATTTCGGGTTAATCAGATTATTCAGGTCGGAGCCTGAAAACTATCGGGTTATTCGGGTAGGAGCCCGATATTTATGTAGGATCGGGTGAGGAATATATATAAATTTCGGATTAATCGGGTTCACCCCGAACCCAACCGATGCACACCCCTAATTAAAGTATAATCTCTCTTTTTTTTATCAAGTCACTTTTGTTATTTTTATTAGGATTAAAAAATAATAAATAGACTTAAATTTATTATTAAATTACGTAATTAAAATTAAATTATCAAATCTGATTGATTCTGATTTTATTGGAGAAAAAAATAAATTGAAAAAATAAATTAAGTTATATTAAAAATTTAAAAGTAATAAATAAATATAATTTAAATTTTACTAAAAAGTAACAGATAAAAAAAAAATAAAAGAAGTAATATTTTGTGGCAAATTATGATTTTCCTTTGATGGATAAGAGTTATCGTTTTCATTCCTATATGGTTAGCTGAACTTGGTCACATTTTTTCAGGAAAAAGACATTTTATTCCATCTCTAAAATCAAAATCGAATTAATCCCAAAACTTACTCAGCTTGTCCTTTTGTTTTAAGTGTCTAATTAAGCATTTTCTGTAACTGTGATGGCATGATTACCTGAAATTTCATTCACATCAACTCTCATTAAACATGTTAATCATCTCTCTCTTTGTCTCTATATATATCAAAAGAATGAAGATTTAGTGCAGATAATGCAGACCCAAATACAAAAGACTGAATCTTAACTTATTATTATTATTATTATTATTTTCCATTTCTTAAGCATGGAATTTTAGTGGGTCCAATCTTATCAAAGACAGAGAATTTGGTGTCTCGAAATTCCATGTACTTGTCACCTGTTTTGATCTGCTGATTTTGTTTTTGAATAGGGGTGTAGAGTAGTGTGTATGCTTTTTATGGGCTATGTCTGATAACTAAGTTTAATTAGTCAAGTATAAAAGGGGGGACTCACCATGTATGTCAATTTCATTTAAATGGGATAAAGTTTTGTCTATCTATTTAGACAATTAAAGTGATTTTACATCAGCAAATTCTGCATTGATTTGATAAACCATCTCAACTCTACATTAATTTCAATTAGAACCTAATGACAGACTTGCAGTACTAAGCCCAGCTCACTCTATTAATATTTGGGCCTATCACTTGTTAGGATGATAATATGGACTTCCCTTATCCCACTGCACTTAAAGCGGATCCAGATTCACATTTCTTAAAAACAGTTCTAATACTTTTATAATTAGGTGACAAGCAAGGAGGATCAGTAGTTTTTACTTTTTAGGCATGTAAACCATTTAACTCAATCCATTTAATTTTTTTTATATAATTTTATTGAGTTATCATTACTCATATAACCCATTTTAAAATTTTAAAAATATGCTTATAAGTTATTATATTGTCCAACCATTTAACTCGATTTTTTTAATAGTCCAAATTCAAATTCTCCAAATCCCTCGATCACTCTTTCTCCTACCCAGCTATCCTGTTATTTCTCTCTATCTCGGTCTCTTGTCTCTCTTTCTTTCATTTTCTCACTCCAAAATCGCATTGCCTCTCACTCCCACCATCGAATCATCACCGGCCATTTGGAGTTACTGTCATCCAGTGTTTGATAGTTTGATCTAAGGTCTGTTCATAAATGACAAGAATATTCTTAGCACGAAGACAATCAAAGGTATTCACTCTTGGCAACAAGAAAATGAAAAACACTAGGATCATCCCGATTTACAATACAATCACGAATATCAGTTCTAACTTCTGCTTGTCTAAAGAGAGCCGGAAAATCTTTTGCATGCATAATATTAATAAATAAAATTTTCTTGACGTAAGCTAATATTATAATTTTTTAATTTAACATCTGAATTCAACAATTATTTATTTATTATTATTTTATTTTTAATTAGTAAAGTTTAATGAAAATGATTCGATATAATTATTAAAAACAATAATAGTTTATTAAGTATTAATTTTAAATACAAAATTGACACTTATATTAGTTTTAACGGAATCATCTCCAAATTAAGAGACTCTACTGAAATGCTCTTGAAAAGTTACTAGATCAGTTGTTGCATTTGAATTGTTAATTGTCTAAAAAATTTTCGTAACTATCCCTTTAATTTATTGCTGTGTTATTAGCCATCTTTGATTGATTAATTTGAATAGCTGAATGCATTTGTTTAATAAGTCTCAAATCTTGATTTAAAATTATAAAATTCAAAATTATATGTAATTTTAAATTTTAGGGCAATATAATTTTTTTTATTGTTTTTGATTTTTTTTAAAAAAATTAAAACATGCATGTGGTATTTAAAAAAATAAAATTAATCTTTTACATTTAAAAATATATAAATATGAATAATTTATAACTTATAAGTTTATAATATAACATAAACAATTAACATAATCCATATAACCCAACATAAACCAATCAATATAATATAAAAAATTTAATTCATAACCCAATTGGATTGAATTAAATTCAATCAATTTAAAATTTTAGATAGATCAGATGGCAAACCAAGGATAACCCATCCAACTTATATTTGAACACCCCTAGTGGTTGTAGGTCAAGCTATAAATGAGTTGAATTGTGTAGATTGGAATCTGATTCAAATGGATTTTTATTAAATTGGTTATAGATGAGTAGAATTTTATGAATTTTTAAAAAATTTTTTCAAAATAATTTCTGTAATTGTATAACTTATAAAAAGAATAATTTTTTTATTCACATCATACGGAAAAAATTATAAAAGATAACACTATATATACTTATATATCTCATTATATCAAACAAGAAAATACGAACTGTTTTTGAGCCCTTTTTTTTATTTTTATGTTTGCGGGTTCTGATTTTTCTGCGGGCTTTTAGAAAGATATGTCTCAATGGGCTGTGATCTTGTTATTATTAGATCCAATAATAGCTTGTGGGTTTTCCATATTCGAGTTTATGCCTGAAATGGAATCAGAGTTCTGCTTCTTTAGCTGAAAAATAGAGATTTTCTGCATTCTTAATCTGTTTTTAGGTTGGACCTCCAAATGGTGCTAAACTAGACTGTAGGCGTATGGAAACATGTGAATTTTTATACGTACGCACACACACAGACATTTCAATTCCAATTTGGATCGCAATTAAGAAGAAACAAGCCATAAGCAGAGTTTCTCACCAGCTCTCATTTGAATTTGAAAGCATGTAGAATATGGTCACCCTTATTTTCTAATGTAGAGTGATAATGGCAAGGAGAGATAAGTTTTCAGATAAGTCCTTTGCACATCACTCACGGTATAGATCATACCTTAAGAAGAGCGGAAACACAAGACTAGAAAATAGTATATATTCTTAAATATGTAAATGACTGCAAGCAGTTCTAAAACACTGCAATTATAAAACTAGCTCTATGAAGAAAAAGCAAAGTCAAACATAACTGCTCTTATTTGTAGTAACTATTTTATCTCAATTTCCATAAGAACTCAATATGGTGAGGGTGCAATGTGGTGTGGCTTCTTCCCCGGTGGCATATGATGACCTTCACCACCACTCTTCATTGGAGGGTATGCTGGTGCTGGAAAGTGACCATGATGTGGTGATGGCTTATGGGTTGGTGGGAAAAATCCTTCTTGAGGAGGTTCAGCTGGGCTTAATGGCATGTGCTCCTTTCCATGATGTTTGTGCTCATGGTGTGGCTTGTGGTGGTGAGTTGGTGGCTCTTGCTCAGGGGCTGGCCCGGGACTGAACACAGGTGAGATATGATCATGGTGATGGGGGAAACGAGCCAAAGATGGAGTGATGAGAGCCAGCACACCAATAAGCAATACAAACAGGTTTGCGTTAGACATCTTAATTTCAGGTTTTGCTGGTGCAACAACTTGAAGATTCAGTTCTCTTTTTATAATGGTTTGGGGGCCAAACGTGTCCAAATTCTGTTGTTCATTTGATTTCACAATTAAAATTCTGAAATGTCAAAGATTGGTGCAAGGTTCGCTGATTTCTCCAGTTAAAACAAGGAAAATTAGGCAAATATTGATTTTATAAAAGAAAGAAGCTTTTAGAAGTAAGTTACTATTATATTTTTCTCCAAGAATCTCGGCACAATTTCAGATGTGAGTTTGGCGCAAAGTATAATATTCATTTGACAGCCTTTGAAAATTTACAGTTTTCCGTCTGAAAATGGCTCTTTTATCTATCCTATTGCTTGATTTCGCTGAAATTTGTGGGCTTAAGGAACCATGTGACATTCATTTATACACGTGACTCAAAATTGTGGGATCTAAGACTAAAACAATTGTTTAAGAGATGTAATCATGCTCATCCTGGAGAACTCCTTGTTTTGTGGGAATCGATTGGGCTGAAGAATCGGGCCTTTATCAATTAGGCCTCAACTATTGTCATGCAGCATCTATCTGTTTAGTGTTTCTTTACTTACTGACTCCTTGATTGGGTCTCAGCTTTATTATGTAGCTCTGCTGAAATTCTGTTGAGTCCAAAGTGCTTGATAACCTTTTCTAAATCATTTTTATTAATAGTATATATAAAGTAATTTATTCTAAATCAGTCTACAATATGATCCATATCATTATAGAATTATGTAAGAAATTCTGTTAATAGTGTTTTAGTACTTAAGCTGCTGCGTTGCTCCCATAGTTAATCTGTTTTTAATAACTTCGATGGGTTTTCTTAGTTCTTGCTCTCTCTTTGGTCAATTTTATTTCTAATCATATTTAATTAAAAATAAAATATGACATCACTGCTGTCGAAATCACATCTAGTTTGTGTTCACATTCAATATATCAAATCTCACGTGACAATTTTTTTATTAGAATGGTAAGGTTATGAGTTCTCATAAAAAAAATTATATTTTTCTCAATTATGGTCACGTTACTACAAAAGCATATAAATATATTATCATTTATAATTTAGAACATTATTTTGCATTTACTTTACAAAAAATATTTCTTAATTAATGTACCTTAATTATGCCTTTAATTTCATGGCTCAATGTGCGGAGATCTGAGCTTTCCTCTCAAGAGGAAAAAGAAATATTGAAAAAGAAGTTGCTTAGAAATGATGTGGGTGTGAATACTCTCTTTTTTAACAAATCGAGGAAGCAAAAACTGAAATATCATCCTCTTATATATTAATTTAATTAGGTGATATTAATCTTATTCTTTGCAGTAAGCACGGTGTAAATTACTTGAATTCCGAAAATTGAGCAGTAATCTTCAAGCACATGCAAGAAGAAATATTTTATTGAAACTTATTATATCATATAAATACTTCAGTAGCATCTGCAAGAATTCATTACTGATTTTTTTTACTCACATTTTTTGAAGCAAGAGAAGATGCGATTTAAATTATAATCAATTACGAGAGAATTTTATTTGCAATTAGAGTTTTTATATTTTTGTTTTTAGTTTCAGTTTATGTATGATTACATTAGCTTTCAGTATACCTGCCTTGGAAGATTCATTTCTCATCTTCCAAACTTACCCTAATAAATATAAAGCTTTATTTTCCCTATCATGCATATGTCTAATATTCTCCATAAACTTCTTCCATCTACTTGCAAAGTCATTGTTTTTCTACAGTCCATCCAATTTTTTATAGTCTATCAATATTTAAAATTTATTGATTTGATTAACTCAATTTAATTCAATTCACATCGGATAAATTTATAAAAAGGTAAAACATTTTATAATTATCAATGATTCAAAGGTTTTCACTTTCGATGTTCAAATTTGAAACTTCTAATTAAAAAAAAAAACAGAATTTGCGCCGTACTATCTGTCTCTAGAGCTACTTGCAAAGTCATTATTATTATCATATCATCAGCAAAAAATTAAGAATGGGATACAGGCGGTGAATGTCTAGCTATTTTAACCTACTTAAATCTTTGATAGCATATATGAAAATCCTTCAGATAGCCCCCTAGCTGGTTTAAAAAACCCATACCTTTTCACATTATTTTACGGAATATGTAATAGGTATCACTTGGTTTATTATCCAAGATACCTTTATTGGTTCAAAACAAAAAACTTGAAGCATACTTGCTAAGTAAACCCACTCTGTACTATTATAGCCTATAGATATATCAAGTTTAATAGCCATATCTGATTGATAATGTGCTAATATCACTTTATTTTGAGCTAATATAAGACGAAAAAAAGGAAAGAAAGAGTGCTAACTCATAACTCATTAATTAACTGATAGATAAATAAATTAACAAAGCTGAGCAGTGTAAATATCTTTCACTCCCAGCTTGAATTTCAAAGTCTTGTAACACAGGAGCACGCTGAGGCTTAGTAAAGGGATCTGCAAGTTGGAGGGCAGATCGCATAGGTAGTCCAATCCAATGTGTTTTGTTCTTTCATGACAGGATTTCAGCAATATGGACTGCTTAGGGATTATCACAGAATAAAAGAGCTGGTTGGGAATGGCTTTGGTGAAGATCTTTGAGCACGTAAAGAATCCACTGTAGTTCATAGTTAGCCATAGCCATGGCTCTACATTTAGCTTCATGTTCGGTCGGGGTATGAGGAGGGTTTAAGTATCCAAGCTGGTTCTAAAAATATAACACTTCTTTATAATTACTTGAACAATCTTCACCTCATAGGTTAGCTAGCTTTGGGAGTTGAGATCTGTCCAACTTCATATTCTTCAACATTGAATTTGGTCACCGTTGTTTTCTAATGTCAGCTGAATAATGGCAAATAGAGATAACTTTTCATATAATTCTTTTGTATATCACTTATGGTATATAGATCATAGCTTAAGAAAGAGCAGAAACACAGGACAGAAGATATTATTATTCATAAACATATATGTAAATGACAAGAAGTGGTTTCCAAACACAGCAATAATAGAACTAGCTCTATATATAAAGAAAAAGCAGAGTCAAACATAAGTACTGCTCTTATTCATAGTAACTATTGTATCTCAGTTTCCCTAAGAAATCAATACGGTGAGGGTGCAACGTGGTGTGGCTTCTTCCCTGGTGGCATATGATGACCTTCATCACCACTCTTCATTGGAGGGTATGCTGGTGCTGGATAGTGATCATGATGTGGGGATGGCTCATGGGTTGGTGGGAAAAATCCTTCTTGAGGAGGTTCAGCTGGGCTTAATGGCCTGTGCTCCTTTCTATGATGTTTGTGCTTATGGTGTGGCTTGTGGTGGTGAGTTGGTGGCTCTTGCTCAGGGGCTGGCCCGGGACTGAACACAGGTGAGATATGGTCATGATGATGGGGGAAACGAGCCAATGATGGAGTGATGAGAGCCATCACACCAACAAGCAAAACAAGCAGGTTTGTGTTAGACATCTTAATTTCAGGTTTTGATGGTGCTCAACTTGAAGATTCAGTTCGCTTTTTATAATGGTATGGGGGCCAGATGTGTCCAAATTCTGTTCATTTGATTTAATCTTCAGAAGCTTTGAAAAGCAAGCTATTATTATAATTTTCACCAACAATCTCGGCAAAATTTCAGATGTGAGTTAGGCTCAAAGCAATATCTCAGTCATTGGAAATTTAGCTGAAATTTTCTTACTTTTGTTGGGGAAGCACATGGAACCATGCTACATTTATACAGTTGTCCACTCGATATTTAAGGATCCAACACTATTCAATTATGTTACCGTCCAAAAAGAAAAAAGGAGGTGATTGATTTATAAAGCAATTGCATAAAAATAAACCAAAATATCGCTAAAACGTGTAACTTGAACCATTATTCTTCTTTTACTTATAAATGTAATCATGTTTTGTGGGAATAATCCAACTCTGTGCATAGGGCAATTATAGTATGAATGCTGCCTTTACCAAGTTGCATTTTGATTATATATAATTATTGGGTTTTCTTTGTTTTTTGAGCCGATTTTATCACCCTTTTCATTTTATGAAAAATTCCGTTCTGCTAATCACTAATTAAGCTCCTGTTTTTCTGTATACAAATTATCTTTTTTCTTTTTTCCAAAAAAAAAAAATCTCTTGGAAGATATAAGAAATTCGATAACAGAGTCAGTGATTTTGTTAGTGGTAGTTAATGATTAAGTATATATGAAGAAAAAGTAACTTAATTATCTCACATCCAACAATTACAAGAAGAGGTAAATGTTTATAAACTCTTAATTGCATTTTTCCGGATAAAGTAACTAGTGAGATTTTTTTGTAGGAAAATAAAAATTTATGGTAAGAGGGACACTTTAGACCAAGGGTAAGATTAAGCCCAAAATTGATAATTTTATATTTATTTTAATTAATTATTAATTAATATTTGGCAGTTGTAAGCCGTTACTTAACTGTTGATAGTTTTTAAATTTTAAATACAAGTGTCCAATATATATATATATATAATATCTGTTCAAGACCTCTAATTACAATTAAATTGTTCTGAATAAAGCTTTAAATCAGTTTAATAAATAGTAAAATTTTCTTAAAATTAATTCTTACCATTTACGAAATTCGAACTAATCGAACTAAGAGATTTTATTAGAAGAGCACAAGTGCGAAATGATTTCAACCAACTAAAGTTAGCTGCGCGGACATAGCCTTTTAGTATAGTATATGATTTCTTTGTCTTTTGGTGTAATTCCTATAGACTCCGTCCTTATTTTCTTCAACCTTGGCTCTTAAAAAAATAAATAAATGAAACTTTCAACCAATTTAAGGAAAATATTGTTATTTTACTGCTGGAAAACAAAGCATACGGGAAGAGAACAACAACAGATTTGTACTTACATTGTGAGCACAACAGATAGCAAAAGCAAAGCACTAAGAACAGAGACATGCAGCTTCGTATATATATTACCTCGCTTGAAATTGCCATTACAAACTGAGAATCACTAGACCAGAATCCGCGGTCAAACAGTAGAAATTATTATCATTTTTTTAATTTCTTAGTTAGAACTACTATATAAAATCATGATTTTTGTTTACATATATACTAATACAATGTGAACATGTTGTATGTGTTTTATGTTATGTTATCTATCGCATTGCTAAATGTAAAATGTTTTCATGTGCGAATATATATGCATTAGGTTGGCTTGTGCATGTCTTGTTCTATTGTTTATCAAAAGGTAAAAGTTGTAGAGTAGTAGAATAACACTCTCTCTCTATATATATAGCGCAAGTCTACATAAAAGTAGAGCACAATATAAGCGCTAGTCAAAGTACAAAGTCCATGCAAACAACAGAAGAATGAACTTTGGTTTCTTATTCTTGGCCTATATTTCTAAATGAACATAGCTAGCGACTGGCTACGTGTTCAGTTGGCTGATGGAGGCTTGTGAAGAGGTTTGTGAGGCGGCTTGTGATGTGGTTTCTCTACTTTGCCCTTGTGGAAATCATTAACTTCCTCTGCAAGAAGATGTCCATGGGGAGGCTTGTGATGTGGTTTCTCTTCTTTGCCCTTGTGAAAATCCTCAACTTCCTCTACCAAAAGATGTCCATGGGGAGGCTTGTGAGGTGGCTTGTAATGCGGCTTTTCTCCTTTTCCCTTGTGGAAATCCTCAACTTCCTCAGCCAAAAGATGTCCGTGGGGAGGCCTGTGAGGTGGCTTGTGATGCGGCTTTTCTCCTTTTCCCTTTTGGAAATCCTCAACTTCCTCAGCCAAAAGATGTCCGTGGGGAGGCTTGTGAGGTGGCTTGTAACGTGGCTTTTCTCCTTTTCCCTTGTGGAAATCCTCAACTTCCTCAGCCAAAAGATGTCCGTGGGGAGGCTTGTGAGGTGGCTTCTCTCCCTTTCCTTTATGAAAATCCTCAACTTCTTCCTCAGCTAGAAGATGTCCATGGGGACGCTTGTGGTGTGGTTTTTCTCCCTTTCTCTTGTGCGAGTCTTCAACTACTTCCTCAGCTAGAAGATGCCCGTGAGGTGGCTTGTGTTTTGGTGGTGATTTCTCTTCTTTTCCTTTGTGCGAGTCCTCAACAACTTCGGCTAAAAAGTGTCCGTGCGGTGGTTTGTGTTTTGGTGGTTGTTTCTTCCCTTTTCCTTTATACGAGTCATCGACATCTACTGCCAATAGGCGGCGACTGTGAGGTGGTTTGTATTCTTGTGGAGGTTTATATGGTGGTTTGTGTTCTGGTGGAAATTATTCTTGTGGAGGTTTATGTGGTGGTTCATGTTGTGGGGGAAATTTTTCTCCTTCATTCTCAACATTCTCTGCCAAAAGGTGTCCAGGGAGAGGTTTGTGTTTAATTGGTGGTTTCTGAAATCCATGATGATCATCAAGTGAAGAGGCTACAATTCCTCCAAAAAGGAATAACACTAGCAAGTATTTAGAAGACATGTTTAGTGATAATTGTTGGTGATGCTAATATCGAAGGTTTTTTAAGCCTTTTATAGGAGAGAATTGGAGCTGCAACGTCACCACCCATGTCATACTACTTTGTCTTTACGTACTTCACTCGGTAGTATTAAACTTTACAATTTAAGGGCCAGATGACATTTAATGGGCCCCATGGAGTTCAAAATCTTTGACAAACTCTCTCTAGTTGGTTAATCCCACAGCAATGATTTTAGTAAATTCTATGAAATGCAGCAACTAATTAATCATTAGACTTTGGGTTATGGTTTATTTCATTTCCAGATAATGGCAGCACAAAGTAAAATTCCAGATACCATTTTTATTAGTAGTATATATATAGTAATTTATTCCAAATCAGTGTACAATATGATCCATGGCATCATGTAAGAAACTCTCTTAATAATGGTTTATTACCTAAGCCGCACCATTGCTCCCATAGTTAATCTGTTTAGAATTTCGGTTTTCTTACTCGCTCTACTTTGTTTAATTTTGTTTCTGACCATATGACATCACTGCTGTCGACACCACCTCTACATTGTATTCACATTCAATATATCAAATCCCATGTGACATATTTGTTGGGTTTTGACCCGTTTTAGAAAACTATTGATCATGTTGCTACAAAAGCATATTAATATATTATCATTATACATCCAAGAGATTAAGATGGAATGACATAGGTCCATTTTACACTAATTAGAAGTTTCAAATTCAAATATTTGATATGAAACGGTGTTAAATCCTTAGAAAAAAAGTCCTCGCTTCTCTAATAGCGGATGGTTATAAGAAAATATATATTATCATTATTAATTAGTATATGGGATGATTTTATGCCTTTTCATGGCTCCATGTGTAGAGCTCTGAGCTTTCCTCTCAAGAAAAAAGAAAATAGAAGAAATGATTTGGGTGTGAATACTCTTTTTTTTTTTTTTATCAAGCTGAGGAAGCAAAAATTGATAAATGATACCATTTAATTATCGAGCTCTTATGTATTAATTAAATTAGGAGATATTAATCGTATTCTTTGTGTTCAGTACCATATTAATTACTTGAATTCTGCCTATAGTCTTCAAATTACACCAAGCATATTCAAAATGAAATATTTATTTTGGAAATCATTATTCTATTATTATATATCAGTTCAGTAGTATCCATAAAATTCTCTAGTGATTATTAATATATGGTAGCAATTAGATTTGTTTTATTGTTAGAACAAGATTTTTGTGCTTGTACTTTGCGTACGATAATTATTTTTTATTAAATTATAATTAAAATTAAATAAAAATATTATTACTTTAATAATAATAATAAGGATATAAATTCATAAATTTTTCTTTGCAACAAACTTAATTGACTTCTGAGTACTTTTCTTAGATTCATGAAATTACAGATATTATAGAAAAAATTATTACAAATAAAATTAAAAAAATGATCAAATGCATCAAGACTACAATTATCATAAAATAAAAAAAATTGAATACCGACGACAGTGCAGTTGACCTTTAGCGACAATTAGATATTTAACGGTAAAGGATATAAGATTTTAGTGACGGTATTTCTATTCTGGTGATGGTTTGGAATCTTTACCGACAGTTTGGATGACATTTAGCGACAGTAAGGCAGACATTAAGCATAGACTAATCCTCATTAGCGACAGGTGGGAGAACATTTAGAGACAGACTTTCAGGAATAGAACTTTTAGCAACAATATTGAACTTTTAGCAACAGTTATATCTTTGGCAGGACGAGTCTAATTTTACAAAGTTCTTTTGAATTAGCAACACATTATTCTTTATTGATAGACAATACGAAATTTAGTAGCCATGTTAACTATTCAACACAAATTTATCTTATTTAGACACGGATATATGGTGTTTTAGTGACATTAAGGATACCTTTAAGCTAAGGATGATCACAGGGCGAGGGTTAGAAATAGGTCAGCACCAACTTTCCCATCTAGGGGTGGGGATTCCCCATCCTCACCCTGGTTGGATTACGGGGGGAAAATTTTTCTCATCCCCAACGAGAATCCCTATCTCCAATCAAAAATATATTTTTTTAAAATTCAACTATAATTAAACTAATTTGCTTTAGCTTTTCTATTGTTGTATAATATAATTGCTAAATATAAATTTTAATCACTAAATATAATTTCTTCTTCAACAAAAAGAGGAAAATGGTCTAATAAATATCTGAAATATACTCGAACAAGAAGATGAAAATTAATTCAAATTATTCCATAATGAAAAATGACGAAAAACAAAAGCAAAACCATTTATTTCCAATCAAAGGCATGCAAGGAGCTACAACTAAAATTAAGAAAAAGTAAACATATCCCCAATGTTATAATCCCAAATCAAACGAATTTGTGTAAAAGATCATAAGATATACCAAAATCGTAAATTAAAAATCGTAAACAAAAAATGCAAATTCAATCCCATCCAAAAACCTTCATATTTGAGAAAATAAACAAATCTCCAAAAGAAGTGGTGACAAAAAGTAGATAGAGGTGTAGAATGAAACAAAATAAAAACAAACTTAATTAGATAAAAAATAAATGAAAGGAAAAATACCTAGTGAGGGAGGAGATTTGTTTTCCATTGAATTTGTGTATAAAAATAGTGTCTTTAATATTTTTGGATTGGATTTGCAGATCAGAGGTGGAAAGATGGGAATGGAATTATGGGACTTGATCTCTTGATGCCAAAGAGAAGAACGAAAGAGAAATAGAAATTAAGAAGTATTAAAGTTTTCATACCCTTGTTTATAATAATGGCACAAATATATATAATAAATAATTAAGGTT
Source organism: Excoecaria agallocha (assembly GCA_037975025.1). Classification (NCBI taxonomy): domain Eukaryota; kingdom Viridiplantae; phylum Streptophyta; class Magnoliopsida; order Malpighiales; family Euphorbiaceae; genus Excoecaria; species Excoecaria agallocha. The sequence goes on from JBBPFJ010000026.1 coordinate 364,190, forward strand.
AAATGACACATTATTTTGGATTAGAGAAAACTGCTAGATGCATGGATACCCCAATCCACACCGTTGCCCCGAATTTTAAATCGGGAATTAATTTTTTCCCATCTTTTTGGGAGAAATTTTTTGAAATTTCACGTTATGTTGGGGAAGGTTTGTGACCGAGGATGGGAATTCTCCACCCTATGATATTTTTTTAGCTATTGTATACAACCTTTTCAATAAGGGAAAACTTTTAGCTGTGTTGCTTCAATGTATAACGACGGTTTGAATCTTTTAGCAATGATTGTGTTTAGCGACGGACTCAGTACAACTAACTCTACCGCTCCTATCTTCTTTATTCTGATTTTTAGTAACAAATTGTTTGTTTTAGCGACGGGTTTTGAATCCTTTAGCGACATTCTTGTCTTTTACCAACCGATTTGCTCTAACTAGTGAGGGATCTATCTGTCTATATAAAATAAAAATAAGGATTAATTTTTTTTTAAATAGTTTTTACCCTGCTTCATACATTTATATATATAGTAAAAGTAGATAAACTCTTGATATATTTACCTAGACGGACATTTTAATATAAATAAATTAAGATTTGTTTGAGTTATGTGTAATTTTACTTGTCAATTAAAATAAATATGCTGAAACTATACTTTATCGTCAGCATTAATTATTGTTGATCTTCCTTGCTGTGCCTCCAAAGATTAGTTTATAGCGAGAAAAGGGCATAAAATAAAACAAACAAATAAACCTGCAGAATCCTCTAAATTTTTCAAAATTTTTTTTCCTAAATTCAAGAGAAATTTCAAATTTGTAGGAGTGGCAAAATTTTGAAACTCGGCCCAGAAGTCGACTCGGCCTATCAACCGAATCATGGATTAATTGATTCAACCGGATTGACTTGAAATTTTTATTATTTTTTTAAATATAATTATTTTCAAAAAATTAAACATGTAGTATGTAAAAATACATTCAAAAATCTATTAATTACCAAATATCAATATAAAAATATTAATTTTAAGTCCAATAAATTTTGTAAATGTAAAAAAACAAATAAATTGTCTTAAGTAATAAATATTCAAATAAATTCACATAATATCAAAAATAAACATTCAAATAAATTTATTTAATATATGTACAAACTACCGCAAGTTTCATGAATAAATGTAATTAATAACACCGAATTATGCAAAAAAAATATAGTTTCATACAAAAATATTTTACAAGCTTATTTGAATAGAGTAAAAATTAAAATTTGATTAATTATAATAAAAAAAATAAATCAAATTATATAAATTTATAATTTTCCAACCACACGTATGAGATATAATAAAATAAACAAACCGTTTTTTAATTTTTTATTTTTTTTGAAAAGTTTTTGAAGTTCAACCTTGTTCAATCCAAGTTTTTTCAATTCAATTCGGTTTAATCCAAATTTTTTCATTTTTTGAATTTTTTGTTGGATCAATTTAATTTTTTATCAAATTACAGTTTAATCGGTTAAATCATCCGGATAGAATCGAGTTTCAAAACGTTTAGATGCATGTGTAAAGTGAGGAGTGATGATGTCAGCACCCATGTCACAGTCCACTTGTCCTATTTTAAATAGTACTTAAGTAGGAAACTCGCAAATCAAGTTGAAGTTAGGGTAGTTAGAGTTTAATTTTGGGAGGAGATTTATAGGTCCCCTTTGAGTTAAACTTTTCAAAGTTTGTCTTTTGCCTTAATTTCTGTGGGTTAGGTGTTTTTCTTTTTTTTTTTTATCATTTTTCTTTCTCCGCATGCTTTAATTAATTTGGTTTGAGCAAAATCAATTCATTGTGAGAGTAACTTTTTTTCAAATTGATTTTTTTATATAAAATTTGAATTTTAAATCTTTTTTTAAAAATAAGAATAGAATCATTTTAATCACCCAACATTGATCGTTTTAAAAAATTTTCATATATATGAGGTTTACACCAGACAATTTGTTGGCTTTTTCAAAAGCATTGTGTTGAGGCTCTTCTAATTTTTTAATAGAGGTTAGGTTAGGATGGTGATGTGGTTGTTTCCAATTTATTTGTTTGGTTTTTAGGAAAATAAAGATATACATATAGTATTCTGAGCTATCTAGCTAATATTATAAGCCGATCTATTAATTTATTTCATATTTTATGAAAAATATAAATAGATCTAATTAAGTCTTCAATTAAAAAAAAGAGACTATATGTTTAAATTAAAGGGCTTAAATCGGGATTGGCAAGTCATTCTTCGACACACCTACAAAGGGAAACGCGGCAGCATATTTCTTGGCTAACTCGACATTTCAACAGACTCGTGTTTCGTTTGGCAATCGTTAATTCCGGCTGGTTTAGGGACAGTGCTCTCAGCGGATGCTTTAGGAGTTTCCTTCACTCGTTATTCTGTAGTTTGAGTTGTTTTGTTTGTTTCTTTTTCTTCTCATAAAAAAAAAAAATTAAGGGGCTTAAATAGTATAATAGACTTTTTGAGTAATGGATATTAATCATTCTCTAAATTTAGCAATATAAGTTAAAGTACACAGTTTCAAGATTTTGTGAGGCCAATTTCCTTTTCTATAAACTAGTAGGCGGTAGGCATATTGCCAATAGATTGAGCCACGTTCATACGCTCAATGTGACTAGATCTGAGCTTTTCTCTCGAGCAAAAGAAAAGAGGAATGGTAGTTGGTTAGAAATGATGTCGGTGTGAATCTGTCTTCACTCAGTTGAGGAAGCCAAAGTTGATGACACAGCATACATGCAAGACGGACCTAGGATTTTTTACTAAGGAATACACTGAAAAACCAGCGGCTAATAATTTATTTCTTCAACTAAAATGTAACGGCAACAAGCATCATGGTTTGCAATAGATTTTCTGTCATTATTAATAAATCAATTATTCAACAAGTCTGGATAAAAGTTGTAACAACTTCAACCGATTAGTTCTGACAAAACTAGTTTTTTTATTCAAAGAATGTTAATAATCATCTTCGACGGGAACTGAACCACAAGTTGGGATTCAAGGAGGTTACAGATATGGGGAAGTACCTTGGAATGCCCATTTTGCATTCCCGAGCTTCTAAGAAACACTACTCTTACATTCTCGACCGGATGAAAAGCAGAATGGCCAGTTGGAATGCTTCTTGTATATCCATGGCAGGTCGTGTCACGCTTGCTAAGCATGTGTTATCTAATATGCCCTCTTATGTTGTTCAAGCCACTAGAACTCCTTCTTCCTTCTGTGCAGAGGCCGATATGCTGACTAGACAATTTGTCTGGGGGGGTAAAATGGGTTCTCGTAGCTTAGCTTTAGTCCCTTGGAGCACTATGGAAAAACCGAAAGATAAAGGGGGTCTCTCTTTCCGGAATACTTATACCCTCAATACAGCCTTTTTGATGAAGCTTGCGTGGAACTTGCTTACCCAGCCGCATCAGCTGTGGGTTAGTATCCTTGCTTCTAAATACAAGTTTTCACACGGTAGTAGTGCTTATCCCATGGTCCAGCGCAGCAGTACTCCAGTCTGGAAAGGAATATGCTCTGTCTGGTTGAAGGTTCTATCTCATACTAGGTGGGTTATTGGTAATGGCAACACGATCAGATTCTGGTTGGAAAGATGGGTTCCCGGTCTGGACTTACTGTTATTTCATCATACCTCCAGGCTTATTCCCGAAGATTTAATTAATAAAACGATTGCTTATTTTGCTGATGACAACGTTGGTTGGTGCTGGAATCGCTTTGAGGAGTTTTTCCCTCACAATATTCTTTTGAGTATTGTCGCAGCTTGCCCTCCTCATTCTAGTTCTGATGAAGATCAGCCCATCTGGGATCTGTCCTCTTCGGGTTCGTTTACTACCAAATCTGCCTACTCGAGTTTGGTGGAAATGGTTTCAGACACCTCAGACTCTCTTTGGAATCAGATTTGGAAATTAAAAGTGCCTCAAAGAACTAGAATGTTTATCTGGTTGGTGATAAATAACGACATTATGACAAACATTGAAAGGAAAAGAAGACATTTCATAGATAAGTCTGATTGTGCATTCTGTGGGGTTGAAGATGAAGACAGCCTTCATGTTCTGCGTGACTGTGTGGCTGCGAAGCAGTTCTGGAGCTTCTGTCTCTCAGGAGATCACCTTCAGCAATTTATGGAATCTGTTAGCTTGAATGCCTGGGTGAAATTCAACCTAAAAAGCTTGAATGTAGTCTTGGAAGAGGTTGCTTGGCCGGAGATTTTTGCTATTGGCTGTTGGTTTTTGTGGAAGCAGAGAAATGAGTTTATTTTCCAGAACAAGCGCATACCCATTCTCTCATTAGTTAATGACATGCTCATCTTTGCTAAGTCTTGTCAAGGATCCCTGGCTTCGCATGAGGTCGGAAACAAGGCTGCATCCCTTCCCTCTCCAAGGTCTTGGTTGCCTCCCCCTATGAACTACTTTAAGGTCAATACTGATGCTTCAGTGTCTAGAGGGGGTATAGCCACTTGTGGAGGTCTTTTGAGGAATTTCTTGGGACACTGGTGTTCTGGCTTCATGGCTAACTTGGGCAGTTGTCCTATTCTTATGGCTGAAATTTGGGGAATCTATTATGGGCTTTGCAGAGCTAAAGAAGAAGGTATAGTTAATGTGATGGTGGAAAATGACAACATCTTGGCTATTGAGATGATCCTTGGGACTTCTACTCCTAGTGCTCCTTGTATCGCCCTGGTTGATCGGGTTCGCAACATAGCCAAGGTTTTTGCTAATATCTCTTTCAATCACATCTACCGAGAGATATCTCTTTCAATCACATCTACCGAGAGGCAAACCTTGCAGCCGATAGGATTGCCAAGACGGGCAACAACTTCACTCATGGTTATCATGTGTTGTTCTCCCCCCCTCAGGGGTTAGTTTACTGGTTATATAATGATTCTGTAGGAGTTTCTTATAACGTTTAGTGTGTTGTTTTCGTGAGCTTGCTCACCTTCTTTAATAAAAAAAAAAAATTTCAACCGATTAGTTTTAATAATCATACATTTACAAAATTAAATTATAACATAGAGACGGAAAAGATAAAAGTTGGAACGTTATTTTCGGAAAAACTGTTTAGCAACGTATATGTAGCAGAATTAGCGACGGGCTATTTTCCAGCACGACGGGCTATTTTCCAGCAGTGCTTTCGTTGCCAAAGTTATATACGGACATGAGGGCCAGACCCTCACTAAAAAGCCCTATTCGTCACTAAACTTTAGGGCTTTTCATGATTTGGGTTTAATAAAAATGAAATAAACCCAACCCAACGTAACATGTATAAAAATGGATGGTTTGGTTGTTAAAAACCAATTCAACCAAAAATAACTTACAATAGTTTGGAGCAGTTTGAAATAATTTGAAACATATTAAATATTATATTAATATTTTTTTAAAAAAAGCTTTATTTCTTTAAATTTTAATAAATAAGCAATAATTATAGTAAATTATAAATTGTAAATTATACTCTTGCGCATATCTATTTATTTGTAATTGGTGCAACAGTAATATATATTCTTGTGCTTATATGCCTCAAAAAGAATATAATAATTAAATGAACAAAAATAATTGAGAGATGTATTGCTATTAGCATTTTGAAATCACAATCAAATTAGCAAATTACACGACAATGTAATACAAAACTGAATCGAGGCTTTGTAATATTAAAGTGAAGGTCAAAACAATAAAAAATGTTAAACAACAGTATTAATTTTAAAACATTCCAAAAATGAAATAATTTTGCTGTAAAATAATTCTTGCAATTGCAAAAGCATTTTAGAAATGTAAATCAAAATGGAACAATATACAATATATACATACTAATGCTGAAAGCTTTCATTAATTAGGAAATAAAAGGTACATAAATTGAAACGTTCAAGAGAAGAAGATAGTTGAAAAGCTTCCATTTCTTCAAGAAAAACCACTCGCCCACGACTTTTCCGAGCAAAAAGAATCCCATTTACCCAAATATATAAACACAATATCCTCCATACTTGCACATCTAATAAAGAGCTCAACCAACATTCACAGGCATTTCTATAGATTATCATTTATCAATGCGAGATATATACCACAAAAATCACACGCTATTTAGCACAAAAAAAAACAAGCATAAAGGATATCATTTAGCTGATAAACAGGGAACAATAAATGGAACATATAATAGCGGAAAGAAGAGAAATGGAATATCGAAACCATAAATTAAAAAACTATTATAGCGCATATATACGTTACTCTTAAAAATACACATATAAAGAGAAATGATACATGTTGAAGAGAGCCCATAAAGAGAAAATCACAGCTACAACAAAACAAGAAAATTCTAAAAAATAAAGGTAGAATCGGCGAATCAAATGTCAATAGTTTGTCAAAATCATGAAAAAATCATAATTTTTGAAAGAAGATTCACTGATTGAAGTCGCAATCGTTCAACGAGAGGTCCGATGATTGAAGGGAAGAATGTGTCTTGATGCTCAAGAGGAGAAAACTCTTTTTGCATTACAAAATCATCCAAAACAGAACTTGATTGGAGTAGAAGAAGCAGACGAATCAAATTAGGTAGAGAGGGGTGTGGATGCTGGAGGAAACTAGGTAGAAAGATGGGTAGATTAAGAGAATGATGAGGATGGTCTGTTTAGCAATTAACTCAACGTAATATCTATAACCGGATTTTTGTCGCGACTTAAAACTGAAGATGTAAGCCACTCGATCTAAAAACTATCTAAACCGTATTTTATTAATTTGTTCGGATTAGTTTGGTCAGATTGGTCGGTTCAACCCAAAAATTGAACATTCCTACATTCTTTTATAATATTATGGTAATATTATTTTAAATTTAGTGACCTTACGATGATGAAATTGATGGATGGTATCTTTGGTCTTAGCACTATACATCATGAATTATTGGACAAATTACATGAGTTATACTTTTTAAATTCAACAAATTAATAATTCATATATCAGTTTTTTTTTTTTTTTGCGAATTTGATGTTGTAATTTGGTATAGTTGGATATATTTCTCAGTCTAAATATCTGTCAAAATTCAGAATCAATCAAAATCAAATTAATAGTATAATTTGGTCTAGTTCCGTTAAAAAGAATCAACAATCTGATTTAGATTTTCGTTCATTGATTTTTCCTTTTATTTCAAAAATATTAAGTGGGTTGCAACTTAGGATGATCACAGGACGGGAAATTTTCATCCCTGGTGGGAAATCGTCCCGAATGGGACGGAAAATCCTCGAAAAATTTTCATATGGGGACGAAAATGGAAAAAAAGTATTTTCCAACTTAGAATTAAGGGCGGGGATTGTGATCCCCGTCCTGAAATTTTTCGGCCTCCGAAATTTAATTATATTTATAATTTTAGTTTTAAATTATATTTAATTTTAGTTTTATTAATTATTAAAATTTATATTAGTTTGATTTTTAATTAAATTTATATTTTTAATTATTAAATATTATATTTTAATTATAATTAATTATTAAATATTATATTTTAGTTATAATTAAGTTTTTTTTAAAAATAAAAATATTTTTTATGCGGGGATAAGGATCCCTCCGGGAATAAGAATGGGAGGAATTTTTTTTCTAAAATACTATTGGTTCCCGTTCCGCACAATAGGTGGGGACTCCCCACCCCCGCCCCGCCTCGTTCCGCACAACTCGCAATTAAATTGACCCAATCATATTCTAAAACCACGTTATCGTAAAACCATTATTATGACGCCACCAGCCGCTCAAAGTCCACTTTTCCATTTCTAATTAGTAAATTAGGAATCCCTTCTTTAAGCTCTTTGGCAAAGAAATTCATTATCCCCTTATATACCAATTCTATTGTGTATTGTCACATAAATAAAAGTAATTATCAAGGATAATTACTTTTACTTAAACGGTAACACACTTTTAAATTGGTGTATAAACCTCTTCACACATCAGATTCAGACAAATAATCTTCTTTAGGCAAATGGAATTTTCAAGTTATAGGAGAAGATCTATGGGCCCCCCCGTGAATTGAAACCTTTGAGAAATTACTTGCTTCTTGTTTGTTTACACACGGAAATTTCATATTGGAAAGGAGTTGAAAATGTTAATTAGTTAGTTATTTCGTGATTTTATATGCATTTGCGATCATTTATATTATTGTTTGTTTTGTTAGTCAATATATGTATTAAAAAATAATATAATATTGATGATTATATAATTTATCAGTAGCATGTCTACATAATTTTTGTAAAAAATTAATATTACTCATCAATCAGCTGTAGACTATTAATTACCATCAACGGACATGAGTTATACCAGTTGCTCATCAGCTAAAACAAACAAGCCCTCGGTAGAAAAGACATCAACCTAAAGTCTAGATAATGCTCTTTTTCTTTTGTCTAAATTCAACAAAACTTTTCTTTTTTGAATTTGTTGATAAAGAAAATCAATAACATGGTTAGTATTTTTGGACTGTAATTAAGTATTATTAACAGCTAGCTAAGATCGTTACCACTCAACTTATCTTTTGCATTTAGAAATTTTCCAAATGTCAATTTATTAAATAGACGGAATTACATCGTTTTAAAGCATATAAGATGCCACCACTTTTTATTGATATATAATATACATGGAGAGCTGACATTCTGAAAATTTAATAAATATCTTGCCTGAACTGGGTGAGAAAAGTAGTGAATCAAGCATCATGTTTTGCAATGGATTTTTCTTCCATTATTAATAAATCAATTCTTTAGCAAATCTTAAATAAAAATTATATTGCAACGTATTAATTAGTTTTAATAATAAAAAAATTTCAAACTTATATTATAACATCGAGATAAAATACACGAAAGTCGGAACGTTAAATTTTCAAAAAAAGATATGTTTAGCAACGGTCTATTTCCAGCAGTGATTCCGATGCAAAAAATTAAGCCCTCACTAAAAAGCCCTTTTCATCACCAAACTCTACTGTTTAGGGACATATATGGTTCGTTGCTATAACTTTTTTTAGTGTAAATATCTCCCAATATTTGTTAAATCAATCCAAATAAAAAATTTTAAAATAAAAATGAAATATTTTCTGGATTAAGATATCAAATAGTCAAAATAAAACTGGAATATATTCCGAAATTTTTTTCAATTGTTTGTTAAAATTTTTGGAATAAATTAACAAATATATTTTTTAATTTTTCATTTGTTTTTTATCTTACTATATCAAAATATGTATATCTTAAAAATTCAAGATATAGGTGGTTGAATTTTTTTTTTGTGAGATTCATTTTTTTTAACGGATGCTTGGAAAGGTCGGAAAAGTTAAAATAATTTTATTTTCTTTCCATCCAAAACTTTTCAAAATTAACTAACGACTACCTAAATGTAATATTTATAGGCATTTGGCTGACTTAAACTACATATATTACGTGGAAGTAATTAATTGTGCAGAACCATGACATATTTTTATGATATTGAACAAAAAATTAACTACCATACCGAAATAATAAAAAGTTCTTGTTATTTTAAATTCGACCGCTGGACACCTATTTTGATAACAATGTGTAAAACAGTTTTGTTTTGTTTCTTTTTACATGTGATTTAATTTTAAGGCATTATATAAAGTTTTAATTTTATAGTGAAAATTGAAATAAATCACAATATTTGGGTGGGTATTCATTAAATTGAGAACACCAGTGAGAGCAGACTTTGTGCTTGATTGCAGCGAAAACACAGAGCAAAAGCAGAGCAGTATAAACGGAGCCAAGCGGCTTCAATAATGGATGCATACTTGAGCTGAAATTAATAGATGTACCATGGATTGTAATATTAGCGTAATTAAGGAGATAATCATCAGGCCATTAATCCTGTAATAGAATGAATTACCATTTTTCATAGCACTTGTTTAAGATGATCTAAGAAATATCACACAATATACCTATTAAAATTAATATATATATACACACACGCGCGCGTGTATATATTTGACATGACATATTAAATCAATTTATTAAATTATATTTATCTATCCCATAATGTTGCATATTTGAATGCGCCAACGTTATTAAGTGTGTGCATGTCATGCCCTCTTGCTTCAAAAAATTATAAAAGCTAAAATAAGAAAGAGTAGTAGAATAACACTACATATATAACCATATAACTTACATACTAACAGCATTGTAGAGGACAATGCTTATGTGCTCTCTGCTTACAAACATAAGGAAACACGAAATGAAAATAACAGGAGTAAACTTCTGATGTTTCTTATTATTGACCTCTACCTAAATTGACCCAGTTAATGACTAGGTGCTCAATAGGCTGTTGGAGGCTTGTGGGGAGGCTTGTGTGGTGGCTTCTTTCCTTTTCCTTTGTCAGAATCCTCTGCATTGTTCTTAACCAAAAGATGTCCGTGTGGAGGTTTGTGAGGCGGCTTCTCTCCTTTTCCCTTGTGGGAATCCTCTACTTTGTCCTCTGATAAAAGATGTCCATGGGGAGGCTTGTGTGGCGGTTTCTCTCCTTTTCCTTTATGGGAATCCTCCACTTCGTCTTCAGCCAGAAGATGTCCATGTGGAGGCTTGTGAGGTGGCTTCTTTCCTTTTCCCTTGTGGGAATCTTCAACTTCATCCTCAGCCTCCTCAGCCAAAAGGTGTCCGTGGGGAGGTTTGTGGGGAGGCTTCTCTCCTTTTCCCTTGTGGGAATCTTCTACTTCTTCCTCGGCCAAAAGATGTCCATGAGGAGGCTTGTGAGGTGGCTTCTTTCCTTTTCCTTTATCGGAATCATCCACTTCATCCTCAGCCTCCTCGGCCAAAAGATGTCGGTGGGGAGGCTTGTGAGGCGGCTTTTCTCCTTTTCCCTTATGGGAATCCTCCACTTCATTCTCAGCAAAAATATGTCCATGAAGGGGCTTATGAGGTGGCTTCTTTCCTTTTTCCTTGCGGGAATCCTCCACTTCATCCTCAGTTTCCTCAGCCAAAAGATGTCCACGAGGAGGTTTGTGAGCAGGCTTTTCTCCTTTTCCTTTGTAGGAATCCTCTACATCATCTTCAACTAAAAGATGCCCGTGGGGAGGTTTGTGAGGGGGCTTGAGTTTATGTGAGTCATCATCTACTTCGGCTAAGAAGTGTCCATGAGGTGGTTTCTCTCCTTTTCCTTTATGGAAGTCATCAACATCTATTGTCAAAAGACGTCGACTATGAGGTGGCTTGTGTTTAGGAAGTGGTTTCTCTCCTTTGCCTTTGGGAGGATCATGATGATCAGCAAGTGAAAGGGTTACAATTACCCCAAGTACGAATAACACTAGCAAGTATTTGGAAGACATGTTGAGTGTTTTTTGTTGGTGGTGCAAATGTTGAAGGTTTGCTCACCCTTTTATAGGAGAGAATTGGAGCTATGTCGTCACCACCCATGTCATACTCAATTTTCTTTTTCTTGGTTCACTTGAGTAATCAAAGTTCCTATTCTGCTTATTTTTATTCTTTGAGGAGAAGATGAGATCTAATAATGGGCTCCATAGAGTTCAAAACTTTGACAAATTGGCCTAGCTTGCTCCCCCTCCTTAAAAACATGTATAACATGGGATTAACCTTTCTAAAAATTGTTAATAGCACAGCTTTAAATTTGGACAAATATATAAAGAGCCTTTGCATATTAGTTTCAGTAATATTGAGTTAATATCTTTTTTATTCTTGCAACCCTCCTGCTATTATGGAATCTGTTAAATTCTTAATCATGATTAAATTAATTAAGTTGATGTGCTTCATGGTTAAATTTTTCTGAATTTTTTTTTCTCTCTTTGTTTTTTAATCTCTATGATTAATGAAATCAGAGGATTGGCTTTTAAGAGCATGTGCAGAAAAATACTATGGAACAACCAAGTAAAACTGAAGATATTGATTTACTGCTGTTAATTTGTCGGAGGAAATTCTATATACAGTTAACTCATCCACAATTATAAGTTTTTATTATTCACTAAAAATTTTCCTTTGTTTCTGTATGTTAATCACAATGTAGAGAATTCAGAGCATTGAAAGCTGGAAAATTATTTTCTAAGTCGGACTGAAGCAAATTTTATAAATTAAATTGACAAAAAAAAAAGAAAATTTTAACAATAAATATTTAAGAAAAATACGACATCACTGCCATCGACATATTAACAGTGTTCACATTCGATACAGTACTTGCAGGTGACATTTTTGTTGGGACGTTGAGGCAATAAACTGTTGAGAAAAGAGATGGGTTGTTTGATTTTCCCAATTTTAGGTTCAGGCTGCGAGGACCTTAATCCTATGGCCATTATTTTTTCGCAAATTTTAAGCCAAATTATGGACCATAGATGGACGATTTGTTACCTGTTGAACTGGGAAGGGAAAACTTAAAAAGGTGGACAAATAAATTATGGCAAGTGGCAAGGTGGTGTTCTTAGGAATCTACTCAACTGCTTCACTTACTTTTTGCATTATATGTTTGTTATTAGTAGTAATATTTATCTCATGCTGCCTACGCTCCCCTACTCCCCCGAGGGCAAGTTAATTTACATGTAACTCTCAAAAATTCCTTGAAGTTTTTGATTTAATTCCACAGAGTCCAAAATAATTTATGTTTGTTCTTCAAACTTTTTAAGTATTCTATTCAGTCCTTTAACTTAATTTTTTTAATTAACTATTATTTCAAAATTTCTTAATTTGAAGAACAAAATTACATTTAATAAAACTTAATTTACATGTAACTCTTCAAAATTGGACCCAATTACTTTCAACTCACACACGCATTTAAAGTCATTTCAATACTTCTTTCATCCTGATAAAGCACAGAAAGTCTTTATCTGAGAAATGATAGTCGGCAGTTGTAGCTCCCGATCAAATGGTTTGGTCCTGCAAGAAAGTATGTCCGATCGGACCAGGTGTTAGTATTCCGAAGCTTAAGTTAGTAGATTTCTAAAGAGAGAGTATTTAGAGAGAGTCTCAGATGTTCAATACCTGAAATTATTGTGCTTTTAGCTATTTATAAGAGATAAAGGAGGGGTACTTGAGTATTTAAGATGTGATAACTGACAGTTGTAGCAGATGAGCGGTGATGTGATTTGGAGTATGTGAAAGGTATGGATGCTAACTTGTATCAATGGACTGATAGGACGTGCCGTCCCATCAGTCCGATCGGACATTGTACCCTCCTATCATATCTTACAGCTCACTCTTTGTCCTTCTCGTTAATGGATTTTGGGCCCTGTCAAGTGCTATTAGGCCGATTGATTGAATCTTAAAAAATATTTTTTTCCGTGGTTATCACATAAAAAGAAACTTATTTTTTTCTCTAAATTATAGTCCACTTTTATTTTTAACATGGAAAAAATTCATATTTTAATTCCCATACGATAACTATTTTACACATTAAATATTCATACTTTAAAAATTACACATTAAATTTTTGAATTTTTAGAGAATAATACATTAAATTTAAAATAGATACCATAAATGACAGTTTAATATAAACGCTTATAAAATTATATGTATTTTAATAAAATATTATTATTTTTTCATCCATTTGAAATTAATAAATTATAATAAATAAATTTAATAATTCAGTATATAATTTTAAAAATATAAAAATTTAATATATAAAAATTGAATGTTTAATATACAAAAATATTAAAATTTAGAAATTAAATTATGGATTTCCCATTAATATGACAGTGAACTTGTTAGATCTTCAATGCACACATATAAAATTTCACAAATCAGAATCAGACAAATCAAATTAATTGCACATATAATTTGGTGCAGTTCTGACAAAAAGAATCAACAACATGATTTAGATTTTTTTTTTTGATATTTCTTTTTAGTTCAAAAGTATTAGTTGGTTTGCAATTAATAACCGATTTAATCATATTTTTAAACCACTTAATTGTAAAATTATTACTCTATTTCTTTTATAATACATGCCAATTAAGGAAAAAAAATTTATTTTATAATATATAATATTTTAATATAATTAAAAATATTAATTAATTTTTATTAAATATATTTTAATTTAAGTAGTTATCTTTATAAAAGTAATTTTTAACTTTAATTATATTATATAATTAATATAAGGATAATAAAATCTTTTAATTATGAAGTAATTATAATTCTTAATTATTGTATATTTTTTTTCAATGACATTTATTTTAAAATGGATGGAGTATAATTTGTATGTGATTTTTGCAAAATTGGAAAAACAACAGCATTGAAACGGTAACTTTTTTTTAACTGTTTCATTTCAAGTTTAAATTATTGGAATCCAGATTAATTAGTACTTTAAAATCCGGATTAGTTTATTGATATTTGTTTTTCAATTATTAAAGTGAAATTCGGATTAGTGCATGCATGTACATGGGTAGACCGCGGAGCTATAACGTCAGCACCCATGTCACGGTCCACTTGTCCTTTTTCTAATTAGTAAACTAGGAAGTGCACGATTATATTATCTATTTGGTCTTAAAGGTTCGATTTCATATTACAAGATTTATAGAAAAATATTCTATAGATAGATAAAAATAAACAAAATTTGTAATGCATAAGTAATTTAATTATTTTTAAAAATTATTATAGCTAATGAACTATAAAAACCATTAAAGATCACTGCCGAAATCTTTGTTAGCATTTTTACTCAGCATAAAATCTCATATATAGGCAAATATTTCATCAAATCACATAAAATATGCACTCGAACTAATATATGGCATAAGTACCGAATTAAAATGACACGTTAAATTGATACATGACAACATTAATGATACATTTTTTCTGCATGTGAGATCTTATATTGGGTTCAAGTTATAGCTAGTATGAATTTTAGTAATGATTTTTATAGTTCATTTCAATCAAAATGACTTTTAAAAATAATTTTTTTAAAAGTAAATTATTTTTATATAATTTTTTTTTTACTATTATGAGTCCATTAATTTGATATAAATAGGATGGTACGTGTGAAATCCACCCGGTCCCAATGAGTTGAAAACTTTGAGAAATTGCCTTTTCTTTTTTCTTTTCCGCCCCTGTAAACGCATCTTTTCTCTTGTTTATGAATTTAATAGAATTTCAGTAGAAAAACCATCAACCTAAAGTCTAGATATTAGATGAGGCTCTTTTCCTTCGCTCTAAAGTTTTGCAGACAAAGAAATATTTTCTTGTTTGAATTGGACGATAAAGAAAATCATAACATGGTTAGTTATTTTTGGAATTATTTAAATATTATTAACAACTAAGGTCACTTATCGCTTAACTAATTCTTTTGTATTAGATAGAATTCTATTATTATTATTATTATTATTATTATTATTATTATTATTATTATTATTATTATTATACAAGAGAGGCATAGATTGCCTAATTACAAATAGTCAAATATATTACTGTCTTTGTTCTTTTTTAAGCAACGTACGCTTACTTTTTAGAATTTAAGAAAAAAATTAATATATTTTTTAAACATTAAAAAAATTTATTGTACTTTTTATATTTTATCCTTATTTTGATATTTTAAATGTATTTATATTTATGGTCACTTTTTATGTTAATTAATAAAAGGACAATATAATTAATTACTAATATTTTTATAATATTGAAATGTATTATTTTTTTAATATGTATGCCAAGCCTAAAAAATGACACTTAAAAGAAGAATAGATGTAGTATTAAAAGCAAACGAACTCGAAATGTTTTGCATTTTTTATTGAAGGTTGGCCAACAAATCAATTTTTAATGGTTTTGGAATTCTTTTTTAATGCAAATTAAATTTTTATTAATAATATAAAATATACATCCATAAATTACAAATAAAATTATAAAATATATGAAACTAATGAAGTTATTAAAATATATGTTTGAACTTTTTTGATAAAAATAATGTATAATAGTAATATGTTGTTGATAATCTGACTTTTAATAGAAAATTTAGTTCATTGAACTACCATTCATGCAAAGACACCTTGCATTTAAGAAGGATAAAAACTTCCATTTTAGAAAACAACGGCCTCCAAATTGAGAAAATAAATTTGTATAACAAAAATTTAAATTGTATTCGATATCAAATAGTACAAATAGACTAAATCTATGAAAACACAAATAAAATTTGTATTCGATATCAAATAGTACAAATAGACTAAATCTATGAAAACACAAATAAAATTTGAACAAACAAAAAAATCAAATATAAAATTAAAAATTTCAAATCTAAGTTTATTACCATGAAAACATAAACAAATAAAAAAACAAGATTAAGAATTACGAATAAATATTAAAAAATTAAAAATTATACCAAACTAAAAATTATTATATAAATACTTGAAAAAAAATGAAAAGAATATACAGAAAATTAAAAATACAAAAATTAAAACTAAGAAAAGAAGAATAGGATTGCTGGCCATAGATTCATGGCAGGAAGTTAAGGTTTAGGGAGAAAAATTTACCTATTGAATTTGGAATTCTATTTTTTTAAACCATATAAGATGCGACCACATCTTATGTAATATATATGAAGAGCGAATATCTGGAATTTTTAAAGAAAATTAACTTCTTATTTTGACCGGATGAGAAAAGTAAATAACCATACCAATAACACTTTTTGTATATGAAAAATAGTTATTTATTTAGAATGCAACATTAAATTTTCGAAACAACTTTTAGCAACAACTTCGTAGCAGAATTAGCAATGAACTGTTTTCCAGCTTCACTGTGCTGCCAAAGTTATCCACCGACATGAAGCCCTCGATTAAAAGCTCTACTCATCAATAAACTCTACCCCTTATGGACTTGTATTATAAAATTTGGGATTATTAGTATTTAATGTATTGGTATTATTAAAATTTGGGATTTTTTTCTAATATTTTGTAAAAAAGAGTTAAGTTGCCTTTAAATTTTGTTTTGGAGTTCATTTATTTTTTACGTTTTAATTTTGGATATTAAAATGCTTTTCTATATTCTTTTAAATCTTCAATTTTATGGTTTTGTCTCAATCTATTTTTTTTTTTCAAAAGTTATTTTAACTTTTAAATTATGTTCAAAATTTGGAAATTGAGCATAATGCTTTTTGTTTTTTTTTTTTTTGTTCTTTCTTCCTTTTCTCCACTAAAAGAAAGAAAAGTTTTATCTAAATTGAATTGAAACTAATAGCAGAATGTTACATTGCATAAATAAGTTAAAAATTTAGTGAGTAATTTGTTCCGAATCATATATGACAATTTACCATTAATTTTATTCATGAAAAATTCATGCACCGAATTTAGAAAAAAAATTTCCATGGAAGAATAAGCGCTTATTTTGACTGCATACACAAATTGAGAACACGAGAGATATCGGACATCGTGCTCAACTGCAACCAAAAGACAGAGCAGTATAAACAGAGCCAAGCAGCTTCAAATAATGGCCGTGATACTTGAACTGAAATTAACCATTTACTATTACAGACTGAACCATTGTAATCTAATTTTAGAAGTTGCTAAGTCATCTAGACTAGATATATGTTACCATGGATTGTAATATTAGCGTAATTAAGGAAATAATCATCAGGCTATTGAATCCGCAATATAATGAATTGAAGATGTCAGAAATATCCCACAATATACCCATTAAAATTAAAATTATTTATATGATTTGACATGAAGCTTTTAATCATTTTATTAAATTATATTTATTTATCCCATAATGTTGCATATTTGCATGCGCCAACGTGTGTGTGTGCATGCCATGCTCTCTTGCTTCAGAAAATAAAAGCTAAAATAAGAAAGAGTAGTGGAATAACACTACATATATAACCACATAATCTACATAATAACAGCACTCTAGAGGATAATCCTCATGTGCTCTCTGCTTACAAACATAACGAAACACGAAATGAAAATAACAGAAAAGCAAACTCAAGATGTTTCTTATTATCGACCTCTACATATATTAACCCAGCTAATGACTAGGTGCTTAATTGGTTGTCGGAGGCTTGTGAGGTGGCTTTTTTCCTTTTCCTTTTCCTTTGTGAGAATCCTCCACATCGTCTTCAACCAGAAGATGTCCGTGTGGAGGCTTGTGAGGCGGCTTCTTTCCTTTTCCCTTGTGCGAATCCTCTACTTCGTCCTCTAATAAAAGATGTCCGTGTGGAGGCTTGTGAGGTGGCTTCTTTCCTTTTCCCTTGTTAGCATCCTCCACTTCATCCTCAACCAAAAGATGTCCATGTGGAGGCTTGTGAGGTGGCTTTTTTCCTTTTCCCTTGTCGGAATCTTCCACTTCATCCTCAGCCTCCTCAGCCAAAAGGTGTCCGTGGGGAGGTTTGTGCGGAGGCTTGTGAGGTGGTTTTTTTCCTTTTCCCTTGTCGGAATCTTCCACTTCATCCTCAGCTTCCTCAGCCAAAAGGTGTCTGTGGGGAGGTTTGTGGGGAGGCTTGTGAGGTGGCTTTTTACCTTTTCCCTTGTCAGAATCTTCCACTTCATCCTCAGCCTCCTCAGCCAAAAGGTGTCCATGGGGAGGTTTGTGGGGAGGCTTGTGAGGGGGCTTCTCTCCCTTTCCCTTATAAGAATCCTCTAACTCATCCTCAACCAAAAGATGTCCATGAGGAGGCTTGTGGGGTGGCTTCTTTCCTTTTCCTTTGTGGGAATCCTCCACTTCATCCTCAACCTCAACCTCCTCGGCCAAAAGATGTCCATGAGGAGGTTTATGAGGAGGCTTGTGAGGTGGCTTCTCTCCTTTTCCCTTGTCAGAATCCTCCACTTCGTCCTCGGCTAAAAGATGTCCACGAGGAGGTTTGTGAGGAGGCTTCTCTACTTTTCCTTTGTGGGAATCTTCCACTTCATCTTCAACTAAAAGATGTCCACGGGGAGGCTTGTGTTTATGTGAGTCATCATCAACTTCTTCGGTCAACAAGTGTCCATGAGGTGGTTTGTGTTTGTATGGTGGTGGTATCTCTCTTTTTCCTTTATGGGAGTCATCAACATCTATTGTCAAAAGACGTCGACTATGAGGTGGCTTGTGTTTAGGAGGTGGTTTCTCTCCTTTGCCTTTAGGAAGATCATGATGATCAGCAAGTGAAAGGGTTACAATTACTCCAAGAAGGAATAACACTAGCAAGTATTTGGAAGACATGTTGAGTGTTTTTTGTTGGTGGTGCAAATGTTGAAGGTTTGCTCACCCTTTTATAGGAGAGAATTGGAGTTATGTCGTCACCACCCATGTCATACTTAATTGTCTTTTACTTAGTTCACTTATGCAGTCAAGTTCCTATTCTCCTTATTTTTATTCTCTGAGGAGCAGATGAGATCAAATTGGCCCCATGGAGTTCAAAACTTTGACAAGTTAGCCTAGCTTGCTCTGTCTCCTTGCTCCACATATAAAAATTGTTTATAGCGCAACTCTGACTTTAGACATAAAAAGAAGGTCCGTTCATAATATTAAGAGAGTTAATTTCCTTGTTTTTTTTTTTCCTTTTTGCACCCCTCTTTTTATTATGAAATCTGTTAAATTCTTAATAATTATTCAATTAAGTTGATGTGCTCCGTGGCTAAATTTTTATGATTTTTTTTGGTCCTTTTTTTTAATCTCTATGATTAATGCTTTTTCTTTGAAGAATATGTGCACAAAGATGCTGTGGAACAGCCCGCTAAAACTACGGATATTGATTCATTGCAGTTTATTTGTTGGAGAAAACTTTACGTAGAATTAACTTATTCACAATTACAAATTCTTATTATTTTTCTAAAACTTTCGTGGAATTCTCTCGATTGTAATTAAGGTAAAAAGATTTATATAGTTAGGCGAAACAAAGAAATTAAGAGATAGAATTCTAATGATATATAATTAAGAAAAATATTACATCACTGCTGTCGACATATCAGCTGTGTTCACATTCGATATATTTAATAGTTGCACGTGACAATTTTGTTAGAACGTTAAAGCAATAAAATAAACTCTTGAGAAAAGAGAGAATTTTTTAATTTTCACAATTTTAATCGTGTGCTTGCAAAAGCACGTTAATATAATACGTTTATATCCGGATATATGTATTTTTTTGTATTACTTTTTTTTATTTGTTATAAAAACATAATTTTATTAACATGCTAAGTCGGTGACAGATTGTACACCACATGATGTTCTTTGAAAAAAAACACAGCTAACGTGCATTAGAAAGTCATTTTAATATCCGTGGAAGTAATAAAATCCTCCACTTTGTCACCGAAAACAAGAAATTGATAAGTAAATTATTCATAATTTTAACTCCCTTCTATAAATTATTTATTCATTGCCACAACACGTACTTAGAATAGGTTAATAAGTAAATTAAAAGCTCAATTCAATCACAAATTACTGTGAATGTAAAACTTTTATTCTTTCATATACATAATTCAATCAGTAGTGTATCTGAACCCATAATATTTGATGAAAAATACAATCTCACTCTCTAATTTTTCAATTGGTTTAATTTTATTTTCTATATTTTTAAATTGAGAGGAGATTTTCTCCTCTCATGCCACTTTCAAAAGGCTATTAAAAAACAATAAAAAATTTTCAATTTTAAAACATAGAAGATAATATTTTTACAATCAAAATATTAAAAATAAAATTATATTTTTTATCAAATATTAAAAATAAATTTGGAGATTGAGCTAAAAAGAAATCAATTTAGATAAACACAATCTTTAACACAAGATAGTAATTCATACAAATATCACATATTCACATAGTTTGCTAGAACATTGCACACACTACATATGAATTATAATCAGTCCATACTCCAACTTAATTAATTTCTTTCACCCAAAAAAAAAAAAGGGTCACAGTCTAACTTGTATTTCCTTGCATGTTTTATTCGATGCGATACGTAAAACTACGTGCTCTTTAAAGGTTTGAAAGCTTGAAATCTCGAGTGGGGTTTTTTTTATTGGGCTACGGCCTATGATTGCAAGACATGTGTCTGTCAACTAGCATGATGTATTTAGTTAAATGCATGATAATAACAATAATAATACAACCTATTATAGGGTGGGCTAATGCCTGTGATGGTTCCACTGAGCTGGAATTGTGGACTCCGCGAAAGGTAGCACTAGGGAAGGTAATATTGGAAAGTGATATCATCGGTTACCATTTTTCTAATTGCATGAGGTCTTAATCCGATCTTTAGATTATATTATTATATAATTACAAAACATTGGGTGAAAATGATTACTGAAGTGAATTAAGGATTTGATTGTTGTTTTTTCAACGTCTATAGTAGTTAGTGATTCAAGGTTTTTCTTTTTGAATGATCAAACCAATGCTGATAATTTACAGATAATTACAGACTACTTTACACATAATTTACGGATAATTAAAGACTACTTTGTTGCTTATATTCCAGAAGTTCACAACGGCATTTCTCTAATTCCCACTTAAGATAATGACCTTCGATTTAGACTGGATTAAATAAGCGATAACACATGATAGCTACGCCTAACTACTCTTCAGATTCATACCAATATTACCATGCTATCGGCTATAAAAAAACAATGTACTAAAGCTCAACTTTCAAATAATTAACAGTGTAGCAATATATTGGGTAATTTTAAACAATAAGTCCCTGTATTGGAAAACCAAAATAAAATTGCTGAAATTGAATCTGTAATACTATACTATAGTTAGGATTAATTTCATCCATTTTAACCGAATGGTGACAAAATAAAATTTTTATTGAAAAAATATTGAAATATAAAGAAATATTTTTAAAAAGTCATTTTGACAAAATTTTAAAACAATCTTACTGAAAATTCTTGTTAGGATATCATATTTTTCAATCGTGACTTTTAAATTAAAAATAGAATAGTGCAATAACCATTAATAAAATTATTTTTTTTGAGACAAAATAACTTCATCAAAAAAAGTCTGTCAAAAGAGCCGAAACAACACAACTGGAGGGAGACAAGTCTCAAATCACAAGATCTGGTATAAAATATGCTGCCCTAGTTAAAGTGTGAGCAGCTGTATTTCACATATTTTTTTACAAATCCAAAACAGATAATAGATAACGAGCAAATAATAGACTTATAATCACTAATGATAAGATCAAACTAAAATAGACTTATAATCACTAATGAAAGATTACACAAATTAGAAATTAAAGCATGGTAAACTGACTGTGAATCTGTTTCTATCAAGACCGAGGAGAGATTAGGTAATTTGAGCCAACTTAAAGCTTCACGAATACTAAGAGTTTCAGCCACCATAGGGTCAAGAGCTCCCAATAAAGTTCTACATCTTGCTGCAATGAAGACCCCGTGATGATTCCGAAATACAAAAGAAAGCCCAGATTGGGAGGAAGCAGGAAACAATGCTGCATCCGTATTCACTTTCAAAAAATCCCTGAGGAAGGAGACATGAAGCCAGTAGGGAGTTTGTAAACTTCCACCCAAATGTGGACAGAGTTCAAAAGAATATTTTTTGGCTTTTCATTAGCTTGGATGCGATTAACTAATAAAAGTTGATTGTCAAACATCCATGGTCCATTATGTATAACTCTTTGTATATCCCACTCATAAAAGAACTAAAAAATAAAAAAATTGGAACTTAAATTCTTGAGGATTACTCATAGTAGACAAAAGAACAGAAGAGACTAGCAGATAGGTTAAAACTTGCTAGAGAGCAAGACAAAAACTCTTGTCATAGAGACGAAATTAATTTATTTTAATTACTCTAATAAACTAAAAGGTCTAATTAGCTCGTTTTTAATCGATAAAAAAAATGGTTTCACTGTAATTTCTATAACATGCTCAATGTTTATTAAAATAAAAATTTAAAAACACGATTCAACCAAACAAAAGTTTAAAAATTCAATAGGACATGATGCGACCACATAAAAGTTTAAAAACCAAATAATGAAAAAAAGAATATATAAATTCAAAGATCCAGCACGCATTTATTCTTATTGTTCTGGAGGTTACATCTTTGATGAAATTGGAAAGAAGTTGCTAAAAAAAAAAAAAAAGGAAAACGCAGAAATTTATCACCAAAATACACCACCAAAGTGAGACGACAAAAGTTTAGAAGTATAAATACATATATTAAGGCACAAATCAAGTCATCAATGGTGTGACGTTAGTATTCTATTCTGCATTTGCCTAAGTTGTCAATGTGTAGGCTCTTAAGTCGTTCTCACACTGCATAGAATTCGGACATTACTCAGTCATCCATCTCTTGCTTGATTTTGTTCTTGTTCTAGTCGAAGCAAGCATAACTTCTCCAATTGTTGCATAAGGGCAGCTCCTCTTTTCCGAGAATTGTGTAGATGCTGCCTTCGCACCAGCTATCGCTGCATCAAGACTCTGTGCTTCAACCGCTTTGGATACTTTGGAGTAATCACAATGGGAAGCAAGTGACCCTGGCTTCAAAGAGAACTGATCTTCTGGACCTGGGAGCGGAAACTTAATTTGTAATGGTGCTTCAACTGGACAAAGACCTCTAACTGCAGCCTCATGAATCTTGCAATTATTACAAAAAGGAAACTATTAAAAAACTTGAACAAAAGAACTATTCTTAACTTTAGACTGAAGGATGGATCAAAAAAACAAAAACAGCATCAATATTGCACTTTCACCTTGCTTTCCAAATTATAAATCCGTTGGTATCCTCACATTTCAAGTGGTACTATCAGTTTCTGCATTGAATACAGAGATTTACTTCTGGTAACATATTCAATAAGCAGGTGCTATAAGTTTAACAATCTCAAACAGTCACTCTGCAATCTGGAGGTGTACATATTGCTGGCCCAACAAAAATTATACCTGTGGTTCTTCACAAAGACAACAAAAATCTGTTTGCCCTTCAAGTTTCACTTGTAAGAGAGAGTTTAGAGTCATGCACTGCGAATGTTAAACAAAGGGCAAGCACATTTGATCAACACAAAGTGGACAGCCCACCCCTTCAGGTAACTCCTCCCAGCATACCAGCTCTTCATGTTTTATACAGCCAACAACTTCAACACAGCCTGCAATATGAGTGAATTTTCAGCTTTGATATGTAAGTCACTCTCTTTTGTATATGATGTGATGGCAACCTATAAACACATTTTTCAACTCATGTTATCATGAAGATGATAACAGTGACAATATAGCAAATGGGTATAACCAGTACAAATAAACACCAATTTTCATAAACAATTTATTTTGCAGTATCAAAATTGATTGAAAAAAATGACATAACAATTAGATTTAAGAAAAATTTATGCACGATGTCGATTCCAAACTAAATATGAGTCCTCCATCAAATAAATCGCCTTAAATTCAGAGTCTTGTCAAGTGGAGACTAAGTAAAAGGTTCGCCTGCTACAACTTTGACATGGAAAACCAAGCAGTGGAAAAGTTCACTGACAGGAGCAAATTCCAGATATCACATTAAAAACATCACTACCTAGAAGTCTTGAAACTGGGTAATGGTCTGGGAACTTGAGGTCTGATTTCCCATCAGCAGCATATATTCCTCTGTAGAAATCCTCCATTAATTTAATAGTGGCTGGATCCGGGACCTTACAGGCAGCATGAATCCAAAGTTGACCTTTGACAGAAAAGCTATCATAAGAACCATTCTCAGCCAAGCAAGCACACAAATCTCAAGTTCGACGTAACAGTGATCCACTTCAAGTTCACCACAGAAAGAAAAATATCCTTAACAAAAACACTTGAAGTCAAGCTCCAGCTGTAGCATGATCCACAAAATTAAGGCCTTTTAATCTAGAAAACTATCTAAGTATACATTTAAAAAGATAATTTGAACTTGAAACAGAGACTTATTTGCATGCTACTGCATATGCTCCTTTAGGTCTCCCAATTCCATAACCACCAATTCCAGGCGAGACCTACTGCATTCCTAAAGGCCCTAAAACTTAAACTTCTGGAAGAGGCCATCTAAAAACAGAGATGAAAAAGAAATCTATGAAAGCAACAGGCATGCAATTATTAAGCCAAGCAAACGCCTTTTTCAGCACAAATAGCAATTTCCCACAGGCTACAAACTTCATTCCTAATAAAAATAAATAAATAAAGAAGAAGAAGAAGAAGAAGAAGAATCATGGCCTCGCCTAAAACAGTAATCCAATTGATTCCCTTAGGGAAGCAAATTTACAGAATCAATTGAAGCAAGTAATTAAACCCTAACTTAAAAATCTGAAAAGGGCATACCCAATTCGTGCAACAATCTTGCATAAATGAAATAAAGAACAAATTGTAAGAAAAAGAAAATTCCTTTCGACAGGTACCTCCAATGGGGGCAGGCCATGACCTCCCTTCAACACGTTTGATGCCATGAATAAGCAAAGAAGCCCATGGCTGATGCAATGTGAGACATGGGTTTGTGTAGTTTCCGTTAGTTTTGCCTCTCATTTTGGTTCCGAATCCATGTTAAGGAGCATGATTTGCTAGTAGTAGTGCCTTCGCTTATTTTCCAAATTTCTACGCTCAAAAAGAAAGATTTTGCCAACGAGCCGTTTCATCTTTTCCATATGTAATAACGAAAAAATCAACGCATATCAATATTCTAAAAAAATATTTTTATTTCCTCTCGTCCCAACAATTTTAAAATTTTATGTTTCGCTCGAAGGGATAAATTTTAACTCTTCATCTAAACCAAGAAAATCATTACTTGTTATTGATTTTAATAAAAATTTATTATAATTTTTTAAAATATTTTTTACTAATTTTCTATAATCATATATTCTCACACTATTAATTATTTTTTTATAAATAAAAATAAAATAAAAATATATAATTAGTATTTTTAATCCGAATAATAAAAAATCTGAAAGTTCTAGATATTTTTAACCTTATGTAACTTGAATAATTCAAACAATTCGGTTCGAAACATTTCAGTTCGATTTTTGGATATTTTAGACCGATTCGAATTTTGCATACCCTTCAAAAAAATACATTAAAGAAAATAATAATGGGAAAAATGCAACAACCACATTAAATAATTTTTTATATGTGTACGAAAATAAATCATTATGTTTTTACAAAAAATTATGTGGCAAATGAGTTAAATTGGACGGATTTAAGTCAATTTGTAAATCAACTATAATTTATAAATTATAAATGGGTGAAAATATAAAAGGGTTTAGGAATTTGAATTCGCTCAAATAGCTTTGCGCCTTCTTCTGCTGCAGTTTTCTTCAGTTGGTTCATGGTAATCTTGATATTGTTGTAATAGGGGAACACGTATGAGTCAATCGAGTTGGCGACAATTTGAAATCTGTAAAAAGGTTAGATCGATCGGTTTGGATATTAGCATTTCAAAATTTAAGTCAGTAATAAGTTTAAAAAGAAAACAAATGGAGAGAAAAATTTTAAGAATACAGTATCTTGTGCTTTCGAAAATTGAGCTATTTATAAGGAATTAGGTCTATTAGGTAAAAATACTCGAGTAGGGATGATAGAGGGGGCAGAGGACATGATTTGGCAATGATTTGACTATCTGCATCTTGTAGAATGCATTTGTATTAGTGTAGCTTTGTCAGACCGATTGAATTTATTGATAGTTGGACGTTCAGATGTGACAGGCCGTTTATGCATGATGGGACTTGTCTCATGTGGACTTTTGTTTTCGGGAGGTTTTGGGCTTGTGGGCCTTATAAAATGGCAGGCGTTACCAGTTCATATGGCTAATAACTTCTGCAAGTAATGATGCTTTGTCCCATATTTAAGCTCAAATCCATAATTCAATAATTTTCGCATGCTGATAACACAAAAGTTAACCAAAATTTAGGATGAACATAAATCGATTAATCAGTTATAAATAAAAAAAATAATCATGGATCGGTTAATCAGTCATAAATAAAAAAATTAATCAATTCATTAATATCGATTTTTTAAAATTATTAATCATTAAACAGTTCATTACATTCTGTTAGCCAGTCCATTGATTTCGACTTGGTTAACCAATATTTTTAGTTAACAATTAAATTTATAACATAAAATTATATAAAAAATTAGAAAAAATTCAATTTAATTTTCAATGTGTAAAGTAATTTAATATAAAAATTACGAAATAAACATAATTTGCTAGTCAAAATTTATGTTCTATAAATTAATAGCTATTCTTATAAAATAGATTTGATATTTATTGAAAATTACTATATTTGATTCTATGTCAAATAAAATTTTGGATAATAATATAATTAAATGATATTAAGTAAAATATGAACATTAATATATAATAAAAAAAAATATATAAAAGTTAATCGGATACTATATATAAATATTACTATATAATTAAAGAGAATGATCCAATATAAATTTAGTTAAAGTATTATATAAATTTTATATGAAAATATAAAAAATTAAGGTATAAAAATAAAAATATAATTTAAATATATTTTAAAGTATTTTTTATTTAAATTTTAGAGAGAAATAAAAAAAAGTTGAAGATATAAAAATAAAATTATAATATATATATATATATATATATATATATATGAATCGGTTAACCATGTACTAATGGTTAACCGATATTTAAAAATCTAAGCCGTTACCATTAATAAAAAATATAAAAATTAAAAACTGTAACCGAATCCATCGGATCAATTAACCGGAAAAATCGATTCAATTTTATATCGATTTTACGGTTAATCATATTTTTGATTTTTTTGGCTCACCCCTACCAAAATTAGTATAAAAAGTTTTGTGGTTTACTTTTTTTTTTTTTTTGAGATTTGTGTGATTTAGTTGATTAATTACTCTACTGGTTGATAACCATTGAACCTACACTGCAAAAGATTTTTTAATTAAAAAACTGCATTAACATATTAATATTTTTGAGAAGAAATTACTACCCTAGATTTATTGTTTAAAAAAAAAAACTATAAATTTATTAATAATAATTAATAATTTATTTCTAATGTGGTTTACAAAATAAGTATGAAATACGTTAAGCATTCAAATTTAATTATTGGAGAATATATTTGTTTTACAAATAAAAAAAGAACTTTGACTTATTCATTTAAATCAAAGGGTAAAATTTATTTTTGCACGGTTAAAAATGATATAAAATTTTCCTCAATTTTTTTTTTTTTTAAAATGCTGCTAAGGTATTGTAATCAATATTTTGAAACTAGGCTCGGATGTTGACTCGGTCAGCCAATTGAATTATGGTTAACTTGTTTGATTAGGTGGACTTGGAATTTTTATTATTTGTTTAAAAAATAATTATTTATAAAAAATTAAAAATGTGGTATGTAAAAATACATTCAAGAACCTATTAATTACCAAATATCAATATAAAAATATTAATTTTAAGTCCAACAAAGTATATAAATATAAAAATCAAATAAATTATCCTAAATGGTAAATATCTAATTAAATCCACATAATATAAAAAATAAGCATTCAAATAAATTCATTTAACATGATAAACAAACATCATTAATCATCAATCTTCATCTTCATCTTCAACTCCATCTCCATCTTTATCTCCATCTCCTTCTGCTCGTTGGTTATATTCAATTAAATCATGCTTTATAACTTCTAAAATTTATAAAATAAATATATAATTAAATATAACTACACAATTTTGAATTTTCAATATTCTGAGTTAAATTCATATTATATGTGTTGTGTACAAAATATAATTAATTGATGAATTTTAACTTAATTTAGAATATTGAAGATATATATGTTATAAATATGACTACACCATTAAATGGTACATGCCCTATGCATTACATTAATTAATTAATTATGCTTTGTGCTTCCCAAATTACACATATGCCCCCCTTTAACACCTCCATCGAGATTTTGAAAAAGAAAATTCTAAGATTAAGAAAACGCCTAATTAACAAAAGTTAATACCAAAAATTAAAACTAATAATATATTAAACCCAACACTTCCCTTCAGTTATAGTCCTTACACCGACCTTGCATTGCCTAAGCTACCTTTCCCCACACCTATTTAATTAGGGGTGAGCAAATTTCGGTTCAAACCGAAAAATTGAATCAAACTGATCGATATGATCTGATGATGAAACCCAACAGAGCCGTACATGTGTCCTTGATGATGCCCCATCATCATCATCCCACCGTACATCCCTCCATCACCACCACCCCTAAACCTTCCTCCACTAGAACTAACCCCACCACCAGACTCACCTCCTTTAGTCACCGCTCTACCACGCCCCAACTCATCGGCACTGTCTTTCTTCTCTTATCTGCATGAAATGAGTGGAGGCAGAGAAAGAAACTAAGGGAACTTTAGTGATTTATAACAAAATGCACAACTTTGAATTTGAACTGGGTTTTCATCCGGTTCGACGAGTTCCAATTCAACCCAAATTTTTTCGGTATAATCTGAATTTTTTTTATTTCAAGTTTTATGTTGGATCAACTCAATTTTTTTTCGAGTTGCAGTCTAATCGGTTCAATCATTTGGGCCAAATTGAGTTTTAAAACATTGATTGTAACAAAGGAAAATTTGTAATACTTCAAATCTTTAAGGGCATTTTAAAAGATAAATTTATATAACAAATTTACGTGATAATTTATGATTTTAATTCATCCGTGAACTTATTTTCATTTGCCTCATTCAAACAATTTTTTTTTTAATTTTGCTTATATTGGGAGTTTTTAAAAATATTTACGATTTGAGTCATCCAAATTATCCGAATTAAAAATTCAAGCTTCATTTTATTGGTCAAATAGGATTTGAGATTAGCCAAATTTTGTGCAGCTCGACCCATAAACAATCCTTACCAATATATGGCAACGAGATAAAATTTGGACTTTTCTTTTTCACGTTATTATCAATTAAAAATATAATTTTAGTTTTAAACGTGTTTATGGTTTTTTTTTTGATAGGGGGATATATATTTTTATGTTTTATTAACCGTGTCATTAGACATGTTTTTTACGAATCCGCCGTTTTCAATGCTCTATTTTCTGCCTTTTTAATTAATTTCAATCTGAGTGACACCCAAAGATGAAAATATTCAAAATAATAATAATAATAAAAGAAAAGCATTAATTTAGGTAAGTCTGCAATCATGTAACACAATATGATACTTCATACAAGCATCACATGTTCACATAGTTCGCGAGAACATTGCCCACATATTATTTTCGCTCACCCAAGAAAAAACAAATCATAGTCTAAGTTGTGTATCCATGCATGGGGGGAGGGGGTGGGGTTTCGGTGATGGTGGGGTGGGGTGGGGTGGCGACTGACAATTTATTCGTAGTAGATGATACTCACATATTAACATAAATGGATAGATACTGGGGTGTATATCGATGAGGTGGTTAACAGGGAGGAAGTAGGCAACCTGCGGGTTCAAGTGGTATAACCGGCTTCTCTTCTTCTTCTTTGTGGGAACCCTCTACTTCCTTCTCAGCTAAAACATGTCTTCCTTTTTGGTGTTGCACGTCATACTCCATAAATCGGGTATCCTGAGGCACCTCACGACTTGCAAAAGCTGGAGAATGCGTGGTGAGTAGCACCACAGCAAGCAGCAACACAACCAAATATTTGCCGCCAGACATAGCCATCTATCTTTGGCCTCTTTGATGGTCTCAAGTAAGCTTTTTATAGTGGCTTAAGGCGTATAATTGCAAGACAAGTGTATGTCAACTATCAAATTTTCCCACGTCTCTAAACAGTGAAGAAGAATATTATACCGGTAAAGACAAATGCTATGCATCATGGTGTATTGAAATCTAAGAAAAAAACCATTTTTATCACTACTTTTTTCAAAGTATCAACACATCATTGAATTGTTGCACCATAAATTGGAGTTGGGGAAGAAATTTCCAGTATCATGAACATTTTAATACAAATATATAGTAATATAAAACATATATGTTGAAAGATATATTTTGATTGATTTTATTTTTGACTTGTTTAACTCTAGTAATATCATGATTGAATCTCTAATAGGTGAATTTCTATTTTTATCAATTTTGTATTCGGTATGATTATAAAAATCATTAAAAAAAAGCTCAAATTTAAATTTTTTCGTTCATTAGTTTAAATAACTCATGATGGACAAGTGCATATTAGGGAAGAAAGAGCTACTGTAAATTGCTTTTATTCTTAATTAAATGCATGAGGCCGTTTAATAATAACTCTATTTCATGTGCCTTCCGTCTGATGAATATTCTTTATAAATTAACATCTAAACTTAAATAAAATATTATTGATTTAATGGTAATAATAATATATTTGCACATGTTTTCTTTACATCAAATTTTGTTGACTTCAGCTGTTTTTGATAGATTCATAAAATTAAAGATATTTTGATAAAATGCTATAACAGATTTAAAAAAAATTAACAAATGCATTCAGGCTTTAATTGCATGGATTAAAAAGTTGGATCAGCTTGCTATAACAATTGAAAAAATATATATAATATTTTAGTTTTATCTAAACAAATAATTCTTATATAAATAATAATAATAAAATAAAATTATATTAGTAATTAGTATACATAATGTAACTAAAATAACAACAGAACAATAATCCTGGCCAAATAGAAAAAAAATGTAAAAATGTTAAGTGAATACTAGAACATGCATGTTGAATATCAAGATTCTTTAAAAAGAAAACAAAGTAAAACACCAATAAAAATTGTTTCAATCTATAATAATGGATACTATAGGTGAAATATTGTTTTATACTATAATATTCTTATTTTGTTATAATATTAAATAAATCAATTTTATTAAAACTTTTAAAAATAAAAAATCTAAATAAATTGGTCCTCAAATATATAGTATCACTAATAATAATACACCATGGGGCAGCCCAATGCCTATTATGGTTTGACTAAGCTGAAATTGTGGACTATGTGAAAATGTAGAATGTAACTAGCACGTAGGCGGCAATTTGGAAAGTAATATCAGTTCATTGCAATATCATGGTAATCAAAAGGGTCATATTCCAAAGTCTTTGTCTCCTTATGTAAAGGAAAAAATACCTTAAGTGAATGACGGCTGAAGCCCTAGTTGTCCGTGAGGTCCTGTTGGCAGTGGAGAAAATCCCCCTACCATCGCCACTGGATGATAGACAGAGGAAGAAACAGAGAGAGGGGGACAACATGTCTGTGGACTCGGAAGAACCCAATATTTGGGAAACAGATAAGCCTAATAACCCAGCTTTATCCTTCAGAGATGCCTTAATACTCAAGGCCAAAATACAATTTGGTGCTCATATTCCTTGCCAACGAAACAGAGTTATATGAAGATGAAGATAGGGATGTGGTTTTGGTGGATTCAGATGGGGACTCGGATGGTGAAGTTGAAGCAAATGAGGATATCAGTGTTTCGATTAATGTTGGACTACTCAAATTGGATGTCTCTGACAAACTGGAGATGTAACTTGCTTGCTCATGGAAAAAATCAGTAGTGGTGCGGTTATTGGGGAGGAATATCAGCTACAAGGTTCTTTGCAACAAGATTGAATCTCTCTAGAATCCTAAAGGCAATTATAAGGTAATTGACCTAGACAACAACTTTTAACTTTTTCCTTTTTCATTTTGATTTAATGGAGGACTAAATAGATGTTTTGGTGGGCGGCCCTTGGATTTTGTTAGGCCATTATTTAACAATGCAACCTTGGCACATTGGTTTCTCCACGGATAATGAAGTGCTTACATCTATGGTTGCTTGGGTTCATTTTCCAGGCTTCCCTCTGCTTTATTACCATAAGCGAATTCTTAGGCAAATTGGAGCGAAGATTGGAAGAATGGTGAAAATAGACTATAATACTTCGATTTCGAAACAATACGTATTTATATTTGTATATCCTACGAATAAAATAAAATACTCCATATAAATATATCTTGCACTAAGAAAACAAATTTTATTCTACTGCCTTTACTCTTCGTGGGTATTGTGATGCTGATTGGACAGCTTGTCCTTTTAGTCGACGGTCTCTTACTGGCTATTGTATCTTCTTGGGTGATGCCCTTGTTTCATGGAAAATGAAGAAACAAAATACTGTCTCCCGTTCTTCTGCTGAAGCAGAGTAACGCAGCCTCTCTACTACTGCTTGTGAGTTGCAGTGGATTTATAGTCTCTTGAAGGATTTTCATTTACATGTTCCTCTTCCTATTTCTCTTCACTGTGATAATCAAGCTGCTTTACACATCACGCTAATCCCGTGTTTCATGAACGTACAAAACACTTGGAGATCGATTGTCATTTTGTTCGTGATAAGTATAAACAAGGTTTTTTACGGCCTTGTTACATCTCTTCTAAACAGCAACCTGCCGACATCTTTACTAAGAGCTTATCAGCGCCTCTCTTTGGTCATCTTTTATCCAAGTTGGGCTTGTGTGATTGGCATCAAGCTCCACCTTGAGGGGGGGATGTAGAGTATATGAGCTCACATGTTTTACATGTTGCTGAGCTGTCATATGAGCTCACGTGTTTTACATGTTTCTTAGCTTTCTTCAACGTGTATATAAACTCAACTCTGTTCATCTCTGTTTTACTTCATATATGAGAATAAGAGAATTACGATTGAGTTTCTTCTTCACCTAAAATAACAAATTTACAAAATCAAGTGATGCAAGCAATTAAATCCTAACTTAAACAAACTGTACAAGGCTTACCCAATTCCTACAACAATCTTGCATAAATGAATTAAAGAACATAGAGTAAGAAAAAGAAAATTATTTTTTACAGATACCTTTAATGGGAGCAGGGCATGACCTCCTTTCAACGCGTTTGATGCCATGAATAAGCAAAGAAGCCCCATGGCTGATGCAATGTGACACATGAGTTCGTGTAGTTTGCGGTGTTTTTTCTTCTCTTTTTGGTTGTGAATCCATTTGAAGGAGCTTACTTTGCTTGCCGTGCCCTTGCTTATTTTCTATGGCCAAAAAGGAAAGATGATTTGTCAACCAGGGTTTGCTTAATTGATATGATGTTATTTTTCCCTCCGATTATATATAGTTGACATAATATAAGGAAAAACTTATTAATGCTTTTATTAATAGTGGCAAAAAGAAAAAAAAAGAAAATTCACGAAGATAAAAAAGAAGAAGCGAGAAAGAGAAAGAGAAAGTGAACAAAAGTTGAAGACTATGCAAGTCAACGAAAAAGTTGTAAAAATAGTTATTTTTTTACATGTCATTTGATGTTAATCATAAACAGAAACATAAGTAAAACCACGTATATGGTAACAAAAAATTATTAAAATATTTTAATTTTGTAAAAAAACTATAGCATCTGAAAAAAAATAATTTTTATTTTTTTATTTTTAACTCTTTTATTTAATTTTAATTAAAAATAAAAACTGATAAGAAAAAATATTTAACAAAATATATAAAAAAAATAGGAATACACATATAATTTTTACTTCAAATTTCGGAAAAAAAATATTTAAATTGGACAAATAAACCAAAAATGTAAATTTCAAATGAAAAAAATATAATAGATTGGGTTTTCTAAATAATTATCCCTAATATAAAAACCTAAAAATTAAAGGAAAAATATACTACTCACTCTATGAACTTACACTTTTTTTTAATTAAATCCTTAACCAATATTGCATCTTATTACATCCTTAAACTTGTATTATAATACACATTGATCTAAATAAAAATTTAATAAAATAAAAAATGAGGGTTCAAAAATTTGATTAGATCTCTATATTTTAATATAGGGCAATACATAGTACTTAATTAACGAGACTTACAAATGGACCGAATATAGAAAATTGTAAAATTCAGAAATCTAATAGAGAATGGATTTTACTCGCATGATGTGACATTAAAGGTGACTGAAATACATGCGTTAATAAGCTGTAGATAAAATACCACATATTATTTCATATTAAATTATAAGAATTTAATTAAAAATTTTTATAATAAAGAGATGAAATGTAAAAAGTTTTAATAATATGAGGAATCCATCATGGGTTTTGCCAAAAGAATAATGCCAAAACAATTTTGAATTTTTTATAAGAAAATTATATAAAAGTTTGGTCCCCTTATAAATGATTTTGAAGAGCAAGATTAATTTATTTAAAGGAATTCATAGATTTAACTTGTTACCAATTAGAAACAAGTATCACCAGAATTTTGCTTTTAAGTGTTTATTAATTAAACGTGTACGTGCCATATAAATTTAAAAGGAAGTTATAAAAGGGTGGTTGGGGGCCGCTTGCAAATTTTAAAAGACAAAAATCAAGAAAAGTTTGTATTTTTCTTACTGGAGGAGCTTATCTTTGGAGATAAATGACTTTAATTATCTCTCTCTTTTTCTTTGAATTCTTTGGCCATCTGAAACAGTACCTTTTTTATTTCTAAAACAACAATAATATATTCTTTGGCTCTTTTTTCTCACTCAACAACCATCAATTCATTCCTTTTATTCATTCTTTCCTCAAAGAAATGTGAACTCAGATTTCCAATTCCACCGCATCTTTTCTTTATTTTCTTTTCAAGATTGTGTTTATTTATAAAATCTCAACAAAGGTCAAAGGATTTGTATCTTTACTAGTGCTCTCTCTCTCTCTCTCTTTATTCAATCTCTTCTTCATGTTTACTTTGCCAGTTCAACTTTAATTTGAAGCTAGGTTTGAAAATAAAATAAAAAAATGGAGGCCCGTGTTCTTGATGGTGTGATTAGTAGGTTACTTGAAGTTAGAGGGAAACCAGGAAAGCAAGTGCAGCTTTTTGAGACTGAGATTAGGCAGCTTTGTGTTATATCCAGAGAGATTTTCTTGCAGCAGCCTAATCTTTTGGAGCTTGAAGCCCCTCTCAAAATCTGTGGTATGACTATATATATGTATATATTCTTACTAATCCTTTTTATATTTTTTTTCTCAAATTGCATGTTTATCATCACCAGGTTTCAAATTTGGTTGTTTCAAATTAAATCAAGATTGTGGTCTTTTTTAATCTGGAACTGAAATAATACTGTCTGGGTTAATTTGCTTCAACACATGCACTCGATCTTGGTAGATATTATTAATTATGAGAGTCCCTTAGATTATTGGTAAATCATCAAATAATTAATTTAGTCGTATTGCCAGTCAACTCTTATAATTAATCATATTTAATAATAAATAAATGATATAGTCTTAATCAATTTCCAGTCCTACCCGTGAGTTCAGCTACCATAAGTTTAACATAGTTAAAAAGAATCTCTATATGTTGTGTAAATCATCAAATTTCCAAGCTATGCATCTGCTTTCACTGTTAAAGACTCATTCTGTCTAATGAATTTAACATTACATGCGACTTTGATTAATTAGGAGACGTACATGGACAATATCATGATCTTCTAAAGCTTTTCGAATATGGCGGATTACCTCCACGATCCAACTATTTGTTCTTAGGAGATTATGTTGATCGGGGAAAGCAAAGCCTGGAGACTATTTGCCTTCTTCTTGCATACAAAATCAAATATCCTGAGAATTTTTTCCTGCTGAGAGGGAACCATGAATGTGAATCTATAAATCGTATCTATGGATTTTACGACGAATGCAAAAGAAGATTCAATGTCAAACTATGGAAAATATTCACAGATTGTTTCAATTGCTTGCCTGTGGCTGCTCTGGTTGATGAGAAGATACTGTGTATGCATGGTGGACTTTCTCCTGATCTTCGCAATTTGAATCAGATTAGGAATTTACATCGACCTGATATTGTTCCTGAATCTGGTTTATTGTGTGATCTTCTGTGGTCTGATCCTAGTAAAGACATTCAAGGTTGGGGTGCTAATGAAAGAGGTTGTTCTTATACTTTTGGTGCTGATAGAGTCTTTGAGTTCTTGCAGAGGCATGATCTTGACTTAATTTGCCGAGCACATGAGGTTTGCAAATTCCACCTGTTTTTGTTCATAATGCTGAGACCTGACAGTTCTAATTCTACAGCGGAAGCAATTGCTGAGGGGGAGATTATTAGCCAGGAATTTTACATTATAGACAGACATTTTTGAAAGCATTATATTGATGATATGATTTATATGCAGGTGGTCGAAGATGGATACGAGTTTTTTGCAAATAGAAAACTAGTAACCATATTTTCAGCTCCTAATTATTGTGGAGAGTTTGACAATGCTGGTGCCATGATGAGTGTGGATGAGAACTTGGTGTGCTCTTTCCAAATACTGAAACCTGCTGACAAGAAGCCTTGGTTTGGTTTTAGCAGCCTTGCTGCTGCTAGGTCTGGGAACAGCGCAGCAAAAATCAAGGTATTTCTATTTTATTTTGTTTTATTTTATTTTCGTAGGAATAATAACATAAACAATATATTTTACAAACATGTGGCTCAGTTCATTCATCCCATTACAGCATCTAATTCTACCACCCATGCATATCCAATCATTGAACCAGTTGCAAATCTTGGAATATTCCTCTTATTGTCACTTCCCTTTTCTTCTTTTCCATCAGAGTTTCGTTCTGTTTTCTTTCCTGCTCGAAATATATTAATTCCATTTGATTAAAATGGGCATTCAACAATGGCTGCATTATCAACTAACTGTGTTTTAAAATAATAAAATCTCTTTCTATCTATTCTTGATTTTGACAAACTTATCCTCTTTTTTTTTTTTTTTTTTTTTTTGTTTTTTTTGTAGTCACTTTTAAAAGTGTAAGGAATAATCCATTGTGGTGAAGTGGATC
This sequence comes from Excoecaria agallocha, assembly GCA_037975025.1. Lineage (NCBI taxonomy): Eukaryota > Viridiplantae > Streptophyta > Magnoliopsida > Malpighiales > Euphorbiaceae > Excoecaria > Excoecaria agallocha. Next base: position 401,748 of record JBBPFJ010000026.1, read on the forward strand.
GCAGAGAAGGAAGCTTTTTTAACTAAAGAATAATATATAGAGAGAGAGAAGTTGATATTTAATTAAGATTTTATGAGGCTGTAATTTATTTTATTTGCCTATGCGTATATAATTTGCCGCCGTCTTGTTATCATAAATGCAATAATCAGAGTTCATTCAATCCACTCTCCTCTTTCTCTTCTCCCCCGTATACAAATTCAGAGTCATCATTTCTAATTATACGTTGACGTTTTTGTTTACCAATTTTAACCAATATTATTACTTTGTTTAGGCCATACTAACATCCCAACCACCAACATCAGCTTACGCATACCCATTGCCTTTTTTTATAAGAAAAACAAGAGAGAGAAATGAGGATTGAAAGAGAGAGTGTATTTTGATCTTGTCAATAAATGAATGATTAATTAGCCTCAAGTTTGGGGGACTTTTTTAGAAATGGGGTGTTTTAAAAAGTTATTTAGACAAATGATGCATATGTGAAATATATTGAGAAAATGGGGTGCATGGACTTAATTCCGCAACGCAGTACTGCGGGAATAGAACTGGCATGTTGGACAAAAATTTCGGTGAACGAGATGGTATAAAATTCTGTTCTATGGGATCCACTTCCTAATCCCGCAGCCTGTTATTGCAGGAATAGGAGGAATGAGAATATTAAGATTATTATATAAAATGAAGGCTTTGTCCCCGGCATCAAGTCTATATGTATGGGGCTGGATTTTTTAGGTTTGTGGTCTCTTTTCATTGGCCCCATAATTTTGGTGCCTTCTGCTAGTGCTAATTGCTCTTACAATTTATAGATAAGAAAGATAACCGTTATGCTATTGTTGAGAATTATGTCCGAAAAAATTGTGTTGTAAAAGATTTTATATTGAAGGATAAAATCGAAAATGACATAAATTTAACTTTAAAAAAATTTATTTTAATATGAAGAAATTATTTACATAAATTGATTGCAAATACTTTATATTAAGATACTTATCTTTTCCTTGATCTCTGCATAAACTCACATACAATAGTTGGTCAACCCAATGAAGACTTGGGATTAAGTTAATAATAAAAAGAAAATATCCTAAACAATCTTCATGCACAATATTTTATTTTTGGATATGAATCGTGAATCTATTGCCAACCACCGTTCATAATTCATATAATTTCCATTTCTTTGCACTCTGTCCAAGTTAAAAATTATTTGCCATGTTGTTGGTTGGTATACATTATTTTTACCCCTGCAATGCATGAATTTTAAATTTAGCTATAAAATAATTTCAAATTACTAAGATCTAAATCTTGTAAATATACTTGGAAAGAAAGAAATAAAATGGTAGAATAATTAAGCACCTGGGAACGTGAGCAAAGAACCAATCTCGCCTATAATTGCTAGTAGCCACGTTATATAAAAGATCTCCCGTAGGATATAAATCAGCATATCTTTCCCACAATCCATATTGCCTAAACCTGTCCATTCCAAACGAGCAATAGCATTTAGTTAAAAGAATAGTATTATGTTAATTAAATAGGCTTAAAATATTATTGATAAAAAAAATATTATTATATATTATTGATATGTAAAAAGTGTTAATGGTAAAGCTGATGAATTACTTGTCAGTTGTTATATTGAGATAGTATCTATTTTGAAGCAATGGAATTGGATCTGGAATGAAGAACTCAGCAGCCAAACGATCGGGAACGCCGATTTCCCATAGCGTAGGACCGTTTCTAGGAGTTCTATATTTAATGGCACCCATTTTAATATAATTTCCTGCATTCATTGATTTCTCACTCCTCCTATTCCCGCAATGACAGGCTGCAGGATTAGGAAGTAGACCCCAAAGAACGTAATTTCATGGCATCTTGTTCACCGAAATTTTCGTCCAACGTGCCAATCCTATTCTCGCAGTACTGCATTGCGGGATTAAGTTCATGCACCTCATTTTCCCAATATGTTTCACATACACACCATTTGTCCAAATAACTTTTTATAACACCCAATTTCTAAAAAAAGTCCCCAAGTTTGGCCACTTATATACAATGGTATTAAAACCGGACCTGTTTAATCGGGAATCAGGAGCTGATCCGGTTGGCTCGATGACTAAAAATCGGTATGAACCAGATCACAACCGGAGAAAACCAGTTTGAACCAAAAAAACCATTTTTGTCAAAAATATCCATATAACATTGTTTTTTTGCTGAAAAAATACAATATAAATATAAATACAAAATAATTTAAATTTAGGCAATTTTAATGAATTTTTATGAATAAAATAAATATTATAATTTATAATTGAAGAATATTGTTGACTATTTGCAATTTTTTACTCTATTTATCTTAAATATTCATTATAAATAGTGAATAACTTGAAAATATTGCTTAATGATTAATGTTTTGATAATAAATGTGTTTTTTAAACTATTTTTTATATAGTTATATTTTTATAATATTTATAGAAAATTTTAAAAATAATATTATTTAAAAAAAGAAAAAACTCGGTTAAATTCTATCGAACCGATCAAACTAAAAATTCTTTACCTCTTCGATTTTTTATCCGATCCGATTTTAATAACATTAGTTATATACAACTCTTAACCGATGGATATGCAACAAATTAATATATCAAATTATTAATAATTAAGTTTTTTCAAAAAACAGCCACCCAACCATCTTACTTTAAAAATTTGTTTTTTAATTCTTTTACTTTTCAAATCAACTAACGCATATATAATAATTTTAATGGACATGACAAACTTGTGAGACAAAAATCAGGCCCACGCACCTTATTTGTTTCGTAAAAAAAATCATCAAATCTTTAGATTAGAAATTTCTATCTCAAATCTATTGATTTCAAAAAAAAAAATCAATATTAAATTCATTTACTTTTGAACAATTCACGTCGAATCCAAAAATTAAGGCAGTCAAATTTGAAGTCTTTGCGAATGATGAGAAACAATTTTTATTATTTGATAACTAAATTACAAAATCGAATTTAATCAAATAATTAATATTTTTAGTCCAACGGAACTATTGTTGTATATTTTACTAGCACCGAGAGTATCAGTAATATCGGGAACAAATCAATTAAATTTTTTATTTAAAATAAATCGTTGAAAATCTCTTATTTATTTTAATTTTTTTATTAAAAATAAATCATTGAAAATCTCTTATATATATATATATATATATATATATATATATATATATATATATATATATATATATTGGAAATTGTGTGATAAAATACAATAAAAATTGTGATTATTTATTAATCACTACCTTAATTTATTTGAGACAATTGTAGTGAACCTAGATAGTCCAATATGTCACAATCTCAGTGGAAAAAGATATGATTTTAGAATAGATTAGTTTAGAGAATTGAAGTGAAAATCCAAGTAGGCACTTTGTTTAGGCATATATACCTTTTTCACTCATAATTACTTAAAAATTTAGAAAGTTCCCCTTGTAGATGACCTGTAACAACAACTTAGAACCAAAGTCTTAGTGGACCTCAATAACTTGCATTGTTCCACTACGGACCAGTTATTTACCTACCATTTATGCTTTGCATGTTGATAAGGTGAATCTAACCAAAGCTAACTCTGGAGTCTAGTGGTCCATTATGCCTTTTATAAGCAGAGGTGGGAAACAGATGAATTTGAATAGAATCGTCCCATAAATTCAATTATAAATGGAATAGAATTTTGTAAAAGTCAAATTTATAGCTAAATAAAAATATATGCTTGTATAGAAAAGTCATACGATTCACTATTACATTGTGGTGCTTCATTCAATGTTCCAAATTTATACATTTTAAATTTTGATTCGCATGTATAATATGTAAAAATAATTAATTTTTATATTATTATTGTATAAAAATATATGTGAAATTGCAAAATTATAAGCAAGTCATGATGAATGTATCCAATCATAAACCATCATTAGCATATTAGATCAAATTTGGATTATATTTTTAAGTACAAATTAGATAAATTTTATGAATAGGATTGAAATTTTTCGCTGTCTACTATGGAGGTTTAAAAAAGACTTCCGATTTATTTTTCCCCCTTCCTCTAATTTTTAATTCCAAATAATAGAAATTTGTGTGAAGTTGCCCAGTTCAGAATATTAATTTTTTTTATTTTTTTTTTTGGAAAAAATAATTTTAATAGTTTGTTAGAAAATCCTTCAGGTGAATTTTTGTTGTTGAACTTCTTGCCACCCAAAATGTCTATTTCTGTTTTAATAAGCCAAGAATCGTAAATTAAAAGGGTTGCTTGTTGTGTGATTGAACCTTATGAAATATAATGTAATTAGATTTATCTTTTTTAATGCATAATGTAATTAGATTTATAATGTAATATAATTTTTTTGAGGACCAAAACTACAATTCTTCAATCAATGGAACAAATTTTAGTTAAACCCCACAGTTACTCGTGCTAAGGTAATTGTAAATGGAGTTATAGTAGGCATGCGGAGGAGATTTATTTATTTTTTGAAAGGAAAAAAAAAAACAGAAAAAAAAAAGCACACTAAAAAACCTCCAGCAACATCTCCTCTTATGATTAAGCTCAAGCCAGGAGGGATAGAATTTAAAGGAATCAGGCTGTTCAAACGCTCAGACTTGATTATAGCTGTTCATGGGTTGGGTTGGATCAAAAAAAAAAAAATCCAACCCAAACCAATATAGATGGTTTGAGATAGTTTGTAACGGTTTTTCTTTATTGTAGTTTATAATGATTTGGGATAGTTTTAAAACAGTTTGAATATGGTTTGAAGTAAATTAATTACTGTATTCATCAATTTTTTTTTTCAAAATTTAACATATAAAATAAAATAATAATTACATTAAATTATAAATTGCATTAAATTTAAAATATTATATACTATATTTAAAACTAATAAATATTAAAATTTATATACAACAAGCATTGTATTGAAATATAATATTATCAATCAAATGTTCAAAAAAATAATTACAAGATATAATGAAATATATTTAGCACAAAAATGCTAACAGGTGCTAATGCCTCTGGATTCTAATCACTCCCGAATTGAAAGTGCATGCAAATTTGAAAAATCTGACAGACAAAATGAGTTAGAAAAGTTGATTCCATTTGAAATTATAACATAAAAACCATAAGTTCAAAAATATACAGTACCTGATTCAACTTCTTCATATGTTTCCACATTGTCCATTGCTTCTCGAAGATCAATTGGAGCTTAATCGAACCAATTTTGGCAGCAAACGAGTGCTTCTACCATTAAAGGTGACAATGCACTCCTAAAAGGATCTAATATTCTGTCACCACTACTGAATGTTGATTTCGACGCAACTGTTGACACAAGAATAGCTAGGATATCTCTCGCTAATAGAGAAAGGTAGGGATACTTAGAGGCATTAATCTTCCACCATCCTAGGATATCAAAATTTTCATGAATTTCTTCACAAGTTTCAGCTAAATAATTTACAACCTCTGAGTTATTCTCTAAATTTTCTTTTTGTTTTCTATGCCTAGAGTATTTATGCTGCAAACTAATGAATTGATCTTCTTCGACATCATCTAAATGCATATCATTGAAGAGTTGAATACTTGAAACAATGACATTAGCTGAATCATTAGTTAAATAATAAGCATACAACCTAATCAATGCATCATAAACTTTATCCCCCATCTCCATAGCCTTTGACTCATCATACACTTCACCAAAATAATATCTCACATAATCCATTTTGTACCGAGGATCTAAAACAATCGCAACAAACAGTAAGAAATTTGTATTCGCATCATTTTTTCAATATTTTTTCAATTTTTTCTTCATTTGTACAGCCATTGAGTACAAGATACTATCCTCACTTCTCATCAATGTACCTAACCTATCTATCAATGCCATAAGCTCATGGAAAAAATAATTCAAGGTTACATACAATGAACCCGAAAATCTCAAAGTTACAACAAAAAAAAGTCTCAAAAACTTGACAAATACCCTAGCAGTATCCCAATCTTTTCTAGTAGGAGGGCCTATGTTTTTTTTTGTCAAAATAAGAAACATAATGCAGGTCTTCCTCCACTAGTCTAGCAAAAGCCTTCTTAAAATTTTCCACCACTTTTAGCACCTTATAGGTGGAATTCCACCTAGTTTCTATGTTAAGACATAAAAAGATATTTGCTCTCTATCTTAACTTTCTTCGCACACATCTTAAATGTATGAGACCTAGGAGGAGAAGACCTCACATACCTTATCGCATTTCTAATTTTGACAATTGATTCATTAAGTTCATCTAAACCATTATTCACTACAAGATTCAATATATGAGCATAATACCTCACATGTAAGAACTCATGCTCTAAGATAGTGCCTTTTCACTCTTTAGTCTCCCTCTTTAAATATTTAATAGCACCATGATTGAAACTTGCATTATCAACTGTTAGTGTTAGAATCTTATCTATTCCCCAATCTAGCAAACAGATTTCAACCATCTTTCCAATTATCTTCCCTTTATGGCTATGCACTTGATAAAAAATCAAAATTCTTTTATGAAAGTTTCATTCCTTATCTATCCAATGGGTTGTTAAACAGATATAATTTAGGTTTTAAACAGATGTCCAATAATTCGTTGTAAGACATAAACGTTGAGATTCTAAGACATATTTTAACTTTGATTTCTCCTCCTCATAAACTTTCAAGCAATCCTTTGTCACAGTAATACGAAATGGAACCCCAAACCTAAGTTCCAAAGTATAAGAATAATTCCTAAACCCTTTCTTCTCAACAGCTATAAATGGAACTTCATCCAATATGACATATCTAGCAAGCTCCTTTTTAAGCTCCTCCACATAAAAATCCTTCACCCTAGGGCTTTCACTCCTACACCCAGAACTAGAACTAAAACCCTTTTGTGATTTTCTAATTACTCTATAAGGATACTTCTTACATTGGTTGTTTAAATGAGCCCATAGAATACTACTTTCATGAATCCTGGATTCAGATGCATATGATTTCTCACAATATACACAAACTGCCCTAGTTTTATCTTCAACTTCTATCAATCTAAAATGATCCCATATAGCAGAAGTTTTTCTAAAATCTAACCTACTACTTTTTTTTCCTAGGAATAGGGCGAGGAGGACAATAAATACTTCAACTCTCACAATCTTCATTTTCAACCTCCATTGATGAGGTTGGATTACTTTTTATCCATGATAAATTTGTAATAAAATAAGTATTAAATATAATATTGAAAATACAATCCAACCACAACCCCACGAGCAAACATGAACAACACAAGTAATCAAAGCAACAAGAAAAACATACATAAAAAAAATCAAGCATTCAAGTAACCAAAATACAATAACCCCACCTCGCATTGTAGTAACCCAAGGATAAATTGGTTCCTTAGTTTAAAATTTTAAAGGTAAATTATTAGAGTTCTTTGGAGCAAATATTGGGATATATTGGCACACTGTCCCTTTTTCCATAATAAATATTATAAAATGAAATTTAGCCTTAAAAATTAGGAAACATATTAAGTATTCTAAAATGTCTATTACAAGACATATTTCTACCAAGAAAATAAGTGCAATAAATTTAGCATGAACATTATCTTAATTAACAAAACTGTATTGTTTTTCATTTTAAGTCAAATAATATAATAATTAATAATCATTGTCATCATCTCATCATTGCATTCATCATCCAGTGCTTATGATTGTAAGCATAGTTCAATTGATAATTTTATGCTTATTTTGTTTCTCTACTTATTTTTTATTTAATCGTAATTTTTGTTTGCATTTTCATTGCTCAATACTCACTTCTCAATAATTAAAACAAAATTAAGGTGCAGCAGGTTAACAATCAAAGGTGATCTAAATTCATATAATATCAGAGCATTTAACTAGAAATAGAGAGAATAGCAGGAAAAGGGTAGAACCTACCTTAACAATTAAAGGTGCAGCAACTATTGGTGTGAAAAAACACACATAAATAGAACTAAAGAAGCTTCTCTATGGTTTTCTTGTGTACTTTGACTGCATTGGAATAAAAAATGTTGAAAAATATAAGCAAAATTATTATTTATCTTTTAATTTTCAATCATGCTTTTAAAATGCTAAAAGATATAGCTTATCAAAAAAATATGCTAAAAGACATATGAAATGAATCCAATTGTAAAAGAAGACTAAATATTTATCAATCAAAGAGCAATTTTTAAGTTAGCTATGTCACACATGTGATCTCAAATAAAATTATAATTAAATGAAAGAGAAACTAAAAATACCAAAGATAGAAATAGTAAGAAGATTAAAGAAAACTACTTAAGTTAGTGCCATCAAATTTTAATTTTTTTTTTAAAAAAGCTTTAAATGTAGCAAACAATAGCTCTTTTTTTTGGTAATATATAATGGTGCAGCAAAACTAATTGAAAGCTACCTAATCCATACGGGTAAACTCTTTTTACGCTTCTAAATCAGTAGAATTCAAGTCAAAAATATCACCAATATGTTGATTAATCAATTGAAGAAATCTAATAAGAATTAATGACACCAAAAGTCATCAATGCAAAACAGGTAGAATTCAAGGTGTGTAATGGCCTGAATACCGAATTAGCTATAAATAGTATTTTTCGATAATGAATAGTGAATTTAGGCTGAAAAGTACATCCAAAGGCAAAAAAAATATTTTATTAGACCATCAAAAAATATGGGTCACGATAGTTTGGAATTAAAATTTGAAGTAAAATTGAGGTCAAATAGGCATTCAAAAGTCAAAAATACGAAAAACAAAGCGAATCAATTTTAGATTAATTGTGTTGATCAAGATTTGATTGAACCGTTAAAAATAGCAAATGAAGTCTAAAAATTATCAAAAATTGAAGATATGCCTAAAATAATGAATAGATTATTTTGGCTGCAAAAAATGAATTTTTTGATAATACCAATATTTTTAAATCAAATCTGATCGAAAATGGACTTCGATTGGCTAAATTTTTATGTACAACCTATTTTTTATGTGATAAAAATGATGAAATCAATTCTGGAGTAATTTGAAATTGAAAAGTAGGAAAAATTAATTAAGATTGATTAATGAATAATTAATGAGTTTTGATTAATTGATTTGGGCCCAAACCTAAGCCCATTGAGAGGAGTATAAAAGGGCAGCAGTAAAATGTGGGAACCAAAATTTTTCAGCTTCTTCTTCTTCTTCTCCAACTGAACCACCCAAAACTACATTTTCCTTCATTTTCTTCATGATTTTCTTCATTTTCTCCCTCAATCCAAGCATAAGAAATCATTTCCATCCTTTCTAGTTGCTGGATCCAACCTCAAATCATTGATTAGAGGAAGATAATCAAGAAAAAACAAGTGATAAAGGCTTACGTACCAATTTGAGGCAAGAGAAATTATTGATTTTAATTTTATTCTAAGGTGCTTACTAATAGTTTTAGGTGTCTAGAGTTCATATTTAATGTTATTCTGTGCTAAAGAAACTAAAATCGTGGTATTTTATTAGGAAGGAAACTCATCCTTTTAATGAAGTTTTTTTGTGAAGGATGGTTTCTTTGGTTCAAAGCTTGGAAAATGAAGCTTATGGAAGGATAAGCACAAAGAAATAGGTAAGTGACTATGAAATCTTATAATTTTCTTTTAATTGGACGAATTTTTCATTATGTAACTTAGGGTAAAAATTGTAAAATGCACGTATATTGAAATTGATTTTAGAATAATGTAATTAGACCCTAAATAAGCATGTTAAGAGGCTTGAATGAATTTAAAATAATTTTTGAAGCACACTTCCTTTGTTGGCTGAATTTATGCTTAAAGAGAATTAAATTGTATTTTATTTATTTTTCGTAAGTTAAGCCTTAATTTAATAGTAGACATGAAATAATTTATCCATAAATTTTTATGAAATTTATAGGAATTATTTGAATATTTTTGAAATAATTATTGAATTATGTAACTAATAAAAATAGTGAATTTTTGTGAAATAATGCATGAAATGATTAAATAATGTTCTTATGTATTTTTATAGAATTTTTAGAATTTAATTGAATATTTTTGAAGAAATATTTAAATATGTACAAAATAAATGTATTGCATTATTGAGTTATAATTCATAATTTAAGTGAAAAATAATGAATTATACTGATATAATTCATAAATTGTCCAAAATTAGTTAAAAGAGTGACTGACTAGTTTATTGAAATAAAAAGATCATAAAAAGTATAGTGTGCATAATGACCGTATTGAATTATTGAAAAATAATTCATAATTCAATAATAAAATGATGAATTATTATAAAATAATTCACAAATCGTATAAAGGTATTGAATATTCTGAATGACCGTATTAATGAATAGAAAAAGTAAGAAATTTGTTAAAAGTCAAAAAGATAAAATGAAAAAAAAATCAAAATATTGAATTATTAAGAAATAATTCATAAATTGACAAGAAATAGTGGATTATAATGATATAATTCACAGATTGTATAAAAAATACTTGTATTGAAATGAAAAAACACTTAAAAGTATTAAGTATATAGTGATCATAGTGAATTATTGTAGAATAATTCACAAAAAGGTGACAGCCATAATAATAGAAAAGAAAAAGTGACTAAAAAGATTAATTGATAAAATATACTGATTGAAAAAGTACTTGCAATTGTTTGATATTGAAAAGTATTTTTAAAGTAAGTGATTTTTTTCTTAGCAATAGTCAGGCATTAAAATTCTTGGTGACTTGCTTTGTTATGTTAGAATTTTTTATCTCTATAGCCTCTGTCATACGTATTGTTATATGCTTTGTGAGAAATGGTCCTTTAGGATAATTTCTCAATATTATTCTGTATGTGGCCCTGTGGGATCCACGTCCTATATATCCTATTCGAGAGTTTCTGTTAAATTGTACTAGGGGCATATTGATAAGAATAAATCAGAATTTCAAAAAGTAAGCTAAAAGTAAAAGTTAAAAGTAAAAAATAACTTAATTAAAAGAAATAAAAATTTTTGGGCCAAAATCATAACTTTTCCAAAAATTGTATTTAATGAGCAAAAAAACGAAAAGAAATATTTTAAAAGGATAAAATAGTAACTTAACGATCAAACAGCCCAAAAATAAGAGTTTGTCAAGAAAAAGGATTAAAATATAATTTTACATGAAAAAGTCAAAATAATGACCAATTAGGATATTGTATACCAATGTTACTTTGAAAATGAAAATTTATAAAATAAAGCTAAAATTGTAATTAAAAATCCATAAGTGGCAATACCATAATTATTTAAGAAATTATAGATTAAAAGTGAAATATTGTACAAAGAGTTCAGCCAAAGACCGAATGGTAATTTTGTAAGGCAAAAGTCAAATGAAAAGAAAAGAAAATAAAAAGAGAGTCAACTAATGACAATATGGCAATTAAAAGTTTAGAGTGGCAATTTTGTAATAATTGAGTTAAAAATGGCCTTTTTGTAATAAAATGAAGAATAAAAAATTGCAAAATTGTCAAAGTAATAATATTACTTGGCATTAAATGCTAAAAGTATTAATAATTGTATTTTGATAAATAATTAAAAAATCAAAGTGAAAATAAATGAACAAATGACAAAACTATAATTAAAGTATAAAATGAATAATTCTATAATTAAGTAAAATATCGAAAATTAAATTGAAATTTATCATAATAGTGGCAATTAATAAAGTAAAATGCTAAACGATATAATAATTGTACCTGATTGATTAAATAAGAAATTATGTCTAAAAAGTCAAAGTCAAGCCCAAAATAAAAAGGTTATATGCTAAAAGTTAAGCAAAAAGTGAAAGTAAGAATAGTAATGACAAATCTTATAATTAAGATTATAAAAAGGGTATTTTTGTAATAAATTGAAAAATTTAAGATCAAAGTAATAAATTTGCCAAAATTCTTGTAATTATTAAAAGAGCTTTTGATAAGATAAAAATGATTTTTAGCATAATTAATGTAATTATACTATTTGGAAAATTTTTCGATTTATAGTCACCACTAAGCATATTTAGTGCTTAGCACGTAGTATTTACTGCGTGCAGATTCTGAAAAGTAGCTGGAGCATGGTACATAGTGGAGCAAAGTCTGAAGAGAAAGAAATAGTTGTATTTATTCAGTATTTTTGGCATGTATATACTTAGATATTTGAAGTAAATGATTGGACTGTATTTGAACTAGTGTATTTGAATTACTATTTGATGGAATAGTAAATGTGTGATTGCCAGTAAGAGTTTTAGTATGGATATGTTCAACATGTGAATAAATATTTGGAATGTGAATATATGTACCGTTATAGATTGTTGTGCCTCTGAGAGGCTATGTTTTATCTGGTTTTTCAGGAGGCTATTAAGTATATAGCCATTGTGGTGCCAAATTTTTAATGAAATGAATAGTATTTCAAACAGTTATAAGTTACCACATTAAATGTATGATTATGAATAGTGATTAAGTATTAACAATTAATTAATAAATTATTTGGTTAAGCAATTGATACAAAAAAAAATATTTGGTATACCGTTTAATTCCGTATCGAAAAAGACTGTTCAGATAAGGGTGTTACATTTTGTGGTATCAAAGCAAATGTTTAAACGGTTCTAAGATCGGAGTGGGATAAAATTAAGTAATTGGTTTATTTGTATATACATGTCAATTGCAAGTGGATAAGTATTAGGAGTCTGATGTGTACTTGGTCCCTTTTATTTTAAAATGAAAAGTTGACATTTAATTGAGATTGTCAGTTATAAAGGGATTGATTTTGTACAAGCAGAGACTGTAGATGGATCAGAATATAAGCCTTGCTGCTGAGGCCTTTTGGAGGCTAAAGTAGGATAATAAATTATTAGCTGAATTTGAGCACAAGTTTGAGCACCTAAGTGACTTTTCGGATGAGAACCAGTCCACTGAAGGGCAAAATAAAAAAATGTGTGTCATAAATTTGAAAGGAGAATATATATTAAGTTCAGATCAATTGTATAGGACATAGAGGTACCTTGATTTGAGTATCATGGTTTAAGTTGCTATTGAGTTAGAAGTTATACAGTCAGAGGAGGTCGCCACTGATGTGATGGATTGGTCAAGAGCAAATAGTAATGTTCTGTGTTGCTATAATTTGAAATTATTATGATAATAAGTTGAGGTTATTTAAGATGCTCTATATACTTGTCAGTGATTCCTTTACAGGTGTAGGTAATTGATTAAACATTTCATAGTATTGGGTGGGATAAAACATTTGCATCACATGAGAATACGTGTTTGTATTCTATTGCATACATGAAATCATTTATTCATTGCATAGCATTAAACATTGTTTGATAGCATATGAATTGCATCATATCATATATATATGCCTCACCTAATAAGAAAAACTGACAGAAGATATGATGAGCATAGTAGTAACCTGATAACAAAAAAAGATTATCATTATAATGTGATGAAGTAAAAGAAATAATGCACCCAAAATTACTTTTCGCACTAGATGTGGCCATTATGAGTTATTGGTCATGTCATTTAGATTTGCAATTGCACCGACTGCCTATATGGATTTAATAAATAGGGTCTTTTACCCTTATTTAGATCCATTTTTTGTGGTCTTTCTTGATGATATTCTAGTAAATTCTAAGACACCGAAAGAATATGACAAGTATTTGAGATTTATTCTGCCAACATTGAAGAAAAATTAATTCTTTGTTAAGATTAGCTAATGTGATTTCTGGTTGAATGAGAAATTCCTAGATTCAGCTGGGTACTAAGAAAAGTTAATGTAGTAACTAATGTACTTAGCATAAGAATTTATATCTGGTAATATGAATGTTTTCAAATGAATATGTATAAATGATGGATAAGTGTAAATGATTAATGATAGTATTTGCAGCTTTTCGAGCTGTAAATGTTAGTTTAAGTTTAGCTCTAGATGGAATATTTTTAGCTGAAATATAAAAGAAGTCTGATTCCATGCATCAGGTTCCTTCGGGATTATTTCGACATATAGTGATACCGGAGTGAAAACGGGATAACGTGATTAGGGATTTTGTAATTGGATTGTCTATGCTTCAAAGAGAATAAGATGTTATATGAGAAATGATTGATAGTCTCCACTTTAGCATCGTGTTTCACCTTCAGACTGATGATCAGTCGGAATGGGTGATTCAAATATTAAAAGATTTGTTGTGATGATATGTATTTGAATATGATAACAGTTATGAAAAGTACTTGTCTTTAGCAAAGTCTGCTTATGACAATAGCTATCAGTCCAGCAGAATATGGCTTTTTTTGAGGTATTGTCTGAAAGGAAATGTAGAGATCCTTTATGTTAGACCTACTCGAGTGCAAAGAAATCGATAGGATCTGATTTAATTCGTAATTCAGAAGAGATTTGTATACAGGTTGGTATCACATGTGAAGAAAGACCGGTGAAGATTCGAGCTTTAAAGATCAAATAGCTTAGGAACTAGCAGGTTCCATAAGTGAGGATGCTTTGGAACCATCAAATGTGAAAAACGTTTCGATAAGACAACAAAATAGTATCCTCTACTCTTCGATATAAGTAAATTTCGAGGATGAAATTTCTTTTAGTTGTGGAGAATTGTAATAGTTTGAACGTCGGATTAGTTGTGAATAGTATTTTTTGACAGTGAATAGTGAATTCGGGTTGAAAAGTATATTCGAAGATGAAAAATATTTTATTGGACTATCGGAAAATATGGCTCATGGGTAGTCCAGGGTTAAAATTTAAAGTAAAATTAAGATCAAATAGGCCTCCAAAAATCAAAAATACGAAAAACGAAGTGGATCGATTTTAGGTTAACCGTATTGACCAAAGTTTGACTGAGCCGTTAAAAATAGTAAATGAAGTTTAAAAATTATAAGAAATTATAGATATGTCTAAAATAATGTGTAGATTATTTTGGCTGCAAAAAGTAAAATTTTCGGTAATACCGGTATTTTTGAATCGGATCGATTTAATCGAACCGAATAAAAAATGAACTTTCATTGGGCTGAAATTTTGTGTATAGCCTATTTTTAATGTGATAAGAATGATGAAATACTTTTGGAGTAATTTGGAATTGGAAAGTAGGAAAAATTAATTAAGATTTATTAATGGATAATTAATGGGCTTTGGTTAATTGATTTAGGCCCAAACCCAAGCCCATTAAGAGGAGTATAAAAGGGCAGCAGTAAAATGTGAGAACCAGAATTTTCCAGCTTCTTCTTCTTCTCCAACCGAACCAGTCAAAACTCCATTTTTCTTTATTTTCTTCATGATTTCCTTCATTTTCTCCCTCAATCCAAGCACAAGAAATCATTTTCAGCCTTTCTAGTTATTGGATCCAACCTCAAATCATTGATTAGAGGAAGATAATCAAGGAAAAATAAGTGATAAAGGCTTAGATACCAATTTGAGATAAGAGAAATTATTGATTTTAATTTTTGTAAGGTGCCTACTAATAGTTTTAGGTGCCTAGAGTTCATATTTAATGTTATTTTGAGCAAAAAAAATTAAAATCACGGTGTTTTCTTAGGAAGGAAATTCAGCCTCTTAATGAAATTTTTTGTGAAGGATGGTTTCTTTAGTTCAAAGCGTGGAAAATGAAGCTTATGGACGGATAAGCACAAATAAATAGGTAAGTGACTATGAAATTTTATAATTTTCCTTTAATTAGATGAATTTTTATTATGTAACTTAGGGTAAAAATTGTAAAATACATGTATATTGAAATTGGTTTTAGAATAATGTAATTGGATCCTAAATAAGCATGTTAGGAGGCTTGAATGAATTTAAAAGAGTTTTTGAAGCACACTTCCTTTGTTGGCCAAATTTATACTTAAAAAGAATTAAATTGTATTTTTTTTTAATTTTTGGTAAGTTAAGTCTTAATTTAATAGTAGACATGAAATAATTTATCCATAAATTTTTATGAAACTTATAGGAATTATTTTAATATTTTTGAAATAATTATTGAATTATGTAACTAATGAAAATAGTGAATTTTTGTGAAATAATGCATGAAATGATTAAATAATGTTCTTATGTATTTTTATAGAATTTTTAGAATTTATTTGAATATTTTTGAAGAAATATTTAAATATGTACAAAACAAATGTATTGAATTATTAAGTTATAATTCATAATTTAAGTAAAAAATAATGAATTATATTGATATAATTCATAAACTACCCAAAATTAGTTAAAAGAGTGACTGACTAATTTATTGGAATAAAAGACCATAAACAATATAGTGTATATAATGACCGTATTGAATTATTAAGTAATAATTCATAATTTGATAATAAAATGGTGAATTATTATAAAATAATTCACAAACCGTATAAAAGTATTGAATATTTCGAACGATCGTATTAATGAACAGAAAAAGTAAAAAATTTGTTAAAAGTCAAAAAGGTAAAATGAAACAAAAAATCAAAATATTGAATTATTGAGAAATAATTCATAAATTGACAAGAAATAGTGGATTATAATGATATAATTCACAGATTGTATAAAAAAATACTGGAAGAGTAACCGACTAATGTATTGAAATGAAAAGATATTGAAAAGTATTAAGTGTAAAGTGATCATAGTGAATTATTATAGAATAATTCACAAAAAGGTAATTGTCAAAATAATAAAAAAAGAAAAAGTGACTGAAAAGATTAACTGATAAAATGCACTGATTGAAAAAGTACATGCAATTGTTTGACATTGAAAAATATTTTGAAAATAAGTGATTTTGTCATTAGTAATAGTTAGGCAGTAAAAGTCTTATTCATGATATAATTGGCTAGCCATATGAACATACTATACTGCGGTGTAAATCATGGTGACTTATTTTGTTATAGTAGGATCTTTGATCTCCATAGCCGTTGTCATACGTATTGTTATATGCTCTGTAAGAAATGGTCTTTTGGGATCATTTCTCAATATTATTTTGAATGTAGTCCTGTGGGATCTACGTCTCATAAATCCTATCCGAGAGTTTCTGTTGAATTGTACTAAGGGTAAAGAATAAATCATAATTTCAAAAATGTAAGCTAAAAGTAAAAGTTAAAAGTGAAAAAGGACTTAATTGAAAAAAATAAAAAGTATTAGGGTAAAATCATAATTTTTTCAAAAATTGTACTTAATGAGCAAAAAAATGAAAATAAAACTTTTTACAAGGGTAAAATAGTAATTTAACGATTAAAAAACCCAAAAATAAGTGTTTGTAAAGAAAAAGGATCAAAATATAATTTTATATGAAAAAAGTCAAAATAAGGACCAATTGGTATATTGTATACCAATTATTACTTTGAAAATAAAAATTTGTAAAATAAAGCTAAAATTATAATTAAAAATCCAAAAGTAGCAATACCGTAATTATTTAAAAAATTGTAGATTAAAAGTGAAATATTGTACAAAGAGTTCAGCCAAAGACCGAATAGTAATTGTGTAAGGCAAAGTCAAATGAAAAGAAAAGAAAATAAAAAGAGAGTCAACTAATGACAATATGGCAATTAAAAGTTTAGAGTGGCAATTTTGTAATAATTGAGTTAAAAATGACTTTTTATAAGAAAATAAAGAAATAAAGACTTAATTGCAAAATTGCCAAAGTAATAATATTATTTGGCATCAAATTCTAAAAGTATTAATAATTGTATTTTGATATATAATTAAAAAGTCAAAGTAAAAATAAATAAACAAATGACACAACTGTAATTTAAAGTATAAAAGGAATAATTCTGTAATTAAGTAAAAGATCGAGAATTAAATTGAAATTTATCATAATAGTGGCAATTAATAGAGTAAAATGCTAAACGATATAATAATTGTATTGGATTGATTAAATAATAAATTCTACCTACAAAGTCAAAGTTAAGCCTAAAATAAAAAGGTTATACGCTAAAAAGTTAAGTAAAAAGTGAAGTAAGAATAGTAATGACAAATCTTGTAATTAAGATTGTAAAAAGGGTATTTTTGTAATAAATTAAAAAGTTTAAGATCAAAGTGATAAGTTTGCCAAAATTCTTGTAATATTTTGAAAATATTGTTAAAAATTATTAAAAGAGCTTTTGATAAGATAAAAATGATTTTTAGCGTAATTAATGTAATTATGTTATTTGAAAAATTCTTCCATTCATAGTAATTACTGAGCATATTTAATACTCAGCACGTAGTATTTACTGCGTGTAGATTCTGAAAAGCAGCTGAAGCATGGTACACAACAAAGTGAAGTCTGAAGAGAAAGAAATAGTTGTATTTATTCAGTATTTTTGGCATGTATATATTTAGATATTTGAAGTAAATGATTAGACTGTATTTGAATTATTGTTTGATAGAATAGTAAATATTGTGATGTCTGTAAATGTGTGATTGCCAGTAAGAGTTTTAGTATGGATATGTTCAACATGTGAATGAATGTTTGGAATGTGAATATATGTATTGTTATAGATTGTTGTGCCTCTGAGATGTTGCGCTTTGTCAGATTTTTCAGGAGACTATTAAGTATATAGCGGTTGTGCTGTCAAATTTTTAATGAAATAAATAGTATTTCAGATAGTTATAAGTTGCCACGTTAAATATATGATTATGAATAGTGATTAAGTATTAACAGTTAATAAATTGTTTGGTTAAGCAATTGATGTATAGAAAAATATTCGGTATACCACTTAATTCCGTATTGAAAAAGACTATTTTGATGAGGGTGTTACAAAGTACCTATTACACGAGTCATGAGCAGTAACATGAAGTACCATAAAGACAATTAGATAACAGAATGAGTGTACCCCTAAATTAGAAACCATCATCAGTGTCAGCTATGCATTTTCCAGAAAAGAGAATGTCTTACAACATAATGTTAATAGAACACTAGTTAGTTTAAAATTCACTTCCTAATTCTGCTTTTGCTGCCCTCCCCAACTCACCATCGATAATAACAATAAAATAAATATATAATAAACGTCCAAACTGACCTCAAAAGTTAAACAGTTCATCCAACATTGGCGACCATGAAGATTTGTAACATTTGAATAAACATATTTTTAACAGAAATTAAAAATAATAATACGAAAAGAGCTGTGTTTCTTTCTTAATCCAAACCTATAGTAGGAATTGAAAGGATATGTATAGCCAAAGAGATGTTTTTAACATTCGGGTCAGTATGGAGATGCAACCAAACTTGACTTATGTTCTCAATAAGAGATGCGGAAAAGAAGTGTTTGCATAAAAAATAGATATAAAAGCTAATTAGGGCACGCAATATTACCTTCTGATCCCATCAAGAATCTTCAAGCACCCAATGGTAATCATATCCAAAGGAGTAACAGAACCAAATACTGTTAAATTTGATTGTACAAGACATGGAAAAAAGAAAAATCTAACAGAGCAAGGGATCTAATAAATCTGCGGTGAAGAATTCAATTCCATGACCCAACAAAATCAATACATCCGAATAACAAACTGACCCAACTTTAAAATATTTATTTGAAAATACAAGTTGTTTCATGAACCGCCTAGACTCTTCAGCACCAAGAAAGCTTATATGTTCAATTTTCTTTACCAGAGAAGCTTCAGCAAACTGAACTACTACTGTAGGAGAAGCAGACTTCGGATTAAAAATAAGAAACCACTCATCAAAAGAAAGGAGGAAACGAGATATGATTTGTTAATAAAAATCATAAACAATTCAGATCTGAGATAAATAATTCAGATCTTTCAAAATTCTGAGCAAATCTAAAGAAACAACACTTTAAAATAAAAAAAGAAAGATCATATAAAATCAAAAATAAAAAATAAAAGAGAACAAATAATCACATACCCCTTGAACTCGATGCGAGCACCGGAGAGCGAAATATAAGGAAAAAAAGAAAATGAATGAGGGAGACGACAGAGTAGCGTAGATGAGCTAGGACACAATAGAGAGAAAGAGAGATGGAGAGAATGAAGGAAATGGTCGGTATAGGTTAAAACCCGACTTTTAATCATTTAAAATTGAAAATATTTACCCAAACAGACCTCAACCCACCTAAACCGTATTTTTTTGGTTTGATCGATTTGGATTGACTGGGTTGGTCGGTTCAACCCAAATATAGAACAGCCCTACGCTCAGTTAGCAAGAAAATCTGCTGCAAAGTATGCCTCATGATACACATGAAAGATACTAATGCCCCGATCACCATTGAGAAGGCTTAATTATCATTCTACCTTATGTTTGACTGAAAAAAATTTATATAATGTAATGTAGTAATAATTTTTAATTTACATTCAACTCCGAGTCTATGACGCCCAATAAAATACAGTTGGGTTGTTACTGCCACAAAGGACCTAATTTTGTTGACCCAGGGCCCAACATTAGATGGGCTCCATATTACCATATCGGCCCATAACAGATCCTCACAAGCGTCCTGGTTTTCACTAAATCATTAACAATTCGGACTACTCCCTTTGCGAATTTTTTTTTTTATCTTAATTAGATTACTTCACATTATTATTTATAAATGGAATCAATAGTATAAATAAAATTATTTAGACAAAATAAATATAAATTTATATTAAAAAACATAACTTAATTTGCAAATGAAAATTTTAATTAATGTCACAGCAATTTATTTATTTGCTCCATAAATAAAAATATGTACCCATTTTTATATAAAAATTAAAAACTAAGTAACTAGCTGCAACTTGAAATTCGTATAAAACGAAAATAACTCCAGTAACGGCAACTTAAGGGTACGTTTGGTAAAGTTTTTTGTTTTTTATTTTTTATTTTTTAAAATTCATAAACTGTTTTTAATTTTTGTTATTTATTTTTAAAAAACTGTTTTTCTATTTGTTTTTCAAAAAAATATTCTAATATATATATATATATAATATAATATAATTATTAATATTAAATAATAAATATTTAATAAAATTTAAAATCTATTACATTAAAGGAATCATCGTAATAAAAAAAATCAACCGTTTAAAAAAAATTAACAATATAAATGTCAATTATTATAACTCAATCATAATCTCTGTGATCATCATAATTACACCATACAATCTGGTATAAGGAGCAGAGTTAAGTAACAAAGTTTGCTCTCCTGTATTATAAATTAACTATTATATATTCTTGACCAAAAAAAAACAAACAAATAAATGTGAAAATTAATACAAAGGCTTGCGACAACCCTTCCAAAAGTATTTCAAAACAAAGCCTGTAAGTAAGCCTATTTTACAAAGGATAGGGTCAATCTGTGTCATATGCAGAAATTAGACAATAATAGTCACAAACACCTCAAAGATGTACGCATGTTTCTACCATCTTTCATACTATACAAAGAAAACTGTAGAAACAATCAGTACCCAGCATACAGATCTAAAATATGGATTCCCGCCTAACCAACTGTATCAACATATTAAATAACCAAAGGAATTGTTATGCAGCTGCTCAGTTTCTGCAGGTGGGGTTTGAGCTTGTCGAACAAATTGTCCTTTCACCCTCGGGCGCTGCTCTGCTTGTTTTTTCCTACTCTCATAGCGAACCTGTAAAGAAGTTTGCATGAGAAACTCACCACATGCACTTTCTATAACATGTCGCACGTGCAATCTTGTGCATCAGTCGCACTGTAGTGGTATTTCTAATGTGTAACTAGACACTAGTATTATTAGTTACTATCGTGATTTATGATGATAATGAACTGATGAGAATTATGATGATTTGGAAGACGATAAAAACAACGAGAAAGATGAGAAAAGACCTTTTTCTCATAACATCTCTCTTTCCGCTTCATGCGAAACTTAGCTAGAGCTGCTTCTCTTTGGATTGATCTGTGCATGTTAGCATTATGTAAAACAGCCTCTTTACTTTTCCTCCCCACCGCAACCCTAACAAAAGCAACTTGATCAGCGTTGCTATTACTCCCTGTCGTGCTACCATAGCCCATGTTAAGCTGACTAGCACCACCATTACATAAATATTCAAATTGCAAAAGACGATCTATTCCGTTAAGGTTTTGCAGTGCTTCAAGACATTTAAAAATTGATTCTTTATCAGCTGCAAAATGTTCTCAGAAACCATACATCAAACAAGCTTTTCTACAGCACTGTCTATAATTATACTTGAGACTCTTTGTGGGATTCCATCAGCCACATTTTCATCAGAATATGCAGTTCCACAGCCATTCTTGTCAAACCAATCCTCCATAAATCATGCAGCAGCACCCTTGTTATCCCCACTTATCAACGAGTTTGTACGGCTCATTGATGTTCCATGAGTAGCAAACCAATCAAAGCTCCCACAGGCATAATCACAAGCACAAAAGCTGCAGAGTGTTCATTTCACTAGAAACTACCTCAGTCTAGCCAAAGGATAGTGAATTTGAACTGGGTATCCAAGAAAACGAGAGAGTTCTTAAATTCTTTACCTTTACAACTGGGTTCTTGCTATAAACACTACAAATTTTTAAAAAGCAGTTTCTCCTTAACCGTGAGCAGGCTTGTTCAAAAGAAGAAAACTCAGCAACAAGCAATTAAAATGAGAGAGAAACAGACAAAGGGACGATGATAATCATTATATCATAAATCGGAACATAGGAAAAAGCCCAACCACCGTTCTGAATGGAGTCAAAATGACATGGTCGGCCTGCGGGGAAGGAAAGACAGCAGGCGGCTGCGAACGGCGGACAACAGCGGCAATTAACGGCGAACAATGGCGGCAGTTAGCGGCGAACGATGGCGGCACTCAAGAAGCAGACGGCAATAATGAAGTTTCTGTGAAAAAAACCCTCTTCGACAACTAAACCTAAAATCCACATTTTGTGTATTCTTACTTTTTGTTTTTTATTAGGAAAACACTTCTGGTAGAATCTTGCAGAAACCAAAACACATGTATCTAGCCAAACACGTTTCTATTTTTTTTTTCGAAAATAAAACGAAAATCAGGAAACAGCAACGTTACCGAACAGAGAAAATATTTCAATTCATAGTTTTAAAATGTATATATATATATATATATATATATATATATATATATATATATATATATATATATATATCAATTCATTATTAAATAAAAATAGTTCAATTCAGTAACCATTCCACCTCACGATTTGACTGACACAATTGCCAAGTCAACTATTTGAAATAAACCGTGGAAGTGGGAAGAAAATTTAATTTTACTTAATTTAATTTTAAAAAATAATTTATGTAATAACAATTATTTAAAATTTTATATAAATATACTATATTTTTATAACTAACTAATATATAATTTTTAACGGTATGTAAATTCAAAGTCCATAACTATGGCGTGGCTTGTAGTAGTAGCAATATGCAAAGTTTTAGGTTTTTTTCTTTTTAATAAAGGAATTGAATGAGGACATAATAAAATTTGAATCTGAAGTTTTTCTGTAAATTTAAACCCACAACTGTCAAAATTTGAAGAGTCAAATATAGGTGGCAAGCATGTCGAATTGAATCAGAATTTAATTAGGTCATAAACCGAATGATTTATTCAGGAGTAGCAAACTTTGGTTAAAATCGAAAAATCGAATCAAACTAATCGATTTTTTTAATTCAATTTAAAATTTTAGTGAAATTTGGTTATTTCGGTTCAATTCAGTTTTGGAATGAAAAAATCGTAGAAAAATCGAACTGACCGAAGTTCTACTTAATTAGATAATTTTTTAAATGTTTGAATTGGATAAGTATTTTGTATATATAAATTATTTTATTTTGAGTTGCAAATTATATGAGTAAAGTTATCAATTATTAATAACTATTTTTTAGTTGATAATTTCAAATTTTGACGATTGAACTAAAAGTGGGTGGAATGAAAAATTTTATTCAACAATTTTTTTGTATTATTTATTATGTATTTTGAAATTTTATGTTTAATTTGAATTTTTATTTTGTACATTTTTGATGTTTTTAATTTAGTATATTATGATTTGTAATTTTGTATAATTTTAGAAATAATTTTTTATGTTTTTAAAAAATAGTTTTAATTTTTTATTTTTCAGTTAACCGAATAAAATAACCGAAAATTTTGATTCGGTTAATATTCAATTATTTCATTAGTTCGGTTCGATTGGCTTAATTTTCAAAATATCGATTTTTGATTATTGAACCGAACCGACTGTTGTAACCCCTAGATAATAACCGAATTGACCGTTGCACACCTCTAGATTAATTTTCAAACTTGCCATAACAAATAAATTGAGAAGTAACTGATCAAATTTTATGATTTTATTTTCTGTATTTAAAAATTTTTCATTTAAAAAAATGTTTATATATAAAAACATATAAAGGCAAACGTTTGTTTTTATATTCATATTATATAAAAAAATAGAAAAATTATAAATAATACAAATGAGTTATAATCACAACATAAAAAGTTATAAACAGATGCAATATATATTACATATTAAATTGAAAGAAATCTTATACAAATTAAAAAAATTAAATTATAAGTAAATTATTGATCTATCCAATTAAATTTAGTTATAATTTTTATGATGAATTAAATAGAAAAAGTAGTTTTGAAGTCCATCATGAACGAGGAAACCTTAGCGGAGAGGGAATCTAGTTGGACGTTGGAGAAGGCGCTACTGCCAGCTCCACCAGACGACAGGTCAACCAAGAATTCAAAGCATAACTTGGACGACACTCGGGTTAACAATGTGGATGAAAATGTCCCTCCCAATAGCTCTTTTCATGATGTCTTGTTGCGTAAGGTCAATCACCCAAATGATCCCTTAGTACAGTTGTGGGCATCTGATAATGAGAATAATGAGAATGAAGAGACCAGAAGTATGGACTTAGAAGGGGTTGAACCCGATTCTATAGAGATGTTGGATGGTGACAATGGGATCTCCATTGAATGGGATAAAGGTCTTCCATCAATTACTATTTCTAAACGTCTAGAGGCTAGGTTGGCTAAACCTTGGAGACAATCAATGGTGGTTAAGATGCTAGGTAAGTACATCAGCTATAACTTTTTATGTTCTAAAATCGAGAAGTTACAGAATATAATGGGAGAAGGCTTAATTATCATTCTACCTTATCTTTGATTGGAAAAAATGTATATAATGTAATGTAGTAATAATATAATTTTTAATTTACACCCAACTCCGAGTCTATGACGCCCAATAAAATACAGTTGAGTTGTTACTGCCACAAAGGACCTAATTTTGTTGACCCAGGGTCCAACAGTTAGATGGGCTCCATGTTACCATATCGGCCCATAACAGATCCTCACAAGCGTCCGGGTGTTCACTAAATCATTAACAATACGGACTACTCCCTTCGCGAATTTTTTTTTTATCTTAATTAGATTACTTTACATTATTATTTATAAATGGAACCAATAGTATAAATAAAATTATTTAGACAAAAGAAGTATAAATTTATATTAAAAAAATATAACTTAATTTGCAAATGAAATTTTTTTTTAAAAGTTTACATTTTAATTAATGTCACAGCAATTTATTTATTTGCTTCATAAATAAAAATATGTACCCCATTTTTATATAAAAATTAAAAACTAAGTAACTAGCTGCAACTTGAAATTCGTATAAAACGAAAATAACTCCAGTAACAACAACTTAAAATATTTCAATTCATAGTTTTAAAAAATATATATATATCAATTCATTATTAAATAAAAATAGTTCAATTCAGTAACCATTCCACCTCACGATTTGACTGACACAATTGCCAAGTCAACTATTTGAAATAAACCGTGGAAGTGGGAAGAAAATTTAATTTTACTTAATTTAATTTTAAAAATTAATTTATGCGATAACAATTATTTAAATTTTTATATAAATATACTATATTTTTATAACTAACTAATATATAATTTTTAACGCTATGTAAATTCAAAGTCCATAACTGTGGCGTGACTTGTAGTAGTAGTAGTAATATGCAAAGTTTTAGGCTTTTTTTCTTTTTAATAAAGGAATTGAATGAGGACATTATAAAATTTGAATCTGAAGTTTTTCTGTAAATTTAAACCCACAACTGTCAAAATTTGAAACAATTAAATAAATAGAGTCAAATATAGGTGGCAAGCAGGTCGAATTGGATCATAATTTAATTAGGTCATAAACCGAATGATTTATTTAGGAGTGAACAAACTTTGGTTAAAATTTAACCAAACTAATCGATTTTTTTTAATTCCGTTTGGTTGTAATTTGAAATTTTAGAAAAATTTGGTTATTTCGGTTCGGTTTTGAAAAAAAAAACCGTAGAAAAACTGAACCGATCGAAATTCTACTTGATTAGATAATTTTTTGAATTTTTTAAATGGATAATTATTTTTTATATATAAATTATTTTATTTTGAGTTGCAAATTATATGAGTAAATTTATCATTTATTAATAAATTTTTATAGTTGATAATTTAGAATTTTAACGATTGGACTGATGGTTGATGAAATGAAATATTTTATTCAACAGTTTTTTTCTATATTATTTATTATGTATTTTGAGATTTTATCTTTAATTTGAATTTTTATTTTGTACAATTTGGATGTTTTTACTTTAGTATATTATGATTTGTAATTTTGTATAATTTTTAAACATAATTTTTTTATATTTTTAAAAAAATAGTTTTAATTTTTAATTAACCGAACCAAAATAACCTAAAATTTTGGTTCAGTTAATGTTCAATTATTTTATTAATTCAGTTCGGTTGGCTTAATTTTCAAAATATCGATTTTTGATTATTTCGATTCGATTATTGAACTGAACCGATCATTGCACACTCCTAAATTCATTGTCAAACGTGCCATAACAAATAAATTGAGAAGTAACTGATCAAATTTTATGATTTTATTTTCTATTTAAAAATTTTTCATTTAAAAAATTTATATATATAAAAACATATAGATGCAAACATTTGTTTTTATATTCATATTATATAAAAAAATAGAAAAATTATAAATAATACAAATGAGTTATAATCAAAACATAAAAAGTTATAAACAGATCCAATATATATTACATATTAAATTGAAAGAAATCTTATACAAATTAAATAAATTAAATCATAAGTAAATTATTGATCTATCCAATTAAATTTAGTTATAATTTTTTGATGAATTAAATAGAAAAAGTAGTTTTGAAGTCCATCATGAACGAGGAATTAGTTAAACCTTAAAATCCATGTGAAATGAATATTAACTAAGGAATAATCGTTCCTAAATTGGCAAGGATCATAGTCCACGCTAAATTAGCGAGGATATAATTAGTTAAACCTCAAAACCAACATAATCATCTTCACTAAATTTACGAGGACCATAGTCCAAGCTAAATTAGCTTAGTTAAACCTTAAAATCCATGTGAAATGAACATTAGTTAGGGAATAATCCTTACTAAATTGGCGAGGACCATAGTACAAGCTAAATTAGCGAGGATTATGTCCCCGCTAATTAGTTAAACCTCAAAACCAACGTAATCATCTTCACTAAATTGACGAGGACCATTGTCCAAGCTAAATTAGCGAGAATTATGTTCTTGCTAAATTGGCGAGGACCACAATCCAATCTAAATTAACAAGAGTTATATCCTCACTAATTAGTTAAACCTTAAAATCCATGTGAAATGAACATTAGCTAGGGAATAATTCTCACTAAATTGGCGAGGACCATAGTGCAAGCTAAATTAGCGAGGATTATGTGCTTGCAAAGTCGTCGCTAGTTTTTGCGACAAAATTTTGGCGCCTAAGTTTAGCGACAACAAGATTGAGTTATCGCTAAGTTATCGCAATATTTGTTTTTCCACGAGTCCCTACGAATATTTACGACAAAAGTCATTTTTTTTTGTCACAATGTTATCGCTAAATAGTGCATTTAGCAATGAATTTTATTTTTTTTGTTAATTTTTATTACTATTATGTATTTTTTGGTAGTGAATAAACTATGCATGTCTAAAAGCAAGAGAGGTCTTGATTTTCGAAATCTCATGGTTATAAATCAAGCTTTTATGGCGAAGCTAGGTTGAAGATCTATTAAAGAACCTAATGCATTTTGGATGCAAATGCTATATGGGAAGTATGGCATAAAGAAAATTAATGGTAGCTTTAGTCTGCAATCACACCGATGCACACCGGTTTGGAGAAATTTTCTTAGAATCTGGTCTTTTATCTTGGATAATACTAGTATATATCTTAGAAATGGAAATCAAGTGAGGTTCTGGTATGACAAATGGTGTGGCAACCTTAAGCTGATTGATCAAGCATTGCGTGATGTTCCAGAGGACATATCATAGTGGAAAGTAAAATATGGCATCACTGAAAAGGGTTGCTGGAGCTTATTTAAGATCAGTCCTCTGTTTTCAACCGAGCTTGTGAAACAAATTAGTGAGACCTTACCTCCTAATCAGGGGCCTAGACAGAAATTGGATTCAATGGGGTCAATTTTTTAATGAAATTAATTGTTATGAAATTATTTAAAAATTTTAGTGGGATTAATTTTGAAAAAAAAATTACCTAGGCTATTTTAAAAATTTTCCAATTGACCCCACTAATAACCAAGTGGCTACGCCCCTGCTCCTAATGATACTATGGGTGCTGATATAGTCATCTAGAAATCCACGACATCATGGAACTTTTCCATCAAATTGGCGTATGAACTTCTCAATGGAGATTCGAACAACATGGAGAATGGCGAGTGGCAAATGGTGTGGAAGTGGGGCGGTCCTCAAAGAATAAGAAGCTTTTATTTGGCTCTGTTTTCATAATAGATTGTTAACAAATGCAAAAAGAACAATAAGGCACTTAGCTGTTTCGGGTTCTTATGCTCTTTGTAATAATGGTGAAGAAGATTTATTACATGTTCTACGGGATTGCCACAAAGCAAAGGAGGTGTGGGTTGCTCAATACATGCAAAGTAGCTATCTTCTTTGTTGAAAATTATGTGTAGTGGCTGACTTCGAATCTGAAGGGTAGGTTCACAGGTCGATATGCTCTAGACTGGAGAATCCTATTTGGGTTTACGGTATGGCATATTTGGAGGTGGAGAAATGAAGAAGTGTTTAATAATTCAATAATCTCATGTCAATCTAAAATAAGGATCATAATCAATGAAGCTAAAGTTGATTTGTTATTCTTGTCTTCTTTGAAAGAAACTGCTTACTTGAGAAGATGAGCCGATGATGTGATGAGAAAGCAGCAGCCGTCGGAAGTGGGTTGGGTGGCGTTGAACGCTGAAGGTACCTCTCAAGTTGGTTACAGTTGTAGCAGGACTAGTGGGATTTTTTAGAACAATATTAGCTCTTGGTTATGAGGCTTTTCATTGCAGGTAAACAATGCAGGTTCACTTTATTTAAAATTTTAGGCGATAAAACGAGATACGGAGTTAGCTTGGGCCAAGAGATGGAGAAAAATTCCGGTGCAACCTGATAGTCCGGAGGTTATTAATTGTTTAACTAATAGAGTTTATGTGATTATTATCTTTCAGATTTTGTTATTGAAATTAAAAAAAAAAAATTTGGATCGAAACTGGCAAGTGAAAATCATTTATTTGAAGAAATAAGCTAACTTTGTAGCTAATTCTTTATCCATGAATGGTGCCATTCATAATGACAACTTCAGTTGGCTTGATGTCTCTCCTTCATGTGTTAAGAAGTTTCTAGGGAAAGAGACCGGGGGATTAAGCACTTCAAAATTCTCTTATTTGTAATTCGTTTTCTTTACTCTCTTTAAAAAAAAAAGTAGATGAGGTCAAAAATTTGAGGCATGTAGTCAATACATTATCCGTCCTTATCTTAATTTGGCACTTTCGAAGAAGTTTAACAGCTCCAATAAGGTGCAACTTGGAGTCAACCTGACACGCTTTCCGCGTGATGACAAAAGCGTACGACCTTGGGTCCGCCGACAACTCTCGTAATTTTTTATGCCCTTGCACATGTCTTCCTCTGTCGAATTTGGTCCCAAGAGCAACATGTCAGGGGAATGATATGATACTACTTTCATTATTTTTTTTTTTATTTCTACTGTTTTATCAGATTTTTCCAAATTTATTTGTTGAACATGTGCCGATGTTCCTTACAATGTGCACTATTAAATTAAAAAATAAATCATTTTTTAATTTAACAACACACATCGAGTGCAGTCTCAGATTCATATAATACTCTCATATCTCTCAACATATTTTTTCTACAAAAAAAAATATATTGTGTTAAATCTCAATTTTGATAATTGAAGGCTTAATGTATAAAAAACACATGAACTTTTTGGAGTTTTAGCAATCTGGCTTCTAATTTTTTTTTTAAAGCTCAAATTAATGCTGAGATTTTATAATTTTACTAATTGATAATAGTTATTATTTCGGCCCAATATTTAAAACTCAAGACCTAAAAACAAGAAGTTCCGTTAATCACTTTGCTAACTTATTTGGAGGTATTAGTCCGATCAAACTGCTTACAACAGTGCATGTACAGTCACATCTCTAATACACCCCTTTCGCCAGTCATTTCAACCGCAACTGGTGCCAAATCTATTAGGCTACTTACATACCTTCAATACCTAAGGCCAACCATCATCTTCTATAAATAGTTCAATTTTTTAACAAATTCAAGTAATGCCATTTTAAAATTTTATTTCTCTATACTTTCTCTCCCTAAAAACCTTGTTAACTTAAGCATATGATTGCTCATTCCGGTCTGATTGGATACTTTTTTTTTTTTTATCTTATGGATCTCATTTGATTTTCACATATGATCAAATCACTTCTCTTTCATTTGAATCCTTTCTCTTTTTATTTAGATATTTTGAAAAATATCACTAATTAAATAATAAATCCTTTTCTATGTTGATATATCTACGTTGATATATCGATCTAAACAGAAAATTCTAAGCGAATAATATGATTAATTTATACACTTTATACCATTTTTTTTAAGTGCGCAATGTGGCATAATTTTATTTAATAAAATATTTTTGTAGCAGTTAAAATGCACTGCAAAAAAGAAAGAGATATAATGTTAACAAAATTTCAATTGTCACTTTAAGCCCTCGAAAAGCGCATGAATCAATTGAGTGTGCTAGCCATATTTTTTAAGTCCAAAACACATCAGCATGTTAGGGTGTAAAAATATTTGACATAGAGACATGTAACAACTCACAATCACTAATAATAATAATAATAAGATCAAAATTATACCGATTGCAAGCATTAAATAACAAAGTTTTCATAGCTAATTGCAGCCCGCAGCAATGAAAGACGCTTGGTAATTCGAACAATAAAGGTAACACACGTTTTCTGTTTGAAAAATTAACAGTGTGTTGATCTTCAAGAAGCCCGTAGGTGGAGGACTCCAAGCCAGAACAGTGGTTGTCGTTGTCCACTGCCTTGCCAATTAGAAGCCATAGAAATTACAAAACCAGCAGCATGCCTCAATCCTTGCCACACCAAAGCATTCCTAGCTTTCCATCTGACCCATAGTAAATCTACAATTATTATGTATAAATTGTTTAATCAGTCAATCAAAAGTTTATAATGATCTTTTTTTTTTCCACGATTATTGTATAACTTCGAATTTCTTGCAACTAAATTATAAATTATCTAATAGCTATCTCTAAAATGAAGGAAAAGGCCATTAGATAGTTATTATGTTTGACTTTTTTTTTCTTAGCAAGTTGACTTTAAATTGCATATACTGTGTGGCAAAAGAAAAATCGAAAACGGCTTGATTTTAAAATGTTACAATAAAATATCTTAATCGCGTGTATATATGCATTTACTTCCACGCTCATATATATATATATATATATATATAGAAAACAATATTGTGTCTCTTCGATTTCTCCAAATGTGCACGTAACTGATTTTTTTGAAAATAAAAAGTGGTCAATGATGCATTAGCTTAAAGCGATTATTAGTGAGCTGAAATTGGATTAGAAAATTTGGAGTTTATTTACTACTAATTCACCTGTGAGCCTTTTCTGCCAATATTTAAAAGCTATTCCAGTTAATTATGGGTTAAAGGGTAGTTAGTTTGGTTAAGTTGGAACCTATAATTTGCTTTAGTTAATCAATGGTATGAATAATTAATTAACCCACCAAAACAAGGAAGAGCATCCGAGAAATGGGGCTCTAATTTTCTCTGAATTAAACCCAATAATCCAATGAATTATATACTCAATTACTGAGTTACTATTTAATTAGCATATCATATATATGTATGTGTGAGTGAGATTTAGTATTTTATCTAAAATTATAAGAGTGAGAAGCGCAACTGTAAGTTCAACCGTTGACATACTTATTATTCCGTTTGAAAGTTAATTTCTGACTTTCTAATACAATAATTGAAATCAACTTGATTTTATTATTTCCATAGTTAATCAATTCAACGTTCATTTCTGTTCTAAAATTTAATTTTTGATGTTCATCAAAAAATACTAAGCGTACAGTTGACTTCTTTTTTTTTATTTAGGAAAACAAAATATCGATGTGTCCGCCCATTTATACTTTTACGAAGAAACCTTTTTTTTTTAAGAAATTTTTTAAATGTTGTCGAATAATAGGATTAATTACACTAGATGTTACTCTACATATTTTCTAATTAAGTGATAAGAGAATTTTTTTTTAAATAAAAATATTTGAACTATATAATCTTTGTAGGAAGTACCATTTGATAAGAAAACATTTCAAACTCTACCAAAAATTGTTCATGGCATAACCTAAGTTTCAAAATTTTTAAAAGGTGGCAAATGATAATTCATATCAACAAGTATTTAATTGAATTATTCTTGTACTGATAATTAATAATAGAAAAAAAGTTTAAAGAAGGATAACAAAAACGATTTCTTATGACATTAACCGCATCACATGAAACTTCAATAAAATGTTCCGTGTTACTTTTTAAAAACTCTGAAATTTGGATGGAATGTGATATTGAATTTTTAGTAGAATTTGAAATATTTTTCTGATAAAATTACTTTTTATGCAAATATTGCACAATTAAGATTTTTTTTGTTATAAAACAAATTCGTTTATTACTTTCTGATATGGAATTAACCCTCGGATTATACGTTATTGTGTAGCGTAAAAGTCGATGTGATTTCGCAACAAACACACGTCTCCTTTACGCATGGCAAGAGTTAAGCAGTTTTTATATATTTTAATTAACAGACAGAAAAGAATAATTAAGTGTATATACCGAGAATATACCACCATTTAAATGCTTTAATTAACTGAGAAATAATAATCTAATAATTATGTTTATCTTCCAGTGTAATTAATCACTATCCATTATTCTTTAAGCAAACATGACTGGCATGAAATTAATCCTATTTGAAACACCTAAAAAAGTAAACCTTTTGACTTCATATTTGCAGTTCGAAATATATATAGCTCTGCCCTTTTTCTAAAATTAATTAATTTCCTCTTAATTAAAATTTAAAATCATCAGCTACCGTTTTACTTTAATTAGCTGTCTGCAGCAAATTCTCTTATGAATATGAGGCAACGTGCTTATCATGATTTGTAATTTTTATCATCGATCACATGTTAGTCATCCTTTCGATTCATCCGAAATATTTTTTGTATATAGTTAATGGCATTATTATGTTCGATGCGAATTGATTCACTATGAATTAAGACTCTCAAAGTATTTATTTTTGCCATTTTTAAAATTTAAATTCAAAATATTGCTAAAAAATAAATGGCAAACCACTTGAAATTGGTGGGAAGAATCCTAATTTTTGGGAAAGATAATAGTTAAATACAATTATTGTTGATATGAATGAAAAACTATAGACAAGAACAAAAGTACAAAAAGAAGAAAAAAAAGGGGTAAATACTGAACTACTTGCACGCTAATTATAACTTATTAAATGATATAAAATGTAAAGCCGTGCAAATTACGGGATCAACGTCTTATTTGATGGATTATGTGAAGCAGGCAGTAATGTTCTGAAAATTTGAGCAATATAAACCAATACTTTGTCTCTTTCTTTTCTAACGTTCATTTGAAAGAATATACTTCCCTACTTTAATTGCCTTTTCTAAGATATAAGTGTATATATATACATTAAAAAGAAATTTTAGTCAATTATGTATTTTTTTTTTTTTTAGATTTGAGATTGTAGAATCAATATTTTAATTTTTATAAAAAAAATAATAACGAGCAGTAAAAAAGAAATGAAGAAAGTGTAAGAAAAGTAATGGAGAAGGTGTATATATGACAAATATTACCGCGTAGTATTGCATTCATACTTGTGTCTGTGTGTGGGAAAGCAACATATTCTTTTAGATATTAATTTAATTTAAAAGAATAGACGGAGTGAAAGCAACTTGATTTTTAACGAAACCTGTAAACCATAGAAAAAAGGACTAATTTCCAATACGATAAAAGTAAACTTATAGTTGTTTGTATCATATGATGGATCATTAGAAGAAATACAGACAACATCCCTATAATTTTCTACTATCCTTTTGCAATTTCTTACCACCTTCCTTGCTTCATGTTCCTTTCCTTGCCGGCCCGCAGGTTACATCAAACTGAATATATTTGTTATCAATAACAGTTGTATTGATGTAACTGTTATATACATAAGGGATTGCTAGGGCTTAAATTTGACACCTCACAATTATCAGATGATAAATAATGCACCAAGCCAATTACATGTTAACACAAAAAAAAAAAAAAGTTAAAAAAGTGATTATTATGCAAATGTGGTCCTTTTTTATAATGTTTTCTTTGTGTCTACATGTTATTGGCTTGATGCATGTGTGAACGTGCTATTAAAGATGCAATAATATATTAAAATTGGAAGAGAATCTCATAATGAATAATTAAACAGATTAAAAGTGGCATATGATTATGGTATAACTAATTTTCAGTATGGTTTAAATCATTTAAGGCAGTGGTAAGTTCAAAATTATGCAACCGACTCTTTAGATTCACGTAAATTTGAATCAATATATGCATAAAAATATAAAGTTACAAAGTGATTATTATGCAAATGTGATTTTTTTTTTTGTCACATTAGTTTGATGCATTTCACATGCTACAGGGAAAAAATTTCCGCAATATTAAGTTAAAAGCTTATTGGTATTGTCATAATCTTTCATAATGCACTCGAATAAAAATATAGCATGAAAGTTTGTCGATGTTTGCGCGAAACTACTTAAATTCATGAATATTTCTACCAAATATTCTGTCTTTGTTTTTTAGGTTTAAAATATCTGCTTGTACCGTTTACTCTCAGCTTCCTTGGCTCTGCCCCTTTGTCCATAGTCTCTCTCTCTCTATATATATCGTCTCCTTATTTTCAAATTATTAGTATTTCTTTCTAATTTTTTTAGTTAATACTAAATACTTGATTAAAAAAAAAGGCTTAATGTGAACTCTTCATTCATTAATTAAAGGATGTTAATTTCATCCACGATCACTGAACAAACGACTTATTAAATAAAAATAACTGACTTATTTTTTACGACTTAAATGTCACTAAACTTATACTGAACTTATCAACTTTTTACAGAAAAATTGTTTTAACCGGTTTCTGGTAATGCCTTTGCCGGAATGCTGATCTGACATGTTACGTTATATGTCTGGATACAGGTGGCATGACACGTCAACAGCAGCATCACCGCAAGAAGCCACATAAGCCGGCCACATCAATTGGCCCACCTATTGAAATAAAGAAATAGTAAAAGGACGTGAGTCAAATGGATCACATATGGAAATCGAGTCCAAATCGATTTTGATACCACTTGCCACGGGTCAACCACCCAAATGCACATTCGCTAAGGTGAAGGTCATCCAGGCTTATAAACCTATGCCATTTCCTTTGTCTTTTCGATGTGGAATATGAGAAGGGATAAAAAAAGCTTGAGAAGATAATGACATATGATTTTTATTGCTTTCTTAACCTTTGAATTCATCACATAAATATTATTTTTTCTGCTTTAACCATTTCATGGAATGTTTATGTGATAGTTAAAGCAAGAAAAACGACATTTATATGATGAATTCAAAGGTAAAAAAACCAAAAAAAAATATATATTCTATCACATAAAAATCGCATGAATTCAAAGCTTGAGAAACTAATGAGACATGATTTTCTTTTGGTTTTTTCACCTTTGAATTCATTCTATAAACATCATTTTTCTTACTTTAACCATCACATAAACATCCCATGAAATGGTTAAAGTAAAAAAAAAATTATGTTCATGTAATGAATTCAAAGGTTAAGAAAGCAAGAAAAATCATATCTCATCATCTTCTCAAACTTATTTATCCCTTTCCATATCCCACATCAGAAAGACAAAGGGAGGGGCATGGGTTTATAAGCCTAGATGCCCCTCGCCTTGGCAAGATGGGTATTTAGATAGATGGCCCGTGGCAAGACAATTGACCTTTACCTGAATTTCATGTGTCCTTTTTCTATTTGTTTATTTCAACAGGTGGGACATGCTGATATGGCTGGTTGACTTGGCTTCTTGCGATGATATGGTTTCTTGTGATGATATGGCTGCTGACATATCATGATACGTGTATTCAGGCATATGATGTGGCATGCCACATCAGCATTCTAGCTTGCCACATCAGCATTCCAATAAGCGCATCACCGAAAATCGATCAAAATAATTTTTTTGCCAAAAAGCGATAAGTTCAGTGATATTTAAATAGCAAAAAATAAGTTAATTATTTTCGCATAATAAGTCGTAAGTTCAATGACTGTGGATAAAATTGATCATTAAGTAAATTTGTTGACATTATCATTGAGCACCATCATAGGGGTACTTGCGAGTTGAGTTAAGTCCTCGAGAAGGAGAGATTAAACTAAAATTATAAGAAAAAACTTATTACGCACAAGAAAAAGCATAAACCGATCTTTAAACCAAAAGAAGAAGAAGAAACTACAATTAAATTGCTCATTTTTCTGAAATGTTTTTTTTTAAAAGAAAACAAAAATTGAAAGTTAATTAAACTTAAACTGACAAGTGAAAGTTAAACAGTAGTTTATTATAATGTTAGATTTGAATTTAGACAACTCAAACGATTCGGGTAGGTTTGGTTCATACCAGTTTCAGGTCATTTTTGGATTAAATTTTAATTAAATTCACCTTTTTTGACAACATTATACTAATTATAAATTTTCAACTTATGGAGTTAACTTCTAATCCCATACTACTTTTTCTAATATATTTCTATTAGCATTTATGCACTCAAAAATAGCATAAATCAGATATTGTGGGTTTTCGAGTTGAGTTGAGTCATCCATCATAATTGATTTCACATGATAAGTCGTAAGTTTGATAATTATGGATGAAATTGATCATTAATTAAATTTGTTGACATTATCATTGAGCACCATCGTAGGGGTACTTGCGAGTTGAGTTGAGTCCTCGAGAAGGAGAGATGAAAGTAAAGCACCATCGTAGGGGTACTTGCGAGTTGAGTTGAGTCATCCATCATAATTTAGCGAGCATTCGTTGACGCGAGCGATCTAAATGCCCCTTGAAAAAAGATATATTATTTTGTGTATGGGGAGAGAATATTGTGTGTCGAGAGTAACAATTGTGTAACCTCACATAGATTTACTAAAAGTCTATTTATAGAGGTAATTGGAGAGTTAAAATCATAATTTAACTCTTATTCCTATTTTAATTAGGAATCAATTATCCTAACCTAAATAAGATAATTTCATTGGCGTACCTAAACTCTACAACTCCCACTTACATATGACGAAATGTTTTTCCAGCCAATATCTTCAGTTATATAGGCAAATAGATCGTGTGATCAATATACATTGAGAGCACCAATACTACACACTTATTAGGGATATGTAGCATCTCGAAAAATGAAAGCAAGATCTCTTTTTTTCACGTATGTTTAACCCTATATTGCCTTCTCACATTTATTGTTTTAACTCATCATCTTATAAAATAATTTTCTTATTCACCATTATGTCTCTACTCATAAAGATTATAATAGGCATGCTGGTGAACCACGAAACTATTAAATGTTATCTGAAGGCTATCTTTCCCTCTTACTGAATGTCATCCATCATAATTCAACTTACTTTTCTAATTAGACCTTCCAGGTCAAATTATTCCATAGCCTTTTGGAGATTAACTAAGCTAGCCACACTGAACCATACTTTAGGAATAAGTTAAGGGTTATTTTCCAATAAAGTCTCACACTAGAAAAAGTTGAGATAATTCACTTATAAAATTTCTATCTCTCGATCACATAAGCACACATGGTATGACATATGTGTTATGGTATTCTTTTCTTCCCTTTGAGGAGCGCATATCTTACAAAATATATTTTAATACCATACAGAA
This sequence comes from Excoecaria agallocha, assembly GCA_037975025.1. Classification (NCBI taxonomy): domain Eukaryota; kingdom Viridiplantae; phylum Streptophyta; class Magnoliopsida; order Malpighiales; family Euphorbiaceae; genus Excoecaria; species Excoecaria agallocha. The sequence goes on from JBBPFJ010000026.1 coordinate 440,020, forward strand.
GCATAAGACTGCAACACACCAAAGAATCCAACTTTAGTTCTCCCATTTCAGGACTATTTTTGGCTTTCAAGATAAAATGTGATAGTTACGTTTAACTTATAATAGGATTACACTTAATCCAGTTTGGATCTCAATCCAAAGCATACAACCTCGTGTATGTCTTTATCTTACACCTTAACAAGGTTAATTTTGTATTTTCTGCAAGACGACACTTTTATTTTGAATAGGCTCTCGAGTTCAACATATGTTCAAAAATTGCCTCATCTTAGTATTTGTCAGCTCATTGTCAAAATTAAGGTAAACACCCGTATGAGTGGGCTATTTATCTATCTGACGTGCTCAATCATAAATAACGATAAATATTTACACATTAAATATCCACACTCATGTATTGTTAAATTATAAACTTTATTATTATTCATAAATAATAATGTTAAAGGATTACAATGGAAACAATACAACTCAAATTCTATGCAAATTCTGAGATCTAATGTGTCTCTCAAACACATCTCTCGATTTTGGCTTAGTCAATGGATCTGCTATCATATCTTGCATGAAAATCTACAGTAAGTTCACTTCTCCTCGTGCAACTATCTCTTTCATGTAATGATACTTAATATTGATACATCAATCAACGACTGACCATCACTGGTACCTCTAAGGCAGTTACTTTTAAATGGTTCACTAACCGTTTTAATTAGCCAAACTGACTCTTATACTACAGTAGAGGAAGCGACAAATTCAGCTTCCATTGTTGATAGGGCTATACATATTTGTTTCTTGCTACTTCATGAGATGGCACACTTGCCAAGCAAAAAAAATGAATCTTAAAATGGATTTTTTTCTCATCCATCTCTTCGCTAGTCAGCATCTATGTACCCTCTCAATTGCAAATCCTTGCCTTGATTATATAGAGAATAGTTTGTTGTACCTTTGAGATATCTAAGTATCCTCTTCACTGCTTTCCAATATATATATTTCGTCTGGGTTAGACTGATATCTACTTATTATGCCCACTGTATAATATATATCAGGTTTTGTACACAATATTGTATACATTACACTATCCACAGTAGCGACATATGAAATTTTTCTCATGCGTTCTGTAACACCCTTATCTCTTAACAGTGTAACTAGGACGGTTCCGACCCACCACAACTGGAAATTTTTTTTATTTAACTTTTGCTTAATTTCTAAGTCCGACTATAAAATCTTAAGGATTATAACTTAAGTACAGAAATACTTTAAAGGTTTGCCGATGACCTATATCTGTCCAAATTACTATGCACTTAATAAAATTTTGATAATATAACGGCTGTAAATCTTATTATCCCCCTAAAACGTAAAAAACACACAGCCTCTCAGAGCCACAACAATATTATATAATCATTCAATTCTCATCATCTCATCATACCATCCATTTCTTATCCATATCACATTCACCTATATATTACACATATATTCATTCACATCTACTAAATCTCAATTTACATCACAAACCATTCAATATTACAACCCAAATTATCAACTCTTACATACATATTTACAATATACAGATCCATAAGTATTAGTTTTATATATACATGCTACAAAAAAATATAAGTCCTATATCCATCAAAAGAAATCCTTCAAAGAATACTCTTTCTCCCACTCCTGCGTACCTGCACGCAATCATAACTACGCATTGAGCACTTAACATGTCCAATGGTGACTAACAATCTAAATATTTTCTATAATTAACTTACATAGTTTAATTATGCAAAAATTTTTATCTTTAACTTTTCAAGCAAAACTTAAATAATCCATTAATCTTTCTTTTCAAATATCATTTTAATCTTAGTATATTTTTATTCATCCAATATTTATTTATTATTAAATTATACATTTAATTCAGAACTTTTACTTTTATTCAATTTAGTCCATTTTTATCGTTAAATTATAGATTTAACCTTATTATGCTTTCTTTTAATCTTTAAGCTATTAATTGAGATACCTAACCTCCATTTACACTTATTTGGGCATTTTTATGTAAAATTATATTTTAGTCCTTGTTGACTATAAAACTTCATTTTTAAATAGTTTATCCCTTAATTGACTGCTTTACCCTTAATTAAGCATTTCTTAATTAATTTTCTTAATTTTTACTCTTTTAGGAAAAATTATGATTTTACCCCTAAACTTTATTTTTCTTTCAAATTAGACCTTTTTTCACATTTAATTAGCATTTTTCACTTTCTTTTCATATTTTCACATTTTACTTTCATTATGCCCCTAGTTCAGATCCGGTAGAAAACCTCAAATCGGATACAAGGGATATGAACCCCACAGGGCCACAATAGAGATAAAGAAATGACCCCGAAGGGACCATTTCTTATAGAGCAGAGAACAGAGACAGAGAAAGCCATGGTGATCAAAGATCCGGTCCATAGCATAGCAAGTCGTTATGACTTGCATCGCAGTACAGAGATATCCCTATGACTAGCCAATTATATCATGAGCTAATTTTTACTGCCTAATTATTTCTAAGGGTATTATTGTACATACTTTTATTTACTTTTAATTAATTCATAATTTTTATGAACTTTTTCATTTTCAAAAATTCCATTTCACTGTCTTTTCAATTACAGTAAATTAATTCATACTGATTTACTATTTTTCACCCTTTAGTGAATTATTCCTTCATAATTTAATAATTTTTCTTATACATATTCCATAATTTATCTCGAAAATACTTTATTATTACATATAAATTTCTTAAAAATTTAAATGCACACTATTCACATTTATTTCCATTATTCCTTCATTTTATTGATTTATTTTCCAATAATTTAATATTTTTCATTGAACATAATTGACATTTTATTTCTCATTTATTCATGTAATGTACATAAATTTTCTAAAAATTTATATACACATGATTTCACATTTACTACCCATATTTACTAAATTTATGAATTATTTCTTTATAAATCATGAATTTGACTACTTACATACACTAATACAAAGCTTTAAAAAATTTTAATAAATTTCATAAATCATTTAAAAATTCATGGATGCTAATTATGACATTTATAATTAATTTAGGCTATTATATATCAATTTCATGCAAAATCACTATATTTTCCCTAAGGGAAATTTTGGCCACCTCACTACCTTAGCCTTAAAAATTTTTATACTCCATTTTAAACATTCAGCTAACATCATACATGATCTAATTATACTTTCCTCACATCAATTGCATTATTTAAGCAAATTAGCAATTTTTTTCCTAAATACATAAAGGAAAATAATTCAATAAAATAGAAAATACTTAGATTTATAAGCCACATACCAATTTTCTTGCTCAATGGTGCCTAGACTTCCTTTCCTTTGCCCTTAGCCCTTGATTGCTTTTCTTCTTCTTCCTCACCTACCATGGCCGGCCACTTAAGCTTAGAATTCCTTATTTTTTTTGTTCTCAAATGCATAAATTAAGCTCATATTCATAATCTACACCTCAAAAACTATAGGAAACTACTAAAGAATTAATTAAAAACACCAATTATCAAAAAGTTACCTTAAAACCCTAAACTTTGTAACCTTAAAATCTTCCTTTCCTTTGAGCAAATCAAATGATTGAGGCTATAATTGTGTTATAGAGTGATGGAATAACAGTTTTTATGTTGAGAACCAAGTGAGATTTTGAGTGAAAAAGAAACAAATTAAAAAGAGAGTGAGAGGGAACAAGAGTCAGCCTTGATGAGAGAAAGAAGAGAAGCTGGAAAAATTTGGGTCATTATCAGATTTTTCAGCTCTTAAATACTCTCTCAATGGGCCTAAAGTTAGGCTTGATGAGTGGGCTTAACCCACTTAATGTTAAGGCCCATTTGAGGCTCATTAAGGCCTAATCTGAATTCTCTCTTCCTCACTTTAAATTACTCCAAAAATAATTACATCACTCTTATCACATCAAAAATAGATAGTATGCAAATTTTTGACTCAATCGAAGTCCGTTATCAGTCCGATTCAACAACTGCCGGTGTCATCGAAAATTTTAATTTTTACTACCAAAATATTCTACATAAAAATTCTTAAAGATCTGCAAAATATAGCAATTTTTAAAGTTCGTTTATTATTTTTAAAAATTTATGCAAAATCAAGTCCCCTTCCTTACCAGGGAAATTGACTCGCTATATTTTTCATATTTTTGATCTTTCGATATCCATTTGATCTCAATTTCACTTAAAATTTCAACCACAGACTCACCATGACCAATACTTTCCGATGGTCTGATAAAATATTTTTAACTTTCGGATGTATTTTTCGGCCTGAAAATCACTATTCACCATCGGGAAGCACTGTTCATGGCTGATCTAGTGTTGAGGCCATTACACATTCCATTTTTTTGGAATCTCAAGACATATACTCTTGCTAAGAAACTAATTCTTAACAATAGGGTTATCAGTGGATTTACAATTTTTCTCATTGAATCGTTTAATGAATTTATTGATATATGCCTCTTGAGAGGAAGACAACAACCTTCTTAAACGATCTCTTGAAATCTTAATTCTAAGAATGTAGTCTGTCTGACCCATATCTTTCATTTCAAAGTTTGAAGATAACCATCCTTTGATTTCATTTACGTACTGTATATCAATTCTTGCTATAAGTATATCGTCTACATACAATTAAAGCTTTTGTGATAAACACAATGGTCTTCATCAATCAATAGGGGGTGGATTGTGTCCCAATCCCACATCGGTTGTGAAAGGCGAGGAACATTGCCTTATAAGCGTGTGACTCCCTTCCCCTAGCATAGCGCGCTTTGGGCTTAGGCCCAAGGACAAAATCGTGAGTGTCCTTGGATGGACCAGTACCCAAAAGCGGACATGCATCTTACAAGGGTACAAAGCGGACAATACTGTGCTGGCGGCCAATCCGGAGATTTTACAACTATGACTAAAATTAACCTTGCATATGTAAATCTTACAATAGGTGAGAAAGTTTCCTTATAGTCCATCCCTTCCTATTACATAAATCCCTTAGCGACTAGCCGGGTTTTATATCTTTTGATACTTCCATCGAATTTTCACTTTACCTTGAGAATCTACTTATTTTCAATTGGTTTGCATCCTTTAGGCAGATCAACCAATTCTCAAACTTGGTTTAATATGATAGATGCCATTTCTTCTTTTATTGTCTTAATTCATTTTTCTCTAGTTAGGCATGAAAGAGCTTCTTATATATTTTTAGGCTCTTTTTCATCTTATGAGGTAACTAAAAGGGCTTTATTCGAGTCTTCGATCTCAAATCATTGATGTTGAATACTTTTCCTTTTAGATTTTCATAATTTTGATTTTTGATAAATATATCTCATATATTCATCGCAGTTCAAAATACTCCCACTAGAATTAAGATCTATGCTCCCATTGAAGTCAGAAATAATTTCACTCAAGTAAGAATCCTAAATATTTATGCTTCCACTGGAGTCAAAAATACTCCCACTGGAGTAAGGATTCCAAACATCCGAATCATTGGGTTAAATTCCCTCCCACTCGAATGGAGTGATCCTGATAATTTTTCTTCTTGAGTCTCATAGAAAGTGTTGTCTTGACTTACTTCGTCCAACTTTAAAAATTCATTTTGTAGAAAAATTATGTCTCGTGATTCAAATTCTATCACTATGCCATTTTCTTGCCCATCCATGATTACATATCCTTTTAATACTTCATAATATCTCACAAAAATACTCCTTTTTACCTTTTGGTCATAATTTATCAAATTTGCTTAAGGTATCATGGACATAAGCAGCATAATCCCAAGGTCATTAATGGCTTAGGTTAGGTTATTGACCAGTCCATAACTCATAAGGAGTGGATGTGATAGACTTGGAGGGCACTCGATTTAGAACATATATGGCTATTAAAAAATCATCTCCCTAATAGGAGATTGAAAAATTTTTCTCAGCCATCATAGATCTTACCATATCTAAAAAAGTCCTATTTCTCCTTTTCGCAACACCGTTTTGTTGTGAAGTTCTATAAATAGACAGCTAATGCTCAATTCCTTTTTTCCTCACATAAAGCTTTAAATTCATCAGAAAAATAGTTTCAACCTCTGTCAGTTCTTCAAGCTTTGATTTTTCTATCTAATTGATTTTCAACTAAGTTTATGTAACTTTTGAAGCAACTCAGTCCTTTTGATTTGTGAGAAATCAAGTAGACATAACCATATCTCATACAGTCATCTATATGTATGTGATAAAATAGTATACCAAATGCCTTGCCCTCATATTCATTGAATCACAAACATTGGAATGAATTAGTTGCAATGGAAATATGGTTCTGGTTCTTTTTTTGAATGATTTTTTAACCAATTTTTCCTTTTAGGCAGTGCTTATACATAGGCAATTCAACCTTATTCAAATCACCTATCAATTTTACGTTTAGCTAATCGACTCATTCACTCTTGGTCAATGTGGTTTAATTTAGCATGCCATAACTTTGTGAAAATATAGAGATAAAGAAAAAACTATTTTTATTTGAAAAGTCAGAATCAATATCCATAATAATGACATCGTTCAAAATAAAATCAAAACCATAATAAACACCATCCAAACATAAATGCATGTTGTCATCCTTAAAATGAAAATCAAAGCATAGTCTTATCAAGGCTAAAATAGAAACTAAATTCATACGAATCTCTAGGGCGTGGAGTACATCATGTAGGAGTAAGGTTCGACCTTCATACAAGACTAATTTGCACATGTCAATCTTATCAACTACCACTCTGACTTTATTTCCCACATAAATCCATTTAGCTCCTGTTATGATTCATCGAAATTTGATAAAGGCATATTGATCCCTTATCATATGATCCATTGCTCCTGAGCCTATCACCTATAAAGGATGAAAATTAGTTAGAAATACAAAGCTAAATACATAGATTTTACTAACTCACGGGTCAGAATAATGTATTATTCGGGTATAGTGCAATCTTTTACATAGTATCATTTTTGTTAGCAATTGAAGCACTTCACTTTTGAAATGTTAATCTTCTTCTTGCCTTTGGTTCTGTTAGCATTTTGTCTCACTTTTTACTTTTCATGCTCCCTAGCCTTATCTTTACCCTAATTCTTGAACCTTTTTCTCTTGTTTCGGTTGGAACTTGTTCCATTAGAATGAAATTGTGACACATGCACTTCAGCATTGACCTTAATCACCATTAAACGATCCTCTTCCAGTTCAAGATAACAAGCGATATCCCTAAATGTCTTAATATTATCGATATGAGTCAGTTGCATCTTCATATGCTCCTAACTTCTGGGTAAAGAGCGGATGATAGCTTAAACTTATTGCTCATTGGTTAACTTGTGACCAGCCTCACTAAGCTAAAACATTATATTTTTCATCTCTCTTAGAAATTTTTGCATGTTGTGATCAGACTTCTTCTAATAAGTATCAAACTTGATCATCAATGATCAAAGCTTTGTCAGAGACACACCTTCGAATTTTTCTTGCAAGACGATCCATAGATCTTTTGTATTCTGATACTTATAGAATTGCTTAATGATGTCATCATCCATTGCGCTCAGCAAGATGATGCGAGCAATGAAATGTTTCTTTTTCCATTTCATGTAAGCATCTCGATCCTACCTATGCTGAGCAGTGGTGCCATCCTTAGGTTCAGTTATAACTGCACATAAGGGTTCTAGAGCCTCTTGCTCTTTAAGCACATATTGGATCTTTATACTCTAACTTTTATAATTATCATCATTTAGTTTCATATCTTTGTTAAGTTCGGAAATAATTGATTTAGAAGTAGAGGCCATTTTGGATTCTTTGATCACTAATGGAATAAAATTTGCACGTTATTAAAGAAGAATTGGCAATATATGTTATTTACTATGCGTTTGAAAAAATAATCTAATAAAGCTATCTATTAGGCCTAAATTTGAAAAGGTCACTTAAAGTTTTCAATTACCCTCTAAGTCTTAATGTCTAACCTTATAGGTTAAAGTTTCATGCATAGTAAAAATTAATTGTTGGATATTAAGTTCTTAAACTTAATGAAGTATATTATACTTAAGATTATTTAAGTCTTAACTTAATCATCATGCAAACATTTTACTCATAAAATGTTGCTAACCAATTAACAATAAAATATATACATTTATAATAGAATTTAAATGCCAATACAATATCCAAAAGATAAATAAATTTATTTATTTAATTAATCATAAATATCCAACAATCTAAAAAAGAAACTTTTAAAATAAGATAAGACACACTTGTCTTTAATCTAATAATAGGAAACATAAATCCTAAGTGGAAAAATTCGTTAACCAATAATAAATTGAGACCCATGCCAATTACGCAGGGAACCTAGAATGCAACAAAACTAGTCTCATCACTAAAAATGATTTCTTGATCCTATCGTACAAATCAAGAGGTATGCCATAAAACTATTTATGAAGCCATTGACAATACACACAACGTCCACTTCTGAACACCATCTCAGATTTAGTATTACTTTTCAACACTTCTCTTTTTGTCACCCAAAATAAAAATTGGAAAAATAGATTCTCTATAAATTTCATTTCTCATTATCCAGGTTTGGTCCATCAAGTTCCTCATATTTAAATGGTGATCTAAAGAGTCTAGCATCATCTTAAATAAGGTCCAGTCCCTATATCATCTATTCAAACGACCATCCCAAATGCACTCTTGCATTTTGATAAGTATGAATTTAACTATATTATTAATGTGTGTTTAATGTGTTTTTAGGTTGTTTTTATGTTAATTTAGTTGCTTTATTAGTTAATTACTTTAATTGATGTTTTAATTACTTAATTTTGTATTTTGGTATTTTTAGGGATCTAATTGAAGAAAAAGAAGAAAACTTTGAATGACTTAAGTGAAACTTTGATTTTAGAAAGTTTTAAAGGAAGAAGAGTTATTGATCATGTTTAATAGAGAGTAGTCACTCTGTGGAGTGACTTTCCACTCTACGGAGTGGGTCTTAAGGCATAATAATCAGTAGAGTGAAAAATCACTCTACCGAGCAAGGGCAATTCAATGAAGCATACTCGGCCATTTCAAATCATACTCCACTGATTCTAACAACTCCTATCTACGACTGGATTTTATTTTTTACTAAATAGGAAGTCTTTTATTGGAATAAGAAGTCTTGTGCTAAACAGAAAGTTTTTGTTACAATTAGAAGTCTTGCAAAAATAGGAAGTAGAAGTTGGTTTTACTTCTTTTTTTCAAGCTATAAAAGGAGCAAGAAACACCAAAAGGGGGGAGCATTCATTAATTCATTCATTTAGAGAGCTTTTTATTATTTTTAAGTAATTCTTAGTCTTATTAGTTTAGTTTTCTACTTAGAATTTAGAGGCTAGGATTGAAGAGTTCTGAGAAAACTTCAAGAACAGCTGAAGGGTTTTATATGCATCATTCTTTTATTTTATTTTTGTTTAAATTTTATGACAATGACTGAGTTGTTCATTTTCTTTTGATGAGGGAACTTGAACCCTCATATTTCTTTATGTAATGACTAAGTTTGTTCTTTAATTAAATGCAGTTTGATTATTTCTTAATTCCTAATTAAGCAGAAATCCTTGTCTTGAGTTATATTTATGTTGGTTGTTGATTTATTGAGAAATTATTAATAATCAACTGTGATATTGGCTTTAAGGTATGTATGTTCATAGTTCAACTCGTTTAATTTGATACATGGTTATTTTCTGAAAAATATGGTAACTCTGTATCGATTTTAGGTGAATTAAGGCTATGAAGAGATGAATTAAGAATGAATTGAAGTTAGATTTCTTGAGAAAATGTCTGATAGATATTTAAGAGTTCATAAACTAAATTTTTATGCTAAGTATTGAATTGTTCTGAGTAAAGAAATTTGATACTTAAAAGGATATTCTGAGAAGTTATCTAAATTTATTACCAGTTTTTCATGATCAACTATTTTATCTTTAATTAAGTCATATGCATAAAAAATAGATGTGGATAGTCCTTCAGTGAATTATTGAATTTTCTTTATCATTATTTGCTTGCTTTGCTTAAGTTTCTGGTTGATTGCATCGATTTTATTTCTTTAGTTGTTTAAATTTCTATTTTAAAGTTTAATTTACTCTTCATTATTCAAAATTTTGGAATTCTATCTTTCTTTCCACACAAGTTTTCATTTTAAAAATCTAAAATTCTATTGTGCTTTCACAGTTTTCCTTGGATTTGATATTCAGGATTTTAATCTTACTTTCCTATATTACTAGCCGAGCTAGTACACTTGCTAGATATCGATCAAGTTTTTGGTACCGTTATCAGGGAAACATTATCATTTGTTTACTTATTAAGATTTTTAAAGTGAATTTTGTGTGTTCTTATTCTTCTTCTTTATCTATTTTCTGATTTTATTCTTTCATTTTACAGGTGTGAATAGTTTATGGTAAGAAATGATCCAATTTTATCCATAAATCTTGAAATTGAAAGGACAATTCATAGGATTAGGAGACTATGAGCAAACATGAATAATCCAGAGTTAGACCCACCTCTTAAGATCGATGGCCTACCTCGTGATAATCCACATATAAGTGATCCATGACCCCTTAGGATAGAAGAGCAAAACATACTGTATCAAGCTCAAGGGAATGGGATTCGATCTAGAACCATTAGAGACTATGTTATTCTTAGGTGGAATAAAGAACATAGGACCATTAGGATAGCTCTTCACTAACCTTTTGAGATAAAATCTGCTACCATCATAATGCTACAAATGAATCAATTTTCAGGTTCAGAGGTAGAGAATTTTGCTCAATACTTAAATATATTCTTAGAAACTAGTAATACGGTACAAATCCCAAATGTGTCAATGGATGCCATTAGACTTAAGTTGTTCCCTTTCACCCTTATTGGTAAGGCAAGGAATTGGTTGCAAATGCTACCAAATCAATCTATTCACTTATAGCAACAAATGCAAAAGAATTTTTTGTGTAAATTCTTCACACCTACCAAAACAACCCTCATTAGGAAAAATATTAATGAATTTTAGCAGTTTTATGAGGAGCCATTCCATGAGACTTGGGAAAGATTTAGAAGACTCTTGAAAAGTTGTCCACATCATGAATTTTCTATATATTAACTAATGCATATCTTTTATGCAGGTGATAATCAAGCTACGAGATCCCAATTAGATGCAACATCAAATGAAAGTTTTATGAGTCAAATTCCTAAAGAAGCTTTCTTACTTCTTGATGAAATGGCAACAAATGATGCTCAATGGGCAACCTCTAAAGCCACACATAAAAAGCAGGGAGTATATAATATAAACAAAATAGCTATGTTAGAGGCTTAAAAAAGGAAAAAAAGAAAAAAAAGAAAAAAAAAATTGAAAGCTAGCATATATGGTAAAGTTTTAAGTATGGGGTATTTACAAGAAAAATTAATTGTGACTTCTTAAAATTAAGAAATTGAGAAAAATAAGAGGGAATAAATTGAGAAAAATGAGAGGAATTTCAGTCTTATTATTTTTATTTGCGTTGGAGTAAGCAAGTTTGACAAAAGAATTGTGCTTAAGAGTTCGAAATTTTAAAGATGTGATTTAGTCAGGAACAAAGTGGCTATTTCTCTTTTATTATCTTTTGACCATTCTTTGATAGCCAATTCCTTAATCTCATTACAACCTAATTAAGATCTAAGTGATTCTATGCTTTGCTTTGAGTTGTTTAGCGGAGATGACTTTCAGGTTCCGAGGCTAAAGGAGAAATCTATGGTGTTTCTAGAGTTTCAAGTACGAAATCACATGTATACTTAATATACATCAATTCTAAAGCTTGATTATGAAGTGCTTTGGTGGTTTGATTTTGAAAATTACTTAAAATTATTTTGGTCTTGCACACACACATGAAATTGATTTTTATTCCCTTGTTTGAGTTTATTCTAGCTAGAATTTTATTGAGTGCTCTTATTAATTGTTGAACTTAGTTTTGAATTGTATAAATCTAATTTTGAGTTTGATTATATTGAGAAGTTGGTTTGTTCAAGTTTGCTCGAGGACGAGCAAAGGCTAAGTGTGAGGTATTTGATAAGTGTGAATTTAACTATATTATTAACGTGTGTTTAATGTGTTTTTAGGTTGTTTTATGTTAATTTAGTTGCTTTATTAGTTAATTTTTTAATCGGTGTTTTAATTATTTAATTGTGTATTTTGGTATTTTTAGGGACCTAATTGAAGAAAAAGAAGAAAACTTTAAAGGACTTAAGTGAAAGTTTGGTTTTTGGAAGTTTTAAAGGAAAAAGAGTTGTTGATCATGTTTAACAGAGAGTAGAGTGACTTTTCACTCCATGGGGTGGGTCTTAAGGCATAGTAATCAGTAGAGTGAAAAATCACTTTACCGAGTAAGGGTGATTCAATGAAGCATACTCAACCATTTCAAATCACACTCCACCGATTCTAACAACTATTATCTACGAATGGATTATTTTTTTCACTAAATAGGAAGTCTTTTGCTGGAATAAGAATTCTTATGCTAAATAGAAAGTTTTTGTTGCAATTGGAAGTCTTGTAAAAATAGGAAGTAGAAGTTGGTTTTAGTTCTTTTTTTCAAGCTATAAAAGGAGCAAGGAACACCAAGAGGGGCGAGCATTCATTAATTAATTCATTAATTAATTTATTCATTTAGAGAGCTTTTTATTATCTTTACGTAATTCTTAGTCTTATTAGTTTAGTTTTTCACTTAGAATTTGGAGGTTAGGATTGAAGAGTTCTGAGGAAACTTCAAGAACAGCTGAAGTGTTTTATGTGTATCATTCTTTTATCTTATTTTTGTTTAAATTTTATGACAATGAGTGAGTAGTTCATTTTCTTTTGCTAAGGAAACTTGAACCCTCATATTTCTTTATGTAATGACTTAGTTTGTTCTTTAATTAAATGCAGTTTGATTATTTCTTAACTTCTGAGCAAAAATCCTTATCTTGAGTTATATTTATATTGATTGTTGATTTGTTGAGAAATGGTTAATATCAACTGTGATATTGGAGGTATGCATGTTTATAGTTTAACTTGTTTAATTTAATGCATGATTATTTTTTAAAAAATATGGTAACTGTGTATTGAGTTTAGGTGAATTAAGGCTATAAAAAGGTGAATTAAGAATGAATTGAAGTGAGATTTCTTGAGAAAGGGTTTGATAGATATTTAGAAGTTCATAAACTGGATTGTTATGCTGAGTATTGAATTGTTATAAGTAAGAAAATTTAATACTTATAAGGATATTATGAGAAGTTATCTGAATTTATTACCAGTTTTTTGTAATCAATTGTGTTATCTTTAATTAAGTCATATGCATAAGAAATAGAGGTGGATAGTCCTTCAGTGAAAGTTTTGTTATTATTGAATTTTCTTTATCGTTATTTGCTTGCTTTGCTTAATTTTACGGTTGATTGCATCAGTTTTATTTCTTTAGTTGTGTAAATTTCTATTTTAAAGTTTAATTTACTCTTCATTATTAAAAACTTTGGGATTCTTTCTTTCTTTCCACATAATTTTTTATTTTAAAAATTATAAATTCTATTGCACTTTCACAGTTTTTCTTGGGTTCGATATTCAGGATTTTTATCTTACTTCCCTATATTAATAGCTGATCTAGTACACTTGCTAGATACCGGTCACATTTTTCATGCATGAACAAAATATGATGCACTATTGCATCAATATCATCAGCTCGGACCTTCTTATGCATCATTATTTTGCAAACATTTAGCACTTTTGCATTGGCTTCAATAACATCCTAAGGAGACCGTGGACAACTAGAAGTCCTTATCATCACCATCTATTTTACACATAACAGAAAAAAAAAGAATAAAGTACACTAATATACAAATATATATGAAACTCATTTCAATAAAAAAAATAAGGACATTTCCACAGTATATAATTTTCAAACATATTTGAAAAATTTAAGAAGGCATAATATAATAATTTTTCATAATTTTTATCAATTTTAAAATAATTTTAATTGAAATAAAATCCAAAAATGATCTTTTAGTCCTTAAAAAATTTTTAAAAATTGACCAAAAAATAAAAAATTGAAAAATCAAATTTGAAAAAAATTGAGCTGATTTGGTGCCAGGAGGAGGGCTCATGCACCATAAGGTGTCGATAAGGGTGGGCCTCATGCACCACAGACTCATCGTGCACCAGCTAAGTCAGTCTACCATATGGCATGACCCCATTGGGCCACATGTAGCCATGTCAGACCTCGATCCGACATGTAACGACCATAGCTGACATGTGCCATATGGCAGTCAACCTTGGTCCATGTGGCATCCAAGGTGTATCCATATATGCCACATGGCAATGCCATATTCTGTCACGTGGTGGACCCTTACTTGATCACGTGTCACTAAAGACATTAGTTGGACACGCGATAGCACCATAATGTGCCATGTGTCTTCCCCAAATCAATCCTCATATCAGCACTATTTAACACATGGCACCACCTCAATGGTCCATGTGTCATCGCCCCCCATTTACCACGTGTCAGAACGGTCTGACACATGGCATCACGTCAATGGGTCACGTATCAAGCCTCTATTGCGCCACGAGTCAGAGTGACTTATCACTCTGGCTAAGGTCCATGCTTTAGGGATATGCGCCCTATATACGTGGCGTATTCAAGCCACGTGCCGCCCTAAAGGCCAATTCAGGTCTCCGAAATTTTTCCAGTGGAGGATCTTTAGGGTTCAAAAACTCGATGGTGAGGTCAAAATTCAAAAATTCTAACTATTAATTATGGTTACAAGCTTTTTGGACAATTTTCGGGTGTACACATACATACAAAAAATTAAATTTCAAAAATAGCATGAAAAATACACGAAAATCAAAAAATTTTTGTGCTCATGCTACCTAATTAGATCTATCAATTTCATGTAAATTATAGATCTAAAATTAAAATATGCCAGAACACAAAAAATGGAGCTCTGATACCATGTTAGCATTTATGCACTCAAAAATAGCATAAATCGAATATTATGGGTAAACATGTATACCTCTTGTAGCACAAAATTCTTTGACATAGGCGGAAGCAAGGGACCTTTACTTTCACATCATTGGCACATGCTTTCGATTACAAGCATGTATGTCGAGAAGAAAGCGATTATTCTACGATCTAAATGTCCCTTTGAGAGAGAGATATTATTTTGTGTATAGAGAGAGAATATTGTATGTTGAGGGTAACAATTGTGTAACCTCACATAAGTTTACTAAAAGCTTATTTATAGAGGTAATTAGAGAGTTAAAATCATAATTGAATTTTTATTCCTATTTTAATTAGGAATCAATTATTCTAATCTAAATAGACTAATTATTGTAGAGTCATGGACGCATCCAAACTTTATCAATTTTAATAACTTTTAAATTTTAATACTAATAATATATAAAAATTCAAAAAAATATTAAGGGTATATATTATAAAAATATATAATTAGAGTATCATTTTATATTAATTAATTTGATCAACACATACACATATACATATAATATTGTATGTTGAGGGTAACAATTGTGTAACCTCACATAAGTTTACTAAAAACTTATTTATAGAGGTAATTAGAGAGTTAAAATCATAATTTAATTTTTATTCCTATTTTAATTAGGAATCAATTATTCTAATCTAAGTAGACTAATTATTGTAGAGTCATGGACCCATTTACCACGTGTCAGAATGGTCTGACACATGGCATCACGTCAGTGGGTCACGTATCAAGCCTCTATTCCGCCACGAGTCAGAGTGACTTATCACTCTGGCTAAGGTCTGTGCTTTAGGGATATGCGCCCTGTGTACGTGGCGCATTCAAGCCACGTGCCGCCCTAAAGGCCGATTCAGGTCTCCGAAATTTTTCCAGTGAAGGATTTTTAGGGTTCAGAAACTCGATGGTGAGGTCAAAATTCAAAAATTCTAACTATTAATTATGGTTACAAGCTTTTTGGATAATTTTCGGGTATACACATACATACAAAAAATTAAATTTTAAAAATAGCATGAAAAATACACGAAAATCAAAAAATTTTTGTGCTCGTGCTACCTAATTAGATCTATCAATTTCATGTAAATTATAAATCTAAAATTAAAATATGCTAGAACACAAAAAATGGAGCTCTGATACCATGTTAGCATTTATGCACTCAAAAATAGCATAAATCGAATATTATGGGTAAACATGTATACCTCTTGTAGCACAAAATTCTTTGACACAGGCGGAAGCAAGGGACCTTTACTTTCACATCGTTGGCACATGCTTTCGATTACGAGCACGTGTACCGAGAAGAAAGCGACTATTTTACGATCTAAATATCCCTTTGAGAGAGATATATTATTTTGTGTATAGGGAGAGAATATTGTATGTTGAGGGTAACAATTATGTAACCTCACATAGGTTTACTAAAAGCTTATTTATAGAGGTAATTAGAGAGTTAAAATCATAATTTAATTTTTTTTCTATTTTAATTAGAAATTAATTATTCTAATGTAAATAGAATAATTATTTTAGAGTCATGGACGCATCCAAACTTTATCAATTTTAATAACTTTTAAATTTTAATACTAATAATATATAAAAATTCAAAAAAAATATTAAAGGTATATATTATAAAAATATATAATTAGAGTATCATTTTATATTAATTAATTTGATCAACACATACACATATACGTACATATATGTACGGACATGTACATTTGTACTTGCAGGTATGTTTTGGCTAGCGGAATGAGAACACATGGAGTTGACGCACGGAAATACACGGTGGATGAGAAGATGGATGATAATTGGCAATTGATAATTAATACGGCAAATGCTGCGAGAAAACATATAGAGAAGAGAAGAAAAAAAGAGTTGACTTCGCCGAATATTCGGATTTTAAGATTCCTTCCACTTTCATTATATGGAGTATTCATCTCTAATTAAATACCACACCATCTCCCTTCTTCATTGCCCATCCATCTCTCTTCTCTAGTCTGTTTTCATACAACTTGAAGAACCTGGTGAGTCTCTCTCTCTCTCTCTCTCTCTCTCTCTCTCTCTATTTTTCTGAACATTTTTCAATTTTGTTTCGATTCCTTCTTTAGTTTTAATCATAACGTCAATTATAGATATGAAAGGTGACAAGTTCCCTCTTTTGTGGTCTTCCTACTTTTTATGAACAGTAGGAGCACTTTGCTTCCCTCATACCACTTTATCAGCTAAAACTAACCAATCATTCATCTACCGCTCACCCTTTTATCATTGCAGAATTAAATTAGTGATTATATTAAGAAAAATTTTGTACCTTTTAATTTTTTTCTTGTTAGGTCAAATAGTGCAAAATTTCCAGGAAAATATTATATATATAAAAACCTTCTTCTTTATTCTTATGCACAGACAAAAATCTCTAGCGTAACTGTTTCTCTCTTTCATAATCAAATATATTGCAGTCCAGTTCCGGTTCTATCTTTTTTTTTTTTTTGGGATTCTATCTTGTTTTGTTAGTTTAAGTCGTATTGGTTAGCAATGTTTGACTTATAATGCTTCATGGGTTTGTGCTTTTTTGAATTGGAACTTTTAGATTTTTTTATTTTCTTAGGTATGCTGTACCAAAAAATAGACTTTTTATTAAATTAAAAGCTGAGAAAATATTACAGATAGATTTTAATTATTTCTTTTTGCAAGTCGGTACTTATACGTTACACATGGTCCCCACCGGCCTTGTCCTTATTTTCTGTCTATTTCCTTCGTCCTATTTGGCTGGCCAAATTAATAGTCTTTAGTATTTTCCTCGAGCTATGGATATACTGGAATTTCAGCTCTACCAGTAGAGTAGCAGCCATCGATATTCTTCCCGAATCCTTATCAATCATTAACTTTCCAATTTATTTTCAATCAATATATTATAATTGTTAACTCTCCATTATTATCCTTAGGCCATTAATATCTTGGGATTTCAGATCCTAGTATCTTACCAGCAAGATTTTTCTTTAATTACCAGAAAAGAACTTACCTAAATTGGGCTTATGATCAAACTTATAAACCAAACCAATAGCAGAATAAAATATTAGATAAAAAAAATTAGAAAGGTAGTAAGTTTTTTTCTAGTCAATCGTTTTTAATTATAATTCACTGTTAATTTGATTTATGAAAGATTGAGTATGAACAAAAAAAAAATTCCAATTATTCCATTAATGTTCACATAATCACTCCAATTTTTTCTTCCTTAGGCTGCCCAAATATTATATATGGCAGCATCAATTGGGAAAAAAAAATATCAACGAAAAAGTGGGCTAACAATAAAAGAATGATGGGCCAAATATCATGTAGTAGTTGATCAGTCAAATCGATTGCAGTTAATTACATGAAAAATCAAAGTCTTTAAGTCTTCCATTTGAAAAGTAAACAAATCTCTACGCTGCCATATTTTTCAACATTGGAGTAGTTACTAAATTGTTTCATAGCAAACCACTTGCTGTTTGTACAAAGTAAGTCAACTGCCATGTGAACATGTTCTGTCTTTTGCTTCGTGATAGAACCATACTCAATGATTATTGCTTATATATATATATATATATATATATTGGTTGTTGTTGTTGCAGGAATTAAGTTGGGGGAGGGTTAATTAGTGATGGCCAGAGAACAAATAGGCAGGGAACAAATAGGAGTGCTTAATGCACTCGATATAGCAAAAACCCAATGGTACCATTTTACAGCAATTGTGATTGCTGGAATGGGATTTTTCACAGATGCATATGATCTTTTCTGCATCTCCATAGTCACTAAATTACTGGGTCGAATTTATTACACTGATATCACCAAAGAAAAGCCTGGAACTTTGCCTCCAAATATAGCAGCTGCTGTTAATGGTGTCGCACTTTGTGGGACTTTAGCTGGCCAGCTCTTCTTTGGTTGGCTTGGTGACAAATTGGGCAGAAAAAAAGTTTATGGGATCACTTTAGTCCTCATGGTTGTTTGCTCCTTAGCCTCAGGGCTTTCCTTTGGAAGCACACCAGATGGTACTATTGCTACTCTTTGTTTCTTCAGGTTCTGGCTTGGCTTCGGTATTGGTGGTGATTATCCTCTGTCTGCAACAATTATGTCTGAATATGCTAATAAAAAAACTCGTGGGGCATTCATCGCCGCGGTGTTTGCTATGCAAGGATTTGGGATTTTGGCGGGTGGGATTGTAGGTGTGGTTGTTTCTAGTGCTTTCAATCACAGATTCAGTGCCCCTTCCTATGAAGTTAATAGGCAGGCCTCACTTGTTCCTCAAGCTGATTATATTTGGCGCATAATCTTAATGTTCGGCGCTTTCCCAGCTGCACTAACTTACTACTGGCGAATGAAGATGCCTGAAACAGCTCGTTACACTGCCCTCGTCGCTCAGAATGCGAAACAAGCTGCTGCAGATATGTCTAAGGTCTTAAATGTCGAGCTCGAAGCAGAAGATGAAAAGGTAATCAAGTTCGCTACGGAGCCAAACAATTCATTCGGATTGTTCTCTAAAGAATTCGCCAAGCGCCACGGTCTTCACTTGTTAGGAACCACAACAACTTGGTTTTTACTAGACATTGCTTTCTACAGCCAGAATCTTTTCCAAAAGGACATCTTCACTGCCATCAATTGGATTCCGCCAGCAAAAGAAATGAATGCAGTTTATGAAGTTTTCCGAATTGCAAGGGCTCAAACACTTATTGCACTTTGCAGTACCGTGCCAGGATATTGGTTCACAGTGGTTTTCATTGACTATATGGGAAGATTTGCCATACAATTGATGGGATTTTTCTTCATGACTGTGTTCATGTTCGCGCTGGCTATACCATACCATCACTGGACTTTGAAGCCAAACAGAATTGGGTTTGTGGTAATGTACTCATTCACCTTTTTCTTCGCCAATTTCGGACCGAATGCCACAACCTTTGTTGTTCCAGCAGAGATATTCCCAGCAAGGCTAAGATCAACTTGCCACGGAATATCAGCAGCAGCAGGAAAGGCAGGTGCAATTGTGGGTGCATTTGGTTTCTTATATGCTGCTCAAAGCCAAGACAAGACCAAGACCGATGCTGGGTACCCTCCTGGTATTGGTGTTAAAAATTCATTGATTGCTCTTGGTGTTGTCAATTTCTTTGGAATGTTGTTTACTCTTTTAGTACCAGAATCCAAAGGTAAATCCCTCGAAGAGCTTACCGGCGAGAATGATGGTGATGGTGAGACCGAAACTGCTGCTGATTCTGCTAGAACGGTTCCTGTGTGATTTTCGCCTACTTTATAAAGTTATGTAGATGTATAATGTCCGTGTTTGCTCATGTTTGATACAATAATGAAGGTATATTTCATTGTAAGTTCGGATTTTAAACAAATTCTATATATGCTAAAAGGCATTATTTATAAATGTGCAAGTTTCTCTTTTGTTGTACGAGCATCCAAGTTGGAGCAAGACCATTCATTGGTTCATGTGGTTTAAGTCACAAGTGCTTGACCCATTTGACTTGTAAAATTGCATAATTTAATTCGATTTATTATATGATTTGTATGCGTCGATTAGTTTATAATGTCTGTGATTTATTTACATGTTTATTTGATTTTATAACTTTTTTATAATATAATTAATGGAAAAATAATTATTTTTATAGGTTATTGATTTATAAATTTTTTAATTTCAATAAAAATATAAAAAATAATGTTATAACTTGATCTGCTTATTAATTACAAATCTATTCATTACTCGATGCCTTTATAATT
The DNA here is from genome assembly GCA_037975025.1 of Excoecaria agallocha. Classification (NCBI taxonomy): domain Eukaryota; kingdom Viridiplantae; phylum Streptophyta; class Magnoliopsida; order Malpighiales; family Euphorbiaceae; genus Excoecaria; species Excoecaria agallocha. The sequence continues at coordinate 460,779 of JBBPFJ010000026.1, forward strand.
CATTTAATAATAATCTATTTGTATCATAATCCAAAATCTGTAAAATTTTGAATCATTTATGATCTGCAAATTCATAAATTAAATTTTAAAAAGTACAAAATTTAGTGCATATGACCAAACTTAGCTCCATAATTCATCAAACACTTAAACTTTAATAATAATTTATTAAATATTTATATTTATCAATTTAATGGATTAAAAAAAGCGAATTCATATGTTTTTAGAAAATTAGAGCATGTGACATTTACCTACATTGATGTGCATTTGAATCGTTTTAATTAAAACATATGTTCCAGGTTCACATAAAACTGGCAAAAATTTAAAACAAAAAGGGTTGGTTTTCTAATTAATTTTGATGGGTCTCTTTTCGTTGCTTTTGATATATCTTAAGTGTCACGTGTTTCAATTTTTTAAAATAAGTATAAATTTGTATTTATTATTTATAAAATCGACAAATACAGATAATTATTAAATCAATGTTAAAATTAATTAGGAAATTGAATTTAGTTTGTCCAAATTTAGATAATTGCCTCCTACTTCTTTCCGTATTTCTTTGTTGTTAAAATGAATTAGTTTCGAAAGATATGTGTGACTTGGCGAGGTAAAGCAAAGTAATTATCACGGACATTTCCTCAATCACATCATCATCCTTAAAAGCTGAAAGGTTAACAGGGTAGAACGGGAGAGATTTTGATGGTTAAAAAGTCACTTCTGGATAGTCTTCTTAGTTCATCGTCACCACCATCATGTTCTTGTAATTATTATTATTATTATTATTATTATTGATAACTTCGTGTAAAAGTTCTCCTCGTCCAAAAATGAAGAAAAAAAAATTCGATATCGTCATTAAAATATTTTCAGGGGAAAGTGTAAATACAAAAAAGGGGAGTTATCGGAATTGAGCCCCAATTTATAGAAGAAGGTTTAGCTTGTTTGGCCAAGTACCCTTAAATTATGCCTTTTTCCTTTTTCTGTCTCATAAATATAGCTTCTTCTTTTTTTCACATATATTAGTTAATATAGTTTAAAGATAAAATTCTACTTATATTTTTTCTAATATGCCTTTAATTAACATTTAATAATTCATCAATGTCTGTTACATAAATTAAAGGTAATTAATTGAATAATGGGAATTTTGAATCAATAACCCCTTTCACTTTCTTCCTCAAGGTTAAATGTATGGGAATTATAAGAAAAATGCCATTTTGAGTGAACTAATTTAAGATATTTTATAATAAATAAAAATGGGAGATATAAATAATTTAACAAGGTATTTGTTCATTATAAAGCAATTAAATAAATGTATATTAGACAATTTATATGTAAATAATAATCTAAAAAAGGAAACAAAATTATATGATGGGATAAAAGCATATCGTTTTAAGAATAGGACTTATGTCCCTCTTTATTAGGACTACACTTCCTATTTAAGAAGATTGAATTCAAATCTCATTTAAATTATAGGATCTCTGCTTATTTTAGAGCTCTAAAATGTATTATTATTAGTAGAGAGAAAGGAGAACAGATAGTAGAACCTTTAAATACATTGAGACCGACTTTGTTACTACTGAGCTCTTGATTTAATTTATAACTTTAATTTTCTAGGCTCCTCAAGTTATAAAAGAAGTCAATAATAATATGAGAGTTTTATCCTCACAGTGGACCAATCCGGTTCGAACTGTATAATGCCAATAATTATACCAAAAAAAGAAGTCAATAATAATAATAATAATAATAATAATAATAATAATAATAATAATAATAATATATTATTATTATTATTATTATTATTATTATTATTATTATATGTGCTTGAAATTGTTGTAATTATCTATACTTATCTTTTACTCCTTAAGGAAAATATTACGACTTTCTTACAAACTTTTTTTTTTTGGAAAATAAAAATCCAAAGCTAAAAATACTTAAAATAGTTGGACAAAAACTCTGACCTTTTCGTTTCCAAAAATAAAAAAGAACACCCACTTTTCAATAATTTCTTCACTCCTTTGCAAAAGATTTTTATTTTTTATTTTTTATTCTGAAATATAAATTATTCAACAACAAATCGACACCTCTACCTTAATGAGACGAAATAAACCGAGCTTTGGGCACACTTGCATTTTATGTAATTTCCTCTACTTTTCTTTTTCTGTGGGAATGACAACGAAAGTTAATTGCAGTAAAAAATTAGTTAATAGTAAATTTGATTTGAAAAATGCACTAATTAGGCAAATTATAAGATCAAATAAATAAGGGTGATTATAAAAAAAAAATTGAATTTATTATTACTATTTATATATCACAAAATGATGTTCCAAGTTCCACTTCAAGATTTACAATTATAAAGAGATCTTATTTATACTAAATTAAAGCTCATTAGTTATGATTGTTTTTTCACTTAGAAAAATTCAGTAGATAATGCAAAAAAAAAAAACCAACATGTACAAGTTGTGATTGAGACCAAAACTAACCCAATACTCTTAGCACCAAAATTGTAAAATATAAAATACGATGTTGCCAAGAAGAAATTAGAACTTAGCGTAGAAGTTTGAGTTGAGTTGAAATATTGCAGAAGCCTCCAAAAAAAAAAAATGGTCCTCAACGTGTGGTATGTGCTAAATGCTCGAAAAAATGCAAAATACAACGTATACATTACTATCACAGCCATAGCCCCTCAAATTGGCAAGGTTTTCAGAAATAGGGTTGGTCCCCTTCCACTTATTCTGTAATTATATATAACTGTATGCGATGTTATATTTGTTGAATTTAACTGTTCAAATCAATTAAAAATATAGTAAATTTTAGATGATATTAGCTTTTAAATTTGCATATTACGAGAATTGTAGTATCGTTTCACATAATTGGGGAAAAACATCTTTGAACTATTATTAGCATTATTTTTATTTGATACTCAATATTTCAAATTTTTACACAAGAACGGTTGTATTAAAGAATAATATTTTGACATTTTTCATTTAATAGTTCATGTTCAATATATTCAGTACTTTTAAGTGTAAAAGAGAAAAAAATAATAATAATATAACCGCTTAGTCCGAAATAAAATGATAGAAATAACTTGAGAACTTTAGCAAAACATAATCGTAATGTTAAAATACAAATAGAAGAAATGAGTGTATTATTGCATTTTATGAGCTAAAAGTCAAGTACAGATAATTTGTTATGTAAATGACACTATGAAAGCTAAAAGTCAAGTACAGATATACTTTTTAAGTACCAAGTCTACCCAAAAATAACTTATATATATAAAAGATGGATATATAATAAGTATCTGAGAAAGAAATCAAATTCAAAGCATTATATATATATATATATATATAAGAAAGGGGCATATAATATAATCCATCTACAATTGTTGAAAAAAGAAATTTGAGACGTTCGGTACTTTGATATCTTCAAACTCTAAATTTGATAAGGAAGTGGGTGGAAGATATGTATATATGTTTGTGGCATACAACAATTATCTAAATTGAAACGAAATATATGAGGAATCTCCTTTTATTTATTGGTAGATATAGAGTTTGATGAATTTTATGTACCTAAAAGCTGACTTCTTGTTAATTTAAGGTGGAAAAGATTTTGGCTATATGCAGTTGTTTGCAAAGATAATTAATGGATTTGGATTTAATTTAATTTTAAAAGTTAACTTGTGATGTGAAAACCGTTTAAATTTTATAATTGTAAATAGTATTTAATTATTATAACAATTTGATGTGAAATATTTAATATATTTTATTTACATTAAAAATTAAACACGTGAAAAATCTAAAGCTTCAAATTTACAGTACTGAACATTTGTAAATGACGCATTATTGTAAAATTAATAGCTCTAATATCATGTGAACTAAATGAATTTAGATCTAATTTAGCATCAAAAATTAATTTAAGAGAATTATCCAAATTTTATGAATAAATATTTAATTCTTATTACCGAACCATGCTTAACGTGGTTTATATAATCACAAGTTTGTATTTTTATAATCCCTTTTAAATGGACTTCTTGATGATTTGTTTCCTCAACAATGAAAAGAAATATATATATATATATATATATATATATATATCATCATTAGCTTCGTTCATAAAGGAAATATATGAATACAGTTTTAGATAAAATTGTTATTGATATAGCAACATAAACATGTTATAAATAAATTATGCTTTATCAGATTTGGAATCAATTCTCAATGTCTACTCTCGTTATATGATAAATTTGAAATCAGTTTGTATTCCTAATGACAACTATTTCTGAAAAAAAATTGAAATTGTTTGTATTCCTATTGAGTAATGAATCTGTTATATATATATATATATATATGGAATGGCAAGATTCTTTTCTATCGCAACTGTCTCTTTTCAAAGAATATGAATTTCTTTCAGATTGACGACGATCTAATCCCAAATTGATGATTAGTTCTTTCCAAAACGAAATTTTAAAATGACAACCACATCAAGTATCAGAAAATAAAATTTCAAATTAATCACTTATTTAATTCTGTAACAAATATAAAACAAATGTATCACTAGAAAAAAAAATTTTAATTTTTTGCATCTAATTTTTCTGTTCAAGAATGAAGGGGAAATTCAAAACACGTAAATCTTACTTAAAATAAGTAATGGTGACAAATGCAAAAGAAATCTAACTTATGAAATTAAAGAATTAATCATTTCCGTGGTCAATAATATAGGCTAAAAGTAGGGTAGGCATTGACTAAACCTATTTTTTTAATCAAAATTAAAGTTAGAATTTAACTGATTAACCGTTAAATACAGTTATTTAACCATTAGTTACTGCTTAACCATTAAAAAAATAAATATGAATTTTATAAAAAAGTTCAATTTATCTATAATATTAAAAAAATATATTTTTTAAATTTTAAATATAAAATACAAGCTATTCAAATTTAATAATCATATACTAAAATTACATTATATAAAAATTAATTTATTAGTAATCTAATTTCAAATATTAAGATATAATATGATACATATAAAAATTATTCTCATATCTATATACATATGTAAATTTATATATAAATCAGTTAATCGTTAACTAAACAGTTAATTGGACACTTAAATGCAGGTCTGAATCCAAGTTTATTAACTATAATTTTAAAAATTAAAATTCATGTTTACATCTAATTAAATTAATTAATCGTTAAAGTCGGTCTAAACTCTATTTTAACTCGATTTAACGGTTTTTCGTCCTTTGTTTTCTAGACTTTGCTAAAGTTTCCCAATAATATGTGGAAGGAAAAATATATCTTGAAAAGTAATTAAAAAAAAAAGGCATAATTGATGATGGGAAGAAATTGACTAATTAAAGTTAGAAGCTCCAGACATTTGTGGTATTCTCTGCCTACCACAGTAGGGGTGCGGCGGATTGACATTTTAATTGCGGCAATTAGGTTATGTTTTTCGTGTTAGGAATATAATGAGTGCTAATTATTAGGGTGATTAATTAAAAGATCGGTTCATGTAATTAGGGAATTGTTAATTTTACTTGCATAAATTAGGATAATTTAGATGAAACGAATAGTAATTTGGTGTGCAACTATACCGTAGTGCGCACGTTTTTCGACAGTTAAGTTATCGCAACCCTTTATCTAATGTTTGGTATTCAATTTTGGCCTTACAAAATGGATTAATTGATTGCTAGCTTTAGTTAGGTATATTTTATGTCAAGAGAGTAATGCTTAATGTTCGTGTACCACTTTTGTCATCTTTTCATGTTATGGAATCATTTTGTTACTTGACTTGCAAATTAGATTATTTGACTCAAATTGTAAGAGCATTTATTTTAGTGCTGTTTTTTTTTTTAAATGGTCTACGTCCCAATTAAAAAAATAAAGCATAACTCTTTAGATTGTTTGAAAAAATTTAGACAAAAAAAAAAAGTTTAATAAAAAAAATGTCAATTTTTGCTAAATGTTACGAACAAAATACTACATTTTCCTTAATTTAAACTCACCATACGGCCGATGATCAGTGGTTTAATTAAACAATAATTTCTTCATTATGGGCTTCAAGAACGGACTATGAAAAACAATTTTTCAAGAATCAATGAAATGTAGTCTTTACAAGGAAGATTTTGTCAAATAATAATAATAATTTGGAGGGACAAGGCCCTCCCATGATATGTATAGTTTCATTACTTATTTGGAAGCAGTAATTCAACGCGTATATATATATATATAAATAGTCAGATTACGTGCGTTTTGATTATCAAATAATTCAGATATTTTTGTATCGAATTATATCCCTTTATTGACTCTGAATTACCTAATTATCGAAAAAATAAGATATTTTCGCATCAAATCATATTCCGTTATTGAATGTGAGTTACCTAATAATAACAACAATGTAAAGAATATCAACTGAGCTAATTTTATAGTTGCCAATATTTCTGCATCCACGCTGATATCAACCGTTAAACGTGGCTCAACTTTATTTTCCAACTTCAACTTAGATGAAGATAAAAAAAAATAAAAAATAAAAGGAAACGTTTATATAGAATCTAATCATTAGATTTTGTTTACAGTAAAATATTACAAGTCATAACATTATCATTTTGCTTTTTTTGCCTACAAAAAACTTTAATGACTGTTAACATTTGTTTTTTAATGGTAATTTCAGGTAAAGTCATATAGTCATAACTTCATAATAACGCCGTCTCTCATTTTTTAACAAGTGGTATGGACACTTAACTATAAAGATAGAGACATAATACCTCATCTACATTATAAATAGCCTTTGCCAATCAATAGTAAATTCTCTTACAACTCTTAGCAATCGAGGAACTTTTCTTATTTTTTAGGCCTTAATCGGACTTGACGACTTGGAGACATTATGTAACACCTTTATCATAACAGTATTTTTGACTTTTCGAGACTCATTTGACATCGATTTTACTTCAAATTTCAACTCCGAACTCATCACGACCAATACTTTTCGATTGTTCAATAAAAATTTTTGACTTTTGGGTGTACTTTTCGATCCGAAAAATACTATTTACTGTCGGAAAATACTGTTCACGGCTAATTCGATGTTGAGGCCATTATAATTCTCCCCTACTAAAAGAAATTTCGTTCTCGAAATTTACTTATATCGATAAGTAGAGGATACTATACAGTTACCGTATCGAAACTTATTTTTCATTCAATAGTTTCGAAGCATCTTTGCTACTGGAACCCGTATACTTTTAAGCCAACCAACCCGATATCAAAAATCTTTATCAGTCACTTTTCACAAGTCATACAATCCTTTGTGCAGATTTCTTTTATATTTCAAATCAAATTAACTCTTGCTAACTTTCTTACATGTAATTAAGTCCAACATAAAGAACTCGATATTTTCTTTCCGACAATGCCTCACTAAGAGTCAGATTTCTCTTGAACTTGATATTTTTGTCACATATAGTCTCTACTAAGGACAATTACTTTTCACAATTTCGGCCACTACCATTTTTCATCTTAAAAAAATTTCTTTCTTTTATTTTCACTTTCCATTTAACTTTTCGCTAGCTTAATTACAATTATCCTAACATAAACATACCAATTAAACACTTTTATCATTTTTACCCTAGTTACATAATTGAAATTAATTCAAAATAATAGAAAAATCAAAGGATTTTGTAGTCACTTACCTTTCTCCATGTATAATCTTCCCTTAGACTTCCTTTTTTTCACTTGAAATCATAAAAATCACCATCCAATAAAAACTTAATTCCTTGGCTGAAATTTCTACCTCAAAATTCACCAAGATAACCATAATTTCAGCTTAATACAACCTTAAAAACATACTCTATGCACCTAACTCTAGCTATAGGTGCCTTAAAATCAAATTAAAAATCAAGATTTCACTTACCTAAAATTGACCTTACTGCCTTAAACACTTATTTTCCTTGGCTTTTCTCCCTTAAATCTTTGGTTTGAGATTAAATCCAGCAACTAAAGAGGCTGAAGATCATTTTTGGTGTTTGGATCAAGAGAAAATAATGAAGTGAAGATGAAGAAAGTTAGTTGTACTTTTATTTTTAGTATTTATGGCATGTATATACTTAGACAGTGAGAGTATAGAATTGAACTGTAGTACTTTTTGTTAAATAATAAATATTATTGCTGTTATGATAATGTCAGTTAAAGAGTTGTAAATGACTATCATTGAGATATGATTTGTTGTGCCTCTGAGAGACTGTGTGGATTGGTTGAATTTTTCAGGAGGCTAGTAAGTTCTAGCCATTGTGCTGCCGAAATTTCATAAATTAAATAAAAAATTAAATTGTATCAAAATTGTTTAGCAATTATTAAAGTTTAAAAAAAAATTTACCGTTTACCACTAAGTTTCGCATCGAAAAGGATTGTTTCGAAAATGGTGTTACACATTAGTCTGATCGGATATCTTCCATTACTCCGTGTTAATTTAGAATTTATAAATTATAATCTAGTCCATTTATTGGAATTTTCAACTAAAAACTCTAATGCTAATGTGGCTGCATCTAGTGAGTGCTACGTGAATAGTTTTGTGAGATCCACTTTTATCCACGTTAGTAATTCCGTTACTTTAAATGAAAAAGAATATGACAAATTAAGAATTTTAACAATCGACATGAATTCATTAATCAATGCATAATAATTATAAAAAATTAATAAAATGATATTTTAATAAACTATAATAATTATTTTATAGAATTGATGTTAATAGATAATTTTTTTTTATATGAAATTTTAAAAATTATCACGTTGATTGAAACAAAGTGAATAACAAAATCACATTTGACCAAGCTGTAGCCAAAACATAAAGAAAATATTTCTTGATTGCTGAGTAAATTTCGTTTCTGATGGCTTAATTAGAAATATAGCCCAAAGTAAATTACTTAATTAGAGATGAAGGAGAACAATAATTTAAGTTGAAGGAGATGAAATTAGTGATTTTGAGCACGAATACAAAGAGAAAATTTAAAAATGTAGGGCGTGGCAGTGGTCCCCAAGAAGAAGAAGTACGGTTTTCAATTTCATTCTAAATGGTTGCATATAGTTGTGGGTAAGGTAAGACATCTCTTTCGTCGTTTGACTCGTTTCCCATTTTCATTCTCAGTTGACCACTTGACTTTGACTTTTCATTAACAACCATGCGCTGTGGCGGTGGGGCCCCTTTTGGTTCACAACTTCACATCCCACCCTAACATTCCACTTATTATTATTATTATTATTATTATTATTATTATTATTATTATTATTATTATTATTATTATTATTATTATTATTACCTTAGTTATGAATTTTTAAAACTCACTCTAGACATTTGAAATTACGTTTCTCTCTTTATGTGCTTTATTTCACTTGAATTGTATATGATATTATTCTATCATCAGAGGGCAAACACCCGAGACAATCCTTTTCATTGTTTTCAGATTACTCACATCACTCCAAATTCAAGAGATGATTTAGGAATTTAAATTTACACACTATACAACAATTATGAACGTTCAACAATTGAAATTAGAAAAAAAAAATATTAAGCATTAGTTTCAACTATGCACGGCTGTTATGGAACCACTAATTTCGATTTTATAAATGGTAAAACTCAAACAAAAATCGAATGCAGATGGTTTTAGACGGTTTATATTTAAAATGATACCAATACGGTTTCGATTTCGGTTTTAGTACCAAAACTAAACTTTAATTTTTCATTTCATTTTAAAATTATTTTAACTAGAATAAATATGAAAACTAAGGGTGCGTCAGTGAGAATTTTGTTATTGTTATAAAATACAAAAACTATTATAATAATAATAATAATAATAATAATAATAATAATAATAGAATGAGTTTAGAGAGGAATGGAGAGGAAGTATTCTCTTATTATCTTTTCTTGTATGTATTTCATGGAAGAAACCTCTATTTATAGGCTTATAGATATAAGTTAAATAAGTAGACATAAATACATGAGTTACACACAATTAATAAGTTGGAAGTTTTAGGTTATAAAATATGAGTTTAAACTTGATTTATGGACATTCATAAATTCACTTATTTACAACACTCCTCCTTTGATGTCCATACAAATTAAAACTGAAAAATTGTGCCTCATTAAACCTTACTAGGAAAAATCCAAATGGGATAAAAATCTAGTGAAGGAAAAAGAGTACACAATATTTACAATACACATAGTAAGTTGTCTCATTAAAAACATCATTAAGAAAATTCAGTGGGATAAAATCTTGGCTAAGGAAAAAAAGTACAACGCAGTGTATTTTACTTCCCCTCATAAAGACATATCTTTAAGCCTACACATTCCAATATCGTATCTCAACTTTTCGAATGTTGTTATGGGTAATGTCTGCCAAATTCTCACTTGAACGAATTTGTTGAACATCTATTTCACATTTCTTTTGAAGATAATAAGTGAAGAAAAATTTTGGTGAAATGTGTTTTGTTCTATCACCTTTGATGAACCCACCTTTTAATTGAGCTATGCATGTTGTATTATCTTCATACAGTATTGTTGGCATATTTCTTCAAAATGCAAGTCGCACATCTTCTGAATATGATGAATCAATGACCTTAGCCAAACACATTCACGAATTGCTTCATGCATTGCAATTATTTCTGCATGATTTGAAGAAATAACAACTAAAGTTTGCTTTGTAGATCGCCATGATATAGTTGTGCTTCAATAAATAAATAGATAGTCTATTTGTAATCGAGTTTTATGTGAATCAAATAAATATCATGCATCTGCATAACCAACTAAATATGATTTGGATTTATTAGAATAAAATAAACCTATATCAATTGTTCCTTTGAGATATCGAAAAACATGCTTAATTCCATTCCAATGTCTTCTTGTTAGAGAAAAACTAAATCTCGCCAATAGATTTATAGCAAATACTATATTTGGTTTTGTATTATTAGCAACATACATTAATACACCTATAGTACTTAAATATGGTATTTCGGGATCAAGAGGTTCTTCTTCATTCTCTCGAGGATGAAATAGATTTTTATTTACTTATAGTGATCTTACAACCATTGAGCTACTCAATGGATGTGCTTTATCCATACAAAATCACTTTAGGATCTTTTTCGTACAAGTTGATTGATGAATAAAAATTTCATCTTTTAAATGCTCGATCTACAGGCCAAGATAAAATTTTATCTTTTCAAGATCTTTCATTTTAAATTCTTTCTTTAAATAATGTACTGCTTTTCTAAGCTCTTCAGGAATTCCAATGATATTTAAATCATCAATATATATAACAATCATGATAAATTTTGATCCTGACCCTTTTATAAATACACATGGATAAATTGGATCATTATTATATCATTTCTTTAGCAAATATTCACTAAAATGATTATACCACATTCTTCCGAATTGCTTTAATCCATATAATAATTTTTTGTAATTTTATTGAACAAATTTCTCGAACAAATTTCTCGAAAATCTTTATATGCTTCAGGCATGTTAAATCCTTCAGGGATTTTCATATGAATTTCACTATCAAGTGAGCCACAAAAATAGGCTGTAACAACATCCATTAGATGCATGCTAAACTTTTCACAAATTGCCAAATTAATCAGATATCTAAAAGTAATTGCATCCACTACTAGAAAATATATTTCTTCATAATCAATGCCAAGTATTTGCGAAAATCATTGTGCAACCAATCATGCCTTATAGCTAACAATTTCATTTGTCTCATTTCATTTTTGCATAAATACCCATTTGTATCCCACTGGCATTACACCTTTAGGTATTTGAACTATAGGTCTAAATTCTTCACGTTTTGAAAGTGAATTCAATTTTGCTTGAATTGCATCTTTTCATTATGGCCAATCATTTTTATTTCAACATTCTTCAACAGATGTAGGTTTAAGATCCTCATTTTCTTTTAAAATATCAATAGTAACATTATATGCAAAAATATTGTCAACAACTATATTTTTTCGATTCCATCTTTTTCTTATTGTGACATAAATTATGGCGATCTCTTCATTATTATTATTTTCAAGTACCTGAACCTCTTTTGGAGTTTTGTGATTAGTTATGTCTTGAGTCTCTTCAGGATTGTCTGCCTCTATAATATGACCATCTTGGTTATTTGCTCATTTTCTTTTTTGATAATTTTTATCTTTGAAACCGACTGGTCTACCACGCTTCAGGCGTGGGTTGCTAGTGTTTATAGTATTAGATTATCCTATAAGAACATCAATTTAAATAGGATCATTTTTAGCTGGTATATGAGATTTAGTAATTCTTTTTAAATAAATGAATGCATCTGGCAGTTGATTTGCAATATTTTGTAAATGTATTATCTTTTGAACTTGCAGTTTACATTGTTTTGTTCGAAAATCTAAATAAGATAGTGATAATGCATTTCAAGTCACTTCTTTTTTCAGCTATTTATTCTCTCCTCCTAATGTTGGAAAAATTATTTCATCAAAATGGCAATCAAAAAATCTTGTCGTAAATAAATCTCCAGTTAGTGGTTCAAGATATTTAATTATTAAAAGAGATTCATATACCTAATATATATTCCTAACCTCCTTTGAGTACTCATCTTTGTACGTTGTGGTAGAGTAATTAGTACATATACTGCACAATCAAAAGTTCTAATATGAGCAATATTTGATTTTTTACCAAAAGCTAATTATAATTGGGAGAATTTATGATAACTTGTTGATCTAATGTGCACAAGTGCTGCCGCATGTAAAACAGCATGCCCCCAAGCAAAAATGAAGAGTTTTATTCTCATAAGTAATGGTCTAGCTATTAACTGGAGGTATTTAATAAATGATTTCGCTAAACCATTTTGTGTATGAACACGTGCAACGGGTCTTTCAATTGTTATTCCAATTGATATGCAATAATTATTAAAAACCTGAGATTAAATTCACCAGCATTATCAAGATAAATTAACTTGATTGTATAATATGAAAATTGTGCTCATAATTGAATTATGTGAGCAAGCAATCTCGTAAATATCAGGTTATGAGTTGATAATAAATACACATGTAATCATCTTGTTGATGCATCAATTAATACCATAAACTACTTAAATGGTCCACATGGTGGATGAATGGGCTCACAAGTATCACCCTGAATATGTTTTAAGAATGCAGAGGATTCGGTTTCAATTTTAACTAATGATGGTCTAATAATAAATTTTCCTTGAGAACAAGTAGCACATAAGAATTCTTTGAATTGAAGAATCTTCTAGTTCTTCAATGGATGTCCATGTGAATTCTCAATAATTTTAAGTATTATTATTGAATCGGGATGACCTAATCGATCATGCCAAACTATGAATATTTTTGGATCAATAAACTTCTGGTTTACTTAGTATATATCTCAATTGTACTAATTTTTGTATAATACACGCCAAAAGAGAATGTTGGCAATCTTTCTAAAATACATTTATTACCTGATGAATTATTTGTAATGTACAACATGATATCCATTGGAATAAATATCTTTAAAACTTAACAAATTTCTTTGAGATTTGGAAGAAAATAATGCATCATTTATGTTAAGTTTTGTTCCTTTAGATAATAATATAGTAGCTCTTCCAAAACCTTCAATTAACTTTGTATTACCCGATATAGTATTAACATTAGCATCTTTCAATATCAAATGATAAAAATACTTTTTATTTTTGAGTATGATATGTGTTATAGCACTATCAACAAATTAAGTATGAGCCTAATTGAAAAATATGAAACATCAATTCCTTCATTGAAAAAAAATGAAAAAAACAAAACATATAATTAAAATATGGCAAATATATATATGTGTGTGTGTGTGTGTGTGCAAATAAGGAAAAACAAACTTAAATAAATACTTAAATAAAATAACAAACACAACATTGAAATATAGAAATAAGATAATAATTTTAAACTTTTTTTATCATTTATTTTCTTCATTATGCTTCATGACTCTTGGAAAAAATCTGAAGCATCCAAGTGAGTAATATCTGTAAGGTCTCAAAAACCATCATCATCATTATATGCCAAATTTATCTCAACATCATCATTCTAGTCAACTGAATTTATTTTCATATTTTTTTCATTTCTTTTAATGGAGGTTTGATAAAGTTTAACAAGATGGTCAGCCGTACGACTGGTATGGGACCAATGCCCTTTCATTCTACATCGACAACATGCATTTTCTTTAGTTTTTGAAGAGCTATTATGGTCAACCTTATTTTTTCCTTTTTCCCCATTATTGTTCCACTTCAGAAGGTGGGAACAATTATTGTCATTATTACCACTATAATGACGGTGATTGTTTCATCCTTGTCTTTGTCCTCTTCCTCTACCACGACTACGATCATGACCGCGACCATGTTTATGATCATGTATTGCTACATTCACTTCAAGAAATGGAGCAGATCCAGTAGGACGAGGCTTATAATTTTTCGTCAATAGCTCATTATTTTGTTCAGCTACAAGTAAGAATAAGATTAATTCAAAATATTTTTTGAAATCTTTTTCTCTATATTGTTGTTGCAAGAGCACATTTGAAACATGAAAAGTTGAAAACGTTTTCTCTAACAAGTCATCATTAGTAATCTTTTCACCACATAACTTTAACTGAGAACAAATTATAAAACATTAAAATTATATTCACTTATAGTTTTAAAATCTTGAAATTGTAAATGCATCCATTCATAACGAGCTTTAGGCAATATTACCATTCGTTGGTGGTCATATTGCTCTTTTATATTATTTCACAGTTCAAGTGGATCTTTCACTATTAGATATTAAGCTTTTAACCCTTCATGTAGATGATGACAAAGAAATATCATTGTCCTTGCTTTGTCTTGATTAGATGCTTCATTTTCAACTAAAATTATATTTTCAAGTCCTTTAGCATCATGCAAGATGAATTTCAGTATCGAGAACCCATGGCAAATAGTTTTTGCCAGTTATGTCAAGAGCTTCAAACTCAAGTTTAGTAATATTTTTAAAGAAAAATATTTTATTATGAACCGTGAAGCGAACTCGTGCTGATAATATTATAAAATACGAAAACTATATGAAATATTATAAGAATAAAAATAATAGAATGAGTTTAGACAGTAATGGAGAGAAAATAAGTATTCTCTTATTATCTTTTCTTATATGTATTTCATGGAAGAAACTTCTATTTATAGGCTTATGGATATAGGTTACATAAGTAGATATTAATACATAAGTTACAAAGTAAATATATGAGTTACAAAGTAAATATGAGTTACAAACAATTAATAAGTTGGAAATTTTAAGTTATAAAATAGGAGTTTAAACTTGATTTATGAACATTCATAAATTCACTTATTTACAACATTTTTTGATTTTTATTTTTTCTTAAAAATAAAATTAAAATACGTTCGACAGATTTTTTTTCTGCTTTGATTTTTGTAAAAATTTAAAGAAATGCTTTTCACGTTAAAAACAAAAATTAAAAATTTTTAAAATATAATTTTTAACGTTTTGTTTGTGTTAAAATTTTAATTATTTTATCCTCATTATCATCACTGCTACCAACATCACCACACCGTCATTACCACCGTCACCGTCACTACCACTAAAAAATAAAAAACTAAAAAATTACAATTTTACCAAATGCTCCCTAAACAATAAAAAACACAACATAAAAATAAAAACTTACTTTTTTTATCTTTTAAAAAAGTTACATACAAAACATTAACACTTTGATATCTATGCTCTAATAATTAAAATGAATACATATTTTAGAGCAATAATTTTTTTTTATTTTTATAATATAAATAAGTACATATTTTTAAATAATACAAAGGATTAGAAAAATTAAAACAATAAATTATTTAAAACAATTTTTTAAACAATAAACTTTTTTATTTTAATAATATAAATAAATAGATATATAGAAATATATATTTTACGGTTTGGAGTTGAAATCAACTATTCAATTTGGTTTAGTTTTGATTATAATTTTTCAAATGTAAAATCGTAATAGAACTGTCTTTTCACGTTTTAGTTACAATTTAAAATTATTAATTATGATTTGATTTTAATTTTGACCGATTCAATTTCGATTTAAATCATCACAGTGTAATCCTTGCATGGATTCTGATAAGCAAAACATATCACCCACAGCATGGGACCTCTTGGAGCCAATACTTCACCTACTTTAATATTCTTTTATATTATTATTATTATTATTATTATTATTTAGAGTATAATGCTAAAAAATTTATGAAAAAATCAAATATAGAATTTATCTCCTTAACAAAAGGGCTACACATCTTAATATCTTTTTACCGACCTGTAAAATCGATTATTGAATAAAACTAAAAACTATTCGCTGTAATCAGGATAGGAGCAGAAAAAAAGGGAATATTCATGGTAAAACTAAAAAGATTCTCTTTTTTTTTTTTAAACCAAGTCAATAAAATCATAAATTTACGGGAAAAAAAAATTAGGAAGTAGTTAAATACGGAACGAACCCCTCCTCATTTCCCTCCACCACACTAGACTCACACTCTCTTTACAGTTTACAGTTCCCAAATTCTCTCTCTCTCTAACGCATTGCCTTCCTGTTGCTCTCTCTACTCTGTTCCTTTACGTTCTCAGCTTTTCTTTTTGGTAGACCATTCCTCTTTATCTCTTTTCTCTCTGCCCAACTGTAAGTTTTTATATTTTTCAGTGTTTTTAATTTCATTTTACTGTTTTTTTTTTCTCTTTAATTTATTCATTTTCTGGGCGATTCGTTGCATTTGATGTCAAGGTCTGATTTTGATTTTCGAACTATCATTTTCTCAATCCAAACACTATTTCCCACTTTTGTTTTTCGTTTAATGGCGTTATATTTGTTTTTCTAATTTAACTTTTGCATGTCAGCTAGCTCTAGCCACCAGATGATGGATTGATAATTCCTCCCTTGAGAATTATAATTTTAGTAATTATTTATTTTGGATCAACATTAAAGTGATTAGTTTTGCCCAGAAATTTAGAGGTGATGACAATTTCTGTTGATTTCTATTCCCAGTATTCTTCACATTAATGTAATTTGATCCATATTGGAGAAATTTATTTTCCTTTGGGCTGGTGTTGATTTCTTCATTTACCTTGTATATTTGTGGCTTGAATCTTTTATTCTTTTGGATTATTAAGCTTTTGTCTTCTTCTACTTTTGCTTTTTAAACTCACTTGTTTACACAAGTGTGGAAAAGCTTTCTCTTTTTGTCTTTTTCTGGATTTCTTTTTGTTAATATTTTATTCAAAAGACTACAAACTTGCTCTTTTGTTATACTGTTTCAGGGGAATTCATGGCAGGGGATCAGCTGCAAGTGCTTAATGCACTTGACGTGGCCAAAACACAATGGTATCATTTCACTGCGATAGTAATTGCTGGGATGGGATTTTTCACTGATGCTTATGACCTCTTTTGCATCTCCCTTGTCACCAAATTGCTAGGCAGAATCTACTACTATAAAGAAGGATCTAAGAGTCCTGGATCTTTACCAGAAAATGTAGCAGCAGCTGTGAATGGTGTTGCTTTTGTTGGCACACTTTCAGGCCAGCTTTTCTTTGGATGGCTTGGTGACAAAATGGGTAGAAAACGTGTATATGGCATGACATTGATGCTTATGGTCATTTGCTCCATTGCCTCAGGCCTCTCTTTTGGCCACACTCCTACTTCTGTCATGACCACTCTTTGTTTCTTTAGATTCTGGCTTGGTTTTGGCATTGGTGGTGACTACCCACTTTCTGCTACCATAATGTCTGAATATGCTAATAAAAAGACTCGTGGTGCTTTCATTGCTGCTGTTTTTGCAATGCAGGGTTTTGGTATTTTGGCTGGTGGGATGGTTGCTATTATAGTCTCTGCAGCTTTCAGGTCCAAATTCCCTGCTCAGCCTTTTAAAATTGACCCGCTTGGTTCTACTGTGCCTGAAGCTGATTTTGTTTGGAGGATTGTTTTGATGTTTGGTGCAATCCCAGCTGCTCTTACTTATTACTGGCGCATGAAAATGCCCGAAACAGCACGTTATACGGCCTTGGTTGCTAAAAATGCTAAACAGGCTGCTTCCGATATGGCCAAGGTGCTTGAGGTCGATGTAGTAGCAGAACAAGAGAAGGTTGATAGATTGGAAAGAAATGATTTTGGTTTATTCAGTTTCAAATTTGTTCGCTGCCATGGTCTTCACTTGCTAGGAACCTGTACCACTTGGTTCTTGTTAGACATTGCATTCTACAGCCAGAATCTATTTCAGAAGGACATTTTCACAGCCATTGGGTGGATTCCTGGGGCTAAAACCATGAATTCCCTCGATGAAGTCTTTAAAATTGCTAGAGCACAAACTCTGATTGCTCTTTGCAGCACAGTTCCTGGATACTGGTTCACTGTTGCCTTGATTGACAGAATGGGAAGGTTTAAAATTCAGTTATTGGGATTTTTCTTCATGACAGTATTCATGTTTGCTCTGGCTGTCCCTTACCATCACTGGACTCTGCCAGAAAACCAAATCGGATTTGTTATCTTATATTCATTAACCTTTTTCTTCGCCAATTTCGGTCCAAATGCAACCACATTCGTCGTGCCTGCAGAGATTTTCCCAGCTAGATTGAGGTCTACCTGCCACGGTATATCAGCTGCATCAGGCAAGTTAGGAGCAATGGTGGGTGCCTTCGGATTCTTGTACTTGCAAAACGGAATTGGAGTGAGGAATACACTCTTAATTCTGGGTGGAGTGAACTTCCTAGGGATGATCTTTACACTACTGGTGCCTGAGTCAAAGGGAAAATCACTAGAGGAAATGTCTGGTGAAGTTCAAGGAAATGAAACTGGTGGAGTATAAGTATGTGGTAACATAGTATAATCTTGAAGAAGGAGCCATGGTTATGTGAATATATTTTTGATGCTCTATAAGTTTAGATGTAATAAAGCTCTTGGATGCTGCTTTCTTTTTGTTCTTACTTTGTAGTTTCAGACCCGAGACTATGTCTTAACTCTTAACTGATGTTTCTCAGATTTTAGAAGTAAAAGTTTATATCTTTTTATTGTTCTCTTTTGATTGAAGAGGTTATTTATATATTTATTTATTTTCAGTTATGTCCATAGCCATATTGGATTGGATGTTTGGAAAATTCTCTAAAAAAAAAATGTTACTCGTAATAAGCTAGCCTTCTTTATTTCTTAAAATCTTAATATTTCACAGATATTTTCTTCAAAATTAAATTTTTTGACATTTGAAATTTTTCTTATCATTAAGACGATAGATTGACCATTTTAAAATAGTTCCTCACAGCTAACTCTAATCAACATTGAAGTTGATAATTACATTGATGCAGTTGAATGCCTTCTAAGCAATTAGAGTTTCAAATTTTCTCTCTATACAGATATTTTAACGATATGATGGTTTAGTAGTAAAGAGAGGTGTTGGGTTCGAGTTTCTTCAGTTCAATCTCTTATCGGAAAAAAGATTGGCGAGGCCAACGGTTGCTTTGGGCTTAAAATATGGCCCAATTGTTTGTTTTTGCTACCGGCATTTGTGATCTTCCTGTTCAACCCTGGGGCTGGGCCTTTCATTTATCAATTGCTGCACTCAACGAGGTGATCTGGGCCTGAATTTTCTGTCAGTCTATTTTGTCATATCCTAAACCTAGAAATTAGAATACCTGCACTGAACTTTGAAGAGCGAAAGTCCAACGCCCCACAAGAATAGCCTGACTCGATTATTTGTATTATGGTCCCCAAAGCCAATCCTCAAGCCAACAAAATTTAATGGTGTCTGACACTTTCTATCAATCAAGCAGCCAAGTTTGCATGTGATAAAGATAGTGAAGGCTTCTTCTAGTAGATAAGAATTATTTGGATTCAGACATTCAACTGTACTTTTTTTCTTCACTTCTAATCTTTTTTTTTTTTTTTTTACATATTTATAGAGAAAGAGAGAAGGAGACGGGTTCAAAAACTTGACACCAAATATATTGGGATTCTTAAAAGATTACTCAATTAATAATAGTTCAAACTATGGGGCCCGCATGATGGTGTTATTCCATGCAAATAGATACTATCATGACACCAAATATACTTTTTATTTATTGGGGACAAGCATAGCAGAAAAAACTATTAGATTGTATACATTAATATAGCAGTTCTTTTGTCTGTAATGTAATGTCATTAAAAGAAGAAGTGAACACTTGTACTCATCCTCTTTCTCTTTTATGCAATGTTATTAAAATCGAATCAGATCAATTAATTGAACCATAAATTAGCAGATCATTCGATTAATTTAACTATTTAAAATTAAATTAAACCTAAAAAAAATTTTTGATTAAAATATGTAAAAAAATTATAATTTTTTTTTTATATATTTTCACATATACATGTATATATATTTGAAAAAATTAATAATTTAAATTTTAAAAATGTTACTTAATAATTAATATACTTATTATATATTTAGATTTATTGTAATTAAATATAATTATACTCATATATATAATGTCAATATTTTTTATGTTTGTTTCATTATTACTCCATCTAAACAAAAAAAAATTTCATAATATAATTATATTTTTATATTTTTAACATATGATATTTAAAAATCCATAATTAATCAATTGTAGTAATAAAATTGAAATTATGTTTTGTAACTTATTATTAAAATATTCGTGATATATATTTAATATTTGATGAATATTTTTTTTATTTTTATATAATAGTATTTATAAAATTATATTGATTAATAATATTTTAAAAAGAAAAAATTTGATTGAATTCGATTAAACCGGTCGAACCACGAACCTTCAATTTTGCCGATTCTTTATTCGATCCTATTTTAATAACATTGCTTTTATGTTAATTTGCATCGTTGGACGATTCAAATACATTAGACTTTATTATACAATCACACCAAAGACAAAGAAATCAACTGTCTTAAGAGAAGCCAAAAAGCCTCCATGGAATATGCATAAATATTAAATCAAAATTAAATAGGTAATATTAAGCAGTCAATTAAATTTTAAAGAAAACTTGTTTCAAAAAAAAAATGAAAAGAAAACGTATAATATGGAAGAGATAAGATATCAATATCAACTCCAATACCTAAAAGATAGTAAAACAAAAAGAAATATGTAATAATATGAAAATCCAAATATCATACATATAATAATAATTATCACATATACAAAACTTCTTCTTCTTCTTCTTCTTCCTTAGTCAAACAAAAACATCCTCTTGGGAAAAGCTATACTATACCGGACAATCGACATACATCCAGCTCTCTTCTATTTTACTATATACACACTGTATAATGCACTCCATTTTTTTCTTCATGCTCATCCTCCTCCATTTGCCACCCATGGATGTCCTGTCACAAGTAAATTTATTAGATTAATTAATTATTTTGCAAAATTATTGAGTTTGACGTACAAAATTAAGCGTTAATCAACTTACTTAACACTTGTTCAGCTGAAAACCTCTTAGAAACGTCTTTACAAAGCATCCTTCTTAACAGATCTTTAACGCCAGGAGATACGCCGTGAAAAGCTCTTACCGGAAACCTCAAATTCCCTCTCAAAACCGCATCAAAAATCTCCACCGCCGTTTCCCCGTGAAACGGCGGAAATCCAGCTAGCATAACATATAAAACCACACCGGCGCTCCACACATCCACTTTCTCACAGTACTCTCTTCCGGCTAAAACCTCAGGCGCCACGTAGTACGGCGTTCCTACAACACCAGTAACCGGCTCTCCCTCAATGATCACCTCCGCGGACCCGAAATCGGCCAGCTTCACCGAATTTATTGAGTCCAATAAAATATTCTCCGGCTTAATGTCGCGGTGAACGACGCCGTATTTGTGGCAGTGAAACACCGCCTTCATTAACTGAGTAAAGAGGACTCTGGCTTCGTTTTCAGAGAGAACGCCTCTCTCGATGATTAAATCGTGAACATCCTGGCCGGAACATAGCTCCATGACCATGTGAAGATACGATTCGTCCTCGTAGACATTGTGGAAGTTTATTATATGAGGATGAGGAGACAGAAATTGGAGAACCTTGGGCTCCGAGAGAAGACATTGGGCGTCGATGGAGTCACCGGAGGTGAGGCTTTTATCGATGGACTTAACGGCAAAGGAGTCACCGGAGGAGCGAGAAGTACATCTGAAAACGGTGCCGAATCGTCCCCGGCCGATCTCTTCGGTGATATAGAAGTCTCTGTCTAGCGCTTGGCTCATTACTTCTGTGCTGCTTTGGGTTTCTTAGTTATGAATTAAAAGGCGGTGTTTGGTATAATTGTCTTTTAATAGAGAAAAAGAATTGCAGAGTTGTTTAAGGAATGGTTTATGGAATATTCGATTGTCAAGAGAGAGATTCCGAATTGGAATCGGTGAGTTCGAGAATCTAACGGCTGGAAACAGCCGTCATTGAGCTGAAGAAACAGTTGGACGGGGAACAGGGTAGTTATTTTGCGAAATTACAGATGTGGCCCTGCTTTGTGTTTAATTGATTCCGTTTCCGTACTGGTAAAAAGGAAATTCGTACGCTGGTGGAATCTTTGTTACGGTGGATTCAATTCCGTCGTCGCCGTCCAACTAATATTATAATTGATGGACAAGAATTGAATTTCTTTTTCATAATGGATTTTTCTTTCTTCTTGTTAGGGAAAAGTGTAGTAATTTGTTTTTTGAGCTTCAACTTTTTTTTTCTTTTTGGGAAAAAAGAGCTTTAAGTTTTAATTTGTTAATAATATTTATAATAATAATTAAATATATTTTTCTTTTAAAAAAACACAAATTAATGACGAGATGATGCAGCAAAAACTCCTTCCATGTTTGGTTCAACATTCCACTATAGAAAAAAACACAAGGTAACAAAAAAGAAAAATAGCATGAAAGATATCGATAATCTTAATAAATTATATTATTTTATCAAAGATTGGCAAATGTCTGCATGTCATGTGCATGATGTATTTTGTCCGAAATCGCTGATGGCTTACTGAAGGCTTCAAATCCCATAAATTCCATCCAATTCTATTATTAAATGCGCTTTAAATTTGATTTAATTCGTTAATGATTTGTTTTATACTTCTATTTGTGAAGTTTTTAAGAGATAATTTGATTTGGAAGCGATTTAATTATTTAATTAACCATTTAAGAAAGGAAAATTGGTTAAAGAAGAGCTTATCATGGCACTAACAAGACAAATAAATAAAAAATTGTCGGAATTGGGTAGTTGGTAGAGTCCAAAATTGCAAAAATGGAGAAGATATCTTACATTTAGGGGCAACTTTTGAAGAGGATGAAAAGGTCCCCAACTTCCGCAGCCATTCCAAAGCCGCAAAAACATATGCATATTGCCTTTTTTTTTTAAATAAACATGTTGCTTAATTATTCACGTGAGAAAACGCTAATGTTTTACTTTTTTTTTTTAATACATGAACACAAGATTTATTATAACAAAGGAGCAAAATAGACAATTGCTGACTTTCAAATTCATTATATGTTTATAATTCACGCATCACAACCTTTTCACAATCGATGTGGCCTGAAGAATCGATTCACTCTCGGCCTAGACAAGCAAACCCACCTAGATAAGGTGGAAACTCGCACACTGCACACAATCCGAAATTGGTTTTTTTTAATACATAAATACAACACTTATTGTAGCAGTGAAACAAAGCAAGTAATTATTAACTGTCAAACCCACTATTATATTCTTATAACTCACACACCACAACCTTTCAACAATCGATGTGTAGGGATGTGCAATGATCGCTTCGGTTCAATAATCAAACCGAAATAATCAAAAATCGATGTTTTGAAAATTTGGCCAACTGAACTGAATTTAAATTTTTTATTCGATTAATCGAAAAATAAAAAAATTTAAAAAAATTGTGCCTAAAAATTATAAAAAATTACAAATCATAACATACTAAAGTAAAAACATCAAATTTGTACAAAATATAAGTCAAAATTAAAGATATAATCCTAAAATACATAATAAATAATATAACAAAAACCGTTAAACAAATTTTTTCATTCCATCGACCTTCAATTCAATTGTCAAAATCCTAAATTATCACCTAAAAAAATAGATATTAATAATTAATAAATGTACTCATATAATTTGTAACCCAAAATAGGATAATTTATATATACAAAACAATAACTCAATTAAAAAATTAAAAAAAATACCTAATTAAGTAAAATTTCGATCGGTTCGGTTTTTCTACAATTTTCTCTTCCAAAAACCTAACAAAACCGAATTTTTCTAAAATTTCAAATCGAAATCGAACCGAAAAATGATTCGATTTTTTGATTTTAACCAAAGTTTGCTCACCCTAACCGATGTGGGATTCCAAAGAACCACACTAATGTTTTACTTAACATATATGTAAACAAAATTTTGGTGTTTTGTATAGTAAATAATATCCAAACATGTTATGACATATTCCCCCATTGTGTACATTAATTAATCGTGAGTAGAGTTAAAGGCATGTTAGTGGGGAATCCTTTGCCGAAAGAAAATGTAAAAAGATATGAAATTCGCAAGGATATGCTTTTCATGACTTTTGGAAGAAGGAAAGGGTAACGGAGATTGGGATTTTCTTTCTGCTTTTGTTTTGATGCGTAGAGATATGCTACGGAATCCGGACAATTTTAAGTACAGAACAAGGACCATCACAATTCACACACCTCCGTCTTCCAGATTTTTTATGTAAATAGCTTCTGGATTTAGATGTATAATTGTTCAGCTAATTAAGTTTATAATTCCACAAATAAAAAAGAGTATAAAATATATGATATTGCTTTATACCTAACCGAAAAAACACCTGGTTTAATGGATGGAATCAGTTCCAATTGGCTTATCAAAGATAAAAGATTAAGGATCAACAATTTCTTATTTTTCTGGAAACTTTTGCCTTCTATTTATTCTTTAAAAAGAAAATTCCCTCTTATAATAAAGATTAATAAGAGTTTAATGTGACACGCAATCAAGTCCTCCACTGTCCACACAACACCGTTTCAAGAACTTGTCATTATTATATTTTTGTGGTTGTATTAAAATTGACCTTAACGTCAAAATATATGAACTTGACTGACAAACTAGTGTGATTTAACTGTGTTTGGACATATGATTATTGCTTTGCTTAGACGCCACCATACCATACATACCACGTATTACAAACACCCGTTGGAAGATTAATTTGTGTCCAAATGTAATTAGGTGCAACAATAATACTAATAGTTTATTGACTCTTCCAAATTCCATTTCTCTTAACTTTTTCTTCGAATTTTCTATATAAAAATTATCGTACGCTGACTCTTGGCTGCAATTAACAAGATGAGTCATTGTATGTCTAGCCAATTAATTTAGGTATATAAAATTGTGGATGAATAAGTGGGCATGTGTCGCGGCCTTTTCAAGATTGTCAACAGTTTATTCAGGACAGTATCTAGCAAATTTTTTTTTTGTCTTATATCAACATATCCAAATAATTAATCAGGACAGTATTTAGCTAGAATCATATTTAAATTAATTATATAAACAATATTTTGGTTCGCCAACAGTGCAACCTCCTTGGCTTAGGCATTATCTTTCATTTAATTCCCATAGTTTCTCATTAATTAATTAATCGGATTAGGCATCTAACAGTGGATAAGTTGCTGATAATTCTTATTCAGAAAACTTTACGATCATATTTATTATTATAGATTGAGATATGGAAATCTCTCTCTCTCTATATATATATCTACTGCTTAGTAGAACTTGAAAACAGCCATGCAATTCTACAATGCATATCCTGCCAAAAATAAATTACCATACATGTAAAAATTTCTGTTCTTTTCTCCCTAACTGAGCCACCCACAAAGATGACAATATATCTCTTTGCCAATTTTCTGGACACTTGATGATTATAATTGCCAAAATAATTAACCGTTGTCAAGCTTCAGCTTCCTCCCTGCTCAACCACTCACTCATACCAGACATGAAATTACTAGATTACCACTCAGTAGCATCTTAATTAATCCATGGATGCAGAGCCTGAACAACAAAGGCCTAAATTATTACAACCATAAATAGAAAAACCAAAGAGCAGATGGTGTTTGCTTTAATTACAAAGCTGCCAACACTATTCAAAACATTTGTATAACTAACTTAATATAGATTATTATACATGTCTAACCAGTAGCCAAAGACTACGTTAAATGTGTCTACAACTGGAGCTGTGAAAGGAGATATTGTCTGCCAACAAGCAGATATATCAAAGACTACGTAGAGTTCAGTTATTTCAAATCCCACTACTATAAAACACCTTCTTCTTCATGGTCGGTAAGGCGTCATGTTCCCATTGCAACTGCAAATTCATCAACAGAAAATTTAGACAGCGTAATAGAAGTCTTCAAATAAAATGGACTTGACAAACATAGATGACCAAGCACAGCTTAATTAATTCACTAGAGATATCCTTTTATAATCTGATATTGAATATCATGCTTCCATTCATAGTAGTTCACTGGTTGTCTGTTTTGAGAAATGGCCAAGATGATGACAGTAACTCTTCTGTTCATGAAATTGAAAATGACGCCTAGATGCATTCCTAATAGCAAATAAGACATCCACGCTTTTCATTTAGCTAGTGAAATATCACATCAATCTCAGAACAGCAATACTAAATTTTCCATCTCTTTAAATTTACAAGGCCAAGACCATGAAAAGTTTTTTCTTTTAATAATAAAAAAAAAAAAAAGCTAGCAAAAATCAAGTACATAACAAAAACATCAATTGTATTTTGAGGCTTCCCTGGCTCCAAAGAAAAGAAATTGAAGCCCTTTTCCTTATTTAGGTACTTGTCGAGGAAAAGGCAAGCAGGAATGAAGGAAATGAGTGGATTGGGACAACGAAGGACACAAATGGGTCCGCTAGGACGCAACTAAATAATCTTTTCCTTTCCTTGCATTTCCCCTTTTTTTTTTTTGTTTTTTGAAAAAAAAGTTTCGGTGGTCTTCTAGACAATGCCAACAGGATGATTCCTCTCAATGTCCCCAAGGAAAGCAGCTTCTACTTCTCTTTTTCCTTTCATCTCCTATCCCACTTCCCTCTGACCAAATGGAATGCTAATGATACCAAAGGAACACAAATAACGAGCCTCAGACTGCTAAATCAACTGAATAAATTATGATTTTCAAATTCCGATATGTGGCCTACTTGCTCTGAATAATGGTTTTGATGGGTGACCGGGCATAAAACTCTGGTTTAGATGACAGCAAACAAGATCCATGACACTAAATGATCCAATTATGGACTCGGAAACTTTACACCTCTACATATATGATGAATAAAAGCACTTCCATTATCTAGAAAAGAAAGTGAGTTGTGTACCATCTTTGCCTGAACCTTGCTCCATGTCAATCTGTACTTGCCATGGCTGCATGACAGATGATTCACACTCAGGCAATGGCTTGCTTTCTGATGAGGAATAATACCGTGGAACAGAAAATGAAATTCTGCTGGTAGCCTGCTTCTTAGCTGCCGAAGATTCAGCTGTAGAGCATGTGTCTTCATCTGGTCTAGAAGTTCCTTTTATGTCCTTGTCATTATGCAGTTTATCTGGCTGTGGTGTTTCTTCAATGTATTTTGATCTCTTCCTATTAACTGGACAATTCTTGGGATTTTGAAATGTTGGTACCTTCTGATCATTAGATGAATAAGTAGGACAAGGAGCTTTTTCCTTCAATACAACCTTTGGGATGGCCAAATTTTCAGTGGTGTCAGTGTTATCAACAACTTCTTCAATTGTTCCACCTGAATTGGAAGCCCTTGCAGCTGCTTCCAGTTCCCACATCTTGAATATAGCTTCTGTCAAACGTTCCCTAGCTAAATCTAATTCAATTATAGGTTTTGGATAGTTTTGTCCCAATTCTACGCCTGCAGCTTTAAGCATAGTGAGGGGCGCATCCCAAGGATGATGGATCCATTCAGTTGGCATTCTTGCAAGCTCAGGCAGCCACTGTCTTACATATTCACCCTCTGGATCAAATTTTGAGCCTTGAATCTGATCAAAGGAAATTTAGAAAATAAGGTACAAAAGAAGATGCACAGCTGTGTCATCTAATCAGTACATGCAAAATCTAATTCTCATTGAAAAACTAAAGTTTTGTACAGTCAAGGATTTCCAACCAAGCATGAAGGCCTTGAAGCATATTCAGTATCAGAAAACAGCCTGATATATGGCATCATTGGATTTCCTTTCAGGCTTATAAGAACAGAGCTTTTATTAAAAAACATAAAGTTGTTAGTACATCTAGTCCAATTCAATTTTACAATTTATGGCTCTCACTTTTCTGAGTTATCCAGGTTTGTAAATTACAATTTAGAACAGCACTTGAACACATTCATGTTTCTTTAGAGATTTCTATACTAGCAGAAAATGAAACAAAAATGAGTATCTGATGCAGAAAAATTCCAGTGCAGACATATTTTAACTACGATAATGGAATACACTACCATCAAAACCACACGAGGCTAATTCACATCACATAAAAAAAAAAAAAAAAAAAGCACGATTAAGACACATCTACAGGTTACTGATTATACTACTCCACTATAATCAAAGGTAAGCTGTCACACAGCCTCAAACTACGAAGAGGTAAAACTTATGTTTATTTCCAAGTGCAGCTGACCCATGGCCTACAGGCAGGCGAGAATTTAAAGGGAGGCAGTGGGGGTAACAAAATAATCCCCAAGGGTACATGTAAATTATGTTATTGCCCCTATTACTCCTAGAAAAATATAAAATGTGCAGTTTTTTCCCCCTAAAAAAGAAAAATTATGTTATTGCCCCTGTTACTCCTAGAAAAATATAAAATGTGCAAGTTTTTCCCCCTCAAAAAGAAAAATTTGCCCTATAATCCTCATAAAATATAAGCTATATAGATTTGACCCTATTAAAAGAAAATGCCCCAATATGACAATACAATATGGGATGTGCAAGTTTGCTCCTACTGAAATTACGTTCTAGATCTGCCCCTGCCTACAGGTCTTTGGAATACTGAAACGGAAGAGATGAGTTAAACAAAGTGATAAACATCTACACAGATCCAATGGCAAATGCTTCAGTAGATGAGGAATTGTGAACCTACCTCTGGGCTATCCAAACGTTCAAGCTCATGGCCATCCGGTAAGCTGCCAGATATGTACTGCCAACCAAGGATATCACTTTCCAAGTCTGCATCTAAAAGTGTGTCCCAGAAATACTTCATCCCCCATCTCCATGGAAGAAGCAGGACCTTGACAGCAAAACTTGAAACTATCACCCTTATTCTATTGTGTACCCAACCAGTTGCCCAAAGCTCGCGCATACCTGCATCAACTAGTGGGTAACCTGTACGTCCCTGTCTCCAAGCCTTAAAATGGCCCTGGTTGACATTCCAGGGAAAATATTTTAAGTTGCTTAGCAATGACCTCTCATGAGTGAAAGGAAAGTTAAAACATAGGTAGCGGGAATATTCCCTTAGCCCAATGGATCTAAGAAACAAAGTCACGCTTTCTTTCCCTACCAATTTATCTTCTTTTGCCCACAGTAACTGTTTCATTTGCACACACTGGAAAATTTTCCTGATGCTCAGTTCTCCAAAATGAAGATATGGAGACAAAAATGAGGTGGAGTTCCCCCCAACCTTTAACCTATTCTTTGAATAATCAATTAGGTGCTGATCAACAAATTCAGTCAGCGCTTTATCAGCATTGGCCCACCCTGGGGACCATCCTCTTCCTAGCAAGGAATTGCTAGATTTTTCTGCTCCATCTTCGAGACCCAGTTCGTCAACTGAACATTTTGTAACACTTCCTGCCAAGGAGAGGGCAAAAATAAAACAAGAGGGAAAAAGAGAACTTCTGCCCACTCATTCCATCACAAGGATGCACATTGCACATTTTTAGTATTTAATTACAAAAGAAGTGGCATCAATCACAAATTCATAGCGTTATAGAAAAACTAAATTAAGATCCTATAGTTACTGAATATTACCTTCAGCTGGCACCAATCGCCAGGGTGGGAGATGTGAAACTGGTTCCATTTGCATGTGCAAACATTTGTCCCAATATGCACTAAATGTCGTAAAAGCATGTCCATTTTCATCATATACTTCCCATGGTTCATACAATAGATCCCCATTATAACTTTGCACTGAAACGCCAAGCTCCACTAGTTTTTCTTTGATATTGTGATCACGGACAAGAGATACTGGATCTGGAGGCGATAAGAACAAATGACAAAACAGCAATTAGTCATCTTAAACTAAGAAACAGCACCATTAACCAGCATTCATAAAACATTGCTACCCAGCATTCATGAAGCATGTAAGCAACTAGTCAACATATACACCTCATATGGAGAAATTAAGCAAACAGATCCAATAGCCAGCAATAGATTCATAGAGCAGTGGATACTACTTGGGGCCCAAAATAGAACTGTTCTGTAACTACATAGATTATTTTGATACATAAACCAACTACAATGGGACAATTTACTTCCAGCATCTTGAATGCATGTGAATCACAAATCTTTTTGTAGTAAATTTTCAGTGAGATAACTTCTTGTTGTTGAGACATGAAAAAAATCTGTTAACTGTTTGAAGTCATTAAAGTTGATACAGTGAAAAGCTTGTTTAGTATCAGTGCACATGTTAAACAATCCAAAGAATGAAAAACTTGGAATATCATTCAACTCACATCATGAAAAAAATATTTTGAATTTATGGTAATTCAGCATCAAAAAATATATATATATATATATATATATATATACCCGACTGTTGCTTTCACTCTACAGATTTTCTTTATTTACTTCCTTAGCAAACAAACAGTATATTACCAATTTGCACCAGTCCTAAGGAAAGAGAAACCCCTAGTCTTTAGGCAGTGTGTGCCAAGGAGTTTTCCTTGGAGATGTTTAAAATTAAACTTTGCTTGGTTTTTACTTGTATAAATCTATTAGTTGTAATACCTTTTTCAGGGTGACAATTTCAACAAAGCAGAATGTAATCAACATTTATGATATGCTTCATGAACAATAAGGTTTTAGGTAGCAAGAATAAACATTCATGAACTTACTGCCAAAATGTTAATTTATCATAAGATGAAAAGGTAGAAGGAAGAAGACGAAAAAAAAAAAAACAGCCAAAGGAATTATAAAATGAAGTTCAATAGAACCCTTCATCAAAAAAGCACTATAAGGAGCATTTGTTATGATTCTAAATCTGGTCCAACCATTCAATCAAGCCAAAGATCATCACAACTGTAACAAAACCAAGAAAGAGAGCTTTTAACAAAGCATAAGGTTTCATACCATAGAGATGATTGTATACCACTTTTGTTGCTCCACTGGCATTGATGCAATCCAAAAGTGCAGCAAGAGTACTATGGGTTTTAATCAATACAAGTTCAGCCCCAAGAGATTTCAGGGAGTTTCCCAAGTGAGTAAGAGACTGCTTCAGCCACCACCTCGAAACTCGACCTGGGTAGAACTGCCCTTCTTCTTGAGGGCACCATATAAAGACTGGAAAGACACAGCCATCCCTAGCAGCAGCAGCTAAAGCAGGATTATCCTCAATTCTAAGGTCCCTCCTAAACCAAACAATGGTCTTATTGCTGCCCATATTTGGAAAATCAGATCTTTGAGGATCAACCCAAGTTCAAATCTTACACTGCTTGCAGCAGTTACTCCTCATCTGCACTTCAAATTAAAACACCAAACATCCAAAAATTCTCTTTGATCACGTACTCAATCAAACACCCCCATGCCAGAAAATTCATTCACATATACCAGAAAACTAGAACTATCAAGAACAGAAACAGGAACAGAAAGCTCCAGCCCAAGATGCCAGCACCAAAAATTCTTGAATTCCCAGTTCAGCAAACACTCCTTGAGTATTGTAGTTTGGCTGCTATGACCAGAAAGCCTCAATCAAGCCTTGAATCAGACAATACCCAACTCATGTCTACCCTCTATTATTAGTCTCCACCAATCTAACACCCCCAACTTCCTATAAAAAACTATTGGAGTACACCTTTCAGTAACCCCAAAAAAGACAAGTACCTTCTTGATTGGTATAATGTTTGATCAACTAACTTTTAACTCTTTTCACGAAATCGAAGAATATAATTTATTATATGAATAAACAATACAGATCTGATACGTGCACCAAACCGAATCCTCAATAATTTATATTAAAGAATAATATCCACAGAGATATAAGATAATAAGATCCCAAACAAATATATTATTATTATTATTATTATAATAAACAACGAAACAAGCTAACTGACACAAGCAGAAAGGATCAAAGAAAGAAGAGATTCCAACAGAACCCAGTTATTGTCAGAGGAAAGGTTAAGTAAGGAGATAAAATTATTTACCGAAATATATGCAAAAGCTGTAGCAGTTTCTACAGATTGGTTAAATTGATCCATGGGGAAATTGGATTGGAGTAAGAGTTGTCTTTATGTGAATTTGAGTGGGGGGATTGATCTATATACGTGAAGATCACGGGAGCAATGGAGATATTGATGGTGGTGGTGGGACTTATCTTGTTTCCTTTCTCAATCCACTGTGAAAGTACAAAATTAAAAAAGTAAATCGAAAGAAAACGATGAGAAATAATTGTGCGCATTTCTGACCTTAAAGTCTCAAAATTTGACAAATGAGAAGGATTACTGAAGCCAGATAGCGATGGTGGGCTGCTGATTGAAAAGAAGCAACGTGTTTTGTTTTCTCTGCAACTTCAAACTTCACGATTCAATCAGTCAAATTTTTCTTTTATTTTCTATCTTAATTTATGTTTGTTTTTCAATCAAATTAGTAGGGAATAATTGGCCTATAAAATGAAAAATAATTCAGAATAAGCTTATTTATTCAATGAATTATCATTGGCATCTTCAAAAACAAACTGGAGGTGAAAGGAGATGCTGATTCATATATTAGTCAAATCCAATCCGGCATATTAGGATAGTGATAGTGAAAGTTTCTTGAGGATTCACGCATGGATGCTGATCCGGTAGCGGTGCAGACTAAACTAGAAATGAGAGATCTTATTATCGACTTTCGATATCTTTACACCTGTAACGACGTTCCGAATCCGAGTTTAATTGATCAAGTATAATTTGAATACCGGATGATTAATCCAAAAAAAATTTCTTGAGGATCTAAAACGTAAATTACCAACACGCCATGCATGTAGAAATTATCACCAATCTCAATCGATAATATTTGCTATTTTAGGCATAATGTATTATAAAATGACAGTCCAACATGTATAGCTTTGCACAAGCCAATCCCTTTATATTTGTTCCAATTTTATACTTGTACCTATTAAAATCCTACTATGTAATAAAAATCTTATGCGTTCAAAAAAATACAATAAACACTTCAATATCAAGAAAAAGGATTTCAAATCATCAAAAATTAGAATTTCATTTTAAATATTATGCTTTTTTTAATTTCTTTTTATAGTCATTTACATAAATTGAAAATTCTCCAACTTGGACCAAAATTTAAACAGCTAGACAACACTTGCAGGATAAAGAGCTCGTCTCTTTATAATGAAACTTCACAATCAAGAGCAACTTATTGGCACATATCATTTTCAATAGAATTTCGTTTAGTTTTGTTATATTACCTGTAATTTATTTATTTATTTACACCACATAATATTTATAATTTCACGTCTCCAATCTCATTTTCTTCAATTCATTTGCTCATTTTTCGTTTTCAACAAGAATCCAAAACCAACTTAAATAAACAAACAACTAAATTATATATATATATATATATATATATATATATATATATATATATATAACTAAATTAGGTTCATCCTAATTATTCCAAACTTTCCAATTTCGATTAGGAGATCTGCTATTTTAAAGGACTAGTTGCAAAGACCAACCTGTTTTTCTCCTAAACAAAACGACAGATCCAGGGCTCAATGACATATGATTACCAATGCAGTCAATAAAATACCATCACATTAAACGCTAATTAACCATTAATATAACCGAATGGAATATCACCTGAGAAGCATCATGGCAATAAGGAGCTCAATTTCCTCTAGACCTAGTTATCTCTACCCATGAACTCCAGATCAGCCTTCCCAGGCACCGATTATTCAATACATTTAAGCTATATATGTACCCCAGGAGAGTAACATACAATATGTTTCTCCAAGCTGCAAGGATCTCCTGGAATCTTCCATTTCATTCTCAGCGTGCTCGGTCTCTCAGCACCTCCAGATCCATCTCAGTTGGGTCAGTTGCTTGGATTTCATAATGGATGCCCTCCATTTCCCTTCTGAACCTGTCCTTAGAAGTTGCATAAAGCATCTTTGCACGAATCCGAGACACAGAAGGAGACCTGAAAAAAGAACATTCACTTCTAAAGAATAATACATAATCATGAATTTGTAATACAATGTATAAATGAAAAGCCAGAGGATCTTAAATGATACTGCTTATTCACCTTCAGAGAATCAATAGAAAATGCAAGCGTGTGTATATCACCTTGCAAATCAATAGCCAGCATGAAAAAAATTCAAGTACACTTTTGAGCTCATGTAATTAGGTTGATTATTGAGTGCCATTACATAATTGGGTACTGAAGTACTCTCACACAAACCAGAATAGGATAAAATGTATTCAGTAATCGTGATGCAGCCACATGATAAACCAGATACCAGAACCATGAGACCAAGCAAAGGCGCCAAGGATGGGAAACGAAAGAGAGAATGAAAAATGGAGGTAGAAGGTGCATGATCATAATTCACAAACTAAACCTTCCAAATTCCAACAGAGTGACATTCTTTTGATTGAACCCTTCAGAAAAAAACAGAAGAATAATCTAATCTTAATATGAATAACTAATCCTCTAGCTCAAAGACAAAAATGTTCTAGTTGCCAATATGGCTAGCCCCACAACTACTCTTCCCAGTGGGCAAAAACACCTAATGGCACATTGTCGAAGAAGTAAAGCAAACAAAGCTGGAACGAGCCAAAACCTTGAAATGTGCCCACAAAGCATAAAAGGATAAAATGTGGATGCAAAGGGGAATGGTTGTCGACCACTTCCTAAAAACTTCAAAGCAAAGGATATTAGGATATCAATAAAAATTCATACGAACTAATAGAAACTAATTACCAAAAATGAGACAAGTTTAGACAATAAAAGAAGGCACCAGATGCTCAGGAGAAGGAAAGAAAAAAGCATCAATTTTACATAGACGAGAAGGATAATGGTGACAAGGCCCGATAAATCTTGCTAACCACCAACATCTGGCCTTCATCACATGCATGAATTGCTGCAACCAGTGCCAATACTTCTCAGTAATTTGAATTTCTAATGTTGTATGCTATCCAAGGATGAGATTAGGCTTAATTGTTATTATTGTTGTTATTGAATGCAATCCAAGGATGCATGAAAAATTTTGCAGCAACCAAGGAGAATGACCCTCACAACAGAATCAATCAATTCAAGCTCCCCCATATATGATGAGTTAATGGAAAAGAAAAAGTACAAACTACGTGATGCCAGCACACACCAAAATATAGTTACAAATTTATGCCAACAGGCACTAAAATATAATTTCTCCTGACAAGCAATATCCAATGAGTTCACATCGATAGGAGCTATACTTCCAAAACTATTAGCTAAAAAATGCAACTCCAATAATCATAGCTCACATAATCGTGGTAGTATATAAGCTATTTATCAAATTCTAACAAGAAGTCAGCTAAGATGGCTAAAAGAAAGTGTGCTCAGATGCTATGAACTTATTACTACAATGTCATGGTTGCAATATATATTTGATAAAAATTAACTGCAAATAAGCATGATATAACAAAATGATCAAAACATAAGAGACTTAAATTTTTAGTGAGTCATCCCAGATAGAAACAAATCATTAATTGATAAGCACATATGATGAGCATATACCAGAAAACTGCATTCGTAGCATTCACCCAAAAGCAGGTTGATCAAGTTAAACTTCAAGTATATTATGAAATCCTAAAAAAATCTAATCCATCAGAATTGAGAAAGAAACTCACCACGCGATGAAGAAGATTTTGCTTTTCTGACAATTTTCAGAAGTTACAAAATCAAAGTCATACACAGCATATCGGCAATCATTCTCAGGCAAGGATGCAGTGAAATCATCATAGCTCTCAGCTGGCCCTCCAGTCTTCTCAACCACAACTTCTTTTTTCTTCTCATCAATCTTAAAGATCACATAACGATGAACCTTCTTTCTCTGCAGTTCTAGGAATGTGCTTTTGCTGTGCTCAGCAACACCCATGCCAGATGAAGCATTTCCCTGGTAAAATAATAACTCCAATTAATACAAACACCAAACACCAATCAACTTTTCTATCTCTTCTTTTCTGTGGTCTAAAAAAACCAATCCCTACTCGTACACTGATACCATCCCATCATCCAC
This sequence comes from Excoecaria agallocha, assembly GCA_037975025.1. Taxonomy (NCBI): domain Eukaryota; kingdom Viridiplantae; phylum Streptophyta; class Magnoliopsida; order Malpighiales; family Euphorbiaceae; genus Excoecaria; species Excoecaria agallocha. The sequence goes on from JBBPFJ010000026.1 coordinate 497,269, forward strand.
CGACCAGCAACAGGGACCCCACGTTCTCTCCCCACTTGATAGTAACGAGAATGTGGTCCATATAGTCTCAATGCCATCCACACAGAACAATAATTTTCCTCCTCCGTTATGCAGTTCATTTGTCAACGAGTAACAGTTTAAAGCCAAAGTTGCAAGTAGCATATGCCAGAAAACTAAAATGCATGCATTCAAACACAATGACCAAAGTTTTAATAAAACAAAAATTTTCATTCATGTAGCCAATAGACGTATATGCTGATAGTCCAACAAGTCTAAAACTCCAATTCCAGGCTTTTCATTGAATTTATTGGATGTACGTGCACAAAACCAGATATAAAATGCTAAGACATGGACTTCATGATCCCACAGTAGATATTGGAATTCATAATCCCAATTACAATCCACAGAGCTTCCCATCATAAAAAGGTGAATTTACAAGCAATGCCGTTTCTAAATTGATAATTGACATCCCTAATCCATGCGCGCAGTACTATCCATTCACTGCACTAAACAACTCAATAAGTCGGGAACAGTACATATCAATATCAATAAGCACTAAAATTAAAAACAACATGAGTCTTAACTAAAAAGGGCAGAGGCATTACAAATACTCGGATTTATATCCAACAACAGTAGATTTTGTCTTCCACTAAAACGAGCAAATCTAAGTAAATCTAGCAGAATATTCAAGTAACGTAGTTAAATTGCACAAAATAAAAACGATAGATCATATTAAATATAGAAACATAAACAGACGATCTTAACAAAACAGCGCATAGATAGAAAGAGACGAAAGCTTACCCCTCTGAAAGCCATAGCCACTAAAGGAGCACAATAGAGATTAGAGAGAGAAACAGGAACCAGAAAAATAACAAAACAATTGAGAGAGCGGAAGAGAGGAAACAAACAGGGGAGAAGGGAAAGAGGTGCGCCGAATCGTGCCGTGTCTGTATTCTATTCTGACTGTGACGCCGTTATTATCCGGTGGGACACAGTCTATATTTGATAGCGTGATCCTGCATTTAGATTTTGCGTATGCTCTATTATGGCAAACACGTGTTAGGATAGAATTGGATTGGATAACCCAGTGGTTGCATCTCGCTTGTCATTTACCACCCTTGGCTGATTTTTAGTGTTCGTTTGTAGGACTATTTTCCACTGAGTTCAGGCTAATTTGTCCCCACTCCTTCATATTTTACCTAATTATTTCATCCATCAACTATTTTTAAATTCATTAGCACCTATTTTTATTAGTAAATCGATAATAATTTGCACATATAATTCTTTTATTTTTCACAAATTATAATTAATTCGTCCCTCAACTTCAAAATACTATAACCTATTTTTTAAATTCAATCCACTAAATGTCGGTTTTTTAAAATTTAAATTTAAATTAAATCTATTAAGAAACGGTTAATTACCGCTAAATATGATTAATTAACCATCAATATTTATTTAATCATCAAAAAAAATTAAATAAAAAATTTATATAAAAATCTTCAATTCATCCACTAAACTAAAATATAAATTCTTAAAATTTTAAAAATATAACAAAAGTCATTAAAATTTCATAACAATATACTAAAATAAATTTATATAAATATTAATTTACCACTCATCTACCTTTTGGCAACCGGGCAAAAAATAGATGCATGTGCAAATTACACTCGTATCTATATATATGTATAAAATTATATATAAATCGATTAATAGTTAATCAACGAGTTAACTAAACACTTAAATTCAAATTTAAATCCATTAATTATAATTTTAAAAATTAAAATTCACATGCACGTTCATTTAAACTGATTAACTATTAAAATATGTTTGAACTCTATCTTTTAAATCAATTTGATTTTTCAATTTTAACCAAACCTATTTTCAACCTTTTAAAATTTTCTTAGCGGTACAATAACAATTTAGTTTCACATAACGATTCGATAATAACATACTGTTTAAATAATTTATTGAGATGAATTTTGCAAATTATATAATTTGATCTATTATGTTTAGTATTTATAGACAGATTTCAAGTTAAGTTATTCGACCTTTTTTGAGAAAGAAAAATTATAGATTAGTTGAACTGAAAAAAAAAATAAAATTAATAAATTAATTTATAATTAATGATTTTTTAAAATCAAGTTCATTATTAATGAACTTGTTAATGGAGCAATTAACCAATCCCCTATTAATTAGTACAAGCATTCTCTGCTTGTTTTTTAAGTAGATAAGCATAAGCATATTGGAATTGGTTCAATTAATCAACAAATTAAAATAGCATAAAGGTTATTAATTGGCTAATTTCTTCCTTCTCATTATATTTAATTATTTATATGCCTCCAAACGGGGCCTTGTAGGCGACAGTTGCGCCATAGAGGGAAACAAATTCCGAACTTTATCGAGGTTTTTTGTTTTTTCAAAAAATAATAATTGTTTTAAACGGTTCAGGAATCGCGCAGCTTTCTTGGGAATTCAAATTCCGCGCCATTATGGAATCTGAAGGTAGCCGTTCGTTCATATAAAACCCTAATTTTCCCACTCACCCTTTTTTCTATCCTATCTTTTCAATTTTGTCGTATACCGGAAGGGATTGTTTTCTTTCCTCAATTAGCTTTTGAATTGGCTAATTCTCTTGTTGGGTGCTCGAAAAATCATGTCTTTAGGGCAGAGAGGCGGCACTAATCCAGCGGCCATGCTCGCTTCTCTCCTGGGCAAGAGAGAGAAGCTTCGTGAAGAGCTCCGTAACATTGAGAAACAGGTTATTTTCTATCTCTGTTTGGTTTCTAAGAATCTGAAAGAAAATAATACGAGACTGGTCTAACTTCACTTAATAAAAATCATTGGCTTCTTTGTTGAGCTTGAGATTATGCGTCTAATTGTAGGTATATGAGTTAGAGACAAACTATTTACAAGATTCAAGCCACTTCGGAAATGTGCTCAAAGGTTTTGAAGGGTTTCTATCTTCATCGAAAAGTAGCTCAAAGTAATTCTGTTTCCAATTCTCTTTTCTTATTGCCAGCATTTCTTGATATGGAATTATGTTTCATTGATTTAATTTTCGAGGGAGCCAAATTGTCTTAGTTTGACATTTTATCTTATTTCTTAGACTGCTTCCCAGAGGAAATGAGTATTTTTGAATTTTTTATTTCCTCATTCAGAAATTGAGCTTTTGGTAGGAGGCAGAACAGAGATGTTAAATGTAGGAGGGAAAAGATGTATCCCTGAATATTGTAATTGCAATCAAGTATCCTGTGTTCATTCTCAAGTTCTGTATTGTTGGCTCTGCAGATACTCTTTTATTTTTTTCATAAGCACTAATTTCAATCAATGAACTTTTTTCTGACCCAACAAATTTTTTTATTGCCACTTCTTTTACAGGCTGTAAAAATTTGATCAATACAACCTATTGCTCAATTATGTTTATGTTTTAGAATGGTTTTGTTTGGGTGGGGAAGTATTGCACCCATGTTCAAATATCTTTAACCGACACAAGTTTTCTTAGGACAAAATGAATACTTGAAACAACTTCAGTTTAAGTACTAATGGGAATTATGATTTTAGTTGAAAAAGGAATTCTCTTGAAGCCATAGAAAATGTCAAGAGACATTGAAGCAACTGAAATGCCTAAAGTATTTTAGTGGTAGGGGAAAAGAATTTATAGCATCTGAGTTAAAGATTGTATCATATTACTTGCATTATCACAAATGTTCCTAAGAAACAAAAGTTCCTCAAAGTCGTCAATATTTTGATTGCCGCTACTGAAAATGTTGGCTGAATGCAGATAATACTGTCATTTGATTTTATGAGATTTGATGCATATGTTATTTATTCCTGAATTAATTAGTTTTGAAAATATCAAACAACTTTATTAATTCCTTCTCCTTGGTCGAGAGGATTAATAAATCAATGTATGAATTACAATTTGATTGCTAAAATGGAAATTGCACATAAAAAACAACATTACAACATTGTCATATTTACTACAGGGCCCCTGTATATCCACATGTGACTTTCTACTTCTCATATCATTACATTCAATGGATTTTTGTGGCCAAAAATTCTGTTGAAATTCATCTTGCAGTTTAAAGAGGTCCAGGAAATTTCAGCTAGAAGATAGACTATTCTCATTGTCATCAGTGACCTCACCTGCGGTATGTGTTAAATTTCTGATTCATCAGCAATAGCTGCTTCCAATTCCCATTGTGTTCTTCAATATTTAATGGAAAACTCATGATGAAAGACAAAGCCTTGATGTGGATGTTATAACTTTGCAACATATGCTTTAATGAAGGACTTCTGGCTTTTTGATACATCCTAGGGAAGAAAAATATAAGTGGTGGCTATGTCATCTTTCTTGTTTAAAAATACTTTTTAAGTTTTTCTGTCCCCATTACTATTATTTTTTTTATTTGAAATCCATGTTTGATGTCGCATGGAAGCAAGTCTTTTATCAAGCAATTCCTCATATCCCAAGTTTTCTGGGAGTTGCAGAGTGTGTGCGTGTGTTTTTATTTTTTTATTTTGTATTTCTTTTAAATAAGTTGGGAAATTACATACAGAGTTGTAATTGTGTAGATAAGAAACTATATTGCCATCATCTGTGTTATTTATTTAAGTTCTTAGTCTTCTGACAGTTGAACTTGAAATTTAAGAATTGAATTGATTTTTATTTCTATTTTTATGCAGTCCCAAAATGTTTACGCAAAAATTATTTACATCCATTTTTGGGAAGCCCACTTGCTCATATATTTCTAGAATTTGGAAAGAACTCCAAGTCTAAACACAACAAAGGCAGATTGTGCCACCAGCAAGAGGCTAATAGGGATTGTTTCTCAGCATTTTGTAGCATATAAATGTTTTTCAGAGTATCATGCTGGTTTAGAAGAATAAGCTGGTCTTATGTTAGGATATGTTTTATCAGCCATGTAGCTCTTTTCCTATCCTATAATGTTTGTCTTGTGCTGTTCGTGCTCTTTGTTTTTCCAGCATCAGTACATGTTATAAGCATGATGAAGCTTATTTCACAAGTATGACGAGTTGAGACTTGCAATTATTTAGATTTCTTTAGACTTCTTTGTTCACCTTGTTTCATTGATCCTCAGGCTGAAGAACTTGGAGTTGGGCGGGATGGTAAGCTTGGTTTGTTAGTTTTGAATACCATGCATGTCAAAGGAACTTGTCATTTTTCTATATCTTCTCTTTTTGGTGCAGAAGGAAGATCCGATCTTGGTCCTGGTCGTTTTAAGGCTGGAAATATGACTGCTAATGCACCGTAAGTAGCAAGCCATTTCTATCCACATTGAACTATGGAAATGGTTAATGCATTACTGATACAAATCATGCCAACCCATTTATAGGGGGAAACCGAAGAAGGGAAGAACGCCAATAGGACCAAGAGATACAAAGAAACTTAGACCAACCGAAGCAGAATTCGATGATGAAGATGATCCTGATATGAGATTGAGGTAACTAGTACGGATATGGCTATTGTAAATGTAAATTCTCGATGTACTTGTATGCTAGAGAGAAATTCTATGTACTCAAGTCTAAATAAACTACTATTAGATTGTACTAATTCGAATCCTTTTAGGACGCCTGAATCATGTAGTGAATCCTTGAGATACTATTAACTTGTTTTGTACTTTATCATTCATCTCAATTGTATTTTGTATTCTGAGCAACTAGGAGAGAGATATGAACCCAACGTTTACTTCTGATAGAGTTTTAATTGAACTATGCTGTAAAGAATGAGTTCCTGTTATACTCTCACTTCATGCTTGCAGCTTAGAATGGGCTATTCTGTTTTATTGGGTTTGTCTAAACCCAGGCCCAAGGTTCTCAATATGCCAGTCAGAAAGCTCAATTTCAGAAAGAATGTCAAAATAATCAAAGTCGAAGAACTAAAAATTGTAGACTGTGCATAGCAGGAAGTGATCACTCGTGGAAAATCTTTCATTTTATAATAAAATAGAGCAATCGACAGTTTATTGAAAGCCACACTAGGATCGGTGAAGCTGGAAAACTGCTATTTTTGTGGTTCCAAACCAAATTGACCAGGTGATAATAATAATAATAATAATAATAACAACAACAACAACAACAACCCTTTTAGTAGCTTTCAAAATACCAAAAAAAAATTACCAAACGAAAGAGCTAGTTATCTGCCAAATTAGACTTTATTTTAATTTACAGATGACCAGGTGATGATAATAATAACAACCACCACCCTTTTAGTAGCTTTCAAAATACCAAAAGAAAATTGACCAAAAAAAAAAAATTACCAAACGAAAGGGGTAGTTACTGCCAAATTAGACTTTATTTTTATTTACAGATGACCAGTTAATGGTCCAACGAAGATTTTTTTTAGATGCAGAGGACGCAGCCAAAATTTGTCATACGGCAGAGGATATCTCTTTACATAGTACAGACTTGCTTGATATCTTGTTTATGGCTAAACGATAAGTCCACATTCTTTGTAGAACTGAACATGGTAGACTCAGTAGGGGAGAAAAAAGACTAGTTGATAATAAAACTAAATTGAAATAATACTAAAATTTATTCTTTTTTTAAAAAATATTACTTCAATTTTAAATCTAACAGCTAAGTTTGATAAAAGCTATAAGGGGAGCTTTTCAATCTTGTCTGATTAAAAACAACTCAAGTTGAAAATGTTGTTTTTTGCAGTAATTAAATAAATCATCTTTCTTTATATATATGTCTTCAACTTGATTAATTCAAAGTCAGTTTTATCTAACATCTACATGGTATTTGTCAATTACAACTAGTGCACCAATGAGATATGAGAAGGAAAAAATATATAAATTCTTCTTATACAAATATTTAATATAAAACTAAAAATTAAATGTTAATTATGCATGTAATGAATAAATAATTGTAATAAAAAATAATTTCAATATTTATGTACTAAAAATATGTATTAAAAATAGTATATATATATATGATTCTTTTGAATGACTAGTTCAAATCAAAAAAGAATATGAATAAGGGGGAATTATTAATTAGACAAACATTGACCATGTCTTCCATCTGTTTAAGTAGATATGGAAATTGAAAGCACTAGTCAAATTTTTTTAATGGACATTATCTAATTGCAGATTTTATGTCCACAAAAAAAGCTGTAAACTATTAATTAAACTATCATTTTCCTGTTCGAATGGTAAAAGTTTGAATTAAGACTTCCAAATAAATATTTAAGATCAATTTTACTGTTTTTAAATATTTTCGATCATATATAATAATTGAAAGTGTATGACAATAACAAATTAACTTTAAAATTGATTTGATTTTTTAAAATAAATTTTGGTTGAAATTGATTATCAGAGTTAGAAAAATAAAACTTAACCGATCAAAGAGGTCTTTTTCTTTGGCATTTTAATGCAACAAATTGAATTTAAATTAAAAAAATAAAATAAAATAAAATGAATGGAGAGACGAGCTGGATTCTCAAGGTAAATGACTATTTCATATAGTCAAAGTCAGTTATGTCGGCTAATAGTTTCCCTCTCTCACTATCATTATATATAATAATCGTTCTGGTGATGATTATACAGATAATAACAATAGAGCAACGGTTTAAAATATTATATTACAATATTAACATGTAACTCACCAAGTAAGAGTGTAGGACTTCCACTTTTGCATCTATAAGCTTTTAATCATTTTGGTTCTACCTTTTCTTTCTATATATGCTCAACATACAACCAAAACTCTTAAAGGAGAATCTCACATGACATGATGCATTGAAAAATATAAATTAAGTTAGATTTAAGTATTTTTTTAATATGATATTAGAGTCATTTGGTATAAAAAAAAACGAAAATGGTTAATAAAAATTGGTTTTGTTTGCCTATTAGAAATTTTCAATAAATCGATCCGTAAATTACAGTTTTGAATTGTATTTTTTATATTTTTAGTTTATGGTTATGATTCTGATTCATGATACATGTTTATTTTTTTTAGACTCGAAAATTTTTCTTATATATATTTAGACCCAAAAGTATGATTGAATAATATATTATGACTTGCTATATATTTTTAACAAAAATAATTTTGTAATTTATTTTGAATAATGATTCATACTTTAATTAATGGGTATATTTTATTTTATATTTTGAATTGTAATTTGCATGAGTAAAATGATAATTGTGAATTTGGTACTTTTTTGGTTAAATGTGCAATTTGGTTTATAATGTGTGGCAAAAAAGGTAATATAGTCCTTAAATTTTTATCTGCTGTAGTGTTAATTTGAAATTTAAAAATTGGTGCAATGTCAACCCTACGCTAACATCGTCGTTTGTTTGATCAGTCATTGTAGGTTGATCGATGATGTGCCACGCTGATTGACACATGGCACGACAGCCGGCGACACATGGATGATGACATGGTGTTTTAATCTTCTCTCTCCATCTGCCAAAATCCTCAACTATTTCTCCTTCCCTAGCCATGGTCTCAACTCACTGAAAAATAGCGAGCAACCATTCACTTGTCCCTCAGCTGAAACCATTCAGTACACGAGGCAAAAAATGTAATTCTCAGCTCTCTTTAATTATTTATATAGCAAAGGCTCTTTCTTCAGATTTATGGGCATGGCAAAAATCCATCAAAAATGAAAAATAAATAATAAAAGAGATTGAGGGGAGGAGGGATCAAGGCGACGTCGTTTTTTCTCTCCCTCTTTCTCTTCTTTCACCAGGATGCTCTAGATTCCTCTATTCTCGTTTTTCCATCAATTTCCAGCCTCTTCCACCTGTTTTTTTCCCTTCCACCACCTCTGATCCCTCCGTTAGCAACTGCCAATTGCCGCTTTCTTCTTCTTCCTGCCTCTTCGTTAGTTTTTCTATCGATGCCAGCCTTGGCTGCATTTCTTGCCTCTCTTGCAACCCTATATCGCCATTCTTCTTCACCATCGACCACTAGAGTTTTGTTGCCCTCTTCGAACTTGAGGAACAACTAGGAGATAAGGTTTCAGTTGTTGGAAATCTGAAATCAAGAGAAAAACAATATGAAAATTGGATTTCGTTTGGAATTTGAAAATTTGGAAATTTTGTGAACATGAATGTTGAATCATATCTCTCAATTATTCTTCTCTGTAATTCTGTGAATATGAATGTTAAATTTGAAAATTTTGTTAATTACTTGTTAAAACACCTCTATAAATAATAGAAGAGGAGAGAGAAATATGAAGTATCTTTGTTTTGTGGTAATGGCGAAAACCAATCTCCACTGTAAACAAACATTAGCGGTTTGTTTGTTCGTCAATTTTTTTTTCGAGTTGTTCTCTTCATTTAATTTTTCTGAATAATTAAACTCTATAATTTGTTATGCTTATGTTTAATTAATGTAATTATCTTAATTTTTTTCCTTCCAATCAAACACATAAACTTCAATCTTCAACCAAATTTTCGCTTCCCCCTCTTTCATGTAAGAAAGAAATCAGAGTTTTCAGTTCAAATTCAGAGAAGAAAGATCGGTCTAAGTCATTTTGGGGATTCAAAAGAAGTAGCAGTCCAAACTGTGACATAAAAAAAAGGTTTAATCTGCTCTTTACCGCTTCTATCTTGAAGCAATTCAACGAGATCAGTTGCAAATCCGAAGCAGAAAGCACCCATCACCGACGGCACCACATACAAATAGCTCTAGTTTTGATGGAGAGAGAGAGAAACGAGGAGGGATGGGAAGGGAAGAGAAACATAGTTTTAATACGTGGATGCTGCTGTGTCATTTTTTGCCACATCTGAGTCTTGCATGTTGCCAGCTTTCGTGCCACGTGTCAATCAATATGCCACATCATCAGTCAACTCACGATGACTGGTCAAACAAAGGGTGACATTAGCATAGGGGTGATATGACACCGATTTCCAAAATTCAGGACTGATATTATACAAAACTAAAATTTGAGAACTATATTATCCTTTTTACCAAACATTAGGGATCAAATTGCACTTTCAGCTTAATTTTTTTTATAAACTAAATTTTTAGTTGGTTAGTTATAGTTAACCAAACACAAAAATCAAAAGCAATTGACCGATTAACTTAAGTGAAAGGTTAAATTTATGGTTAATAATTTTTAAAAATTGGTATTATTATTATATTTTTTTGTTGAAACAATAATATTATTATTACTTAATTAAAAAATATTTCAAGTAAAACCAACCATGTAAAAGTGAAAATCCAACCAGCAGGCAATTAGAGGTGAGCACGGTTAGAGTTTTTGTTATAATTGAATCAAACCAAATAAATCTAAAATTAAAATTTAGAGAAATTATAAATCAAAATCATATCGAACTTTTGTATTAACTAAACCAAATTAATAACGGAACTTCTTTTATTTCACCAATTGGATTAAATTTTTTAATTAAAAAATTTTATTAAATAAAATAATTTTATTTTAAGAAATTTTAATTTTTTAACTTTTAAGTTATTAACTAAATCGATTAATAAAATATAAATATATTTTATAAATCGAAATCCTTTGATCAAATTAAATTAATTTAATTGTCGATTATAATCCGATGGTGCCCAACTCTATAAGCAATGATGGCCGTTGTATTAGAAAAGAAAAAAAACAAATATATGATGGCTACAAGAAATTACAAGCCCATTAAAATATTTAAAAAATTAAAAAATGAAAAAATGCATCTAGATAATAATAATAATAATAATAATAATAATAATAATAATAATAATAATAGGAACACGTAATTTTACTTGCTTAAAAGCTTTTCTAGTTCTACTAAAATAATCATAATCTCTCTCTCTCTATATATTTTTTTATGGAATAACTTTTTCATTACTTACTTCAACTTGCTTCTTATTGATCAATTATTTTATAACATTGTGAATACTTCTTTAGGATAAAGTTTTCCTACTATCTTTGACCCTAAGGTTTATAAATTTTTGAAATTGCCACTATATAATTTTGGTGTAAAAATATTGAAAATTGCTTTAATTGAAGACAAATTATAGGGTGAAGTTAGGTTTACTAAAAAAACTAAAATATATCTAAACTTGCCAAATATTAAACAATCTATTTATTTTAAGAATAATGAAAAAAATTATTTATTATATGATTCAAGATGCTAGGTTTTAATAAATGACATATTGCAAATTTAGTAAATTGGATAAAATTAATTTAACTGTAACGGACAATGAGTTTAATTTACTTTATATTATTTTGTGATATTATTCTTTTATGAATTCATCCGTCGCATGCTATATATATAAATAAAAATATTTTTTTATTTGCACATAATGAATTCGTTGTAGAATTGTAATAAAAATAATATTAATATAAATATATGGTAGGTTAAAAAATCCAGGAAAAACTAAAAATTACACTTCTTCGATTTACATACGCAAACATAAATTAGAAATTATATTCTAAGTTGGATTAAAAGATAATTTTAGAACAATATAGCTAAGTTAAATTGAACAATTTCTCTTATAAAAATTCATTCATTTTTTTTAGAAAAAAAACGTATGTTAGCATTCGAAACATAATTTTCTGAATATGTCTTGAATTATATTACTCCACCATATGTTATTTTTTTATTTTAGTTTATTCTACTTTAAATATTATTTTAAAAATTTTAAAAATAAATTTATATTTATACCTCTATTTATTATATACGTTATTAAATATTTTTTATCACTCTGTATTTTAAATTAAAATTTTAAAAATATACACTAATATTTTTATCAAAAATTATATTTTTTATAAAATTAAAATATTTTAATCATTATTTTATTTTCATAAAAAATAAAAAAATTATATTTTAAAATAAAACGTGAGTATGAAGCATATATGAAAAAAAAAAAAATCTTTAAAAGGGTACTAGGAGGAGAAGTATCCTATTCCTATGACAATTAACACGTGCGGCATTTGGACTGTATAATATAACAATGGCAATTATAATGTCTTTGACCCTTTTTAACATCTCTTCAAATTACAAGTCAACAAATGTGCTCTCTCAAAATAAAATAAAACCAGAACTCTTTTGAAATCAACATCCATTTTCTTTTTTTCTTTTTTTTTTTGTAAAATAAATCGACATTAAAATATTTTCTAAATTGTATTCTATTGAAAATTTTTGTAGCGTATTATTTGTTTTATGTTATTTATTTTATTTTATAGAGTACATGTTTGTCCATTTATATAGACTTTAAGGCCATCTCATTGGTGAATGACTTTTTTGACCATCCGGATGTTATTATTAATTAGAATTACTACCACGCGGGGAAATGTTTTGGCTAATTCGATTTTCAATTTTTCAGATCTATGGCATTTTTAAATTTTCTTCAACTTTCCATTTCTTTTTTAAAAAAATCAATTAAATTTATATATTTTAATATGATTAGGGGTGATCACGGGACGGGACGGGGCCGGGAAATTCTCCCCCAGTCACTCTCCCACCAGTGGCGGGAATTCCCCGCCCCGCCCCCACCACCAATTTCGGGGAGGGAATTTCTCCCGTCCCCGCCCCGCTGGGATCCTCGTCCCCCGTTTTTTTTTAATTTTAAAATATATTATTTTATAAATAATTAAAATTAAAATATAATAATTAATAAATAAAAAATTTAAAATCAATAATAAATTAAAATTAAGTATAATTTAAAACTTAATAATTATAAAATTAAGTTATATTTTAATTTTAATTTTAATTATTTATAAAATATTATATTTTAAAATAAAAAAAATTTTGCAGGGCAGGGATCCTCGCGGAGCGGATATCTTATTCCCCGTCTCCGCCCCCGATTCTAGAACGGAAAATTTTTTTCCCCCGCTCCCGTCCCCGCGGGAGGAAATTTCGGGGATTTCTCGCCCTGAATGGGGCGGGTCCCAGTCAGGGTCGGGAAATCCCCGCCTCGTGATCATCCCTAAATATGATACAATATATAGTTTTATTTTTTTGAAAGAAAGATGATACAACATATAGTTAATTACTTTAATTAACGGATTACCATTTGTGTATTTTAATTGTATTAAATTTGCGTTCCGACAATAAGGAAAAATTTAATTCTTTGATTATTGAATTTTAAAATTTTTTACATTAGATATCTAATTACAAAAGTGATTCTCTGTTAAATCAATAACTATAATATAAAGTAATACATAATTTTTAATTAACACAACTAATGCACACGTGTTTTAATCACCGTTAAAAAACACTAAAATTCACTTTTAATCCAATGATGAATTTTAATCCAACATTTAGATTTGCACACACCAAATTATTTTTCCTTATTTTCTGTTTCCATTCTTCCATTTCCATCTACCAATAACTTCTAGCCACCATTAGCACACTGATAGCTTGCCATCACAATTGCTACACCGTGCACTGGTTGGCAACACGACTAGTACCACCAGACTCGAAACATTAAAGCCCACTAGGATCGGTCCTCTATCTGCTGCATCATGGAGTGTCATTTATTGGACAGTCATAGCTTGCTTGCTTGCTTGCAGATTCATGTTAGATTCATAGTCCCCTGCCTAATTGGTATCAGAGCCTTGATCAGTTGTTGTAAGTGATTGTAATGATAAAAATATTATTATCATGTCCGTTGCTCCATTATCCCTTGTAGTTAAACCAGCTACTACTAAAAAATAGATTATCTTTATGAGTTTTCCTTTCTTCCAGATGATTCACAAATACCAGATACCCGTGTTCCTTTTCTAAACCCTTATGATGCTTTTGTCCGTCGTCGAACCAATGTGTTTTCAAACCTTAAAGCTCTTATAAAAAAACCCCTTTCTTCTGTAAAAGAGTATGTTCAGCCCTCTTATTTTCACCAGTGTCCTATCAAGGCTACTGGCAAAGAACAATTCATTAACCTCGAAATTTCCTCTAAATTTTCTCTTGTTTGGATTGGTCAAGGATTCACTCATCTTCACTATGGTGCAAGTCGTCTTGCCGTTACTTATCGTGGATGCAAAGGTCTTTCTGTCTTTGCTCGTATTGCTTTACTTGATTCTCGTTATCTTGAGTATCAACAAGAAGTTATTGGCACAGTTCAGACTTTCTTGAATGCTGGCACGATTATGTTTACTTTTTATCCCAATTTCAAAATGCATCTTGCTGATGTTCATTTACTCAATGCTTTTCAAGTCCAGATCCAGATTACTAGAGCAGATCAAGTTCAAACCACTGATGTTGCTACGCTTCATTATCAGTGATCTACAGAGTTCAGAACCATGCTATGGATATATCTTTACCTTGCTCTTCGATGCTCTTATGATTATTGCTAATTCTACACAGGTACCTACTTGTGTACAAATTTCAAAGCAACTAACAAAGGATCAATTGTTAGAATACTTTCCTCGGTCTTGGCTTACCAGTTATGAGAAGCTCCATCAACAAAACCAACCAGTGTCGCCGACGTCGCATAAAGAAAAAACGTGGTTCTTCTAAGACTTATTTCCAAGATTCTCTTGATGATGATAATGATCCCACTATTGGAACTCTTGGTTAACCATTTGGTAAGTATGATTATGCTGTGAGATACTCTCCACCTTCATCTTATACTCAACCATTACCTCCATCTATACCTCTTTTTCCTTGTCATCCCACAATACCTCCATATGATCCCCGTCCTCCTCAAAGTTATGCTCAAACCATTTATTAACCACCTGCACCACTCCCTTCTATTTCCATATATTCTACCATTTCCTTATATGAAGATGAATTCCCTTCTCTGCATGAATCCATAAACCCTACCATAAAAATTTAAACTACCCCTTTCATCAAATCTCCAGTCATCTCTACTTATGGTACATCCAGATCTGTCACACCAACTGAAGTTGTTCTTAATTGGCAAACAGAATCTTCCTTAGCTCAGTAAAAAGTTCTTTATCGTGTAGAAACTAAAGTTGGTCATGTCTCTTCACGAGTTGATTCTTTAGATTTTAAATTCTCTGGCAAGCATTCTGTCACTTTGCAATTGTTACAACATTTACAAGATAAAGTTGCTGATCTTGATAAATAATTGATGGCTTCTAACACTTATCATACTTATGATGCTCATTTTTAGCAGAAAGCTCAAGAAGTTACTAAATTGAAGGCTGAAATTGCCCACATAAAGGCTAATCTATCTAAAACTCCTTATTCTCCCTCTTTATCCTTTCCTTTCTTTGGTCCAACTTATACCCCATTTACCCATCAACCTTTACACCATATTCCACCTTATGTTGAACCTACACCAGCAAAACGCTATAGTCTTAGCCATACTCATAACTTGTTTATGCAATAATATTTTCATAAATAACTAAAACGTTCTGTTGATCCACCTTCTCTTCCATCTACCACTACTGAACCACCACAACCTGGTGTTGATCATAAACAGAAAGGGATTCATATCTCTGAACCACCTTCATATATGATTCAACCAGAACCCTCTTGTTCAAACCCTTCAACAAAAAGCCCTTCAAACTATTCCCACTGTTTCTCCTGTTCAAACTCCTTTCTCTGATTCAGATCTTTCTGATACTTCATATCTCTCTAATAGTAGCCTTGATCCTAACCATTTTTTTTGTTTATATGGATGATCCATCAGCTGAACTACTACTAGGTAGCCTTATACTCAATCATATTATACATATGCTCTTAATGATGATGATGATTTTGATGAGGATGTCACTAGTCCTCTTCTTCCTTCACCAAAATTACTACTAGCCCATCGTTCCAGTTTGAAGATATTCCTCAACATAAATGGCATGACCGCCTTCAAGAATTTTTTATTTGGCTTGAACTTCAGACTCGTCGATTAAATCCACCTCCTCTTAAATAAGTACTCATTGAATTTACTTCCCGTTTCCCGATTCATCTTCGAGATTGGTTTGTCAACAATCTTGATGAGTATTCAAAGATGCAGTTTCTTCGCAGTGATTCTTTGGCCTATGTTCTTCAAAAGATCCATCTTGAATTCATTGGCAATATTCGAGATTTCGAAGAAGCTGCTCGAGCTGATTATTTTCATATGCGATGTTGTTTTTTGCTTCGCAAATATTTGGATAAGCATTATAAGAAAATGTCTAAGCTTTTCTATATGCTTAATGGTGCTAATGATCCCAATCTCAAGCAAGGATTTCTATCCTCTATTCCTGTGTGCTTGACTGGGGACTATCCTTTTATATTCTACTCCAGACTCATATCAAACTCATAGATCTTGAAAATTGTTAGTAGGATCCTTAGATAGAAGTGTAAGATGAATTGAAATTATAAGAAAAGAGAAGTCAAAGATGATCGTTGTTATGTATGTGGATAAAAAGGACATTTTGCAAAATCTTGTCCTAACAAGAAACATTCTCAACGACTTATCCAACAGCTCCACCAAACTTCTCCTCTTACTTTTGAGGATGATGATATGTCCATTTTCTCTATGGATGATGAACTAGACTCATATACTTTGTTTGCTCTTCCTTGGTCTAATGTAGATTCCTCTTCTTCTGATAAACTTGAGGATTTCAGTGCCGATGATAATGTAGCTACTCCACAAGCACATGCCATTCAAACCTTTCCACCTCATAATCCTAAACCTTCTATTTCCCTTACTCATCCCATTCCTTTAGTTTCTATCACCATATTTCCTGAAAATATGCTAAACCTACTCTGTTATTGTATTTATTGACACATGTGCTCATAACACCATTCTTAACCCTTTCATTTTACCTTATTCATATTGGAAATCTTTTACCCAATATTTTCAAGCAGCTAACCAGGGGATTCTCACTATCCACCAGAAAACTAAATATCCTATCAAGATTAAGATCTTTCCTGATTGGTGTATATGAGACTTAGTTGGTGAAATTGAATATATGTGATAGGTCTAGATGGATGGGTTGGAAGTATAAATGCTTGATATGATAATATATATGTGACTGTTGTGCCTCTGAGAGCCTGTGAATATTGTTTGCTTTTCATGGGGTTAGAACAATTTATAGTCGTTATATTGCCAAAATTTTATTAAGTGCATAGTAAATTGGACATTTACAGGTCATCGGCGATTGGTACTTCAGATAACTAATTATATGTTATAAGTTGATAAGAATAAGTTAGAAAAAAAATATCGTCATGCAGGGTATCAGAACAGTGTTAAGTTTGTTATAGGTGTTCCATCCTAGCTCACGGTTACTATGAAATTGGTAGTAACCGTGACCCCTATTACATATCTGGGCTCACGGTTACCATGAATTTGATAGTAACCGTGACCCTCCCTTGTATTTTGATACTTGGAGTTTTATGATCTCATTTGATGTCCAAACTTATCTAAGCCCTTCCTAAGCTTATAAATCTTTCTAAATTGCAAATATATAGTAATATACCCCTTTTAATTATAAGATTTGTTTAAAGGTAGAAGTTTAAGATTTTACTATTCAAGTTCAAAGTATAGTATGCATGTGTTTACTTTAATGTAATTATAGTATAATGACTATTGTTATGTTATGAAATTAACAATGTATAACATTCTAGTACCTTGCATTCATCTATGCTATATTGGATCATATGAGCATAATTTCATAACATATGAGATATGATTTATTTTGCCTGCATATAAAGACTTGGTGGTGGGTAGATAGGCATACCTATAGGGTTACAGTCATAACTGTTATAGTTTGACTCTTATGAGTCCATAGTTTGTCTCTCAATGAGACCACAGTTCTGACCCGAATGGGTCCACAAATTTAATACCTTCGGGTATTTACAGATTTGATACCTTATGATATCTACAGCACCCGTTATCCACACCCAGAGGAAATTAAGCAGGCAAATTTATAAGATAAATGATATGCATATACAGTTTATAATCTTTTATTTTATAATTTAATGATATACTTATTCCTTCCAATAATGTAACACCCTATACCCAGTCAATGAGAAGACCCGGATACCGGATGTCACAATTGGGTTTAGACAATTTTTGGCGAATAAAATAATCCTTTAATAAAAGCACTATTCATTTTATAAAAAATTTGGCAGAATATCCCCTAAAATTCAAGTTACTCCCTGAAAACAAATTTATCCAAAACACTTCTATTTAATCTCATCTTACCATCCATTCTCCATTCAAACTCCAATACACACTTAATGCCCTTCCTCCAAAATTCATAAACCAACAAATATTAAACCATTCATATTTATTAATTTACATTATTCTCCTTCTTGATACAATACCAATTGTCCATAACTATTTACATCATATTACATGTCCATAGGTTAATTACATGCCAAAAGTACTAGAAAAACCATAAAAGAGGTTATGGTGTATCCACCTCAAAATTCTTCTCTGATGCGGTCCAAATTTTGATGCAGATTCACCTACGGCTTTTCTTCAAAAACTTCTTTAACCTACGCACGGAAAGAAAATCACGCGCTAAGCATATTGCTTAGTGGTGTTCAAGCAATTCTATTTTTCCACATTATATATGTGTATACATATAAATTAAGTAAATCATATACATATACATACTTAAATTTCTTAAACAATGCACATTTTTACCAATCAAGCATATACACATGGTAAAAAGAACCTATGAAGGCAATTTAAACAAATATATAAATATGGTTATTATTTATTAATTAAATCAAATGTCAGACTAAAATTTGTGATTTGTATTTTCTCCAAGTAAATCCAGTAGAATCGCACCGAGCTGGATAAACGGGATATAATCGGGGGATTCAGTTCTCGAAATCATCTAATCCCCTTTAACAATTTTTGTTATTCTACATATGCAATTTTTCTATTAATTATATACATTTCTATATACACACACATATATATATACATGCAGTTGTGGATTCAGCTCTCGGAGCCATCCAATACACAACTCAATTAAATTACATACACCGGATTCAGCTCTCGGAGCCATCCAATCCGATGTTACATATCAAGGCGCCGCATTACAATTTTCCTAATTGGCATGCCAATCTATTCAATTTCTCCAATTCTTATTTGGTTTTACTAAGGACAAATGAGAAATTTCATAACAAATATACTTTACTTATTTAATTTAGATAATTAAATCTTCAAATTTATCCTTCTTTGCTTTTTAAGATATCTTCAATTATCAACTGAATATGCATCACCAACTATGATTCAAAAAGAGCTTTTTCAATTACACTAGCTAACTGAAGTCACATTCAATTTATATTAATCGTAAAACATAATTATTAGTATTTGAGTTTACAACTAATTCATATGTGTGCATATATGTATATATATACATACCACTTGTCAAGTTATAAATTTAATATTTACAACCTTATCCATAATTATTCAACTATGATTTAAATGTTTTATGTATAATAAACATATTAACTACAATTTTGTATATAATGCATGTTTATTAATTTTTTTGCTTGAAAAATCACAAGTATAACATAATTCCATTTGATTTTTATACTCAATGTATATCATTTTGAATCTAATAAAATTAGCAATAATTAAATCCACCAAAAGCTTAAATTCTCTAACATACATAATGCATAATTACAAAGAAAAAATAAATTTGCTTGAACACTTACTTGCTTGATAATCTCTTCTTAAAATTTCAGCCTTTAGGACCTTAATTCACCATCAAATTCCTTCTCTTTCCCTATTTTCTCCATCTACACCATTTCCTCTCTCTACAAAAATTCACATTCCACAAGAATTTTCAACAATTCATCCACCAAATCATAATTTACAGCAAGTTCCAACAATTATATAACTATAAATTCACTTAATTTCCAACAATTTCATTTTTCTCCAATTAATCAAAACCCTAAATATAAAATACATAATTTCTACCTCATATTTTTCACCATAAATCAATAATTAAGAGTGAATACATGCTTACCCAATTAAAGAGAGAGAGAAACAACCAAAGAGAGAGAGATTTGATAGAGGAGGAGCCAACCAAGGATGATGGCACGCCAAGAAGAAGATGAAAGAAGAAGAAGAAGAAGAAGAAGAAGAAAAAGAAAGAAGAAGGAGGAAGAAAAGGAGGCGGCAGCGGTTGGCGACGCCAGCGAGGGAGGCAGCGGTGACTGCTGGCCGAACCGAGAACGGGAAAGGGAGAAAGAGGGGGAGGGGATGTCGGGTTCTTTTGGGGCAAAGGGAAAGGAACCACTAGTTCCTTAAAAATTAAAAGAAATAAGAGGAAAAATCCCATTTTAGTCCCCCACTTTGCTCTATTTACAAATCAATCCCAAATCTTTTTGATTATTTTCAATAATACCCAAATTCAATTATAATTTCACCCAAAATTATTTTTATATTTATATTTTTGCCAAATTCCTATATAATTCGGGTTAACCCATAAATCGGGGCGTTACAAATAATGCATTTTATTTATTATTTATTAATGAAGTAAATGCAATTTATTTTGTATTATTGTTGCATATTTGGTGATAACCGCTGTGAGTGGTTATCAACATGTTAGTTTATTCCCCCACTAAGCTTTATAGCTTAGCACGGGTGTTTATCCGTATAGGTTCGCATGTTAGACCTTTTCTTCAAGGACAGAGCCAACAATCTTCAGAGCCAACATCAGACTAGGAAGAATAGTTTTGAAGTATGAGATGCAATTTTGTATCTTTTTGGTTATGATGACGTATTTTGTATTAAATCCATGTAATTATCAAGTTTTGTAAATAATAACCAGCAGTATGTTAAAGTATCAAACTTAATCTTATATGATTTGCACAGTATATATATATGTCTGTACCTATCTGCATCATTAACAGATGACTCACAGGATTAATGGAATGTAATTAGTAATAGTAATCAGGATTATCTAGTATAGTCATTATAGAAGTAGACGGCAACTTAAATGAGCAGCGTTTTAATATCGATTTCATAAGTTTAAGGATATTTTTGTTTTTAAAAAAAAAATTAGGGGCATTTTAGCCAATTTGAGAAAATATGGATGGCATTTTAGTATATTTTTTTAAAATATTTAATGATGGATTTCTCACTTATGTGATGTTTATGTGGCGGCACATTAGTACTGCTATCTTGAAACAAACAACAGATTAATAAAATGGTATTTTAGTACAATTTTCATAAATTAAAGGGCATTTTTGCTCCAAAAAAAAAATTTAGATGCATTTCAGTCTCTCCACGAAAATATAAATGGCATTTTAGTACCTTTCCCCATCCGAAATTGAGTTTAACTTTTTTTTTTTCAAGAAGATGGGAGTTTTTTTTCCCTTAATCCACTGTAAGTATTTAATACCATTCTTTGATATGATTTTCAAGTTAAAAAAATAGTTGATTTTAAAAAAATAAGTAATTTAGATAGAATGATTTTCTTTTTAAATGACTCATAGCATGGAATAAAAGGGAGTAAAGAAAAATCCCAAACCCATACGTAGCTAGTAGACAATATATAAAATTAAATACCAAGTCATTTTAATTATTGTTTAATTAAAAAATGTGGCATTACCATTTTTCACAGCCATTTTTGGTCGCATCAAACATATACCGTCATATGCTGACTTCATTATCCAATGCTGCTCCATTAAATATACACATAATTTACAATTTGTTTTGTCCATATTAGCAGAAAGTCTTTTGTATGTGTTATTTTAAATTATAATTACAGATAATGAAGCGAATAATTGATCAAATCTGAAGATTAGATCACTAACCAATTAGTAGATTAAAGAAATGGTTAAACTAATCCGTCCTTGGTTTTTGTCTGCGTGTGAGAGCAAGTTGAGGGATACGTACAATATATACATATATATTTATAAAAGAAATTGCTCCTATTTTGATTTCAACGAAACTGCAAATATTATAAAAGAAATTGGAAAATGGGGAGATGTCTTTTTCTCGGTCTTCGACTTTTCTTCGATCGTAATTTGTCGTAAAGTAATATACCTTGTAATATAAATAGGCAGCCAGCCCACCAAATCAAAATAATACTGCTCTAAGTTGTTAAGTTAAAGAGCTAAAAATCTGGTGGATAGAGATAGAAACACCGAGAGTGTTTTACGGGAAAAATGGGGAGAGCTCCTTGCTGTGAAAAGATGGGATTAAAGAAAGGGCCATGGACTCCTGAAGAAGACGCCATTTTGATATCTCACGTTCAAAAACACGGCCATAGCAATTGGCGTGCACTTCCCAAGCAAGCGGGTTTATTGAGATGTGGAAAGAGTTGCAGACTCCGATGGATAAACTACTTAAGACCTGATATTAAGAGAGGTAACTTCACTCCGGAAGAAGAGGAAACCATTCTCGAGTTGCATCAAAAACTTGGAAATAGGTACCCATTCTTTTTAGATTTTCAATTTTTTTCTTTATTTTTAGAAGCCACTTGAGCTTTAAATACGCTACTTAGTTTATTTCAACACTCAATTAAATTCTTTATATTTCGATGCAGCTAATTTTACTTTTTAAAATTAAAATTTAGCCAAATAATTTCTAATTAAGATAAAATATTTTGCTCATTTTCACTGCATTAATTATTAATTGTTGCAAATTTTTAAGATATTTCTTTTCCTTTAATTTGCCAGATGGTCGGCAATTGCTGCGAAATTACCAGGAAGGACAGACAATGAGATCAAGAATGTATGGCACACCCACTTGAAGAAAAAGCTAAAACAAAGGCAAGAATCCAACAACATGCAGCGTGGCACAGTACACACATGTGAGCCCACCATCATTAACCAATCAGAATCCGAGAACTCACAGTTTTCAACTCTTCCCGGGTTAACGGAAAACCCAAAACATGAGATAATGTCTCCTCAGCCATCTTTTAGTGACGTTTCTACGACAACGGACAACTCCCTCGCCACTGCTGAAACAAACAACTTCG
Organism: Excoecaria agallocha; assembly: GCA_037975025.1. Taxonomy (NCBI): domain Eukaryota; kingdom Viridiplantae; phylum Streptophyta; class Magnoliopsida; order Malpighiales; family Euphorbiaceae; genus Excoecaria; species Excoecaria agallocha. Next base: position 520,085 of record JBBPFJ010000026.1, read on the forward strand.
ACGTGAACAAACAAGAAGATGTGGACTTATGGGAGATTTTTTCGGTAATCGATGAGGATTTTTGGTTGGAAGCCGGAAAGAGTGAGAGTTGTAGCATGTCCTCAACCAATGTCCTAGATGTATTGCAATTCGAGTACAAAGATCCAAAAATTGATGATGGTATGGATTTCTGGTACGATCTTTTAGTTAAATCTGGGGGAATTGAAGAATTTATTATAACTTGAAGGACCAAATGCGCAAATTAATTTCATTATTTACCAAGACTTGACTCTTAACCATTGTTGAATTTTACCCTCAAGGGCAAAAATTTTTACAGAGGGCAAAACCGTCCAAAGATAGCATTTACTGCCAAAGACGAGATAAGGCGAGTCTAGATGCAATGAAGAAAAGTATTGGGGTGAAAATTTTGAAGGGACATGGAAAAGAATAAAGATAGGGAAACGTGAAATTTGAGGTTAGAAATTTCTTTTTGCAGCGAAAAATGTAAAAATCAGATGATTGATATGTTTATTTAGACTATGACAAATTAATATTCTTATTTATTGAATTTTATGGACTTGTAATTCTTGGCCATGTTCACTATAATGTCTATTGTCTAATATATATATATAAAGTATCTTATGTTGCGGTATGGTGTGATATATGGCATGGTACTGTTTATGAATATATTTGAAAAAGAAGGTTTTAATAAATTTTTGATAAAAGAAAAATTATAAAAGTAATAAAATTGATAAAAGAAATTTATCAAAAAAAAAAAAAAGTTCTAAGGTTAATTAAACGAAAGTTATAATTTATAGGCAACATCCATCTTTAGTCCCCAAATTATTAATTTTTCTACGTTTGCAATTAGAGGTACATAGTGAAAAGCATGTAATTTTAGTTATTATATTTGATACTTAAAAAAAATTAAATAAAGGTATATTAAAAAATTAGGTAATTGATATTTATGCTAAAAAATGCTATAAATATGGAACAAGTAAAAAATAAAAGGTCTTAATATCTTTTCGTACAAGGAAAAAAAATGAAATATGATTTGTTTTTTTTTTTTTTGACTATCCTAAGGCTAAAAATGCATTTAAAACGTTAAAGTTCAATTAAAAGTGTTCTAATGTCAAGCCATCGCCTTTGCTTTTTGTTCTCTTTTTTGAAATGATCAAACCTTATTGTTTTTATTAATGCGATTCATGCTCACTTCAATTACTTTTCGTAAAGAACATTAACTTTAATTATGGATTAATGGTAGGGGTGTGCATCGGCGGGTTCGGATCAACTCAATCTGAATCTCAAATTTTTTTATATATTTCAATCCTACCCTACCCTACCTTACGAATAGTTCAGATCTCTACTCGAACAATTCACAAAAATTCGAATCTCGTCCGAATAGTCCAAAATTTTTTTTAAATTCAAAAAATAAATTTTTTCTTTTAATTATTATGATAAAAAATCGAAATTCAGGTTGTTTGGTTTGAGTTAACTTGAACCCATCCGTGAAATACAAATATATATAACGCATCGTTTTAGGAGGAAAGGACATTGTTGTTCAGGCAGGTTGGTTAAATGAGGATTTAACCCGATCCGATCCAAAAAACCTCAATTTTCCCAACCCTATCAAATAATAATAACCCTATCCAAATATTTTGTTCGAATCAAATTTTTCAAGATTATTCGGGTAAGGTCGGATTTTGCACACCCCTAATTAATGAGCTAATTAGCATAATAAAGGGCGAATGGGTCAAAATTAAAATATGAAAGGTTGTTAAAAATTTTACAAGGGGTGAAATTTCAAAATAAAGTTTCAAGAATGGGTAATTTTTTTTCTCACACGACACGACGTTGCATTAATCTCATATATCTAATTTGTGTTGGCTTAGCTTTAGAAAAATAATCACAAAATTAATGAAGTGAAACGCGTGTTTAGAGGCTCCTATGCATAATGACAATGACGACTGTACAGGAAAATGAGGAAGAAATGTTGAATCATAGCCTTATGTTAAGTCTTTTCATATCTTCATGCATAAATCAAATCAATAATTCATTATATATATATAATGAATTATTGATTTGATTTATGCATGAAGATATATATATATATATATATATATATATATATATATATATATATATATATATATATATATATATATATATATATATATATATAGATCTCATAATTTAATATATATTAATCGCCAAAAGTAACCTAAAAAGATTATTATTATTATTATTATTTTGAACCCTTCAAGTTCAAGATTTTGTTAGATATGTGTGTCGAATTTAAGAAAAGAAAATTACTTATTTTGTTTGAAGGGATTCATTATTTATTTCGTATCAATTCATCTTATGTAGTATATATTAATTTTTCATAAAAAGGTTTTGCTTATTACACAAACAAACTATTATCTTTTTTCCAATCTCGTTTGTGTAATGCGATATACATCCAATTATAAAAATTATAATATAAATATTTGATTAAAAATCATCCATTACCGGCATTGCACGTGTACGCACACCAGTCTCATCAAAAGAACAGGTCACTATTAGCATAAGAATTAAATATTTCACATTAAAAATTTACAGATAATTTCAGTAAAGTGGAAAATTTCAAAAGTACAAAAGCCGTATTGGAAAAATTCCATCGGTCCCATCAGGTTATTGTCATTAAAAATAACGTTATCAGTCAACCAAGTCAAGTCAAAAGATTTACCTTTACCACCCAAAAAGAATTATTTATTGCTTCTTATTGATTTTCTACACTGCAATTTCCGAGAGGTTTCACGAACTTTATCATCTTTTTAGCTAGAGCCTTCTTTGATTTAGGTTTAACATGCGCAACTGTCATTGCTTGTTCTACATTTGATTATTGATAATCATGAAAAAAAATATTTTTGATCCAATCAATCGATTCAATATCGTCTGACAAGATTTAAATTTCATTAACTAAAAAGACAAATCGTAACCTGAAAGATAGAATAAGAGAGCATAAAGTTCAAATGGACTGATGAGATAGCATGTCCTATCAATCAACTGATACAAGTTAACGCCCATATCTCTTACCTGCTAGGGATGATCACGGGGCGGGAAATCCTCATCCCCAGTGAGGATCCGTTCCGAATGAGGCGAAAAATCCCCAAAAAATTTTCCCGTGAGGACAAGAACGGGAAAAAAGTATTTTCCGACTTAGAATTCGGGGCGGGAACGAAAATTGTGATCCCCACCCCGAAATTTCTCCGCCCCTGAAATTTAAGTATTAAATTTAATTATATTTATATAATTTAGTTTTAAATTATATTTAATTTTAATTTTATCAATTGTTAAAATTTATATTAGTTTGATTTGTAATTGAATTTATATTTTTAATTATTAAATATTATATTTTTGTTATAATTATTTTTTTTAAAAAAATAAAAATATTTTTTATGCGGGGACGGGGATCCCTGCAAGGACGGGGATGAGGGGAATTTTTCCCCCGAAATACTTTCGATCCCCGCCCCGCCCCGCGATTATTCCTACTACCTGCTCCCTGTCACATCGCTGCTCACCTGCTCCAACTGCCAGTTATCACTCCCCACACACTCAAATGCCCCTCCTTTATCTCCTATAAATAGCCCAACAAACAGTGACGCTAGGTATTGAACATCTGAGATTCTCTCTCTAAATATTATCTCTAACTTAAGCTTCAGAGTGTTAATGTATGGTCTGACCGGACACTCCTTCTTGCAGGATCCAATCACCCGATTGGAAAAGATAGCTGCAGTTCTCTATTCTAGATAAAAAAATTTTACGCTTTATCATTTGATACTTTCATTGAGAGCCATGGCAGGTTCAAGATCCAATGAGTATATGGCTTTCGGAGATTATGATCGCAACAACCAAGCCAGATCTAAGCCCTCAGGGAGAAGAGAGAGATCTTCCAAATCACCTACTAGGGGCAATCTCCTTTCAGATTTTGATGATGTCGTTATGCGGCAGTCGGAAGATACCCATGTTACCCTCAGGGACATGCGCTTTGTCGAAATGATTAAAAAGGGAAAAATGCTCAAAAGTTCTGAAAGAGCTCACGAAATGGACTTCGTGGCCGAAGATTTCGGAGAAGGAGAAACAGGAGGATTTCCATAAATGATCCACAAGTTAATGACAACAGAACAACGGGGTCAGAACCCTAGGCAGGTACGACAAAGGAAAGGGGGCAATGTCCTCGAGCAGAGACTCTTTATATTATCCCCAATAGATCCTTCACCTCATCCATTGGGGATGATCTATCCTTCATGTGCACCGCCGAATCGCAGTTGCACGAAGGGACAGAGATATGAGTTCGTCTCAACAACCATGAGCAGGGAGGACAAGTGGGTTCAAGCAGAAACTCAAGCAATTTGGCTTGACGGGGTCCAAAAAAAGGCATGTTCAAGGAAACACCTACAGAAACACAGCCTCCCCATTTTGTAGGGATATCACAGAGTCTAAGCTACCTCCTATTTGGAGAGATGTGATAATGAATAGTATACAGGTAAAACTGACCCTGCCACTCATCTTGCAGAATATCTAACTAAAGTGCAGGTTTATACCTACGATAAAAAAATTGCCTATAGGATCTTCCCACCACTTTGGAAGGAGATTCCCTCAACTGGTTCAACGAGCTTCCCTAGAAATCAATCACCTCCTTCCAACAACTCAAAGAGCTTTTTGTCATACGATTTATTGTGCAGACACAGGCGTCGAAGTTAGTGAAAGATCTGTACAATCTTTACCAATGAATCGATAAAAGTTTTAGAGACTACATCGATAGATTCTAAGCCATGATGTCTGAGGTGAGGAACGTAAGCATGAAAATGGAAAATACTGCCTTAGCCGGAGGCACCATTGATCGGTCACTATTTGAGTCGATACAATAAGGCCACCAGTCAGCTTTTTTCGATCTAATGAAAAGAGTTAGACAGCACATTCAGCTGGACGATGCCTTGAGATCCAGCTGAGGAAGAAGGAACAACGTTATGGATAGACTCCAGTACCCAGATGGATGCTCCTTTAACCGAACTCCTGCATCCAAATGGATAGCAAGGAGCCCAAAAAGAGCCTCCACTTCTAGAAATATGGGAAAAAGAAAAGAGACCGAGTGGGTTAGATCCGATTGGGGTAGCGGTCAGTAAAATCAAACCTCACTCCGCTTAATACCAACCCAGCACAGGTATTGATGTAGATCAAGGAAAAGCATTGAAAGGTGAATTGGCCTAAGAAGCTGGAACGAGAGGAGCAAAAACACCTGGAACCAATAACAAGTATTGTAAGTTTCACAGAGATATAGGTCACACAACCGACCGAGTGTCACCGAGCTAAAAGAAGAAATTGAGCAACTCTTGCAAAGACGGTACCTCAAAAAAGTGTGTAGGTTCAACTAGAGGGGCAAGTCCCTGCAGACAGCTGGAAGGTCTTAAGAAGGATGATTCAACTCCAACGACGATGACGAGTGGAGAAATCTGAAGAATAAGGATCCTCATAGACCTTACGTTGGGGTTATAAATATGATCATCGGTAGGTCATCCTATGGAGAGGATCTCTCTAGAAAGAGAAAGGGGAAAGGTGTTTATATCTCCTAGACATCCGAGCAGCTAGCCCCAATCACCATATCTAGTGAAGGTGCACGAGATATAATGTTCTCCCATGAGAACGCTCTCGTCGTTAAGGCACGAATCAATAACTTTAATGTAAAGAGGATACTGGTGGATAATGATAGTGCAATCAATGTGCTCACTCTCCAAGCTTATAGGGCCATAGGGCTACCGATCGGAGAGCTTAAGCCAAATGCCACACCATTAATCGAACTCGGCAACGCTACCATCCCGATGGTGGGATCTGTTGAGCTATTTGCCAAGCTTGGCCAAAAAGCCCTCGCCCACAGCTGCAAGGTAATATTTATGGTTATTGACATGGTTTTTGCCTATAATGCCATTTTTAGCAGGCCTCCACTCTTTCAAACTGGAGCTGTCACCAGTATCCGGTACATGATGATGAAAATCCCAACCAAAGGAGGCATCGCCATTCTAAAAGGTGATCAGAAGTCATCCAAATAGGCCTACGTCACCATGATCAATCATCAGAAAGGGGCCATGATGGTGGAGTTGGGACTAGAGCGATCTGACCATATGGAGAGGCAGAGAATGGACCCCACGAAAGAAATCAAGACGAGGACACTGTCAAAAGGCATGAGTATTCAAATAGGCACCAACATGAGCGCAGAGGTTAAGGAGGCCATCATATAATTCTTGATGATCAATTAGGCATCTTTTGCCTGAAAGCCAGAAAAAATCCTCGAAATTGATCCTAATGTGATCACCCACAAATTTAATATGGATCTAGCCTAAAGCCGATCAGGTAGAAGTTACGAAGGCATGCATCTAATAGGAGAAAATTCATTTCTGAGGAGGTGGATAGACTTTTGAAAGTGGGTACCATCCGAAAGGTCGACTATCCGGAATGGCTCGCCAATGTCGTTCCAGTGAAAAAGAAGTCGAGAAAGTTATGGATGTGTGTAGACTTCATAGATCTTAACATGACATGTCCAAATGACAGCTATCCCCTGCCTAACATAGATCAGCTGGTAGACGCCACTATTGGCCACACCATCTACTCTCTCATCGATGCATATGTTGGATACCATCAAATTATGATGTGGTTGTTAGATCAGGAAAAGAACAGTTTCATCACAGATGATGACACCTTTTCCTACAAGGCCAAACCTTCTGCAAAGAGAGTATTGCCACATATCAGAGATTGATGAACGAAATCTTTCAAGATCAGATCGGGCAGAATGTGGAAGTCTAGATGGACGATATGATCGTCAGAAGCAAAAGCCCCGAAGAACATCCTGCCGATCTAGCAAAGGTTTTTAACACATTGAATAAGTTCTGGATGAAACTAAATCCTAAAAAATGCAATTTCGAGGTGCTCTCGGGAAAATTCCTAGGCTTTGTGATCTCCCAAAGAGGTATTGAAGCCAATCTTGATAAAATAAAGGCCATCTTGGAGATGTAACCTCCAAACAGTGTGAAAGATGTTCAAAAACTGAATGAAAGAATAACAGCCTCGGAAGATTCATCTCCTATTCGGCCAAACGGTGCACCCCCTTCTTCAAGAAGTTGAGGAAGAACGAAACTTTCAACTGGGGACCCGATTATCATCCATGTAGACTTGTTGTAGGGGTGGTGGTCGAGGTGGTGGGGTAACTTTTGTGCTTTTTTCTCCCCATTATTTGCTTTTTTTGAGCGAAAAGCTATTTATCCATGTACTTTTCTTCGAATAGGAAGTTATTTATCAATGTACTTTGTACTTAAATTTTTGAATGAATTTACTTCTTTGAATATCTCATATTTTACTTGTCTATCCATTAAACATGTTTAAAGGATTTAGTAGGACAAATATTGCTAAAAAATAAAGTGATCTGAGTGACACTTATCTTTGTGGAGATGCTGAGTTATTACAATCAGTTTGGCCATCTAACTATAACTCTTTCTGTTGTCATAGCGGAGTGCTCTTTTCAAGACCGCCTTTGATCATTATTTTAGAATTGGTAAAGTTTGGTTCATTGAGTCCTCGAGATGAATTGATGGATACATAATTCAGTCGACTTATAAATGTTGACCAAAAGTTCTACTTGATTGAATTGGCTTATGAGCGCTAAGACCATTGGGCCATTTTATGAGAGATGTGGATGTGAATTTGAGTGCCTGGAGTATGGCTAACAAGGTGTTAGGATAAGAGAGCGGCGACATGATGTGGGATAGGTTACAGGGATGGAGCTTTGCAGCGTGAAGGGATCAGGGGTCATCTAAATTCGATCAGACAACATTTGATTACCTTTCTATATTTACTTGTGCTGGGTCTTTCTATAGATGATTTTTAGGCTTTTGGGCTGAGACTTGCTCGGGCTCAAAGATAATCCAACCTTGCCTGGTATCGTTATTTTCTTGTATATTTTGGGGAGCGATGATGATTAATTACCCTTTATTGTCTCTTTAATTTTTGTGGCCTTTTATTATTATCATTTATTCCCTTTGATTCCCCATTTATGGGTCAATTCTTTGTCATTCTTGCTTATCTATTACTTTTTAGTTGCCTCATTTTCCTGCTTTCCCTATTGCTGCTAACATTATTTCTCCCATGGAGCCCCCTGATTATCTCTTACCCTATTTTGGTATTGCCATTTTAGTAAGACGAATGAATGGTTGATGGATTCCCTGCCTTGGCATCACTTATTGCATAGGTTGATGCATTCTCTAACTTTTGTTGCTTCCTTTGTCCTCATCTTCTCAGGTTGGGGTTGGACTCATTTCTTTTTTTGGGTCTTGATGTACCATAAGTGGGAGACATTTGCAACATTTTGGAGGATGGAAGAAAAAGTAGCGATGGAGAGTAGGCGAAGGGGTTGTATACTTTTCATGTAACATTTTTGATAAACTTTCAGCTCTTTCTTTGTTGCTTTTGATTTGCAATGTATGCATCAGTATGTACCAAATTGGTTGGAAAAGTGTCAGCTAAATAAGTACATACATCGATCTTTTAATCGAAATGATAACAAATTTCATTAACTTTTCGATCGGGATAAATTTTATCGATCTTTCGATCATAATACGGTAATAAATCTCATCGATTGAGATAAATTTTTTCGATCTTTTGATTGAAATATAATAATAAATTTCATTGATCCTTCAATAGGAATAATTTCCATCAACCTTTCGATCGGGATGAATTTCATCGATCTCTCTTTTTTGCATTTCGATTTTGGTGAGTCTTCATTTGGTGGATGTAGCTTGATTGCTTATTGGTTTAAATCATCATGGGGAGCTTTTAAAGGCCATCTTTGCCTTTTTCTCTTTTCCTATCTGATGTCTCTTCCATTTATTTTCATCCATAGGGTGTTGTATATGATGTTATTCTTTTTTAGAGTCTTTTTTTTCTATCCAACTTCTTCCTATTAGCCCTTCTAAACCGTCTAGGTTTGTAGAAGAGGTACCGTTACACATAAAGGAAGGTAAGACTTCCTCAATCATTCCAGGGGAAGGATGCCTTTAGGGCAACCTTTGGCTCTGTCACTAGGTTCTACCTAATTTATCTGGAGATAGGGAAGGGGACAACCGTTTCATCCCTCCCAAAGTGTTTCCCAGTAGGCTAATTCTGGAAGTCTCCTATTCCATTTGTATGATGGATCGAAAGGGGGGCATTCCACTTTCTTTTGATCCTGTGCACAGTCTTCCATTTTTATTCAGTCTTAGGATTTTACTTTTATTTTTTAGCCACTCGTGTAGTCTTAGAGACTAGAGTCAGGATATTTTGCCTTTCTTTTTACGGTATTCTATCTTTGCTGCACGATCTCTCATATAGTCTCAAAGATTTCCACGGGACCCAAGCATTTCTTCTTTCTTTCTGTAGTTATCAATCCACCTTTTTGCAGGTAGCATAGAAGCTGGACTTTTTTAGCTTAACTATTGGCTCTCAATTAAAGCATCAAATGGTAAATCATGATTTTTTATAAAGATAGAAGGCTTATCTATGTGGGAATGAACGAAAGACTTGATGACCAAGAAAGTGGATCTCGATCGGATTGGAATAGAAAGGAACTGCAAAAAAAGTATTTGCTCAACTGTGCTGGGTATTAACACTCCGATGCTTAAGTAGCGATGGGTGAGGAGATTTTTAGAGAGAATTCTTATATTTTGTTAAAGAAAGAAGAGTGTGTGTTTCTTAGAATAGAGCATGCTATTTATAGAGCTAAAAAGTTTTGAGCAGTATTCTTAAATAGTTATCCTATTCTGTGATAGGCATGGCCTATTTTTGTAGGCAATGACGATTGGATGGTGGCATGTATCATATTACGAAGAGGAGAAGGCAAAGTACAAAAGAAAAAGCGAAAGAAGACCGTTTATAAACACCGTTGAACATTAATGTGAGCACCATATGTCAAAATCCATTTAATCAAACCTAAAAATTGAAGCATCACAAAGGGAAATTGAACCACCAATATAGAAAATAAAGCATCACCTGACAAAAAGCAGGATTGTTTGATGATGAGACAAAATCCCCCTAAATTGACTCGAACAAACAAAAGTGGCATGATCCAATTGGAAAAGGCAAAAAGCCACAAGGCTACATCAATCGACCCTCAAAACAGCAAGGCAAATTGGCCATTCATGTGAGGTAAAACAATGATTCTCGAAAGCATAACTGATCCTCGAGTAATGGACTCAGGAAATGTAGTCAAGCGATCGAGGCAACCAGCACCCCCATTAGGTAACTTTGCTTCCCACTTGACCATTAATTTGCTTATCTGAAATTGCAAATATAGCAAACAAAGACGACTAAGAAGAGTTGCAACTTTCGACACCCACAAAGTTGATTAACCCCTGAAGGACAACACGGTAAAAATAACATCGTCAACCACCAAGTAAAGGGGCGAGAAGAACTAGCGACAACAGAAAGTGCCTCACCCTTTCAGGTAACTTTACATCACACCTCCAACTCATAGAAACTGAAAATAAGAAAATAAAGTGCGGGAACCCTCAATTAAGAAAAGGGGCATGTCCTCAAAATATTTGCTGAGTAGCAAAGCATCCGAAAGGGATATCGGCTAAACAGGTTAGAAAAGCAAACTTCGAGAAATGATCTATAGTTATCATTTGCAGGATAAAATTCCAAGAAAATTTCAACCTCATAAGGTTGATTATTTATTAATTTCAATCAATGACTTATCTCGATCGACGTATTATCCCAATCTCACAAGACTGATGATTTATTAATTTTGATCAATGACTTATCCCAATAGATTTATTATCCCAACCTCACATGGTTGATGATTTATTAATTTAAATCGATAATTTATTCCGATCGACGTATTATCCCAACCTCACAAGGCTGATGATTTATTAATTTCGATCTATGACTTATCTCGATAGACATTATCCCAACCTCACAAGGCTGATGATTTATTAATTCTGATAAATGATTTATCCCTATCAGTGTATTATCCCAGCCTCACAAGAATGATGATCTATTAATTTCGATTGATAACTTATCTAGATCCACGTATTATGCTAGCCTCTTAAGGTTGATTGTCTATTAATTTTGATCGATTACTTATCCCGATCGATGCATCTATCCCAGCCTCTTAAGGATGATGATTTATTAATTTCGATTGATGATTCATCCCGATCGATGCATCTATCCCAACCTCTTAAGGCTGATGATCTATCAATTTCGATTTTCGATTTATCCCCATCAATGCATTTATGCCAGTCTCGTAATACAAATGATTTACCAATTTCGATCGACGTACATTCTAATTGCAATAATTATAAAACTCAATCCTTCAACTGATGTTTTATCCTCTTGATCAATGATTGATGTAACTTAATCCCAATTCCCAAAATCTAAGACCCTATCGCTGATTGCAAAACGATCAAAGCATGTAACCCCAGACCTTGGATCTCTTGAGAAATGATCGAACTATTTAGAGGGGGACAAACACATGAAATAAAATTGGAGTTGTGAGGCCCAAGAGGCCTAGAGCCTAAAAAATTCCCACGGTAAGAGTCCCTAGAAGAATCCTACAAGCCGGATAGTCAAGCACAGCAGTCAAGGTCGTCCGGACGGATGTAACCTCTCCCTGACAGGCAAAAAGTAATCTGACACACGCCATCATCCAATTGCCATTGACTGCAAGAATAGGTCATGCTTGTCATATAATAGGCCAACTATTTAAGAATACTGCTCAAAACTTTTTCAGCTTTACAAATAGCAGATTCTATTTGAAGAAACACTCACTGTTTCCTCTTTAACAAAATATAAGCATTTTTTTTAGAAATCTTCTCATCCATTGCTAACTTAAGCATCAGAGTGTCAATACCCAACACAGTCGGACAAATACCTCTTTTTGCAGGTCGTTTCTATTTCAATCCGATCGAGATCCAACTCCTTGGCCATCAAGTCTCTCGTTCATTTTCATACGGATAAGCCCTTCGCCTTTATAAAAAATCGTGGTTTACCAATAATAATAATAATAATAATAATAGTTCGGATGATAAAATCAATAATATTTTTTTAAAAAAAAATCTGGTTATTGAATATATATATATATATATATATATATATATATATAAACTTTAAATCAAGTTTTTAATAGTTGCTATATGATGAGAAACCAGGCCATTATAATTTATTTTTTTGTTAAGTAGCTGATATCATTTAGATAGCCCAACTTTTTCTCCTTGTATTCACGGTATATACTTGTTTACTCACATGCAAAATCAGTACGTTGTCTTTTTCAGCTTTTTAACAAAATTGTCATTGACAATAATACTAAATCGATTACCAAAGAAATTGGAATCTGAATGCTTTGAGATTTCCTATTAAAATCACAAACAAAGACAAGTTAGGAGTCTTTGATTCCATGGCCGTCGGTCATCGGAATTTTTTTTAATTTACCTTTCCTATTCTTATCAAAATAAATAAAAAAATGACCACCTTTCTTTGTTTTTTTTTTAAAAAAAAATTGATGACTAGCAATATTTTTCTAAATTATCATATTATAATTAAATATTTGCTTAAAATTTTTCATGCATTTTAGAATAACGATTTAAAGTCTTGACTAATCTTTTAATTAATCAAACTTAAAATCTTTTGATCTCTAAATATGTAATTAAAGGAAATGCTTGGAATCTTTATTCATTTATATAGTAATTAGTCTTTTTATTTTTTATTTTTTTCAATTCGACTTAAATGACTAACGAATGGTAACATAAACATGCAAATTCATTTTTGGATTAGAATCCTCACATGTTTGGATGAATATAATATACAACATTTATGTGACCGTTACTAAAAAAAACAAGAGAAATAATTAATAAAGTTTTATCATCAACATAACTTTTAAATTAAAAAAAAAAAAGAGAGTGATCATTTAGCGGATAGTAACTTTGCAAACAATGAAAAACGTAAACTGTTCATAACAAAATTAAACAGGGAAAACAATAAGTTATAGTATGTATTCCTTTCATAAACTATTATTTCAGCATCGATTATTTTAACCAGATAAAGATAAAGAGTACTGGACTGGCCTTTCAAGAATCAAAATACAAAGTTGACTAATCAGTAATTAATAACTTAAGTTGATTCTTAATATTAAAGTCACTTGTTGCTACAAGCCAACGATATGGCCAGCAGATCGTATAGGGTGTGACCCATTTTTTTAAGAAAGGAAAGGTGCAGACCTAACCGAAACGATGATATTATTTTGTAAAGATTGAAAGCAATTAACAGAAACAATTAAACTTTTATATACAAAAAAAAAATTAGCAAAATTCACCGGTCCACACAATGTCAAGTCAAATCTTGTTATTTCTTATATAAACTCAAGTCTTTGTTTTGCATATGGAGAATTTGTGGCCAAGTTGTTTAAATCCATCTTTATTGATTGAATCTTATTGCCAATTAAAGACCAAAGACCCGTTGGAAATTTCAAAAATTACTTCTCAAACTCCACCATAATTGATAAATCTACACGGACCAAGACATGGATAGATAGGGGTTGCAATGGAGAAATAGCTTTTATCAACCACGTTTGTTTTCGGCTCTATTTTGCTTCCCATTGATATCCAAGCCCATTATGATTATAAAACCCTTTACGTAGCTCCTCCATGGATCTGGCATTTCCTCATTTCATCAAGTGAAAATACCAAAACAAAAGGGAGGGCCTCGAGCTCCAGGTATTTCTCAAATTTTGGGTTTTCTGCCAAGTCCAGGATAGCACACTCGCGATGGTCTGAAGAGATATTTGACTGCTAGCATAAAGAGAGAGAACGCAAAAAGATATTGATCGTTATGACAACTATCATTTTTATCATTTTAAGCAGTTGCAAATTGCAATCTCAATCCATAAAAGACCATTCAAACGTCTTGATTTCACAAGACAGGCATAAAAAGAAAAACCCAATAAGCGGTTTCTCCACCACTGACGTTCTTCTAAAACTTTTCAATGTCTTTATTCAAAATTGTAAACGTGCCTCTTGCAACCAAGGGTCAGAGGCCCACTTACTACACACTACTAATAAAATGACGATTTATGAGAGGCACGAGTAGGCGAGAGACTTCTCCTCAGACAGCTCCCCTGCTGTCAAGTCCAACTTCTTCCTTGAGAATTCATCAATGCTAAGTCCTGATCCACATCAAGATTCAAGAGTTCATAAAATTAAAAATTCAAACCAAAAAAGCTGAAATGCAATATCAAAAATGGAGATTATACAGCAAATGAATATCTTTTATGCGAAGCAAAACATTACTGGAAATCAAAAGGTTCCAACTTTAATTTACATAAATTCAAATCGTCACATAAATGTTATACAAATAAAATGGCCAATATATCTCTAGAGCCAATCACATGCTTCATATATTCAGATTTTGCCATGGAACATATATCAAATAGACAGAGCGTGCTCACTGAACATATGAGAAATTCAAAAACGTCAACTAAAGGAACAGACACCTTTTTCATAATAAGCATATAAGTTTGCTTTCTTAAAATTGCTTTTGGTTATCTAGTGATTGCATTTTGGTTCTAAAATAGCAAATAACCAATATGGAGGATTATTCTCCTTTGCAAATGAGAATTCATTTAATTGATTAACCGTATTCAGCTATAGACAGAAAACAAAAGTCCCGTGCATGCAAAAGAACAATAAAAAATTAAGTTATATCATGCACATGGGGATAATATTACAATGAGAAGATAGCATAATTAAATAACACCACGCATTAGCAGCAAACTTACCCTTAACAATTTTCCACTCTCCATTTTGGCATGTAACTGGAAAAGAATATATCAGTCCAGCTGGTACATTGTATGAACCATCAGAGTAAACCCCCATTGAAACCCAAGTGCCCTACACATTTAAGTCGAAGAAGTAAGGTCAACAGCTGTGCACACACAACAAAACTGAAGAACAATGAAGAAATTGTCCAACCTCAGGAGTTCCAAGAACCCAATCACGAATGTGGTCACAAGCAGAGCTAGCAGCAGATAATGCACTTGAAAGTTTTCTAGCTTTAATGATTGCAGCACCTCGTTGTTGGACTGTAGTGATGAATTCTCCACTCAACCTTCAAACAGACAAATAATCAACATAATGCTTCAAAATTTCATGACGTAACATAATACTTTATACAAAATATATCAATTCCAGTAAAATGTAAATAGCCACTATACCATGCATCATCCTTGACAAGCTCCTTGACAGGCTTTTCTCCGGATGGAGTTTTAACAGTAGCATGGTTCACATCAGGGTACTGGGTTGATGAATGGTTTCCCCAAATGATCACATTTTTAACATCAGAAACCTGAACGTTCAGTCTCTCTGAAATCTGACCAAGTGCCCTGTTATGATCCAGCCTTGTCAAGCAAGTGATGTTCTTCTCGGGGATAGATGGTGCAAACTCTTTTAGAATCAATGCGTTAGTGTTTGCAGGATTGGCAACAACAAGCACCTGGGAAACATTGGAAGTACCAACAGTAAGGACACATGTAAATTTTATATTCATATCCAGTTGATGTATTATAAATATAACTGGCAGCTTCTAAAGATCCAAATTCCAACTATCACGCCATATCATATAGTTTCCAAGATACTTCAAGCACTTGAAAATTCAAATAGGTCCAATTTTTCTCTATACCGTAAATTTATGCATTTGCTTTTCAATATACAGAGCAGAAAAACACAAAGTTCTAACTGCATATTTCTTATTTTAAACAAAAAATTGTAATCACCTTGCAGTTAGCAGCTGCGTGCTTCTCTAGGGCAGAAGCCTGAGACTTGTAAATGGACACGTTTTTAGACATAACATCTTTTCTCTCCATTCCTTCTTTCCTAGGGAAGCCACCAACCATGACTGCAATGTTTACCCCAGTGCACGCTTCAACGGCATCAGTTGTAGCAACAACACCTGATACATTTCAATGTTGGGTCAGATATAATATTATGCGTTTGTTTCCTCAGACATCTGAAATCTGAATCAGCAGCCATAAAAATGAAGCTCGCAAAACTTCTGAAGTTCTGTAAATGAGAGGAGCAGATACCTTTAAGAAGGGGAAAAGCAGCATCCACCAACTCCATCTTCACACCATTCAATGCCTCCGCTGCAGGTGGGATATCAAGCATATGGAGGATGACAGGTTGGTCAGGACCAAGCATCACCCCCCTAGCAATCATGGGAACAAGGGCATATCCAATTTGTCCTGCAAATCAATTAAACATCTGTCATTTTTCTCAAACGAAAACAGCAAATGCAACTCTTTTCATCTTACATTGAGATTACAAACAAAAGTGACCGACATTGCCCACTAAATAAAAAGTATGACACCAGTTAATGGTGTGCCTTTAAAATGTTATAGATAACACGCCTTCTCAACAACATAGCCGCATATGTAAGGAGAGCTTAGTTTAGATTGAGACGAAAATTTCAAAATCTAAGATTCAAATAAGCAGAAAGGACAGTCCTCTTGTGCTACGAACGCCACAAAAATGCATGGGCTAAACCCATCAAACGCCAAAAACTAAGACTAAAACCACCTCGCTGAAATACATTAACAAAATATAATTTCACAAGTATTCTAACATCAGATAACCAAAATATCACTAATCTTTCACATTCATAAAAAGTGATAAAACCGTAAACCAGAGTGGTTGCTCCCTTAAATCAATCATAGATCTGTTCAACCTAAGGACAATTAATCGGATCATAAAATAAAAACTTAAAACAGAACTAAAATATTTTCCGCAAGGCTATCCAGAACAGAGTTTCTAATTTTAAATCAGAGTTAAAATTTTTCAACCGACAATAATCTATTCAACCAGTCATGTTCCAGTATCAACCCCAAAAACACAGTAGATCTAGTCAAAATTTCGAATTCAAGCTAACTGACAGCCGAAAAAAAGATCAACAATTGATCTGACAGTTAAAACTGAAAATGATAATTATTTCCTGTGTATTGACGTACCTGCGGCACCAGTAACAAGAACGCGAACTGGATCCTTGGCCATTGATAGACACCAAGAGAAATCAAACAGAATTAGCAGCAAGGCGAAGTTAGAGCAGAGGGCAGAAATGGGATCGGGAATAGAGGACAAAGTGGTGGTATTTATCAGGTGATAGTGATGCCAATTGCCAAGGGATAAAGCTATACAAACGACGGCGTATAGAACTTTGGGATTGGGAATGGGACCATGGTATTGGCTATATCGGCTTGCGTAGGTGTGACGCATAATACCGTTGAGATTTTATGGAAATTGGTGACATGAAATGATGACACGAATCAAGCTTGACCGGTAATTAAATTAATCCAGTGGTGGTTAGCTAACAATAGTTCTCAATTGTCCGAATTCTCTACCCATGAGTCAAATTAGGCCACGCTACCCTCACTAATTATAACCAATTTTTTGAAACTCGATCCAAAAATCGATTCAATTTACCACCTGAATTATAAATTAATTAATTTAATCGAATCGATTCAAAATTTTTATTATTTTTTTTAAATATAATTATTTACAAAAAATTAAATATATAATATATAAAAATACATTCAAATATCTATTAATTATCAAATATTAATATAAAATATTAATTTTAAATTCTATAAATTTTATAAATATAAAAATCAAATAAATTACCTTAAATAATAAATATTTAAATAAATTCATATAATATCAAAAATAAACATTTAAATAAATTCATTTACCATATGTACAACTTACTGCAAGTTCCGTGAATAAATGTAATTAATAATACTGAATAATGCAAAAAAATATAATTTTATACAAAAATATTTTACAAGCTTGATTGAATTGGGAACATTTTTTTGAATAATGTATTTTTAATAATTATTTACAATTTTAGTATGTATCAGAAATTATTTACGAAATTGAAATTTTTTTCTGAAATCGCTGTACTGTATAGGCGATTTCAGATATGGGACCTACAGTTAGAATCTGAAAATTTTTTCTGAAATTGCTGTACAGTATAATGATAGTCTGAAATTACTGTACTGTGCAGCGATTTCAAACAAATATAATAATAATAATAATAATAATTTTTGTTTGAAAGATTATTTTAATAGTTTATATGACTAGAAGAACAAAAATGTCAATCTCTATAGATTCTAAAGGACAACTACGAATCCCTATTAGTCAAAAATTACAGCTACACATTTCTTAAAATAATTAAACAAACATTTTTTAATAAAACGACAACGTGGTAACTCTTTGTCCTAGGAAACCAATACCTTTCCTTCTTTCTTACTTTTTTAGATATATATGTATTTATTTTTAATATATTTATGTAGACAATAGTTGCTTGCTTATAAAATCAAACCAAATTATAAATTTTTACTATTTAAAATAATCATTTTTAACGAGTCTGCTAGATATCAATATAAATTAATAAAATTAATATATATACTTTTAATAACGATTGAATTATAAAAAATATTTTCAAATTAAGCTCTAAGATTAGGTTTATTATTTGAAACAAGAATCCAATAATAAGAAGATAAATAGTTCAAAAATTTGGAATAAATATTCAGACAGTATTATTATTTTTACATTAACTAACATTCGTATTCTGAAATAATACTAATATTTGTATTCAGAAAAAATTATTATTATATTTGTTTTAAACCGCTGCACAGTACAACGCAGTACAGCGGTTTCAGAGTCTAAAATCGTTATACTGTGCAGCGATTTCAGAAGAAATTTTTAGATTTTGATTGTGGATCTCATGTCTGAAACGCTATATAGTACAATGGTTTCAGAAAAATTCTTAATTTCGTAAATAGTTTTTGACACACATCAAAATTACAAATAATTATTAAAAATAAATTATTCAAAAAAATGTCCCATTGAATTGGGAAAAAATTAAAATTTCATTAATTATAATAAGAAAAATAAATCAAATTATATAAATCTATAATTTTTCAACCACACGTATGAGATATAATAAAATAAGCAAATTATTTTTTAATTTTTAATTTTTTTTTTGAAAAATTTTTAAAATTCAACCTGGTTCAACCCGATTTTTTCGGTTCAACCTGAGTTTTTCCTGTTTAATTCGAGTTTTTTTTTTCATTTTTTGAGTTTTATGTTGGATCAATCTAATTTTTTTATTGAGTTACGGTCTAATATGTTCGATCACCTAGATCAAATCGAATTTCAAAACATTGATTAGAACTCTCCCACCTTTTTTTTTTACCACCGTTAAAATTTGATGTGATAATACTAGGATAGTGCATCTGCGCATGGATACACAGCAGGTACGAAATTAGCATTCTCATCACTTTAGTTTTTACTAGTTTTGATGTTTTTGCGGCTAGGAGCCATTTTTCCTTTTCGTGACAAAACCAATGGCTCGTATCGTGCTGATTACACCAAGAATTTATGACTTTTTCTTGCCGTTATTTTGGTTGTTCATTACCTGCATAATTAATTTAATTCAAACTGAATTGGAAACCAACAAGCTATAGGATTTCGATACATTAAAATCTACGAAGTTGTATTTTATTATGCTAGTAAAACATTAATTACATAAGATTTACTCACTCCGTTCTTTTTTATTAATTACTTTTATTATTTTCGCCAAAATTAAGAAATAATAAGTAGACTTAGATTTAGTATTAAATTATGTGATCAATACTAAATTATCAAATCTGATTAGTTCTAACTTTATTTAGAAAGAAAAATAAACTGAAAAAGCAAATTAAATTATATTGAAAGT
This sequence comes from Excoecaria agallocha, assembly GCA_037975025.1. Taxonomy (NCBI): domain Eukaryota; kingdom Viridiplantae; phylum Streptophyta; class Magnoliopsida; order Malpighiales; family Euphorbiaceae; genus Excoecaria; species Excoecaria agallocha. The sequence continues at coordinate 539,885 of JBBPFJ010000026.1, forward strand.
TTAAAAGTAACAGATAAATAAAATATGGATTTCACTCAAAAGTGACGGATAAAAAAGAACGAAGAAAGCATCTATGAACATAAAGATTTGGCAATTAATAATTAGGATCCGCACGATAGTTAGTGTAAATATAATTAGTTTATTTATTAATACCGGTTACGTATATTAGTTAGTTGATCACGTATTCTCTTCTTATATATAAACTCCTCTTCTGTCCTATAGTTACACACTGTTTTTTCTGATTTAAGAAGATCTTTCATTCTTCTTTTCTTCTACCTTTGTTCGTGGTATCAGAAGTTTCAGATCTACGGTTTGTTCATCCCTAATCTTTCTTTGCTTATTACTAGTTTCTTGCAAGAATTTCTTTGATGAATTTCTTCAGCTTAGTTTCTTTTCCTTCAATTAGTTGCCTCATTCATTATTCTTTTTGACTTTCGTTCTTTTAATAATCGTTTTTTGATATGGCGAATCCTCCAACTGCAAAAAAATGTTATGCAACCTAATCAAGTGGATACTCCAAGATTCAGTTTGGTTACCGCTCCACCTGCAGGGAGTAACTACCTTACCTAGAGTACGACAATACAAATCTCTTTGGGTGCTCAGAATAAATTGGGATTTATTGATGGTACTGTTGTGAAACCTGTTGAAACTAGTCCTGACTTATTGAAAAGACTAATTATATGGTGAGATTTTGGATTCTTGGATCTTTATCCAAGGAGCTTGCTAAAAACTTCCTTTATTACTCTACTGCAAAGGCCCTTTAGGATCTGTTGGCTGAGAGAATTAGTGACAGTAATGGTCATAGGACTTATCAAATTCAGAGGCAGATAAATGCTATTGAGCAGGGCAATGATGATTTGAATGTATATTATACAAAGCTTTTCAGGCTTTGGGAAGATTTGAACATATTAAAGCTTTTGCCATTTTGTGATTGTGGTAAATGTACTTTTCATGTGAATAAAAAATTGACTGAAATTGATTTATCAAACAAACTCATCCAGTTTCTAATGTGCTTGAATGATTTTATAAGGCAGTTACGAACTAGATCTTGATGCTTGAATCACTACCTTATGTTAACAAGGCTTATTCTATGATTAGAACCATTGAGTCACAAAGAGAGGTTCATAAGAAATTTAGAGATCCATTAGAACACAATGCTATGATGGTTAAAGATTCTGATAGATCAAAGACATAAAATAAGAGACATCACTAAGAAAGAGGACAGGTTTTGTGAACATTGCAAAAATACCGATCATATAAGGGACTCTTGCTCCAAGCTTCATGGCTATCCAGATTGGTGGAAGAATCTGAAAAAGAAAAAGGATGTGACTACTAATAGAGCTCATGTGAACATAGCAAACAATCCTATTGAGGTTGAATAAGGTAACATGAATGACAAGAAACAACCATGGATTGCTGAGCTGATCAAGTAAAAGATGTCGAAGTATATGAAAGGCAAACAATGGTAGAAAACTATGTTAATTTTGCATAAATTGTTGAATATGCTGGTATAGCACAATCATCACCATCTAATAGAGTTGGGAAACCAAAATTTTGCCTTTCATATTGATGTTGAAGAAGGTAACATGAATGACACGCAACAAAAATGGATTGTTGAGCTAAGCAAGTAAAAGATGTCAAAGTATATGAAAGGCAAACAAATGGTAGGGAACTATGTTAATTTTGCACAAATTGCTGAATATTCAGGTATAACACAATCATCACTATCTAATAAAGCTGGGAAACCAAATTTTTGGACGATAAATATAGGAGCTTCCAATCACATTTGTGGTAATTTTTAACTTTTTTCAAAGCTATATATTCCCTCATTGCAAATTGTTGTTCATTTGCTAGATGGAAGTACTAAACCTGCTACACAGTTGGGAACTATACAATTAATTACATACCTCGTTAACACTTGTGTCTTATACTTACCTACTTTCAATCATAACTTACTTTCTGTAAACAAACAGTTGTGAACCAATATAGCCTTTTCTCTCTTCTTAACTGACATCTGCATTTAGTAGGACCTGATGAGTGAAAAGGTCCCTACAGTGGGGAGAGTATCTGGAATCTCTACATAGTAGATCATCCATTTTTTTCATATGCCTTGGTGAATTAGGAAATTGGTTGTATTTCTAGCTTGTTCACTAAAATTGCTTATAATCCTACAGTCATATGTTTTTCTCGGTCTAGCAAGTTATTTTGTAATGTTCAGACTGACCTTTGTAATAATGTTGACTTCATGAATAAAGATGGAAACTCTTTCTCTCTTTGGCATTCTCGATTGGGGCATCCAAATGATTTAGTATCACAACATTTATCTTTTCCATTACCTACTACTCGCATATCTAAACCTTGCCTAATATGTCATATAGCCAAACAAACCAGATTACCTTTCCCAATTAGTTCCATACATACTACAACAGTGTTTAAACTGCTACACATGGATATTTGGAGCCCATACAAAGATGTTACTCTGAAAGGGGTAAGTTATTTTCTAACAATTATTGATGATTTTAGCAGATGTGTGTGGATATTTCTTATGCAACACAAAAGTTAGATATCTATCCTACTGAAATGGTTTATTGCCATGGTGCAAAACCAATTCAACACTATTGTGAAATGTATTAGAAGTGACAGTGGAGCTAAATTTCTTGGTAATGCTACTCAGGAGATGTTGATAGAGCTTGGCGTTGTTCATTAAAGAAGCTGCAATTATACACCTTGGCAAAATGGAGTGGTAGAGGGAAAGCATAGGCATCTTTTACAAGTTGTCAGGAACTTGTTATTTTAGTCATTTGCAATCATTAAATTTTGGGGTGAGGCACTACTATAAGCCACATATGTCATAAACAAATTACCTACCAAGTTGCTATCATGGAAAACTCATTTCCATGTCCTATATGACATATCTCCTGATTATGCAAAGATGAGAACTTTTGGTTGCTTAGCATATGCTTTGGATACATAGCCTAAAAAGGATAAATTCAGTCCTAGAGCTGTTCTTTGTATGTTTTTGGGGCATCATGTAGGGATGAAGGGAGACAAGTTGTATGATTTGCAGTTTCATAAGGTGTTTATCAGCAAAGATGTGATTTTTCATGAAAACATTTTCCTTTTTCAGTCCTCTACCATATTACCAACCATACCACATTCTATTGCATCCTCTTCACCTTCTCTTCCTATTTTTGTTCCTAATGAAATTGACAGTCATAGCTCACCATAAAATGCATTTGTTATTGATTCAATGAATGATAAAGTTGCACCAGTTCAACATAGAAGGGAAAATAGATCTAGAAGACCTCCCATCTGGCTTACCGATTTCGTCTCTAACGCGACTGCACCATCTCTAATTCCATTGCCTACACATGCTTCATCTTCTGAGCATAGAGTTCCTTCTCATCCTTTTACACTTCATTCTTATTTTTCTAATCAGCATGTGACATTCATGGCCAATCTTCAACATATTGTTAAATCTAAGTCTTATTATGAAGCCAAGTCAAATCCACAGTGGGTTACAGCTATGCAAATAGAATTGGATGCACTAGAAGCTAATCAGACTTGGGATTTCATAAGTTTTCCTAAAGAAAAGAAACCCATAGGCTCTAAATGTTTATATAAGTTTAAGCTAAAACTAGATGCAAGTATAGAGAGATTTAAAGCCAGACTAGTAGCTAAAGGCTATAATCAAGTGGATTAGGTGGATTATGTTGATGTTTTTTCACCTGTAGCCAAAACGGTAACAGTGAGGGTAATCATTGCTCTTGTTACTTCTAAAGGTTAGCCTCTTTATCAACTAGATATTAATAATGCTTTTCTTCATAGTTTTATTGATGGGGAGTTATACATGACTCCACCTGAAGGTTACAAAAAGGCCAAACCAGAAGAAGTTTATCGATTAACAAAGTCTCTTTATAGACTTAAGCAGGCATCTAGGCAATGAAATACTGAGTTCACTTCTCAGTTACATCAGTTTGGTTTTCAACAGTCACAAGCAGATAATTATCTTTTTACTTACACTAATATTGCTATCTTTGTTGCTCTGATAGTTTACGTTGATTATGTACTCATTACTGGTAATTTTGAAGAGTTTATTTTCCTTGTTAAGGCTAAACTAGATATTTAGTCTTTACTATTAAAGACCTTGGTTTTGTAAAATATTTTCTGGATTTGGAGATAGCTAGATCTGATGCAGGGATATATATAAGTTAATTAAAGTACATACTTGACTTGATAAATGAAGCTGGTATGTTGGGGGCTACGGCTGCTTCCACTCCTTTACCAAAGAATTTTTCTTTGACAGCAGAAGGTGGGAGCTTACTTGAAAATTCTACGTCTTATAGATAATTGGTTGGAAGATTGCTTTATTTGAATTTTTCTAGGCCTGATATCACTCATTCTTTCCATCTGCTAAGTCAATTTGTCTAAGTTCTAATAGAAACACATTGGCAGGCGGCATTGCATTTACCGAAGTATTTGAAGAGTAGTCCTGCTACTGGATTATTCTATTCATCTAACAATGCTTTTAAGCTGGAAGCATACCGTGATGCTGATTGGGTAGCATGTCATGATACTCGAAGGTTTATTTCTGGTTATTGTATTTTTCTCGATTTAGCTCTAATCTCTTAGAAATCCAAGAAACAGAATACTGTATCCAGGTCATCTGTAGAGGCTGAATACTGGAGTCTTATTTCTATTGTGTGTGAAATTCAGTGGCTTACTTATCTACTGAATGATCTCAAAGTTGCTTTTTCACTTCCTATCAAGCTGTGGTGTGACAATCAAGCAGCCATACATATTACATAAAATCCAGTGTTTCATGAATGAACAAAACAATTGGAAAATTGTTTGCCACTGGTGAGAGAGAAGTATAAATGTGGTTTAATCAATCTCTTGCATGTTCCTTTGCAGCATCAGCTTGCTTATATTTTCACAAAGTCCCTCTCTGCCCCTGTTTTCCAACGTTTAGTGTCCAAGTTGGGTTTGTTTCAGCTTCAGCTTGCACAAGCTCCAACTTGAGGGGGAAATGTAAATATAATTATTTTATTTATTAATATTGATCACGTGTATTATTTAATTGATTAGGTTTTCTCTTCCTATATGTAAACTCCTCTTTTGTACTGTAGGTAGACATTCTATTTTTTCCAGATTAAGAAGATCTTTCATTCTTATTTTCTTTTACATTTGTTCAATTAGCACTCAATGATAAATCGCGAGTCTTTATTTTCATTTCTTCTAATATTTATACATGTATTATATGCCTCACTTTTATGTAAAAAAAGTTAACGATTTTAATAAGAACTACTCTAACAAAGATTTTGAGATTTCATTAAGTTGAAGCAAAAGTAGAGAAGATAAATGACGGAGGGAATTCCTCAATTCATGCAAAAATATCAACTGGTTCTTATGCAATTTTAGATTAAAAGACCATCTGTCACTGCTAAATAATAAACTAAAATCCCAGCAGTCCCTTGGAACATATACAATAGAGACTCAAAGTGAGACCCTCGTTCCTCGTGTCAGAAGTGGAACGTCGCCATTTCTTATTTCCCATAGGAAGGAATCGGTTCCATTTCCTTTCAAAAAAATTGACACATGGCATCCACTGATAATTATATAATTATAGATTAAAAAATATGAATTATTTATTTCTTTGTTTAATTGAAACTTAACATTGTTTTTTGTTTACATACTAATACTCCATCATTCTTGATAAGACGTGAAAACCTTTATCTAAAAAGAGAAAGAGAGAGCTGACTGGGTTATGCCGATCAAATGTTCGGATCCTACAAGAAAGAGTGACTGGTCGGATCAGGCGTAAACACTCCGAAACTCAAGTTAATAGCTTTCTAGAGAAAAAATTCTTAGAGAAAGAGTCTCAGGAATTTAATACCTAGAGACGATGTGCATTGGGCTATTTATAGAAGGTAAAGAAAGTGCAATTGAGTACTTGGAGCGTGATAACTGGCGATTGGAGTAGGTGAGCAGCGAAGTGACAGGGAGTAGGTATAAAAGGTATGGACGCTAACTTGTGTCGGCGGACTGATAGAATATGCTGTCTCATCAGTCTGATCGTATTTTGCGTGCTCCTTGTTCTATCTTCCAGCTCACGCCTGATGCGCCTTGTTCTATCTTTCAGCTCACGCCTGATGCTCCTTGTTTTATCTTCCAGCTCACGCCTGATGCTCCTTGTTAATGAGCTTTGGGCCTTACCAAATGTTATTGGACCGACTGTCTGAGTCTAGAAATATTTTTTCCGTGGTTATCAATTCTCAAAATCTTTTTACACAAAATCTAATTCTCTCTCATTCTAAAAAAATTATAAACATTTAACTATAATAGAATTGTGTTTTTATTTATCGACATTTAATTTTCAATTAAAATGGTTACAAATATTTAAGTATTAAAATGTTTTATCCAATCCAATTATTTGCAATTTTATTTATTAAAATTATTTTTTTAAAAGTTAGAAAAATTTAAATATCATACTTTTTTTTGTCCAAATTGAAAATTAATTTGCATAATATGAAATTATTATAATAATTATTTGATAAATATGTTAATTATTTTTTAATAATATAAGGCCATAAGTGAAATTCAAAAGTGGAGCAGGGTATCCCACAATTTATGTAATGTGGCATTAAGTGGATCATGTACAAATGGAATTGGCAACCTTAAAATGTTCCTTGCATTGAACATGCTATTACAGCCGTCTCTACTCTCTAGTCCAGTATAAAAAAACGCACCGTCCTTCAATTTGTTGATGACTTTGTCGCAATTTGATTCCGCAATCACGTTGGTAAAACACCAGAATCCGGCTAGGTGAAGGCCATATGTCATGGCTAAAGCTTCCCAAATTTAGGGGTCTATGTTGATTATTGGTATATGAAAGTCTGCATGATTTAACAAATTTAGTAAGCTGCGGACTGGATTTAACTACTGAGAAAGTAAATCTCTTTTAACATTAATTTTTTTATTCATTAAATTCGAATTTAAAATATTATTTAAAAGATGGCTTACTATTTAATCAATTAATATTATTTATTTCCGTTTTATATTTAATGTGCCAGTAGTAAAATTAAGTTCAATCTATGAATTTGACCAAATCCGTCTATAAAATAACCCTTATTCAATTTAAATCCGTCTAACCTGATCTATTTGTCATCTACAATTAAATTTCTTCTAATATTATTATATTGAGATAAAAAAGATCATTAGGTGAGCATTTTATCAAATTTTTTATATAAGCATTTTACTAAGCCATTATTTTACAAAAGATATTCAATTAATTTATTAATTGATAAAAGTATTTATTAAGACAAGTGATATGAATGAAAACGTTATATTTGCATAATAATAATTTTTGTAATTTATTTTACATATCTATATTTTATTGATTTGATATATTACGCATTCAATTGAAGTAAGAATTTTATTAAATAAATGATGCATTCTACACATAATTACGCATATAAAAATTTAACATGGTTGGGTCTAATCTGCTTAATTTTAATTTGAGATGGGATTACCATGCCTTATGGGGTTTTTACATAAATACCGCAAAAAAATAAAAAAAAAAAATTCGTTAATACACTCACACTTGTTACCTTTCTTAAATACCAATTTTTAAATTATTTCTTTTATAACTGCAATTTTTAAAATCTTACTTTTCAAAAATGCCCCACGTTCCAAAATGCTATTGAATTGAAGATTAACAAGAAGTTTCCTTATGGAAGTGTGGTCATTGAAGCGTGACAGAGGAAGAGAGGAGAGAGTGGGAGCGGAAAAATCCAAAACCCGCATAGGTTTATGCAGAAATATTACCACAAGGGCGATTTCTTCCAGAATGAGAGGGTGATGACCATGCTGCCACTACCGGAACAGATAATATTTATCACCGTGATTTCTCTTCGCCAAATGGAGAAGATAAAATGGATAAATCCATATTACCCAAGGTCATGCAAGTCAAGCACTTTGGCCGCAGTGGAAGAACCAAGTGGACACATCTTGTTAATGAGGACACAACTGATTGGAACAATCCGTAAGTTTACTTCACCATTCTAATTTTTAATTTGTTGTTCTTTTTCTTCTTTAAGAAATCATCCTATGATTTTGTCATTTGCTCCTCCGAATTAAAATAATTTTTTTTTATTTTAGTCTTTTTGGAGTTATTGCTGTCCATAATTTGGTTCACATATGGTACTTTGCATTTTCCCAATGCTAATGTCTAATTTTTGTTTTAACCAGTGTACATTAAACATGTATTATAACTGTGAGTAAATTAGAGTCATAAAATCTAATTGGAAGTGCTTAATGGAAACCTCTACCACCATATTTGAAGTCATTGTGCATTTAAAAATTAAAGTTAAAATCAGTGGCACATATTTTGTTTATACAGTTATTAGCACTAGGGTAATTTGCACCTGTCGTACTATGACTTTCAATACCTTTTTTTTCATGCTTTTTTTGATGGAATATATATCTATAGCTATTAACACTGGCATGGCAATAATAGCATATCTCTTGTGTTAATTTGTTCAATGCTTTCTATGATGGATTATGTATAACATGCATTTATTAACACAAATATCGCAATAATGGCATATCTGCTAGTTTTATCATGTTTCCTTAATTGAGTATATATCAGTAGTGAAGAAAGTAGATGATTTATGATTATCTTTTTATCCTATATAGTGTATTAGATTTTATTAAATTGAATATAATATATTAAAATTTTTTAATACTAAGTATACTATATTTAGTTTGAGAAAAAACTGAATATAGTGTATTAGGATTGTTAAAAGTGAATACAATATAATTAAATTATTTATATATTCATATTTTTTTAGCTTTAAACAAAAATTAAATATAGCGTATTAGGTTTTATTAAACTAAATACAGTGTGTTAAATTTTGGCAAAAGTGAATACACTATATTTAGTTTGAGAAAAAACTGAATATAATGTATTAGGTTTGTCAAAATTGAATAAATATAATTAAATTGATTATATATTCATATTTTTTTAGGTTTAAGTAAAAATTTAATATAGTTTATTATGTTATATTAAATTGAATACAATTTATTAAGTTTTAGGTTTGTCAAAAGTAAATACAATATAATTGAATTGCTTATATATTCATATTTTTTTAACTTTAAGAAAAAATTTGATAGATTGTATTAGATTTTATTAAACTAAATACAGTGTTTTAAATTTTGAGAAAAATGAATACACTATATTTAATTTGAGCAAAAACTGAATATAGTATTTTGGGTTTGTCAAAAGTGAATACAATGTAATTAAATTACTTATATATTCATATTTTTTAGGTTTAAGCAAAAATTGAATATAGTATATTAGATTTTATTAAACTGAATACAATTTATTAAGTTTAGGCAAAATTGAATATACTATATTTAGTTTGAGAAAAAACTGAATATAGTGTGTTAGGTTTGTTAAAAGTGAATATAATGTAGTTAAAGTGCTTATTTATTAATATTTTTAGTTTTCAGCAAAAATTGAATATAGTGTATTAGGTTTTATTAAATTGAATACAGTGTATTAAGTTTTGGCAAAACTGAATACACTATATTTAGTTCCAACAAAAATTGAATTTAGTGTATTAGATTTGTTAAAAGTGATTGAAAATATATAATATGAGTTTTAGAGCTGAATCAACTCTGAATTTTGTGGTGCTTTTACAAGTTTGAAAAGTTGAGTTTTAAAAAATTATCATGGGTGGAGTTATAAATCAAAATGGCCGCATTTGAACGTGAAATTAATGAACAGTGTGTATTTCGTATGCAAATGTATTTGTCAGTTACAGTCTCTAGAAGAAGGGAAAAAAAAGGGAACATCCATCCAACAGTTTGTGCCTTTTATGGTGCTTAAATGTTCTTCACTTTATATATTTATTTTGTCTTATGATTGAAAATTTTGATTGTAGCTCTTGGTGGCATCTTGGAGTTTTTATTTTCTGTTCACCGTAACCAATCAATCTACATTTGTTTTTGTTTTTGTTAATAGTGTGACTTTGATGCTGTTGAGGGTTCCCTTTAAGATAATTGATGATATTATGTGCAGTTATATTCAAATGGCTTCTTCATCTTTCTTTCTTTTTTTATTTTTTTTATTTTTTTTATTTTTATCTCCTTCTTACTGGGTTGCCATATGAATGCAGATGAGCCTCCAGCAGAGGAGAAGAGGCTTGCTACTTGGGGGACTGATGTTCCTGACGGCTTGGTGCTTGACCAGAATCTTCTAGCTAAGGCCCTCAAGAAGGTAAAACTGGAAATCTCGCATTCCCGTGACTAATAAATGTTTTGTTTTATTGCAGAGTTTTATTCAGTCGGCAACTTGCCTTAAATTTGTTTACTTGACTGGCAATGCAACGCTTCTATGTTTTCTTTTGAAGTCTTACTCAAGGGCCGGTATATTTTTTTGGTAGGGGGATGAAGAAATAAGGAAGAGAAGGACAAAAGGAAGCGCAAATATAATGTTAAATGGAACGAAGAGGTACGATTCATCATTTCGGCAGGGTGATAAATGTTGCCAATGTTCTCAATTTGCTGTTTGAATATGTTTCTAAATTAATGTTGCCCAAAATTATAGGTTACTGCTGAGGAGATGGAGGCATATCGGATGAAAAAGATACATCATGATGATCCCATGAAGGATTTTCTCACTAAATGACCGAATAAACTTAGGGCAGCATGTTATTCTTGCATTCGTGAATCACTAATACTGATGTGTAATTGTTTAATTTTTTTTATATTTTTTTTCAGTTGGATGCTCCGATCTCAACATGCTTAGTAAGCATCAAGTCAATCAACTACGTGAGAACATTGCTTAGAGGGGGCTGTTATAAAGTGATGTCTATATATCTGGCATCATTTTCTTTTGTACATGTGTGCTAATTAAACGGACAGTAATCTAATATTGCTATTGTTTCCCAGTTTGTTACTATAAAAAACTCAATATGATAATGGATCTAGATGCAGCAACTGTTTCTCTCCTACCTCCGAATTTTTAACGAATGATATCAAAAGGAACGCCAAAATATAACCTATTTAATCACAATATAAATGCATCTCGGAATACACAATGCCTTGGGAGAAAATTTATTTCAAAACTACAAAAAACTAATACCTTGTACCTTCTATGAACATGAGGAGAAATAAAACATCTATAAGAATTGGAACCATCTTCTGGTATGCAGGAGAGGTTGATAAAGCGACAAATATCGGAAGGGTTCAAAATGGTATATAATACAATGGAAAAAAACCAACCATTAATTCTTAGTAAGATTGAAATGAAAAACTTGCATAAATTTAGAAGTTACAAAACTCGTGCCGAGATGATGATATGTAAATTTTCCGATAGTTAAAAAGATGACAGTATTTGACCATGTATATGGAGAGAAAAAAGAATTTATACATTTCAGAAAGGAAAAATCTTTTACTTTCGCTGTATGACTTTTTAAATAATATAAGAACTATTTGCCGAAATTATTAAAAGTACTTTTATTTATGAAAAACCTTTTTGAATTAGAAGAAGCCACCCCATGTTATTAGGACGTGCTACTCCAAATTTGACAAAGTAAATGTTGTTTAAAATTCTTCGAAGTAAGAAGCACTTATGATCTTATAATCGAAGATAAAATGTCCTAGTTATGCTTATTTTTTAGTGAAATAAGTACTAAAATATATCTTATAAAATCTTGCTTTGCGTCTTCAACAATTCGCCGAATTTTTATTCCTTGCATAAATTCGACTCTATACATGTGCCTCACAAAAATTCTCTAACACGCTTTTTGCATATTTTGTTAGTCTATTAGAATTTTCATCAAAGTCCAGGGTATATTTGAGCCAAATAAAAAAGTTCAGTGGTATATATATATATATATATATATATATATATATAATGGCATATTTCAGATATTTTAGCAAGTTTAAAGGCAAATTTGAGCTTTAACCAAAATTCATTGTCAAGCAATGATGATGCCATTTTTCTGATAAAAAAATAAATTATGATGAAATTTTGTTAATTAAATATGTGAATTTATTTTAAATATTATTTTTATTTTGTTACTTAAGCATATAAAGACACAGATAGGTAGATAAGTAGACTATGGAAAAATAATATTATCAATTTGATGAGTATAATTTATGTCCTCTTGACCCACAAAGCAAAGCAAAATTAAGATTGAAAAATAAAAGAAAAAGTAAGAGAAAGAATTAAAGTATAATATTATTTTGTAGCTTGCACCATATGAATATAAATGGACTATTATTGTATAGTTCAAGAAAATCAATACATGAAAATTCTCACACGAATAGTCTTCACAAAATCACACCTTCTGTTAATTAATCGTGGGAAAACAAAACCTAAACTTTCTAATTAATTGTCAATCCGAACAACCATTTTAATTTTTTCTTTGTTAAATTCACACTTCAAACATATATCTATTTGGAAAAAATATTTTTTTTCCTAGAAAAGGAGAGAAAAAAATGAATTAAACTAATTTAATTAGCTAGGTACCTCTAGCCAACATCTCCTTAAATTCAACAATAGATTTCTCCTTCTGAAGCTTAATCTCTTGACGAAACTTGGATATAAACTCCTCAGCTCTATCATCAACTGGTCGCAATTGTGGAGATTTAGCGACAACTTCTCTCCATGCATCTTCGATGCTATACAATATCTTCTCTTTCCCCTTATTCTCTTCTTCTCTACCCTTATCTCTGCTACTGCTACTACACGGTTCCTCTGGAGCAGGGCAATGCTTGCGCTGCACGGATGATCCACCTGTCTCTAAAGGGTAAAGTTGATCTATGTAAATGGGTGAAAAGTTTGCTTGACGAGTCTTGTTTTCGGTGTAACAGTATCGGTATTGGTGCGTGTTATAACGATGGTTACGGCGGCGATAAGGCTGTGTTGTTAAGGAACGTTTGTTGAAGAAGTGAAAATAATGGAAAGAGCAATAAGAGAGGAAGCGATCGGAGTTTGTTTTGATGACATTGATGGCTTTAGAAAAGCTTAAGCTATGGAGTTTTGACTCCAGTTTTTTAACCAAGCTTTTCCACGCCTTCTTTGCAGGTCGGAGCTTGTTTTTGAGGCTTGAATGAGACATCAAGTTCTGGTTTTTCTTATGAACAAAAATTGCCTTTTCATTAAGGAGACATATGGCTGGTTTGATCTTAGGTTTCATATATATTAATTATTTTAGGTATTTGATTACTTATTAGTGGGTCGAAAATGTCCTCCGTCGTTTCATGATATTGACAAGAATGCCATTGCTTTTTCAAAGAAGCTGTTCTTTGCTGGTTTAGGATGGCAATAATAAAGGCGAACTAAATAATTCAAATAATTTATCCAAAATAATAATAATTAATTGGGAACACTGATTCTTTGGTTGAAGAGGTTGATAATATCTTTGACACGATTTTAGATTAATTTTAGGAAAATGATATAAAAATGCCACTCGTTTTGTTAAAAAAATCCTAAAATGTTTATATCATCTATTTTGAAGCAAAAATATCCTTCTAATGTAATAAAAATTGATAAGAAAATACTTTTATAAGTAATTGTCGTAAGGGGTTGAAATGTTGTTGACATGTGACATTAATAACATATTTTTTTCAAATCAATAAATAAATTTTAATAAATAAAATCGAAAAATATTAAAAAGTAATTTATTTTGCCATGTATCAATGTCATTTTAGTATCATATCAGTGGCATATACCATTATTATTAATTTAAAATTGATGAAAGTTATTTACGAAGATATTTTTGTACTAGTTTTCCTTATATCGGTGATATTTTAACTTCAAAATAACCGATATAGACATATTAATATACTGGAGGAGAAAAGTTATTCTTATATTTTTTTCCTTAATGTTATATGTAGCAATTTGGCTATTAATTTGAATTATGAGAAAAATTTATAAATCGTTTTTGGATAGTTTAGATTTATTTCTTCATTTAGGAAAAACAAAACCTCATGGTAAGGAGCCATAATTATTACTTTCGGCAAACTTGGGTCCTAAGTTTCTGATAAGTGGGGAAAAAGAAAAGCAAAGTCGTCGTCAATGCCGCTCCACCATTTGTGGGCTCCAATTTTATTTTTATGTTTATATTCATTTTTTATATAACTAATTAAGGGTCGTATACTCCAACTCCAAAACAACATTTAAAGAGTTGGTATTGGATTGTATTACCAATAAAACATTTGTAAATTTTAAATGGAAATATAAAGAACATTGCAGTCAATGCCACGCTAATAAAGACAACATACTATAAATATAATCATTCGGTGGTTGTTTTGTAGACAAAGAATTAGACGACATAATTTAGCCTATATAAATTATGTGTGTAGGTTGGTGCATGTGCATATGGGCTATGGTTGGTACATCATAGACAGGATGAAATTTGTACTAATTAAATACAAATATCATATTTTAATTTGATCAATTTGTCATTTGTTAACAACCATGTTATAATAAATCTGCAAACACATCATAATTTGTACTGATAAATCTGCAGTTGATAAATTATAATGTTAAACATACATTAATTAATATATAAATCTAAATTTCAATCACGAGTTGTATACGTGTAGCATTTATATACCCATTTATTTCTCAAAAAATAAAAAAACTTTTCTGATTTCACCTTAAAGCTACACTTCTTTATTTCTTTTTATTTAACTTTCCTTTTAATTGCTATCGGCAACCACCAACAATAAATTCTGATTGTGCTACTTGTTCTGCCAGTTTTGAGGGACCTCACTCCTAAAGATATATATGTATACATAGCTGGGAGATCACATCTAAAGTGAAGATTGGACCCCCCAAAAAAAAAGAAAAAAGAAATGTCTGTTTTACAAGACATATTAAAGTTCCACGATACCATGTGATGATCAACACAGTACAGTGCGTACATGTCTGTTTTTTTTTTTCTGATTCCTTTCCAACTTGGAAAGCTAGGCATTTGCTTTGTCTTTTTATTTACATTAAAAATTAAAAGCAATGCCTATTACGTATTATCTGTCAAGCTTTGCTAGCTTTTATACACCTAAGACTTGCTAAGAAACCTATAAAACCAGGATCTTTAAAGTTGAAATTCCTATACATATGCAATCTTTTGATGCTTTGGCCTTACAAGTTGGGTTTTTACTTTCTAGATATATCATATTTTGCTCAACAAAAGGGGTTTTCTTAATTTTATTATTGGACTCATCGCGAAATGTACATATTTCGGCTGCAAATAGAGTAGACCCATAAAACCAACACATGACCGATCAAGCCCAATGGTATTCTACCCATATATGGAGCCCAATCTCATTCTGAATCCGAAAATTGAGCCGAAGCATTGTTAATTATTTTTTCATATACAGCAAAGTCTAATTGGGTTGGTCCACAAATTTTCATTTGACCTAATTTAGACAACATTTTCAAGAATTCCGGATTACATGCTCACTCATCTTAATAGTTTGAAACTACCTTAATAGAACATATGTAAAGCTGTTACTACCACAAAGATATATAAGGTACGTATGTTGAAATTCTTACATTCTCTTTCTTCTTTTCCAACTTTGACAACCCATTAAACGGACGTGAATTAAACTAGGTACGCCAGGGGAACTAATTCTACTGCTAAGTTACTTTGTTAGCACTTATCAATTGGTGCGATTGGGGTGATTTGTGTGTAAACTCACTAGGCCCAAGCCACAATTGTGGACTGAATACCTTCCCAATTAGCTTAAATGAGTCGAGAGGCTCAGGACCACAATGGACCATCCAACTCACCAACTCACAATTCATGGTTAACCAAGCCCAAGCCTTGAGCCAGCTGCACCCACAACTCAACTGGTCGTTACTGATCCTCAAGCTACCTATATCTTACTTGCCTGCCCTGAACAGCTTTGTCGTGGCGATTAGGCCAAGAAGACTTCTTTATTTGAATGCAATATTAAGAGAGTCAAAGCATATAATTAGAAAACCCCACTGGACTCTTATCGAACTCTTTGTAGGCAAAAGAAATATCTGCATTTTATTCCTATCAGATGTTGCGTTTTATTAGCGGAGAACATAACAAATGCTCAGAAAAACACTAACCCACTAGCGACATCATAAAAGAAAAAAAAAATGCAATACGTCCTTCCAAGTCGCTGTATCTTAACAACACACAGCTTGACATAGAGTAATTACTTGACGCAATTAAATGTGGTGAATGAATGGCAAAAGAAATTAAAATGTTGTATTTATTGGCACTAATTTGATAAACTCAAAGCTTGTAACGATATGAACTTCCATTGATCTCCCACACGAAAACGAAAATATACATAAAGAGTAGTCCATGGTGTTGGGGTACAACCCAAGTCCCATGTCCCACATCCCACATTGGAAAATTAAGGGAGAAACATCTTGAATATAATTGTGTCCACCTAACTCCATTAGTATGAAACTTTTTGGGAGGAACCCAAAAACAAATCCGTACGAACTTGGCCCAAAACGGACAATATCATACTAATGTGAAGTTGAGGGGATGTTTGGCGGTCCCCAACAAATGGTATCAGAGCCTCGTTGGAATTTATTGTTGATCTCTTCAACATGAACACTAATGGAGCAAGCCAACAACAGTCCATGATACCGATTTTCAAAGGAGAAAATTATGAGTTCTGGAGCATTAAAATGAAGATTCTTTTCAGGTCACAAGAGTTATGGGAGATCGTAGAAGATGGCATGCCGGACACTCCAGATGCAGATCGAATGAGGGAACTCAAGAAGAAAGATGCCAAGTCTCTGTTCTTCATTCAGCAAGGGCTACATGACACGATTTTCAGTAGAGTTACAGCTGCTCAAATAGCCCAAGAAGCATGAGAAAGTGTACAAAATGAATACCAAGGCACAAGCAAAGTCAGGGCAGTTAAATTGCAGACCTTAAGAAGGAAATTTGAGATGCTATTAATGGCTCATGATGAAATAATACAAGAGTATATGTCAAGAGCCATGATAGTTGTGAACCAAATGCGAATGCTTGGAGAAAAAAGCTCGGATGAAACAGTTGTGTGTAAGCTTTTCCAAAGTATGCCATCCAGATTTGACCACATTGTTGTAGCCATTGAGGAATCAAAGGACTTCTCTTTCCTAACAATTGATGCATTAATGGGGTCGCTACTTGCTCATAAAGATATAATAAATAGAAGTGGTGACAAAGGTGAAGAAAAAGCTTTCCAAGTTAGCTACAATGCTAGACAAGGAGGTCATGGATCATGCAGAGGATTTGGAAGAAGTGAAAACCAAGGAAGAGGAAGAGGGAAAGGAACACTAGAGACGAGAAAGTGTTATAATTGCAACAAAGTTGGACATTTGGCAAGGGATTGCAGACTGAGAGTGAATCAAGCATAATACGCTGAGCAAATTGAGGATGACGAAGAGCAGAAAAGCTACCTATTCATGGCAATTACAGATGACAATCAACGCAAGAAATCCACTTGGTACATCGATAGTGGCTGCTCCAATCACATGACAGGTATAAGAAGCATGTTCAAAGACTTGGATGAAAAGCACAGAAGGATGATCAGTCTTGGCAATAATTACAAAATTCAAGTGGAAGGCAAGGGCACTATTCAGATTTAGACCAATGGAGGCATGACCAAACTAATTTAAGATGTACTATATGCACCCCAACTAGCATATAATCTACTAAGTTTAGGTCAGTTGTTACAATCTGGTTTTAGTGTTCAATTTGATGATAATACTTGTGTCGTTTATGACAAAAGCAGTAGGGAAGAAGTGGTACGGGTACCCATGACAGAGAACTTTATGTTCCCATTTGAGGTTACTAAAATAAAGCAAAGTAGTCCATCAACAAGAAACAATGCAACGCTATGACATAAATGCCTTGTTTGAAGGAGCTATTAGACTCAAGCATGGTTCAGGGACTTTCTCGAATTAATGAAGTACATAAGAAGTGTGAGGAATGCATCTATGCAAAGCACAGTAGAAAGCCATTTCCCAAAGAAGGCGCCTGGAGAGCATCCGAACTCCTAAAGCTGGTGAATATGGATCTTTATGGACCGATGAACACAACTTCACTCGGTGGAAGTAAGTATTTCATACTAATCATCGATGATTTTAGTCGGATGTGTTGGATTAGATGTCTTAAACTAAAGTCAAAATCTTTTGAGACATTTAAAATATATAAGGCACAAGTTGAAAAGCAAAGTGGCAAGTTGATCAAGGCAATAAGGTCAGATAGAGGTGGAGAGTTTTTGTCAACAGAATTTAATCAGTTCTATGAGAAAGAAGGCATCAGGAGAGAACTAATAGCCCTTTACACACCAGAACAGAACGTCGTTGTGAAGAGGAAGAACAGAATGATGGTAGAAATGGCGAGAGGGCTGCTGAAAACCAAAGGAGTGCCAAATTTCTATTGGGCAGAAGCTGTAACTGTGGTAGTGTATATATTACCCTTGTCACCTACCAATCATTACTTGGAAATACACCTTTCAAAGTTTGGCATGGGTATAAACCATCTGTGGAGCATTTGAGAATTTTTGGATGCGTGGCATATGCATTTAAAAATTCTCACGATAAGAAAAAACTTGACGACAAGTCAAAAAAATGTGTGTTCATCGGATACAGTACTGAGAGCAAAGCCTATAGGCTATATAATCCAGTTACTAAGAAAATTTTCATTAGCAGGAATGTGAAGTTCAATAAAGATGAATGATAGAATTGGGAAGAAAAGCAGAAACAACACGCATTCCAGCCTGAGAAGGAAGAATCAGCAGCTGGGTATCAGACAGGAAGCCCAACTGAAAGCCCAAGCAGCAGAGGAGTTACATCATCAAAAAGCCCAGGAGTTCCAACAGGCCCAGTTAACAACGTTGAAAATGAAAGCACAGAAGAAACCTCAATAAGAAAAACAAGGTTACTCAGTGATATATATGAATTTTACACTTTTGCGTTATTCACTGCTGAACCCACAACATATGAAGAAGCAGCAGAGCAAAAAGAATGGGAGGAGGCTATAAATGAAGAGATAGATGCCATCGAAAGGAATCACACCTGGGAGTTGACAACTTTTCCACACGGGAAGCGTGTGATTGGACTGAAGTGGATCTTCAAAACCAAATACCACGCAGATGGCACAACTCATAAACATAAGGCAAGGCTTGTAGCTAAGGAATACTCGTAAATTCCAGGGATCGATGTAGGAGAAACTTGTTCTCCTGTGGCCAGATTTGAGACTATCAGATTGGTGTTGGCTGTAGCAGCATACAAGGGATGGAAAGTGCACCAATTTGACGTGAAATCAACATTTCTTAACGGTGAGCTGAATGAGGAGGTGTATGTTACACAGCCAGATGGATATATCAAGGAAAATGAAGAAAAAAAGGTGTACATGCTGCACAAAGCACTATATAGGCTAAAATAGGCCCCAAGAGTATGGTACCTGAAAATTCATGAATACTTCTCACAGTATGGATTTACAAGGAGCAGCAGTGAGCCAACTTTATATGTGAAGAAAGAAGGAGCTGATGTACTAATTGTGTGTTTATATGTAGATGACATGATATATTACGGTTCCAATGATGTAGTTGTACACAGGTTCAGGGAGGCTATGAAGAGCAAGTTCAAAATGACTGACTTGGGCCTTTTGCACTATTTCCTTGGAGTTAAGGTGCAACAAAGGAAGGAAGGAATTTTCATTTCTCAGAAAAAGTACGCTGAAGATCTCTTAAAAAGAACAGGAATGCAGAAACGTAAGCCAAGCACTACGCCTATGAATGTGAATGAGAAGTTGCAGGCTGAAGATGGATCGGAGAAAATAAATGAGAAGATGTACAGAAGTGTGGTAGGTGGACTGATTTATCTGACATATACTCGGCCAGATATTACTTTTTCGGTTGGAGTAGTGTCTAGATTTATGCATAATCCTACCAAGCATCATATGGAAACGGTAAAAAGGGTCCTAAGATATATTGCAGGAACAACTAATCTTGGAGTGCTATACAACCACGGAACTGAGTTAAGGTTAATGGGATTTGCTAAAAAATAAGGAGCAAAGTTGGAGCTTATGGGATATACTAATAGCGACTGGCTAGGGTGCGTTGATGATAGAAGAAGCACATCTGGTTACTATTTTTCTTTTGGTTCAGGAGCTGTGACATGGAACTCAAAGAAACAGACTACAGTGGCTTTGTCAACATGTGAAGCCGAATATATAGCAGGGACAGAAGCAGAGTGTGAAGCAGTATGGTTGAGAAAATTGATGGCTGAGCTAGGACATGAACAGACCGAAGCAACAATAATCAAGTGTGATAGCATCTCTGCTATAGCACTTAGCAAGAATCCTATGTTTCATGGCAGGACCAAGCACATCGAAATCAAACATCACTTTCTGAGAGAGTTAGTAACCAAGCAAGAAGTGAGGCTATAGTATTGTGACACTGAAGAACAGGTTGCTGATATTTTAACTAAAGCACTACCTGGTGGGAAGTTTGTGTGTCTGAGAAAGAAGTTGGGTCTAATTGAGTTTGAATCAAGGAAGGATGTTGAGGATTGATTCAATCTCAGCGACCGAGTCTTTAGAAAGTAAGTAATTGGTTTTTAGAAGTCCTATTCTTCAGCAAAAATAACGGTTGCCGATTATGCAGCTAACGTACTTGTATTTTTGTCTATTTAAAGAATTCCTTTGTATTCGTTTTTTCATGAGTTAAAAAATAATAGAAAGCCATCTTTATTCAGCTCAAAATTACATTCATCTTATAATTGTGTGTGTGAGTACTGTGTGTTGTTTGCTTCTGATTAAACTAATATTTCCAACATTTTTTGTTTGGGACCGCCAAACATCCCCTCAATTCCACATTAGTATGATATTGTCCGCTTTGGACCAAGCTCATACGGATTTATTTTTGGGTTCCTTCCAAAGAGTCTCATACTAATGGAGTTGGGTGGATACACTTATATTCAAGGTGTTTCTTCCTTAATTTTTTAATGTGGGATATGGAACTTGGGTTGTACCCCAACAATCCTCCCCTCAAACCAAGGACCGCACAACATGTGGCCTTTTTTCCAACGATAATCCACTGATTCGACGGATCAAATGAATTATCACTCGAGGGCAGGACATAAGCTGTGAGAGGTTCTCGGTACGTTCTCGCGATTGGAGATTCGTGTTTGATACCTTGTATCAAAATGATACATACAAAGCCTAGATTTTAAAGGAACCAAAACTAGAGCTCCTGCCCATTAAGGCTTATTTACCAAAACTCTAATTAATACGTAGATAGATACCCACAACTGCCTTTTCCTCGCTCCCTTGCTATTGCAAATCGCAAAGTTTAGTTTAGTTTTGACTTTTCATTACTCACTGGCTTTTATTTTTGACTTTTCATTACTCACCGACTCCACATACTGTGAGGACCAAGACCCAGGACTGAAGATTGTGACTTCCTGCCTGTTCTCCTTCACCCTCCTGGCTTCCTCCCTTGAGATCTAGTAAGCGTTTGCTACAACTTCGTCAGGCATGGCCCTCATCGCCGATACCCTACCCGCAAGTTGGCTGATTTTCGCATTGTCGTTAGTCTTGAATGATACCCATGATAATCCTTCGTTGCTTGCCCTCTTCACCACCACAAAGTTTTGTGGGATTGTTAGAATTTGACCTTCCTGAACTTGCCCATCAAACACTGTCTGTCCATTGTCATCTACGATCTGGACCCGACCACTTCCTCTTGTGAAGTAGCTTATGGTGTGGCAATTCATGTTCCAGTGTGGTGCCATTATAGCATTCTGCACATATTTATATACAAATGTTTATCATTCATAAGAAAGATTCAATTTTTGTTTAGTTATATTCGTGTAATAATTTAATACTTACGCCATAGAGGACACCCTTCTGGACACCGAGTCAGAGGTTCCTGAGGACGGGGAGGACAAGGCTATTAAGGTTATTAACATGGCCGGCGTGAGGGTTGAAGATGTCAGCGCTGGATGGGTCGTTGATGTTGTGTTTGAGCCTGGCTGTGCAGAAAGTTTCCTCAACCCCGTTAATGCTTCCTACTTCTCTTCTTTCGAATGATCTCTCTGTTTCTTCTTCTCTTTCGCGTCGTTCTTCTTCTTGGCTTCTGCGTGGGATTACCAATTCAAGATCACGCTCAGCTCTAACTATTATGTCTCTGTAATAGTTTTCACTCTTTAGGCTTCTTGCGAGGTCGGTATCGATATTGAAAGCAGCAGCTAACATCTCCTCGTTCAATCCTGCAAATATATTTCTACATGTTTCCTGTGCGCCTCTTGGCACTCTTCTGCTTCTTCTGCTTCTGCTTCTGCTTCTGGTCTCTCTCTCGCTTGATCTCTGGCTTTGTATTTCCCGTTGAGGGTTACCAGCCAGGAAGAAATCCTGAAATTTAATTGCAAACCAAAGTTACAAATATATATATATTGTACTTAAAGTTAAATCACGCTAATAATATAATATAAGCTTATTAATTAATTTGGATGTTAATTTGTTACTCTGTGGTTCTGATCTAGCTGATTGGCAGGATTGCTAGTGTCGATGATTTGGACAAGAACAAGAGGAGTATTCCTATCGTTATAAATCCATTGAGCTACTCCAGCTGTCAATACCAGAACATCACCTTCCCTTAATTGTCGAACTTTCTGGTGTTGATCCGATTGTCTTTCCCCTCTTTCTGCACCACTAACGCCAAACTCCGATGGTGTCTGATATGTCTCCGGACAACCTGGGATCACAGCTCCCTGAACGCCATTTCCTGCATACAAAACAGTTTCAATAATGTTTATATTGCGGGGTCTTATATGTATACCACAAATAATAAAGGAAAAACTTAAGTTGACATGCCTTGAACAACATAGATAAGCTTAGGTCCGTTAACATATTGGGGCAGCAATAACCCTCTTTCTTCAATAGTATGGCGCATAGCTACAACACCAGCGCATTCGAATTGTTCGTCATTCTCGTCCCAGATTTCAGTGACACCAGCCTCTGATTGAACCCTGCGAGGTGGCTCAACTGCATTTATGCGGTTGAGTCGGCACTCTTCCTGCTTTGATCGTTGTAGTCGATGTTCCCTTGGCTGCATCTGACTTTGGCCTGTTGCTACTCGCCCTATTTGAGAAACACTGCCATGGAAGAGAATTAGAAAGCAGAGACTAAGAGAAAGCAAAGAACAGTAACCAATTTCGTGTGTGTTAAGAAGAGCAGAGGATCCGATGTTGAGAAAGAGAGTGATAAGGTTGGAATTTATAGAGGAGATTTTGGATTCAGCTATTGGGACGTGGCAAATCGTGTTGATGAATTTGTGTTAAAATCTTTTCTGCATGGAGGTTTGTCTTGGAGTGTTGCATGGCTTCTAAACTCTTTCTTGCTTACACATATATTTTGAGCCAGAGACTACGTGTCGATGAGGATCATCTTCCATGCATGAGAGATCCAATTAACCGTGAGTTATCCTTTTACACAGCCTAGGTATGTAATTTATTAGATAACAGATTTTATTGATTTATTTACTGAGGGTAAGGGTTTCGTTATTAGGCTTGTGAACTGTTGGGGAAACTACTCTATTTCGGTAGTTCTGTTTTACTTCTTATATTGTAATGTTTGTAATTATCGTCTTATAATGTAATTAACTGCTAATGTAAATTATACAGTTTCACATGTAATATCAGCACTATAAATACTAAGTGCTGGATACATTTTACCCAAGTGAAAATACAATTAACTCCAATCATTTTCCTATTCTCTCATATTTTACATG
The DNA here is from genome assembly GCA_037975025.1 of Excoecaria agallocha. NCBI lineage: Eukaryota > Viridiplantae > Streptophyta > Magnoliopsida > Malpighiales > Euphorbiaceae > Excoecaria > Excoecaria agallocha. Next base: position 563,681 of record JBBPFJ010000026.1, read on the forward strand.
GTATCAGAGCCATTCCTTCGCTCCCTCTAGGCATGGTGAATTCTGTTATTCCTTTTACTTCCTCTACCACGTCCTCTATTGTTTCTTCAAGTCACTCATTTTCTATCAAACTAAATACTAAAAATTACCTAGCCTGGAAAACACAGTTTATTATCATTCTTAATTATCAAAATCTACATGATATCATTGATGGGTCTTCCTCTCCACAAAAAAAAAACCATTCCCTCCACTGCTGAAGCCACAAACCAAATTCCCAATCCTGCATATGCAACATGGTTCAAAAAGGATCAAATGCTCCTCTCATGCTCCTCTCTTGGTTTTTCTCCTCTTGTTGAAAACATATTTCCATGTCATTGGGCTCACATCTTCACTTGAAGTATGAATAACACTTGAAAATTCCATTGGTTCAATCTCCTAGAATCAACAACTTCAACTCCATATTGAACTTCAAAAACTATAAAAATAATGACATCTCTATCTCTTAATATTTACAAAAAGCAAAAGGCCTCTCTGATGAACTTAAAGTTGCTGGTAAGCCACCACTACAAAAAAATTTTGAAATAGCAATGAAATTTATTTCCTCAAATTCTGTTGTTAAAATCGATGGAAGTTTTTAGTTTTAGCAACGGAAATAAAAAATGATTGTCTTCCATTACTAAAAATGGAGGGAACTTTTAACGTCAAAATTTTACGATGGAATTTAGCAACGGAATACTAAATAAGGGACCAGCATGAGTTTGCAACGAAAATTACCAACGGAAATTAATTTCGTTGTCAAAATAACAACGGAATGTGTTTTCGATTGCTAAAATAGCAAAAATAGCAACAGAATGTATTTTTTGTTGCTATTTTAGCAACGAATAAAATATTTGGTTGCTATTTTAATTTTTGCCCTAGGTATAAATTGTTTCCTGCCTCGCTGTTTTGCTTCTTACTCCCTTGCCCTCTCCCTCCCCCTTTCGTCCTCGATATCGGTGCCTCCCCTCTCCCATGCCTCTGCCTCGATCTCGGCAGCTTCATTTTCTCATTTAATAAAATCATCTCTTTGCTTATTTTCTTTCTGTTTATGGGGAAACATCAGCAAATTTCAGGCAGTTATTCTTAGGTCATATCTCTGGTGAGCCACCGATGTCCACTTCTACTCGTTACTCCAGTGAGATTGGAGAAGCTCCAAACTTCCGTAGGTGAAAGAGCATGGTCCACGCTCCGACAGTCGATAAGCTCTCTCTTTTATCTCATAGTTGCTACTATTATGTAAGCGTTCTCGTTCTATCATATAATCTCCAAATAAAATGGGATTTTAAAACTTTAGATTCCTTATTCTTAACTGTGCATTTAATTTCTTTGCTAGATGTCTTTTTTTATTATTTTGTGACACACGAAAAACCTAATTGTTGAAGTTAACTTGAGTTCCCAATAGCAATCAACATGTGAAGGAAGATGAAATAGGGATTCCTATCCAAGATAAGCTAGTGAGGAGAAGGAGATTGGTAAGTCTTAACTATTTTCTTGTGTTTCTTGACTATTCAGGGAATGGCTCGATGTTGAATTTTCTTAACTATTTTCTTCACAGTGCACTACACTGGAACTTCACAATGGATCATTTTTTTTTTGGCAGCAACTCAAGTCTCTGCGTCTCTCCCCCTCTCAATTCGCGGTATTGCTATTTTCACACTTCTTAAAAACATTTATTTTTGCTTTCTGCTTGTCTTACAATTCCACGTTTTTCTTTTTTTATTGTTAATTAATTATACCATGTTGTAGATGCTTGTGTTGTTAGCTTAGCAAGAACCCATGCCTTTGCTCGATTACCCACATCAGTTTTTTTCCCAATTAGAACAATCTTCGCCTCTGGCTTTCCTCTCTGTAAGTTACCTATCATTTTTTGCTCTTTGTATTTCTCTTGTTAATGTGAAATCCTATGCCTTTTTTATGGTAAATTGTTGTTACTACAATTTGTTAGATGAAATTAATTAGAATGTAGTTAACAGTAATGGCGCCACTTCTCCATCATCAAAGGTGCTACAGTTTCTTCTTCACTCGTTCCTTTTCTCTTTCTTTAAATCGAAGGTTTCCTTCTCCCTCTCCAGTGACCGACAATGGCATTTAGTGACATGATCGGCACCGATGAGATCCCAATGGTGAGATAATCACCCCGGTGTCCACTGCTTCACCCCACCCATCGGTAAACAGGAGATTGAAGTTAAGGATGCCTAAATCTTTTGATGCAGATCCTGATCAAACGGTAAGGGGTATGAGCGCATGCCTACCAAAAATATGTCCTTGACGTGATGAGCTTCACACCGGCAGCATCGGTAAATCTCCGGCGAGCTCAGTAACTGATCTAAATGAGGAAAGCATAGAAAATCGACTCTAATCGATACTTGACTACCAAATTTATTCCTGAAAATTTTATTAAATTAATTTTGAATTTTTGTAAGCATTGTTTGATTTCCTTGAGAATTAAATGTTTGTTTTTTGTGTTTTTAATTTGTTTAGTATAGTTGTTAGCATGTATAGGTGTTAAAAATTGCTTCTAATGTTGCTACATGATGGAGAGTGATGAATGTAAGGCATAACAAGAAACCCAGAAACTAAAGCATAATGTATTGAGGACAACCTGTTAACTGAATTTACCTTTATCTTAGTTATTAAGATTATCTATTGGAGAAATTAGAGAATTTTAAGTATACCGATAAAACAAAAAAAATTGAGAACCGTCCAAATCAAAGGTCTATAGATATTATCGCACAGTAAAATAGCCTAATGAAATTTATAGAATCAGCGTTATACCTTAAGAAAAATTAAGTAAATTGGGTAGAATCTTATGAGTTAAAAGAACTTAACAGGAATGATAATTGATTGATAATTATGTTTTAAGATTAGACTAACTTAAAAATGGGATTAATAATTACAAATGATGATTTAAAGGTTTGAGAATTCCAAAGTCGGCATCAAGACCCTGATATAGAAATGTGAGAACCTTATGAGGTGAGCAAGTTAAAATGGCTTATGGTGCACAATAGTGGGTATGAATGTAATAAACGAAATGTCATGTTTAAGAACTAGTTAATTGAATGCTAAATGGAATTGAATATGTGATGAATTTTAATTTTAGAATTATGATTTGAATTTTCTTTAATTAGCATATATTAATTGGGTAAATTCTTAAGGTTTTGATTTTCAAGCTAAATTGTTTGAAGGCTTGATAAATATGTTTGGATAACTTTAAAATTTTGTTATAATAATAATTAATTATAAAAGAGTAAAATTTTCTTATGAATTGAAGTTGTAAATTACTAATTGAAAGTCAGACGGATAGACTAAGGTGATTTAATTAAAATATAAAAGGTAAACTGTAAAGGTGGTATATAACATAAGTACTGCAAGTTATGATTTGATAAATAAAATGAGGTTTTATGAAATTAAAGTTATAAATAGCTAAATTAAAGGTAAAATGAGTGGTAATATATATATATATATATATATATAGAAAACTTATTGCAGTTTAAGTGTTAAATTGTAAAGTAGATAATTATTCAAGTTATGTCTTTTGTTGGACATTTGGAATGTATTTTATTTTACTTAAGCAAATGGATAAATATTTGTTACTAATGTGTAATCGTAGGAACACGTTGATGAGAATTAAAGTGAAGTACAAGTGACTTTTTACGCTATATGTTTAATTAGTTTTGATTAATAAGCTTTGTCATTATTCTAAGAAATTAAGAAGTTTGGTATGGTTAAGTTAGTAAGACTCAACTATTCTAAGCTACACCATACTTAACAATCTGTCTGCTCTTCAGCCACATGTCCATATAATAAATAATTACATAATCGTTAAATTAATCAATAATAAATAAAATAAAATATAAAAAAGTCTAATTAGGATTTCTTGTCAATGAGGCGCTAATGGACGTGTCTGGGTTCTTTCAATATTATACAATTATTGTATTTTTAATTATGATTTGTTAATTTCTTATTTATATTTATTTCTCTCTGTTTCTATATATGCAAATTGGAATTCTAATCATACAAATTATGTGGCTGTTAATATATGTTCTAGATTTAGTTTAGAAGTTTTTTTAGCTAATTATGAAAAATCATGATATTTTGCTGTACTTTTATCAATGTGATTTTAATTTGAATTTTGTATAGTCACAACCAATTTGGAGCTCAGCTATATCAGTTTTGCTAGCAGCAGTATTTGTTGGAATAAGCTCGGTGATGGCAATTTTAGCACATATTGAAGGAAAAACCAACAAATATTATAAGTTGAATCTTCTTTGCTTCCAATGAAGTCTTGGTACAAGAAACGACAATGAGAAATAATTGAATGTGGATTATGGGATTCTGTTTTCTACCAATATAAACAACAATTTCTGTACTTGATTTCTGTGATAGGTAATAGAAGTGGTTAAAGGTATAGAAGTGATTATATAAATTCTCTAAACCCCTTAAAAGAATTAAAGGCAGCAAATTTTTATCCGATTTGATTTAATCTGTCTCCAGATAATAAAATTCGATCCCAACCATCAATAATCCGTTTATGACTCAATTTATTTGACCCACGAAATGGTTAGACACAATTTGCACCGTATGTCAACTCATTACCACCCGCATGTGAGTTGTGATGAAATGTTTATATTATTTGTCTATAACTTTTAGTTAAATTTTAATATAAAATTAATTATTTTTATGAGTTATATATATAAATAAATATTTATTTTAGTGAATTTAAGAAAATAAAAAAAAATAATATCATAAAATTTTACTTATTTACAATTCGATTCATTTAACAATAACCAAATTGGATCATAGTTTAGCTCAATCAAATTCATTTATAACTTATAAAATTTTGACTTATTTATGATTCAATCAATTTTATAATTCGTTTAACAATAATTCATTTTGGTCATAAACCAATGTGACATGACATATTTGTAACCGCAAAATTTTAACCTGTTTCCTACAATGACTCAATTATGATTTAATATGTTATAATCCTATTCAAAACTAGTTAAATTCAACCTGTTTATCACCTATAAAAGAAAGAAAAACACTTATCATCAGTTTTTTGAATAAATCTATAAACTAAAACAATAAAAAAATGCCACGTAAAATAATGAAAGAAAACGAAAAAATGGAAAATATTACTAATTATTTCATGTGTCAATATAATATTAATAATTTGGTGCACAAAAAATTATAGACGAAATTTGGACGAATTTTTTCCATAAAAAAAACTGTCTAGTGTTCTGAAAAAAAAAAGAAAAAAAAAAAGAAAAATCCACTATTTTTTCATTAATTCATCCCTAAATCCTTTGAAATTGAATGTTTTCTTAAATTTCATTTTGTTTTTATTTAATTAAACCATGAACTAAATTATTTAATCTGATGTATTTTGGAAAAAAAAATAGATTTAAAAAATAAAAATGAAGAAAAACCCTTCATTGAATTATTAAAATATAAATTCTTTAACCACCAGGTGTTGTCTGTTCACCAATATTCAATAAATAGTGTAAAAAATTTTAAATTTCATTACTTTTTAACAATATTTGTGTAATTAAATATTATGTATATTTTGTAACAAAAAAAAAAAATTCCTTGATCTTTTGGTATAGACGGCCAAATTAGCCACATATAGCGATGCAACGTTCCAATTATATTTTCTTTTCAGAATCTCTCATCTATGGAATTCAAGAATTTCTTATAATTTTCGCAACCCACCTTTCAGTCTCTCGGCGACAAAATGCTATGCTACATTAATCAATTTGGCAATTACTCTTTTCCTTGACTCAAGTTTCTCAAATTGACAAATCAAATTTCAGTTATTGTTAATTAAATATTTTTTTTATTTTATCCTTTAATATAAAAAATAATAATTAATGCAGTCAAAATATATAATTTCAAAAAGGGATCGTACTAATAAGGAAAAGATAGTAGCCTTATAATGAAACAATAAATGAATAAATCATTAAATATTTATGATCTTATAGACTAATTAGTGTACAAAGATAACTAACTGTTCGCAGATGATCTTCAACACGTACTCTGCGAGAAAATATGTGTAACCAAGAAAAGGCACAGAAGGCATGGAAGCCATGCAATACACCAAGACAAAGCTACATGCATAACAATTTTATACAAATTCATCTCACGGTTCGCCACGTCCTAATTGCTGAACCCAAAATCTCCAGTATAAATTCCAACCATGCCATTCTCCCTTTCACCAGCGTAGTCTCTTCTCTTCGTATTACACAAAAGATGGGTTACTGTTCTTTGCTTTCTCTTAGTCTCTGCTTTCTAATTCTCTTCCATGGCAGTGTTGCTCAAATAGGGCGAGTAGCAACAGGCCAAAGTCAGATGCAGCCAAGGGAACATCGACTACAACGATCAAAGCAGGAAGAGTGCCGACTCAACCGCATAAATGCAGTAGAGCCATCTCGCAGGGTTCAATCAGAGGCTGGTGTCACTGAAATCTGGGACGAGAATGACAAACAATTCGAATGCGCTGGTGTTGTAGCTATGCGCCATACTATTGAAGAAAGAGGGTTATTGCTGCCCCAATATGTTAATGGACCTAAGCTTATCTACGTTGTTCAAGGCATGTCAACTTAAGTTTTTCCTTTATTATTTGTGGTATACATATAAGACCCCGAAATATAAACATTATTAAAACTGTTTTGTATGCAGGAAATGGCGTTCAGGGAGCTGTAATCCCAGGTTGTCCGGAGACATATCAGACACCATCGGAGTTTGGCGTTAGTGGTGCAGAAAGAGGGGAAAGACAATCGGATCAACACCAGAAAGTTCGACAATTAAGGGAAGGTGATGTTCTGGTATTGCCAGCTGGAGTAGCTCAATGGATTTATAACGATAGGAATACTCCTCTTGTTCTTGTCCAAATCATCGACACTAGCAATCCTGTCAATCAGCTAGATCAGAACCACAGAGTAACAAATTAACATCCAAATTAATTAATAAGCTTATATTATATTATTAGCGTGATTTAAGTACAATATATATATATATTTGTAACTTTGGTTTGCAATTAAATTTCAGGATTTCTTCCTCGCTGGTAACCCTCAACGGGAAATACAGAGCCAGAGATCAAGCGAGAGAGAGACCAGAAGCAGAAGCAGAAGCAGCAGAAGAGTGCCAAGAGGCGCACAGGAAACATGTAGAAATATATTTGCAGGATTGAACGAGGAGATGTTAGCTGCTGCTTTCAATATCGATACCGACCTCGCAAGAAGGCTAAAGAGTGAAAACGATTACAGAGGCATAATAGTTAGAGCTGAGCGTGATCTTGAATTGGTAATCCCACGCAGAAGCCAAGAAGAAGAACGACGCGAAAGAGAAGAAGAAACAGAGAGATCATTCGAAAGAAGAAGAGGCAGAAGAATTAACGGAGTTGAGGAAACTTTCTGCACAGCCAGGCTCAAACACAACATCAACGACCCATCCAGCGCCGACGTCTTCAACCCACACGCCGGCCGTGTTACCAGCGTTAATCTCCACACCCTGCCCGTCCTTGACCACCTCCAACTCAGTGTTGAGAAGGGTGTCCTCTACGGCGTAAGCATTAAATTATAACGCATACAACGTAAAACAAAATTCAATCTTTGTCATCAAACAAATGATAAAATTTTCTATATATATGCGCAGAATGCTATAATGGCACCACACTGGAACATGAATTGCCACAGCGTATGCTACTTCACTAGAGGAAGTGGTCGGGTCCAGATCGTAGATGACAATGGAGAGACAGTTTTTGATGGCCAAGTTCAGGAAGGTCAAATGCTAACATTCCCACAAAACTTTGTGGTGGTGAAGAGGGCAAGCAACGAAGGATTATCTTGGGTATCATTCAAGACTAACAGCAATGCCCAAATCAGCCAACTTGCAGGTCGGGTCTCGGCCCTCAGGGCCTTGCCCGACGATGTTGTAGCCAATGCTTTCCAAATTTCAAGAGAGGAAGCCAAGGAGCTTAAGCACAACAGGCAAGAAGTCACACTTTTCAGTCCTGGCTCTAACTTTTTGGAGCCAGTGACTAATAAAAATTAAAACACTAAAACTTTGCATTTATATGCAATTTGTAGTAATAAGGGAGCCAGTGGCTATATACCTATGTAATAGAGTTTCGATGAATAAGCCCCATAATAGGCAGAAGCTCTATATATAGTTTTTGCTCCTTTGAATTTGTAGGCTTTGTACTTAGCTTCCATGTTTGGGCACACTTCCTGCTGCAGCGCCGATCAATGGTGTTCATATCATTTCATAGCTTTGAGTTAATAAAATAAATTAAGATGCCAATAAAATAATATTTTTATTTCTTTTGCCTCTCCCCAGAATTAGTTGCATGCAGCAAGTATTTGCTCTGCGCTGTCAAGCTTCATGTGTTTGGACTTGCGAGCAATTTAATTTAAAACTGAAATTTGGACTCTTTCACTAATCATTTAATTTAAAACTATTTAGTAATCACTAATCACTTAATTTAAAACCATTTAGTAATCACTAATCACTAATCAGAGAGTTACATGAGTCCGTCAAGTAAAATTTGAATTGAGGGATGTATTTGTATATTTTAATAAAGTTTAGGGCGAAAGATTACTTTTGCAAAGAAGTGTATATAAGGATTAGGGGAGAGCAAAGGTTGGTTCGGTTCAATAACCGAACCAAAATTTCATTATTTTTATCAACCAAACTGAAATTTTAGAATAACCGAAATTTAAAATTATTTAAAAAAATAAAAAATATTGTGTCTAAAAATTATAAAAAATTTTAAATTATAATATACTAAAATAAAAACGTTTAAATTGTACAAATAAAAGTTCAAATTAAAGAAATAATTCCAAAATATATAATAAATAATACAATAAAACCATTAAATAAATTTTTTATTTAATTAATTTTCAATTTAATCGTCAAAATTCTAAATTATCACCTAAAAAATAAATATTAATAATTGATAAATGTACTCATATAATTTACAACTAAAAATAAAATAATTATTCAATAAAAAAATAAAAAAATGTAATTATATAAATTTCAGTTCGGTTCGATTTTTATACGGTTTTTTCCTTTAAAAACCAAACCGAATCGAATCAAAAAACCAAAATTTCATAAAATTGAAAACCGAAAAACGAACAGAAAAATCAAAAAATCAAACCAAATTAAAAAAATATTTCGATTCAATTCGATTTTTTAGTTTGGTTTGGTTTTTGCTCACCCCTTATAAGGATTATATAATGCGCATGTTTAATTTACCGTTTTTACCCAAACAAGAATGATTCCTTTTCCATCGTCTCGCTTTCCCCCTCTGTTCCTTCAAAAACAAAGGGACTGTAAAATTGCCAAAATAAATAAGAGAAATTTACACAAAATATTATTTTTTTATTTTACTTTTTAAAAATGAGTTTATTCATTTTAAAATTTTAAAAATACCTTATTTTTATTTTTTATTTTTAAAAATATCCCTTTTATTTTTTTTGCTCTTAACTCTAATATTTGCAAACTATAAATTTTTCTTTTTTGGCCACCAATCAACAATTCCCAACATAAAATTGTGAGTTAAATATAAATTTCATTGTAACGTGGAACACTACAAGAAAATCTGAAAATAGCAACGGAAAAATAGCAACTTAAATGATTTCGTTGCTAAATTAGCAACGGAAAGCCAATTCCGTTGCTATTTAGCAACGGAAAATAATTTCCGTTGCTAAAATTGGTTAAATTTTGTAGATTTAGCAACGAAAATATTTTTGGTTATCTTCCGTTGCTAAAAGTGGAGGGAATTTTTGGCGCCAAAATTCAGCAACGAAAATTAGCAACGGAATCACTATTCCGTTGCTAATTAAGGCGCCAATAGATGGCGGAAAAAAATTGGAACGAAAAATAGCAACGGAATATTTTTTCCGTTGCTAATTTAGCAACGGAATTAAATTTCCGTTGCTATTTTAGCAACGGAACATAATTCGGTTGCTAAATAGCAACGGAATTTTTTTCGGTTGCTAAAAATAGCAACCGAAATATATTTCCGTTGCTAAATAGCAACCGAATTAATTTTCGGTTGCTAAAATAGCAACGGAATTTTTTTCGGTTGCTAAAATAGCAACCGAAATAGAATTCCGTTGCTAAATAGCAACCGAATTTATTTCGGTTGCTAAAATAGCAACGGAATATTTTTCGGTTGCTAAATTAGCAACCGAAATAGAATTCCGTTGCTAAATAGCAACCGAATTTATTTCGGTTGCTAAAATAGCAACGGAATTTCATTTCCGTTGCTAAATTTTGTATATGAATACATATGGATATGTATATATATGTATATACACACATATACATACATATGCATATGTATATGTATACATACATATGTATATGTATGTATATATATGTGCATATATACACATACATATGCATATACAAATATACATACATACATGCATACATCCATGTATGTATCTATATACATACTTATACATATAAATATGTATTTATGTATATATATGTATGTACATATATATATATGCATATACATATACATACATATTCATATATATATATATCCATATGTGCTTGTATGTGCATACATACATACATATGGATATGTATGTACATACATATGTATACATATGGATATGTATATATATGTATGTACATATATATAAATACATGTACATATGTATGTATACATAAATACATGTATATGTATGTGCATATATACACATACATGTACATATGTATGTATGCATAAATGCATGTGTATGTATGTGCATATATTAAAATGTGATATAACATTAGTGAATATTAGTGAATTCTTCTCTAGTATTAAAATGTGTTAAATTCTTCTCTTCTAATTATTAAAATGTGATATAACATTAGTGAATATTATCTTTAAGTTTTTGATTTTATAATTTAAACTAAAATATATTTTATTAATAAATAAGGAATTAAAGTAAATAAATGTATATAATAAAAAGAAAAGAAAAGAACATATATATATATATATATATATATATAGATATTTTGGGGGGAAAGTTTTCTTGAAGTCCCATGAAATGTCTAATATCAAAAAAAAAAGGAGAAGAGAAGAGTGGATCGGGAAAAGAAGCAGGGGAGATCGGAGGAAGGAGCGCCGATTAACGACGCAGGCTACCGGCCCACCGCCGTTCACTCCAGTTGCTGGCCACTAGCGAAACACCAGTCCGTCTGCTAACGTCGTCACAGTGTCCCCTTTACGTTTGCCGTTCTTCTCTTCATCTGCCTTAGCTTCTTCCCTTTTCTCCGGCGAAGTGAGGCGGCTGACGGAGACACAAATAAGGCCGGTGAGTTCCCCTCAGCGAGGAGTTCCTTTTCGCCATCCTCCTCTCCCTTCCCATCGCCGGTAACGTATAGATCAGAGAAAGAAAGTCTCCGATGATTTTTGTTAGATCCTGGCCATGAACGGAGTCCTTTGAGCGCGTGACCACTGTCGGTGGACTCCCCTCAACGTCATCCAACTCCTGGTGGTTTTGGTCTTGCACCGGTGAGGCTCCGGTCACCGGTCCGGCGAAGTTCCAGCGCTTGTCCGGCGAGCACAATAATGGACAGAATTCATGGAGTTTCTACTAAAGATAAGTAATCATCCTTAAGCGATCTGGCAAGGTATTCCTCATTTTGAAGTTCAAATTTACAATTTGTTTCGCTTTTTCGTTTTTTATTGATAATATTAGTGTCTTTCCGATTCTTTTGGTGATTAGATATGTTTTTAGGTATTGTGTGTCTTTTTGGAGTGGTTTCTACTTAGGATCTCCTCGTTTAGTGCTTGATTAATTGATACTTAAAGGTCTCAAGATTAAAGAATTGTTCAATTTTTTACTCGGTGAGGAGTGCTAGAAGCTGGATTAGCTTTTGAGGAAAATTTTGATTTCCACGTTAATTTCATGGACAATGCTCCTTTTATGAGTTTTGAAACAAAAGTGAACTGATGGGAAATTTTGTTTACAACAGGGTACCTTTGCTTCAGAGCATATTAACTCTTTGCATTCTGTGAATGTCATGCTCGTGTCTGATAATGGCTGTGGAAACGTTCTTGGGGATAATCAGCATTATACCTTGATTGGAACATTGTAAGTTCTTCAATTGACTACATATTCTGAATTAAGAAAGTTGTAATAACTAAATGAATATTAAAATCTTTGTGATTTTACTCATTATGCTGAAAAAAAACAAATCGAGTACCATTCTTGCGTTGATACTTGTATCTCCTTTATGCAAAGCACCTTCTTGGACTGAATTGTTTTATAACAAGGTTTCTTTTCCTGGATGCTGTTCTTATTTTCGTCGCACGTTGGCAGATTTTTGTATTTCGTCGCACAATGGATCTATAACACACCAGTCCATTCTGATCCAGAGGCAAAGTTGAGGCAGCTATTGGTTGAGCTGGGCAATGAAAACAAAATACTAGGAATCCAGGTCTGCACCTATATTGAACTATTTATATGACAGCATGTTAATCTAAATGGCCTCTCTCTATTTTATGTAGCATAGTATCAAAATTTATGTAATCAAAGAGAGCTGTTGTTCTGTAACAAGAAAAATGAAAATTTTTAGTACTTTTAGTGGCCAGCTTCAACGATTTGGCACTGCCTTTTTGAGTCTGTGCGGTTTCCTTTTAAGATACTCACATTTAATGAAACTAATGATTGAAAGTTAAAGAAAATTTAGAATGCAAGATCAGATACCTGAACCTATTTTGGATGTTTGCTTAATAGAGAAAGGGGTTATTGTGAACCATTTGAGGTGTAAATTATGCTAGCTGAAGCTGGGATGATTGGCTGGTGATATTATTTTTTAGTAATATTAACTTGCTATTGCTTCAATATTGCTTTTATATTGGCTGATTGTTGTAAGTGATCTTAAAATTGGTTCTTAGCTGAGCTTCACATATGAACATCAGGATCAAATTTATATTCTTAGCTGATTGCTATGGTCAGAGTGTTGTTTTCTTATTTTCTTTTGGATAGGAATGAACAAATAACTTGGCGATGCTTCTTGAAGGAGTCTTTTTTATTAGTTGTTCTAATAATGCGCTTATATGAAACAGCATGCCTCCGGTAAGAAATTTCAGGACATCCTACAAGAGGCAATTGTTGAACCCTTGAATGTTGAAGGGGAGCTGTACGTTGGAATCCCTCCAGGTTTATCAACCATCTCAGCATTAATCTCCTGCTATGCACTTTTAAATGCTACTCAAGCTTGTAAACACAGATGAATTCTAATATTTTATTAAATTTGATTAAAAAGAATCAAAGCAACAATGTGCTCTTCAGTCTATTTTCTGGTTGGGATACTATTGCATTTCTGTCTAAATTTGGCAAACTATCATGACATTTCTCCACATACTTATAATAATAACCCATTGCTTGTTTGTAAATTTAAGAATCATTTACTATGCTTTTCGCTTATATTAGGTCTCAAGAGTATTGAAGATGCATAAAAATATATGTTTACACACACACACACTTAATTGAGGTTTTTTTTAGATTAAGACCTAGATAAATAAAATTACTTATTTAATGCCTTAGATGGTTTATTTAAGTTTCAATATTTTATGTATTTTGTGAGATTAATTATTAGTAATAATAGTAGTGATGGAATAGCGACGAAAAAAGCGTCACAAATTTTTTATACTAGTTGCTGAATTTAGCAATGGAATTCAACTTCGGTTGCTAAATTTAGCAACGGAAAAATATTATCCGTTGCTAAATTAGCAACGGAATTTGAATTCGGTTGCTAATTTTGACCAATTTACCAAATGTTAGTGGTTAGATTTAGCAACGGAATCAACTTTCCGTTGCTAAAAATACCAACCGCCAAATTAGCAACCGAAATTTCCGTTGCTAATTTCCGTTGCTATTTTTTATTAGCAACGGAAAATTGACATTTTCCGTTGCTAATTTCCGTTGCTAAATTGCAATTTTCTTGTAGTGGAATTTATTTGAGAGTAAAAAACAGAAAATTCAGATAAAAAACTTATTGAAAAATAAAATATCATTATAAAGCCAATAAGTAAATAAAAATAATAATAATGTTATTCTTATTCAAAACTTTTAACAAACACTTTACTTGCACTATTAGAAGTATAGTTTGTAATAGTGTAAAACATCACTTATTACTCCCTTACAATCAAGAAAATTTTGTACATTTTATACATCATTAAATTCCCATATATACCCATTGAGTTTTGAGTTTTCTTGCATAAAATGATCTCTATTTTGATACCCTCTTTTGAATTTATATTTTTATCAGATAGTTCTTTGATTGGTATTGATCCAAGATTTAGCTATGAAAAAATTTACATTGACGGATAGTAAGTTATCGGATGAATGGAGTTATGTGCATGATGGCTTTATGTTTCATTACTCATCTTGTTTAAAAGCTATTATGTTGCCAAAATAATTGCATCAATCAAGATTAGTCAACGATCGGGAAAATGAGACATTAGTCAAGAGATTGGGATTGTAATTACATTGATCGGGATTAGTCATCGAATCGAGAAAATGGAACATCAGTCTAGAGGCCGGTATTGTAATTACATCGATCGGAATTAGTCATCGATCGAAAAAATTAGAGATATCTTACTGCAAACAATTTTTATAAATGTAAACTAATTTTTCAAAGCTCAATTGTCTAACCTGCTTAATTGATGCCTATTATTGTAAGGATTCATTATTCAAGATTTTTTACAAGGCTTCGTGCTTTTGTGCACCTTGTCCTTTTCCTTTTTCCTTGGTTAGACATCTAGTTTCAAACCAACTTGTTTTCCTGATATATTTTTCAGTTTTTACAAAGGAGTACATTAGTTACACTTGCTACAAAATGAAAAGTGAAGTTACCTGAGGATGTTATTGATCCTTACTGACTTGTTCATTTAACAACAGGTATTTGTATCGTCATCTCTTTTCCCATGTTGCTTTGAAAGTGGTGCCTCTTTAAGAAAGGGTGTCTTTTTAAATCTGATTGCTTCGTCTTTCTAAGCTTTTATTACGGCATTTACTCATGCATTTAATAGTATTGCCACGTGGTTTGTTTGTGAGAATTTTTTGATGAGACGAAAATCCCTCTAAATAGGCATACTTTTTCCTTTTTCTTCCTGAAGCTTTTTCTTCTTCTTCTTAAGGCTTTTTCCTTCTTCCCTATGAGACCACCTGACTACTCCTCAGTTTTTTATTATTATTTTCATTTTAGAAAGATAAATGAATCGTTAGGCTTTTTTGTGGCAATGTATTACTTGCCATAACAGGTCATATGACCTCAGTTTTTTGCTGCTGCTATCTTCTTTCAGTCATGGGCTTTTTTAGTGCCGCAGTAGGGGATACAAGTTTGTATTCTCTTCTTCATTTTCTTGATGCTGACCTGATGAAAGGAGGTTGCAAAATTACAGGTGGTATTATTGTAGTGAAGTTATGAATCCATCATTGTTTTTTTCGAGTGAAAATGCTTTGTATTTAATGTACTTTGTAACTTTTGAAAAGTTTTAATGGACTTCGTCTTTTAGATCCTTCATTGTCTTACTCTTCCTTACTCCTTTATGTGTTGCCTCATATGATATTTGCATTTCCAATAATACCAAAACTTGAAATGAGGAAAGAAAGGTTACAATCGAGTGGTATTTTGACTTATATTGCGAAAGTATTGTTTTGCAGAATTGTGAATCATTCCAATCGAGCTAATTTGTTGTAGCTCATATTCTTCATGCTTTTGTGGTGCCAATAAATTTGGGAGAAACTCTAAGGGTGACCTTGAATTTCGATCAAGATTGATGCTTTTGAGCTACTTATTTTGGTTGGCAAATAAGGATTTTCTTGATTTTGACCGTTCACCCTATATTAATTACATCATTAACTCGGTTATTCACTTTTTTAAATCATTTTTTTACCGTGTCTCTTGAAAAATGATGCTATTTAATTTCTCTTTTACTACTTCGATTTTTGAGCTTTAATTACGGTTATTTACTTTCTTTGACTCCTCATTTACTGGGATTTTCACATGTGTTTCTGGACTCTTATAAATAAAGCAGTTCCTTTATATTCCTATTTATCTACTTTTCTCTCTATCTTTTCTTTTTCTTGCCTTTTTCATGGAGCCTCGTGACAACCTTTTATTCCATCTTTTATTTTGCTATTTTAGGAAGATGAATGAGTTATTAGATGGTTCTCTACCATGGTATCACCTACCACAGCGGGTTATATAAACTCTATCTTTCGTTGCCTCCTTTGTCCTCATCTTCTCAAGCTGCGATTGATCTTCTTTCATTTGCCAGGTTCTAATGTGACATGAGTGAGAGATGGTTGCAACGTCTTTAGGGTTGATGAAGAGTGGCAACAATTAACAGTAGATGTAGGGTTATGTTTTTCTCTTTTATAAAATTTCAGATGTAATTTTGGAAAGAACTTTAATAAATTTCAAATTTTAGAATTGTCTCTATCTTTATATTTGAAATAGATATTTGTTGCTAACAATTGAGATGTATATCGGTGTGTAAATCGAAAGCTTGATTGGAAAACATCAATCAATATTATTTAAAGTAGTCAAGATATAAATTTTATTCATCGATCTTTCGATCGGGATTATAACAAATTTTTATCGATCTTTTGATTAGGATAACAAACTTTCATCAATCTTTTGATTGGGATAACAAATTTTCATCTTCAATTAAAATTATCGTTGCGACTTTGCTAACCTTCTTGTGCACCAGTCGAGTCCAATCAGCTTGAATAATATTTAACTTCTCCTTGGTTTGAAGTTAACGGAGGGAAGCACTTTTAGAGCCTTCTTCACCTTTATCAGATCAGGCTTCTCTTTTTACCCTTTAGGACTATACCGAGCTTCATTATCCGAATATCTTCATCCACATGGTGTTATTTCGTAGTTGTTCCTGTATTTTACCAATCATTTTGATTGGGATTAAATTCTTCAATTAGGAATATATCAATTGGTGGGTGTCAACCCATCAGCTTTTCGATCCTAATCACAAGGGAAGAGTTTTAAGGATCTTCTTCCCCTTTTTTTTATCTGTATGATGTTTTTCTTGATTATTCTCATCCATCAAATGCGATTTTACGGTCATCTCTAGGATTTATTAATCATTTTGATTGGGATTAATTTCATTGATCGGCCTTTCTTGATATTGAGATGAGAAAGATTCATTTCGCAGTCTCTCTCTATTTTCATCATGACGATAGCCATCTAATATCTCAAATGAGATATGTTTTGCTCTCTTTTGGACCTTTCAAATTCAATACATGATTTTTTACTTTCTTTTGGTACTAGATTTTGTTTTCACCCTTCGTGATTTTTTCATGTAGTCTTAAAGACTTTTATGGAGCTATTGTATTTCGACCTTCTCTTTATGACTTTAAGTTCATGTTCCTTCTAGTGGTATGGAAGTTGGGCACTTTTGTGTAGCCATCGACTCTCAACGAAAGTACCAAATGATAAATCTAGAATTTTCATAGAAGAAAAAAGAATCTGAGTAGGAAGAATGAAGAGTCGATTTGCACTTAAGGACTTTATGTCGATCGGATTAGAGTGTGTAAGCCCTACAAAAGGTGCTTGCTTAATTGAATCGGGTATTAGCACTATAATACTTAAGTTAGCAATTGGAAGAAAGTTTCTTAGAGAGAGAAAGCTGATAAAAAATAGAGAAAAGGTATATTATTTTAGAATGAACCTGATATTTATAAAACTGAAAGACTTAAACAGTATCCTTGAACAGTAGGCCTACTATGAAGCAGGTATGGCCTAGTCATGGAGGTGATGGTGATTTCATAAAGGCATGTGTCAGGCAATCTTATTATGGCAAGAAGGGGTCACATCTGATTGGACTGCCTCATTCTCCGTGTCTCAACCAGCCAATTGGGGAGGCCTAAATATCTTTGGGCTTTTCAGTAATGGGCCCCTGATGACCCTTGATGGGTTAGGCTTAGTTTTGATTTTTTGAGTATTATCAATCATGATTATGAACAATTCACGTGTTGTATATACCATTTATTTCGAATAAGTTTAAGTTTTCTATTTTGATAATTAATCAATGAACTTTACTATTTTCCCACTTAGATAGCTTATTTTTGGGTAGATAAAATTTGTTTTGAAATTGAATGTTTATTGTTGTGATTGTAAACATTCCCCACAAGGCAATAAACTAAAAGGATTACAAATATATATCAAAACGAATGAGCTTTTGATAAATTAAAATACTTTATTGAATATGATTACACGTTGAATTGAAAGCCATTGTTTATAGCAAATAAACTCAATGTTAACTTAATAAAAAAAATTATCTTTTTAACATAGGGTGTTCATCGGACGAGTTTGGGTTAACCCATCTAGAACTCGAATAACCTGAATCCTAAATTTTCCCATATATTCTAACCTTTTGAATAGTTCGGATCCCTACCCGAATAATCCGTAAAAATTGAAATCCCGTCCAAATAACCTGAACTTATTTTTTAAATTAAAAAATATATTTTTTAATTTATATAATAAAAATTAAAGCTCGGGTTGTACATGTTTGAGTCGACCAGAGTTTGAATCCGTCCGATAATACCAATACATAAAACACAACGTTTTGAATAATTGGGAAGGATTGTTCGGATGAATCGGGTTTATAAGGGTTTAGCCCGACCCAACCCCAACCGACCAATTCCAAATTTTCCGACACTAATAACCTACCGAAATATCTAGTTCGAATCGGGTAGGGTCGGGTTTTAAATACCCCTGCTTTAACACATGATTTATGAACCTTGTATTATAAGTTTTTTTTTATTGAAAAAAAGTCAATACCTTTTTTGGAATTTCTTCTCTAGATTTTAGTATATCAATGTATACCGATCAGCATATCAAATTCTAAATTTGAAATTACTTTTTTGTATTTCAATATATCTCAGCATACCTAAGTATACTAAATTTCAATTTTTATATTGAGATGCATAGGGCATTTATTTAATAAGGTTAAGTATAAATATACTGTGAAATTTGATTCTCTCTTTTTTAATTTCAAGTAAAATTTTATTTTTTTTCTAAAGGATAACTTTTAATAGGATTTTTTATATTCAAATTGTTATGTTCTACATTTATTTTCAATTGATATGGTATTAAACCAACAAGATGTTGATAACTGCAAGCGTCTAAAATTAATGCTTTTTAACTTTAAAATTTTCAAACTTGTTATCATCATTCTATTCTTCTTTATATTTAACCAAAACTAGTATATTATCCAACAAATCTCACCAATGAGAAATGCTAAAATGCTGTATTGAAAAGTTGATAAATCACAGCATCAATAATGAACCAAGATTTGTGGAAAATTACTTAAACTCAAATTATTAATTATTAAGTTTTAAAACTAATCAAACACTAGAAATAAACATATGATTAAAAATTAAAATATATAAAAATATCTCAATTCAAATATCAATTCTCATGCCATATAAAGTTGATATAAACATTTTTACAAACACCTTGTATCCAACAAATGGAACACAAGAATTCAGTTTCCATTTTCATTTTTTATCAAATTTTTTTATTGATATCAGGGCATTGATCTGTAATATCATATATTTTTTTGGCTTAATATATAAAATATCCCCTGAACTTGTATTAAATTACATTATTCATACTTAAACTTTCAGTGTTTTCAATTCACCACTTAAACTTAAATTATTTGTAATAATTAACCACCTAACTAACATAATTTGTTGATGTGGACTGGCAGGTAAAGCTCACGTAATGAGAGAGCGTGAACTCTCAAATATTTGTGCTTCTCCTCCCATCTTCCTCAAGGAGCCAATCTCCTCCCATCTTCCTCAGGGAGTCCAATCCATTGGCGACAACCAGTGCCTCACCACAAACACCACCCAATGCCTCACCACAACCACAACGGCATTGCACATCTCTACCCTTGAGTATAGCATCCCAACCCAACAAAACAGAGCTTGCATTAGAAGCTCGCAAACCACAGAATCAAAAGAACAGAGATACAAGCAAAAGAAAAAAATGCAACATCCCAAGCAATATAGAAAGAACAACAAAAATGTAGTAACCCATCATTCGATTAAAATTTTAATTTTTTTAATTAAACTGCTCATAAAGAAGAGAGAAACTAAGCTACTTTAGTGACCAAAAATGTAGCAACCCATCATTGAATCTCCTCAGCTAAACCACAAAGCTACTTCAATGGCCAAATCAAGAAAGCTACTCATGAAGAAGAGAGAAACTAAGAAGCAAAGATCAATTTTTTTTGGTAGGCTAAAAGCTCAAAATAGAGCCAAAATACAAAGAAAGAAGTGCAGCTCAACCCAGGGCATACAACAATTGAGAGAGCAAAATAGAGTGTCTTACATAGGTGAAGGAAAAAAAACAAAATATAGAATACCAAAAACCAAAAATCAATAGCCCGTCAGTAGTTCGCCTAATAAAGACTACCTTTCTCATTTGATAAATATAAGCCATAAACCAGAAATTGACTCTTGTACAAATAAAAAAGAGGAAACCCATATAGCCATCAACAGGATGCTCTGCAAAGCAAAATTACAAAACCTCAAAATAAGACAATAATCACTTTGTGATGCTCACCATGCTGTTCTTGGTTCCTCTCCTTCTTCCAAACCTAAGCGAAATTTTTATTCCTCCAGCTATCCCTCTATTGTCGATGTTCTTGATGCTTTTTTTCTAAATTGCCATCCTTTTTTGATTGATTATAGGAAGCCAAGCGACACACACTTAATCTTTTAGGTGAGATCGATTCCTTTGAATCCGAAAGTATTTCAAGGTAAGATTTTTATTCAAGTCTTAAGATTTTTGAGAACTCTAAGCCGATTGAAGAGTTGTTGAAGCTTGTTTGTGCTCTCCATCCAACACCCTTCTTTGGCGCCGTCGATTCTTCACCAGCCACCACCGGCGACTCTTCTCTCCCTCTCTCTTCGATGCTCGCCATTTTAGTAGCCTTGGCTATTGTATTTCTTTCTTTGGTAGCCATCACGCCTCATCATTTCTTCTTGCTGCCGACCACCAAAGCCACACTTGACTCTTCCACCATGAACGACGATTAAGAAGTGAGATCCAGTTACTAAAAATTTGAAAAATAGAGGAAAATAAGACGAAGATGGATTTGAGGAAAATTAGAATTAAAGCAGAAAATTTCTTCCAATGTTGTTCAAGATTTCTTTATGGAAAATGGAATTGAGGTGAAGATGATGAGAAAAATGTCGAAATTTGTCGATCTAGGAAAAGAAATGAGAGATTTAGATTTAGATTTCGGTTTCAAGCAAATGAAGAAAAAAGGAAAGCCTGCAATCGAGGAGAGGAGAGAGAAAATTCAATGAAAAATAAGATTAGATAATTTTTTTTTATTTTTAAATAGAGCCACGTATCAAATATTCATTGATACCTTTCCATGTGAGCAGTGTCTGTGTATCACGCTATAAAACGATTCTATGCTTCAATTTTTAGGTGGTAAATTATAATAGAAAATTTAAGTTTAAGTGGTGAAATAAAAATAATGAAAATTGAGGTATGAACTATGCAAATAAATATAAGTTCAGGGGGAAATAAGGTATTAAGCTTTTTTTTTTTCTTTTTTGAAATCAATGACTTCATTCGATACTGGTAACATCCCTCATTTGGAAAATTATTGGTTGCCATGAAGGGCACTTAAGTTCCATGTTTACGGAGACAATTACAATAATTAAACATAAGCTATCGTAGAAACCAAAAGAAAATAAAATAAAGAAATAACAAAAGAAAAGGTCGGATTCCAAATTCTTCTAAAAATAATATGTTCGCAAACTATCTAAAGTTTGAACAATATATAATTGTCGGAGCCTGATTTGGAATTGAATTTAAAGAAACTCTATGAAGGTTTGAGTCCAAAAGCAAATTACAACTTGAAGATTAAAGACAAAAGCAAAATGCAAAAGATGATGATAATACATATAAATTGATTGAAGGTTGAAGACAAAGAAGTGTGATAAAAACGAAGGAGAAAGGAGAAGAAAGGTGAAGATTACAAGAGAATGAAGAAGAAATATGAAAGGAAAAAATATTTTAAATAGGAGTTTATGTGTGTTCAAAAATTTTAAACATGATATTTTGAGAAAAGGATATATATTTTATTTTAAATGCAAATTTAAAAAACGAGAATTTTAAACGGAAAAGAGAAGAGCGTTTTTGGAGATTTTTTTAATTTTTAGCATTATTGTGAAAGTCCAATAAATAATAAATGCTTTTCGATAAGGAGGCACTGTAAGTGCTCTGCAAAAGAGGCGCCACTTGTTTCTTTGAGCTCTCTCTAGGAGTCGATGGCGTGTTCAACTACTTGCTCCACGAATCCGGCGATTCTCCGCCCTAACAACGCTCACTGGTTCTCTCCACGCCGCCATATTCGCCGTGCACCAAATGCTCGGACAAGGCTCACACCTACCAGTGCCAAGCTCGCAGAGAAGACTGCATTGCAGTACAGGAAACTTGGGGACTCTGATCTTCAAGTTAGCGAAATTACTCTTGGAACTGTAAGAAATTTTCTTGGACGAATCCATTTCTGGTAAATTCTTTCTGATTTTAAACAGTGGGTTCGCTGGTTTTGTTTAATTTCTGTTTTTAATCTCACAGAATTGAATTGCTTGGTGCCATGTATTTGTTCTGAATTACTATTCTATTCCTAGAATTTCATTACATTCAGTTATATAGTGGTGATTTCGTTGATATATCTTTAGCATTTTCTGTTGTATTTCAGATGACTTTTGGGAATCAAAACACAGAGAAAGAAGCGCATGGCATCCTCAGCTATGCGTTTGATCATGGCATTAATATTCTTGACACTGCAGAAGCCGTAAGTTACTCGGTTACCTGTGTACTGATGGATAGCCTATAGCCTCTCCAGTATTCTCCTAAATAAGTTTTATTTTTTTCATTTTTGTCTTGGATGAATTAGGTAGTTTACTTTATAGAAACGGAGCAATTTCATATGATACTGCATTGCCAATGCCATAGTGATTATAAAGATGAAGAAAACCCTGAGAGTAGCGGCCTTCATTTAGGGGCAGAATATGTGTCAGACATGCGCTAGGATTGAATGTGGTTTGGCAAAATCTTCCACATATTGTTTAATGTGTAAATAACCTGTTCATAATTTATTGTTTAAAAGTTTTAACGTAATCAAAATTATTAATTGTGTTTTGTACTGTTAGGTCTATATCCATCCATTTTGGTAGATTGCCATGTTAGTACTATTTGTAGTCTAGCAGATGGAGAAGGACAGTTTGAAGATTTGAATGTCAGTCTGTTCTTAATTGATCATTAAGTTCAAATTGATGTTGTTGTTGTGTAATATTCCATATTATCAAGCTGTTTTAATTTTATTACGTTCTTGTTTTCAATTAGCATTGTGTTATATAGATATTGGGTTGGCTGAATGAATCCTTTCTAAATCCTTCCTCTAGTTCCACTTGCCGAGGCAGTTGAATGTAATGATAGTTTTATTGAATCTCCTTGCTTGTATGTACTAGTTCTCTTTAATCATAACTTAATTTCAGTTTCAGTCAACCATTATACAGTTCTCTTCTTAGTCAAATAGTATTTACGTGATTCTAAAACTTCATTGAGTAAAATTCCTTTTACACAAGTTGGTACTATTTCTGATATCTGGATTGCCCATATAAGTGGATGCTTGGAAGATTTAACTGTGTTGATTTTCATGAGAATGTGTGTATAAAAGCTTTACTCGAGTCTCTATGATATTTTAAAGTCATTTCTGAATCAATTTATATTATGTTTCTAGTATCCTGTACCAATGAGTAAGGAAACACAAGGAAGAACAGATCTCTATATAGGTAGCTGGTTGAAGTCTCATCCCCGTGATAAGGTATGTACTAGATGCATGATGAATATTCATTGATGAGTTTGTCATTTGCATTCTTATTAAAGTTCTGAATTTCAAAGGGTTCCAACTTCTTCAACCTCATATAAGCGCTTCAAACTTGAAAGATTCAAATACAAAATCTTCTTCTTGGTTATCTGTGCAGACATTGTACCAAAAGGCTTTCTTAATATTACTGTCATGCTTTTAGTCACAGATATCTTTATATGTACCCCATTCTGTGTTCAGTAACTGACAAGATGCTGTTAAACTAGATATTAGATCTGTGACTGGCTGCTTGATGCAGCTTTGTGGTTGTATTATCATAATAACTGACTTAATTTATCCTCAAGAACCAAATGTAAAAAATATTTATAAGTAACTCTTATCAATCACCATGCACAACCTCCTCTGGTTGATGCTCTCTAGATATGGTTTAATTTCCTAATTTTTTGGATAGTTATTCATGCAATAATCGCATTTCTGACTGCATGCAATACTACATATGGCTATCTCATAAAATGGATAGGTTATTGTGGCCACTAAGGTGTGTGGTTATTCAGAGCGATCAAGTTATATCCGTGAGAACGCAAAGGTTTTGCGAGTTGATGCTGCTAACATCAAAGAGAGTGTAGAGAAAAGCCTTAAGCGCCTTGGCACTGACTACATTGATCTGTTGCAAATTCATTGGTAACTTCATAGTCTTTTTATGGTTTATCCTGCTTCCATATTTGTTTTCACCAAATGTGTAGTTTATGAACCTTCCCCAGAGATTCTTTTAAAAGGTTTTTTTCAGTCTTAACCCATGTGGTCAATACCTGTAGAATATGGACATGGCAAATTATTCTTCCATGGATTAACATTCTCTTCTGTTGTACTTTTGGCTTTATGCTGTATGACAGACCATAAACCCATTCCATATGAACTTTAATGACTGGTTAACCTTGTTTTCTCTGGTTATAACATCTAAATCCTTCAAGTTCTTTTAAATTGTTGCTAAGGATGAACAATAGAATATATAGTATAAACCTGTGCTTGTCATTGCAGTCGGGATCAGCTAATTAGGCTGAATGTTTTAAGTTCGGTGCCTGGTTCTATTTGCATATATGGGTTGCATAAAAGAGAAGCATCTAAAGGATCCTCTGAAGTAAAATTGTATTTTTGTCCTATCATGGAAAGAACTATCAGAGCAGCACCATTTTTTTGATGTGGCAGTTAATGAGTCACTGCTTTTCTCTTTCTCCCCTGCTACTCATGCTGAAAGATTATAATGCGCGTCAATAATCAATAATGTTGGGTTTAAATCCCTTTTGGCTTTTATCATTTAATGTTTCTTTTGCTTTGTCATGAGCAAATTTCCTTTACTTTCAAATTTGTTGTATTATTATATCGGGGCTAGGCACTTCATGTTTTCTGGTGATTATATTGAAAGGAAAAGTAAAACAAAAATCATAAAAAGAAAAAGGCCAATCCTCACAACAAGTCAATGCAACTTGTAATCCAGGCCAGATCGTTATGTGCCACTTTTTGGTGAATTTTTTTATGATTATTCAAAATGGAGACCCAGTGTGCCATTTGTGGATCAACTAAGGGCCTTTCAAGAACTCATTGATGAAGGAAAGGTAATTCCTGGTGCTCCTCTCAAACGGTACATGTTTTTAATTTTGAAGTTTGAACAACTAATGATCTTCCTGATCTTAAATGCACCTAAACATTCCTTGTCACTATTATCCTGCTTGTAATTGATTAATCAAATAAATAAGAACAGATGAGCGTGCTAGTCTTCAATGAAATTTGAGCCTACTCACTGTTTTGGTTAGTGAACAATTAAATGTTATGTCATGGTGGTACAAAATTCTTTTGAAATTATTTAGGTACGCTACATTGGTGTTTCAAATGAGAACTCATATGGAGTTATGGAGTTTGTTCATGCAGCCAAAGTTGAAGGGCTACCTAAGATCGTCAGTATCCAGAACAGCTACAGCCTGCTAGTTAGGTGTCACTTTGAAAGTATGTTGTTCAAATTTTTCTATCATCATTCAAATTTTGCTTGTCTTATCACACAACTTTTAAGCCGCTAGAAATTTTGCTGTCATGTCTTTTACAGTTGATCTTGTTGAGGTTTGCCACCCTAATAATTGCAACATTGGCTTGCTTTGCTACTCTCCCTTGGCTGGCGGGGCCCTGAGTGGAAAATATTTAGATCTAAATTCTGAAGCTGCAAAAAAAGGAAGATTGAACCTTTTCCCTGGCTACATGGAAAGATACAAAGATTCACTTGCCAGAGTATGTTCATAGATTTAATTTTTTAATCATTGGAATGAACTGTTTAGACATGTTGCAGCATGCACACATCTGGCTTGAGTGATCTATGAGAAGTGAGGCTAAACTAAATCACTTAGACTTAAAAAGGCTAGCCCAAGTTGCTTGCGTAGGACTTGTGCAATTAATTAAACCATCTTTCTTCACCTTTCCATGAGGGACTCCAGTTCTTTTTGGAAGTTGTGCACTGAAACCTACTGCTAAATTGGTGGCAAAAGGTTATGTTCTTCATGGATAGGCTGTTCATATATGATATTTTGCAATGGTACATGTCAATTTCTTTTTTTTTTTTTTTTCCAGAGACTTGAAAAAGTTAGGATATGTTTACTTATAGAAAATTGTTCCAGTTTTTCAACAAAAATTCTATAAAAAATAGAGAATAGATATCATTATTTATTTTAATCAATTTTCTAAAGTAGAGAATAAAAAATAGACGTTTCATTTTTTTAAAATAAATAAAAGATTAGAAAATTAACAAAAGATATTTTCTAAATCATGTTAATATATATAGACACACACACATAGAGGGAGACAGAGAGACATATATATGTGTGTACATATATGTATATGTATATATGTACATATGTGTTTGTATGTGCGCGCGCGCGCGCACACACTATATATAGAAAATAAATATTTTAATTTTTCATTTGTTGATAAATGATAAAGTTTTTTAAATTTTTTACAAAAAGCGTTTTCTAAATTTTCTACAGAAACTAAATACTCTAATTTTTTAAAGAAATAAAATATTATTTTCTGTAAATAAATGCATCATTATTTTGTTTTTATATTTGTTCTTGTTTATTTTAATTCAAGTAAGCTCCTTTAGGGAAGCATTTTGGTTGAGAAACCTTAGCAATTTTCATGAAATTGCTTGTTGGGAAATTTGCTCCAAGTTTTTTGCAAGTCGCTTTCAGATGCACTGTAACTAATTTCAGTATACAACTAAGTCGCCATATGGCTTTGTTTCAGTTCTCGAAAATGAGAGCTGGTTATCAACTTAGTAGAATATGAACAAAAGTGATAGCTTGATTAAGAGGTTTAATTATCTTGAAAACTTGATTAGAAGCATTGGGCTTGATATTCCCTCCCTTTATCTCAGGAAGCAACAGTGCAATATGTTGAATTGGGAAGGAAGCATGGTTTAACTCCAGTGCAACTTGCACTGGGATTTGCTAGAGATCGGCCGTTTATGACGAGCTCCATTATCGGTGCAACCTCTGTTGAGCAAGTTAAAGAAGACATTTATGCTTTTTTGACAACTGAGCGACCTTTGCCACCAGATGTAATGGCAGGTATTGAAACTATTTTCAAGAGATACAAAGATCCAGCTATCCTTTGAGGCTGTAATATGAACAAGTAAAAGCATGAACTTCTACAATGGAATTATTTTGATAGAGAAACTGAAGAGATCACTCTGGAAGCTGGATGCTTCAAGCCTAGAACTAGGAGTTGTCATAACTTGAATTCAGATGGATGAATCAAAAATGAAAAGTTTAGTGCGCAATTTCCTACATGTTCTCACAAAAATGATCCCTCCATAAGAAACGAAAAATATGCCGATCATAGAGCAGTATTATGATTACTGCCTATATATTTAATTAGTTTCCAACAAACTATAGAACAGGAGAACTATGTAATTTTCATTTAAAATTGTCTTGTGTATTGTGAACATTTGCCTAATATTTTCTTGTAACCATTCAATCAATGTCTAAATTTTACTGGTTTGATTAATCAGCGGGTGAAATATATAAGCAAAGCATAAATTCAAAGAAACTTTTGGATAAATCAGAATTAAAAAAAAAAATCATTGACGACTATTTTCATATTCCTAGAAATTAATTTTTTTTATTTAAAAAAGAGGAAGAAAAGCCAAGTGGCAAGAGCAGAAGCATGCAGAGAGACGCGCCAATATCTGACCTCAATTCCATTTGAGCTGCAAACTTCCCTAAACATATGATCTCTGCTTTACTTCCCTTTCCTTTCTCTCTCTCATCGCACATACATTGCTTCTTCTTCTTCTGCATTTTCCTCATGCTTCAATTCCCTCGTTCCAATTCCCTCTATTTCTCATTTAATCATTACGTCTGGATCTTTATGATCTCTAGGCTTTCAATTTGTATATGATCTGTTTTTTATTTTTTTATTTTTTAAGATTTTCTCTTGTTTTCTTTCTTTCAATTTCTCGATTTGGTCCGAAGAAAATCTCCGAAAGATTGAGTACGAGGAAGAAAAAGAAGGTTGATGAGAGGCCAAAGTAGGAAAAAACATATGCATCTATGAAGACTTGGGCACCGAAGTCGCCGCGGCACCATCTGATGCAGTTGTTGTCGGTTGAGCTTCTTCTTCTTCTGCAAATTTTTCAGATGGAATGGCAGATCCTCTTACTTATGCCAATTCTTACCGTGACATCGAACAAGTTACCTTTCTTTTCCTCTCTGTTTTTTCTTTTCATAGCTGTATGCGGCATATTTTCTTCACTGCCAAACAGAATTTCATAATGTAATTAGATAAGCAATAAAGGAAACCAGAATGTAAGAGAATCAAGTCTGATCAACAAATTTGTCGAATGTTATGTAAAGTAAATAGTTAACCGTTGGGCTGCGGTTGTATGTACCTGACAATCTAGAGATTTTTTTGTTTTTCTTCCACTGCAGACTGAAGTTTCTAATATGAGAATTTCAATGTGGTTTTTGACTCCTTTCCTTTTTCTTTTGAAGGCAATTATTGCTTTGAAAAGAGGCACTCAATTAATCAAGTATAGCCGGAAAGGAAAACCAAAGTTTCGCTCATTCAGACTTTCTTTGGTGAGTTACTGCTCTTCACCAAAATAGATTAGGTTAATTGAGTAATACTTTGGTTTCCCCTATGAGATTCTGCTCTCGCTGCTTCTCTGCGTAGCCTGATTCTAATCAATTATGTGCTGATATAAAATGATGTTGTTTATTGAGTTTAAGATCTTTTTTTATCCTTTTTTTTTCACTTAATTTCAACTGGATTATGCTGGGTGCATTACAAATGTTGATGACTTATGTGCCAATAACCTCAAGTGTATAAATAATTTTATTTTAGTGATGTTAACAGGATGAAACAACATTGATCTGGATATCACATGGAGAAGAAAAGACTCTGAGATTATCTTCTGTCACAAAGATTCTTCCTGGCCAGAGAACTGTGAGTTTGTTCAGTTTTATGTCATGTTACGAAGAATTTCTTCCAAGTGCTAACTAAAAGAAACTTTTGTTTTCCTCTATATACTTTTACAGGCTGTGTTTAGAAGATACTTGCGCCCTGAAAAGGATTACTTGTCATTTTCCCTTCTATACAACAACGGTGAAAGATCTCTTGATCTGGTTAGTCCAGTAAACTGTCATACCTGGGTTAGTGCCAGTAGACACTCATATCAGGGTCATGTTCAAATCTGACTACCCATTGTTTCTTCTATTCACAGATCTGCAAGGACAAAGTTGAGGCAGAGGTGTGGCTTGCAGGACTTAAGGCATTAGCTGGCAAGAATCGTCGGCGTACAAGGAGTGATATTTCTGATGTGAGTTCTTACTTCGACATGATCATCTATTGATTGTCACCTTGTGGTTCTCCAGACCTATTCAGGAAACCATTTGATTATTAATGAGAAAGCTCTTAGTTTGCATTGTTGCCTCACTAATAATTTGTGGTATGCAAAAGAATGTCATTGCCTGTCATTGTAAATAATCTGTATGCAAAGGTTTATATCTTAGAAGGATTATTTATATTATCAAAATGATCCACTGCAGCTAACTGATGGTGGAGATTTTTTTCAAAATGTTCGTAATGTTGGTTCAGCTTTAGATATCTGTTCAAGTGCTAGTTGTGCCAGAGTGTCTATCGATTTAGGTCCTCGTGATACTTGTTTGAATTCAGCAAGTTCAGATGCAGCATCAGAACGTGCAAATATGCAACTAAGAACAAGTGGCGCAGATGGTTTCCGGATTAGTGTTTCAAGCACTCCTAGTTGTTCAAGTGGTGGTTCAGGTCCAGATGACATAGAATCATTAGGTGATGTTTATTTGTGGGGAGAAGTCTGCAGCGATGGAGTTTTGCCTGATGGGTCAATCAGCTCAATTCCTGTAAAGAATGATGTGCTGATTCCTAAGCCTTTGGAGTCTAATGTGGTTCTTGATGTTCAGCAGATTGCTTGTGGTGTGCGTCATCTTTCCCTTGTCACAAGGCAAGGTGAAGTTTTCACTTGGGGAGAGGAATCTGGGGGAAGACTTGGTCATGGAATCGAAGCAAACTTTAGCTGTCCTCATCTTGTTGAGTTTCTTGCAGTTACTAATGTGGATTTTGTTGCTTGTGGTGAGTATCATACTTGTGCTGTGTCTACATCTGGGGACTTATTTACTTGGGGTGATGGTGCACAAAATGCTGGTCTTCTAGGTCAAGGCTCTGATGTTGGCCACTGGTTACCGAAAAGGATTTCCGGTCCTTTAGAAGGGCTTCAAGTTTTATCAATTGCCTGTGGCACATGGCATTCAGCTTTGGCAACTTCTAATGGAAAACTTTTCACGTTTGGTGATGGAACATTCGGGGTTTTAGGCCATGGAGATCGAGAAAGTGTGTCAATTCCAAAAGAAGTTCAGTTATTGAATGGATTGAAGACTATAAAAGTTGCATGTGGTGTTTGGCACACTGCTGCTATAGTAGAGGTTATGAACCAGTCTGGAGCAAATGTTTCATCCAGAAAGTTGTTCACCTGGGGTGATGGTGACAAAAACCGTTTAGGTCATGGAAGCAAGGATACCTATCTACTTCCCACCTGTGTCTCTTCGCTTATTGATTACAACTTCCACCAGATAGCATGTGGGTACACTATGACTGTTGCCCTTACAACCTCAGGTCATGTATTTACTGTGGGTGGGACTGCATATGGTCAGCTGGGCAATCCAGCATCCGATGGGAAAATGCCTTGCTTAGTACAAGATAATTTGGTGGGTGAATTTGTTGAAGAGGTCTCTTGTGGTGCATATCATGTGGCCGTCCTGACATCCAGAAGTGAAGTATACACTTGGGGAAGAGGTGCCAATGGACGATTAGGACATGGGGATGTAGAAGATAGGAAAACTCCAACATTAGTTGAAGCGCTGAAAGATAGGCTTGTTAAAAATATATCATGTGGCTCAAATTTTACTTCTAGTATATGTATCCACAAATGGGTTTCTGGTGCAGATCAGTCAGTATGCTATGGTTGCCGGCAAGCATTTGGTTTTACCAGAAAGAGACATAACTGTTACAATTGCGGGCTGGTGCATTGTCATGCATGCAGTTCCAAAAAAGCATTGAAAGCAGCTTTAGCTCCAACCCCAGGCAAACCGCATCGTGTCTGTGATGCTTGCTATCTAAAACTTAAAACTGCTGAGAGTGGTAATTGTAATATGAACAGGAAAATATCTGCCCCACGCTGGTCAGTTGACAT
Source organism: Excoecaria agallocha (assembly GCA_037975025.1). Classification (NCBI taxonomy): domain Eukaryota; kingdom Viridiplantae; phylum Streptophyta; class Magnoliopsida; order Malpighiales; family Euphorbiaceae; genus Excoecaria; species Excoecaria agallocha. The sequence continues at coordinate 595,363 of JBBPFJ010000026.1, forward strand.
CAAGGATAAACTGGAAACTGCAGAAGCTAGGACTTCTAAAGTTTTACTGTCAACAGAACATTCAAGATATGCTAGGCCTGGAACAAGATCTGAGGTTCCTTCTAGCATTCGGGCTCCCCAAGCTCCATCACTTTTGCAACTAAAAGATATTGCATTTCCAAGTCCACTAAGTGCTCTTCACAATGCATGGCGGCCTGCTCATATACCACCAGCTCCGCCGGTTATGAACTTTACTCAGCCTGGTCAAAGCTCAAGACCTGCTTCACCATACTCAAGGAGACCAAGCCCTCCTCGTACTTCAACTTCCGGATTCTCCAGAGGTGTCATTGATAGCCTCAAAAAGACAAATGAGCTTTTGAAGCATGACATGGCAAAAATGCATAACCAAGTAAAATTTATAAACATTTCTTGTTACTGCCAGCATTGTTCATTTGATTATTGTTGGTTTAGGAATCTATGTAGAGAAACTGACCATAGGAATTATCTTCTTCTCTCATTAAATTCAGATGAGAATTATGAAGCAAAAATATGAGGTTCAAGATCTCGAGATCCAAAAATTACAGAAACAAGCAAGAGAAACTTCTCAACTGGCTTCAGCAGAAGCTTCTAAATCAAGAGTAGCAAAGGAACTTGTGAAGTCTCTCAAAGATACGGTATTTTTCATTTTTTATTTGTATTCATTATTTGATTCATCTCTGCATCTGGATGGCTCATTTCCAATACTCTCCACACAGTCAATGATTATCATCATCAGGATTTATATTAAAAAAAAAAATGAAACCTACCAGTACTTACTGAAATGAGACTGACCTGATGATTGTTCCTCGCTAACCTGATCTGTTTTTAGTTCAGGGTAAAAAATCAGATTTTGTTACTTTTATTAAAAATACATGTTTTGCTTTCCTGGGTAGACATTTTTAATTCAAAGAACAGAGTTTCTGGATTCAATTTTATTAGCATACACTGCTTATTAAGGACTATCATTCTGTGAGAAGTATCAAAATATGACATAGTATGATCCACAACGTGATAGTTTAATCAGTAGAAGTATGCATGATACAACGCTAAAAAGTTGAGCATGGTAACAGTTCAGGAGATTTTCTTTGAACAATTGACAGTAGAGTAGGTTAATTTTTCTTAGGAATGGAATGATTCTTATCTAATCAGGGAAGAGTAATTATAAAGAAATGTGATTTCTATAAGAAATTCTCTTTATATTATTGACACAGCTGTAAACTTGTCCTGATTAGCCCATTTTCTTGCGCTCCTTTTTTTGTGATTCAGCTGAAGGAAACAACAACGCAGTTGCCTCCCAATGTTCAAGAAAGTGAATCTTTTAAAGCTATGACTGACCAAATCGAAGCTCTTCTATGCACATTTGAAACATTTGAACGTTCTTCCATCCCAGACTGGTTACAGTCTGATGCAACTCACACAATCAAAGTTTCTTCAACTGTGCAAAATCATAGAGAAAACCATGCTAGTGACTTATCCAATGACTATGGAAGTAGTCATAGATCATCTGTTTCTGTAGAGGCTGGCTCAGAACAGGATTCAAAATCGCAAAAATCGATGCCCTCAAAAAAGGATGGGGAAAGTATTGAACAATTCGAACCTGGGGTGTACGTAACTTATATCCAACGTTCTAATGGAGTAAAACTCTTCAAGCGAGTCAAATTTAGGTACTTAATAGATATCTAATTTAGATCACTTTTTTTTTTTTTCCTTCTTTACTTGAAGTCTAATTTGTTCTTTCTGTTTTGCAGCAAAAGGAGGTTTAAGGAAAGGCAGGCAGAAGAATGGTGGAAAGAAAATAAAGATAGGCTGCTGAGGAAGTACAGTCCACCAATTGCTAATCCATCAGGATCATCCTCTAACCGTACTGCAGCTGATGAAACAAATGAAGGTGGTGCAGCTGAAACTAATTAGTATCATCTTTTAGTGCATCAATTCTTTATATTCTTTGCAAAATTCATTTAGAAAGTAGAGGTACATAGGCTCAAGATGTTGCAAACTTCAGCACTGAAAACGCCAAGATTACAGTGCGAGTGGTTAGACAGAATGTTGATAAAGGTTGCGAGCGAAAAAGATCAATTCTTTATTCTCATTTTTCAGTTCATTTCATTCTTTATCTATTATGTCTGATGACAAAAGTTGCGATAGGTGTACAGTTGATAAAATGAAGTGTTAATTAGGAAATGAAAATTCCTTCTTTTTTTTTTTGGATAAGCAGGAAATGAAAATTCCTTCTTTTTTTTTTTTGGATAAGCAGGAAATGAAAATTCCTCCCTCGCCATTCTTAGAGCTATGCATATGTGAAATAGCGAAGCTTCTGTAGTTGTATTTCCTTTCCTCTGAATTCAAAAACTTAGCAGAAGTTCTTTGTTTTTGCGTTTGGCTTTTGTAAATAATACAAGCTCAAGACTTTCTCATAATTTATTTTGAAAACAGCAGAACTTTTTAAGACGAATCTGATTTGGCTCAAATTTTATTTTATGCAACAGCCAACAGCCTACTCTCTTTAGTTGTGAATGGAAAAATACCTTAACTAACTAATTTTTGCATGTAATATTATTTTGGCCAAAAACTCTTTAAAGTTTAAATGCCACATAAACTCCCGTCTTCTAAAAAGTGATATGAGTCAACACATAATGCCCGTATATATGAGTATTATATGTGGCAGTCCATGTCATACAATGATTAACCCATGATGCTGATAGAAAAGTTGAGATGGAAGGTGAGCTGCTAGACCAGAATTCATTTCGGCCAAGAAGGATGCAGGTTTACACCCACAAGAAGAAACAACAGGGCAAGGGCAAAGAAGAAAACCAGCAAATCTGTTATTGAGCTGAAATTTTTTGTTAGAGTTAGTTATGCCTAGGCCTAGCTGGACAGTAGGGGGAGAAATGCTTTTCCTTTTTGCATTGTTATTTTATCTTTGTCTTTGGGAAAGAGGGGCATCTTTTGGAAATAGATTGTATTTTCTGCTTTAAAGCAGGGCTCCATTATTGGAGAGGGAAGTTTCTCTTCCTATGTCGATTGTATCGGTCCTTCTATCATGAATAAAACAGTCTATTCCTCCCCTCAATCCATTGTTTGATTTATTTTCTTTGAGCAGTTTGTTTGTGTTGAATTAGTTCTTATGATTTGGCACCGTATGTGGAAAACGAAAAGTATGGCTAACCCATCACAAAATTGATTACAATCCATGATCGATTTACAAATAGAGTGAATTCTCATGAAGAAACTCCAAGTGCAATACAACGATCAATTGCTGCATTCCAGAAATTTATAGAAAAAAAATTGAAATCATGCATGCCAAACTCCAAAAAAATTTGAAAAACAACCCATAGCAGCAAAACAACGTACCATTTAGAGATGTATACGGATCTAGATCTTTTTATACCGAACCGAAATACCAAAAAAAAATCAAAAATCAAATTGTGCCATTGACTTTTTGACTAAAATATAACCGAATTATACCGTTAATTTTATTTAGAACGGATCTGCATATTTATCTAAAATCGAATCGATAATCATATTGAACTATACCGAATTATCTTGTACCGAAGATATTTATTAATTCTTATATATAATACTAATAATTTATATATAAATATTACTTATAATTTTTATTCTATATGTACTGCATAAATTTAACTTCATAATTATGTACATTATATATTTTAATATACAAAATTAAGATAATAATTAGTTAATAATTTAAACTAAATATTTTAATTATTAAGACTAGAAATTTAATTATTATAATAATTATTCTACCTACATGAATATGAATATATAACTAAAACAATTTGTGTTTAATTTAATTTATCTTTAATATCACTCAACTACTATTTAATTTTTTTTTATAAATATCTATGTAGATATGTAAGTTAAGCAATTTATCACATAAGTACTTTATTAATTAATTTTATTTACTTTGAGTATCAATTTACTAATACTCATATATTTTTAGGACCATATCTATACAAATATCTAAATTAATAATATAATTAAATATATTTATTATATATAATGAAATATTACCAATTAATGTATTATATGAGTATATAATCATTTTATCAATTAATTTCATTTATTTTTATTGTCAGTCAACTAATATTTATATATTTTAGCACAATACCTATATTAATAATGGAGTTGTAAATCAATAATATGATTATATATAGTTATTATATACAATAAAATTTTATCAATTAATATAATTATATGAGTATGTAATTATCTTATCAATTAACTTTATTTACTTTTATATTATGAATGATTGAATGTACTTATATGAGTACATAATCATCTTATCAATTAATTTTATTTATTTTTAGTATTATTTAAATAGTATTTTTTGATAAACAACTTGACTATTGAGGAATACATAAAAAAGAGATATAAAGATTTCTTAAATTACAACTAGAGTTACATTTTTATTTTATTCTCTAACGTTTTTTTCAAATATCTATCTTTCTTTTAACAAAAAAAATATCGGCTTATAAAATACTTCATTTTATAAATAACTTTATTAATACTATTAATTTAATAGTCATTTAAAAAAATATTTTATATTTACTCTTATCTTTATACATAATGGTAAATATAAATTATTTTTGTAATGGTAAAAAACTGAGTTAAGGATTAAAAATTTTAAGAGAAAAATTTTTTTATTTTGGATTTTGGAGGGAGTAAAAAATTTAATAAAGTGGTTAATAATTTTAAAAATATTGAAAATAGAATTGTTTGAGGGTGACAAATAAATTAGGTTTAGGTTTCTCACTTTCTCTTCTTTTACTCTTTAGTCTTTCCTTCTTTTCTGCCTCCTCTCTACCTTCCCCATGCTTCCCCTGCTCCACCTCTCGCCACTATCCCTCACGCTGCAAATTTGAGCTCGTCGGTCTTCACCTCTCACCACTACCATCCCCCTCTTACACTGCTATCGACATCGCAAGTCAGTTCTTTTATTTAAATTTTACTTCTAGTTTTTCTACTCTGCTTTATATGAATTCTGGTTTTGCTTAAAGAACCCATGCTTTTATTTGTTATTCTTGGTAAGATTTGTTGATAAAGTAGATTTGTTATTCTCGGTAGTCTTCAAGTTCTTTTGTTCAAGAACCCATGTTTTATTATTATTCTCGGATTTTTGCTAATAAATATTATCTCAATTGATTATAGTGTAGCTAATTTAAGTTTGACTTGAATTCAAATGGAAGATCTTGGGTTTCTTTTTTTGCAAAACTAGCATTCTGCATATATCACCTCAAAGCAACTACCTTGCTAAGAGAGCACACTGTTCTCCAAAATCGTGTATTGGAAAGCATGATTTCCATTATTAATTAAAAACTACCGATTACAAAATTAATTATAATAACCTCATATGCTGACTATATGATAGAACTTGGTTAGAATTTTGAGAGAGAGTTCAATTGAAGAAATTGATTTTCGTGTTCTCTTTCATTGGCAGAAAGATGCGATTCTTGACTTGTAGTTGAGGATTCACTCTTACTGTATGATGGCTCTGTACCTTTGTATGTTGGTTTAACATTATTGCTCTTCCTGGATTTTTGAGTTAAAAAAGCCACTCATTTCTCTATTTTATGATTATCAGGTGGCAATCAGAGTGGCACAAACTTATTTCCTGGTATGTCGTGTTTTCAATTTGAAGTTTTATATTTTTTGTTGGATTTTGGAGGGAGTAAAAAATTTAATAAAGTAGTTAATAACTTTAAAAATATTGAAAATAGAATTGTTTGAGGGTGACAAATAAATTAGGTTTAGGTTTCTCACTTTTTCTTCTTTTACTCTTTAGTCTTTCCTTCTTTTCTGCCTCCTCTCTACCTTCCCCATGCTTCCCTTGCTCCACCTCTTGCCACTACCCCTCACGCTGCAAATTTGAGCTCGTCGGTCTTCGCCTCTCACCACTACCATCCCCCTCTTACACTGCTATCGACATCGCAAGTCAGTTCTTTTATTCAAATTTTACTTCTAGTTTTTCTACTTTGCTTTATATGAATTCTGGTTTTGCTTGAAGAACCCATGCTTTTATTTGTTATTCTTGGTAAGATTTTTTGATAAAGTAGATTTGTTATTCTCGGTAGTCTTCAAGTTCTTTTGTTCAAGAACCCATGTTTTATTGTTATTCTCGAATTTTTTATGATAAATATTATCTCAATTGATTATAGTGTAGCTAATTTAAGTTTTACTTGAATTCAAATGGAAGATCTTGGGTTGCTTTTTTTGCAAAACTAGCATTATACATATATCACCTCAAAGCAACTACCTTGCTAAGAGAGCACACTGTTCTCCAAAATCATGTATTGGAAAGCATGATTTCCATTATTAATTAAAAGCTACCGATTACAAAATTAATTATAATAACCTTATATGTTGACTATATGATAGAACTTGGTTAGAATTTTGAGAGAGAGTTCAATTGAAGAAATTGATTTTCGTGTTCTCTTTCATTGGCAAAAAGATGTGATTCTTGATTTGTAGTTGAGGATTCACTCTTACTGTATGATGGCTCTGTACCTTTATATGTTGGTTTAACATTATTCTCTTCCTGGATTTTTGAGCTAAAAAAGCCACTCATTTCTCTATTTTATGATTATCATGTGGCAATCAGAGTGGCACAAACTTATTTTCTGGTATGTCATGTTTTTAATTTGAAGTTTTATATTTTTTGTCATTATATTTTCTTTCTCTAACTTGTTAACTATACCCAGTAAATTTTTAGCACAGTTTCGATTCATTTCATGAAGAAAAATTAAGTTATGTATGTGTGGATTGCCTTAGAGGTTTCAGCAACTTTGTTATCTTACTGGATCTGTCAGTACTGCACTTTAGGCACTTGGTGTTGTTGTTAATAATTGTATGGACGATTGAGATTTGACTAAAGTGATGTGTATAACTACTAATAATGCAACATCTAATGATACTTCAATTCAACAGTTGAAAAATAAATTAAGCAGGAGATATGCATTTATTTTGTGTGGTGAAATATTTAACATAAGATGTTGTGCTCACATCTTAAATCTAATTGTGAAAGATGGGCTCAAATATGTTGTGTTGAAGAATCTATTAAAAATGTTAGAGATATTATCAAGTACGTTAGAAGTAGGCCTTAAAGGTTAGATTCTTTTAAAAAATATTGTGAGACAGTAAATATCATGTACACGAAGAGTTTGATCATAGATTGCCCTACTAGGTGAAATTCAACGTACTGGATGTTAGATATTATTTTAGGATATCAAAAAACTTTTGATAAGTTAGAGGATATGGATAGCAAATATTTCATTGAGTTTTGGCATGTTTATTTGACTGAGAGTAATTGGAAACAACTCACGACTCTCACAAAATTTCTGAAAAGATTTTATGATGTGACTTGCAAATTGTCTGGATCATTATATTCAAGTTTCAACTTGTATTTTCTAGAGATTGTACGTATTTTGAATTTATTGCATTCTTCTCAAATTAATGGTGATGATTTTTTAATAGAAATGGGAAAATAAATGTAGTCAAAATTTAATAAGTATTGGGATTTGATTAACAAGATGAATGTCGTTCTTTTCATAGCTGTGATTTTGGATCCTAGATTTAAAATAAAATTTTTAGTTTCAAAATACACAACTTTTTATGGTGAGAATGAGACAGAAAAATTAGTTTTTAAAGTGAAAACTGTTTTCAATGGACTGACATAAGAATATAAAAAATTGGAAGAATTAGTTTTTAAAGTGAAAACTGTTTTCAATGGACTGACATAAGAATATAAAAAATTGGAAGAGGTTAATGTTAATCAAATTGTAGCCCTACCACCTAATTTTGATGAAATTGATGATGACGTTGATGTATAATTTTTGAAAAATGAGGATAAAAAGCAAGTTGTATCTCAAAGAGATTTGGATGCTTATTTGACTGATAAATTAGTAAAAAATTCTTCTAATTTTTATATTTTGAGTTGGTGAAAGATAAATGAGCTAAATTATCCAAATTTGGCTAAGGTTGCTAGAGATGTCTTGGTTGTTTAGTGCTCGATTGTAGCTTCTGAATTAACTTTTAGCACCGGAGGAAGGATTTTAGATAAACTTAGAAGTTCTTTAACTCTTATTATAGCTGAGATTCTCATTTGTTGCTAAAACTAGTTGAGATCGACTACACTTTTGACTTCAGAGGTATCAATCAAAAAATTTAAAAATTTTGAATTGGATAATTATTATATTCGCATAAATTTTTTAAAATTTTTTTATTTAATATTTATATTTTTTGATGATCTAATTATTTAAAATATGTATTTATTTAGACATTGTTCAAGATTTTAAAATTAGTATCAAACATAATGCAAAGAAAAACTATTGAATATTAATTTTTAAGTAATGTATTTTTACTTAAATTTTAATTATACTTGTTGAGATATTTTAATTGTACTTGTATTTATTATTGTGTGAATTTATTTTGTAAAATTTTAAAAATATTGAATTATCCAAAGTACCATATTGTATTGTACTTTATTGTTTAGTACCAAAAGAACCGAAGAACTGTACCGAATTATCCTGAATTTTTTAAGACAATACTAATACTTGATTTTAAAAATATCCAAAATTTTAAGACAATACAGAGATTTATAAATATATGAATTATATCGTACCGTGTACATCCCTAGTACCATTAGTGAAACCAAAGCAAATGATGAGACATCAGGAAGAATTTTCATTTCAATCCAATACAAGGTTTGGCCAACCCAACTCTCCCCTACTGGATTCTTACGTAAAAACCAACCATTTTGGGGTCGAAGCATTATTTTTACCTAAGATGAAGGTGTCGAAGTTTAGTGGACCAGAATCTCGCAGTTGGATAGCCAAAGCGAAGTTGTATTTTAGTGTACAACAAACACCAAAGATGATGAAACTTACAATAGCCCAGATATGCATGACCGGAGCAACAATCACCTAGTTCTCCCAGGTGCTACGTGATAACCCGCATATATTTTAGGAGCAATTTAAGCGCAAGTTAAATGGATGATTTGGCAAACGAAGGATCCAAAATCCTTATGAGAAGTTGCAGACCTTATTTCAAACTGAGAGTGTGGATGAATACATGGAAGAAATTGAGTCGATCACTGAGTACATCCCAAAGACTTTTGAGGCTCAATTTCTAAGATATTTTATGGAAGGATTAAAAGAAGAAGTGGGACGGTGGGTGAGATATCTGAAACCCCATACTTGTAAAGAGGTTATAAAGCTCGCTCGGGATGTCGAACTCACTTTCAATCCTTCGAGAAGTAGTGCGGTGTTGAAGGAGAAAAGCGGAGGTGGCTAGAGTCGATCTGAGTTAACCCACACTCCTCCTCCAATTGGGTGCCCTAATATCCATAAAGAAACGGGTCAGATCGACTCAAAAATTAAAAATATAGGCTCTGGCCTATTAACTTAACCAGACACACCACCACACCATGCGTTTCATCCTTTCAACAGAATGTAGCAACAATAATGAAATAAAGGACTATGCCATTTGTCTCTAAAGGAGATCGATGAACGCCATCGACTAGGCTTATGTTTCAAATACGTCTAACCTTATAACCTGTAGTATCAATGCAATGTGGTGGAGTTACAGAATTTAATCTTAAAGAATGAGTTGTTCTTAGACACCGGTGAGCAGAGGACGATGTGATAGGTGAAGTTAAACAGGAGAAAGACGATGGCATGGAGGGAGTGCAATGCCATTGAAATTTTTTAGGGTGGAGGATAGTGTTCAGGCACTAAGAACTTTGAAGTTGCAAGGAACCATACACAGGATACCAATTATTTTGCTAGTTAATTCTAAGGCAACACATAACTTCATTTCGTAGAAACTGATAAGATTTTTGAACCTTCTTATTGATTCTATTCCCTCCATGAATATAAAATTGGGAGATGGGTATTGCGTCCCTATCCAAGAAAGACGCAAGAACATTGAATTGCAATTAGGCACCATTACGTTGCACTTGGATGCTTTGTTGTTTGGCCTGGGACCACTTGATGTTGTGTTGGGGATTGATTAGTTAAGAACCTTAGGCAATGTCATGTATAATTAGGATATCAGAGGTGGGTGCAATTTAAATATGGTGGCAAACAAATTGAACTCACAGGCATTGAGGGCACTCTTTTTTATACGGATGTTTTACAAGTTTGGTTAGAAGGGGAAAGCCTGAAGCAAATGTGTAATGACCTGTGCCAACCGTAACTACCACCAGCCTCAGTACAAGGACTTACCATTGACCAGATGCCAAACATTGAGGCTTTCATAAACCATTTTTTTGAAGTATTTGAGCCATCAACCTGATTGCCCCTGAGATGTTTGCATGCCCATGTTATCCAACGGTTAATGTCAGCCTATATAGGTGCCCACATACTTAGAAACTAGATATACAAAAATCAGTGGTAGAGATGTTGCAATAGAGGATAATTCACTCAAGTTAGAGTGTTTACTCCAGTCTGATTCTTTTAGTTAAGAAAAAGGATGAAATGTGGCAGTTATGCATTGATTACAAGGCTCTGAACAAGGTTACAGTGGCTGATAAGTACCCCATTCCAGTAATTGATGAGTTGCTTAACGAATTGAATGGGGTTGAATTTTTCTCAAAGCTAGAACTAAAATGTTTTATCATATTAGAATGCAGGAAGAAGATGAACCTAAGATAACATTCCAAATGCATGACGAGCACTATGAATTTTTAGTAATGCCCTTTGGGCTTACTAATGCCCTCTCTACATTCTAAAGCATCATGAATAATATTTTTCGCCCATGGTTGCGACGCATGGTCTTAGTTTTTTTAACGACGTCCTAATTTATAACAGGAACTGGGAAGAACACAGACATCATTTAGATATTGTTCTGCAGGTCTTGATGAATAACCACTTCAAGGTCAATCACAAGAAATGTTTTGTTGGTTAAACTTCAATCAATTATCTTGGCCACTGCATCTCTAAAGAGGGAGTAACTATAGACCCATCCAAGATCACTGCAATCTAAAATTGGTCGGTTCCAAAGAATTTCAAAGGAGTTCATGGGTTTTTGGGACTGACTGGGTACTATAGAAAGTTCATGAAAGATTATGGAAAGATTGCTAAGCTATTGACTAAGTTGATAAATAAGAACGGGTTCCATTGGAATGAGTAGGCACAATCTGCCTTTGAAGCTTTAAAGGTAAAACTTATAGCCATCCCACTGCTGGCATTGCTCAACTTCAACAAACCATTATGTGTTGAATGTGATGCATCTGGTTTTAGGCTATAGGCTAATTTGATGTAGGAAGGCAGGCCCATCGCATATTTCAGTAAGACCTTGGTTGATCCCAACCTAGCCAAGTCAGCCTATGAGAAAGAATTGATGACTTTGGCTATGGCTATACAACATTAGAGAACATATCTACTTGGCAAGAGATTTACAGTGTTTATCGATGAGAAGAGTTTATGCCACTTGTTGCAACAATGCATCACCACCACGAACCAACAAAATTGGCTCGCTAAATTGATGAGGTATGTTTTTGATGTCCAATATAAGCCAAGTATGATGAATAACATTGTTGATGCTTTGTCAAAACAGTAAGAATTTACTGAATATGCTTCATTTGTATTCCCACCTACATAAACTGATGGCAGCCAATTAATGGAAGAAGTGAACCAAGATCCTCAGTTGATAGCCTTTAAAAATGCTCTCCAAGTTGATCCAACCTTCAAACCAAAGTATATGTTGAAACGGGCATTTTATACTGTAATGGTGAGCTAGTCATCTCATTCGCTTCAAAATGAATTCCTACTATACTGGATGAGTTCAACAATTTAGTAACTAAAGGCTATTCAGGATACTACATGACTTACTGAACAATAGTAGCTACTTTTTATTTAAAGGGGATGGTCCAGCAAATTAAAGATTATGTCAAGAATTGTTCGGTATGTCAGCGATTTAAGGCCTCTATCCTCTCTCCAGTTGGTCTGTTACAACTTATTCCTTTAACACAGGCAATTTGGGAGGATATATCAATGGATTTTATTATAAGGTTGCCCAAGTCAAAAGGATTTGATGTTGTAATGGTGGTTGTAGATCAGTTGTCCAAGTATAGCCATTTTGTAGTACCTAATTTTTTTAAGACATAGTGTGGCTCCATAGATTCCCGAAGTCGATTATAATTAGTGACTGCGACCTAGTTTTTATGAGTCGCTTTTGACAAGAACTATTCAAACAACAAGAGACTCAGCTTAAATTCAGTTACTCTTACCATCCTAAAATAGATGGGCAAACCGAAGTTATAAACCGTTGCCTTGAATCCTACCTTCATTGTTTTGCTACTGATCAACCCCATTTCTAGAGTCAATGGCTTCCTTGGGAAGAATTTGGTATAACTCATCTTTCTGTGTGAGTATAGGAACAACCCCATTTGAAGTAGTATATGGCAGGAACCCTCCAACCATTCTTAAGTATGCAATAGGTTGTGATCTCCTAGATCGAGATGAAGCTTTGAAATAGCTCAAGCAACATTTACTGTAATTGCAAGAACAAATGAAATCCCAAGCTGACCAACATCATCAGAGCATCCATTATGAGGTGGGGAATTGGGTTTATTTGAAGCTAAAGCCTCATAGACAACAATCTGTCAATAGGAGGATCTATCCGAAGCTATCAACCTGTTATTTCGAGCCATATCAAATAGCAACTAAGGTAGGACCATTAGCTTACAAATTGGTCCTCCCCAATACTTCCAAGATTCACCTGGTATTTCATGTTTCTTTGCTTAAAGGGCTATAAGGATACAACCTAGCTCCAATGTTCTGCAACTTGAGTTAGAGTTGGACCCACCCAAAGAACTTGATCTTGAGAAGGTGATAGCTACACAAGTTACCCAAAGAAATGGTGAAAGTGTCTCCCAATGGCTTGTTCGGTGGCAATCAAAGAGTATTAATGATACACTGAGGAGGATGAATATGTAATGTAGAGGGACTATCCGCAATTAAGTCTTAAGGATAGGACTTCATCTCAAGAGGGTGGCAATGATAAAGAAGTTGAGATGGATGGTGAGCTGCTGGACTAGAATTCATTTAGGCCAAGAAGGTTGCAGGTTTACACCCGCAAGAAGAAACAACGGGGCAGGGGCAAAGAAGAAAACCAGCAAATCTATTATTGAGATGGAATTTTTTGTTAGAGAGTTAATTATGCTTAGGCCTAGCTGGACAGTAGGGAGAGAAACGATTTTGCTTTTTGGATTGTTATTTTAGCTTTTTCTTTAGGAAGGAGGGGCATCTTTTGGAAATAGATTGTATTTTCTGCTTTAGAGCAGGGCTCCATTCTTGGAGAGGAAAGTTTCTCTTCCTATAGGGATTGTATGAGTCCTATCATAAATAAAACAGTCTATTCCTCTACTCAATCCATTGTTTGATTTATTTTCATTGAGCAATTTGTTTGTGTTGAATTAGTTCTTATCAGATGCCATGTAAGCTGAACACGTGGCAATCCATGATACTAAACAGACAATTTTCTTAATGGAGTTCCGATTTTATTATTGCCTTCAAATGTTGTCGTCTTTAAGGAAATTATTGCCGTTTGTGAACAAGAATTAGTGAAGAGAAGCTGTTGACCAACTAACGATAAATGCCGTCGTCTTAAATGAAATTATTGCCGTTGTGAACAATCTTTGAAGCAGATGTATAAGGTCTAAATGATAATCCCAAAATCAATATATTGCTAGTTCCAAAATCAATATATTGGTAGTTCTGTCAAATAGTGTTGTTTCTCACATAAAAATTAATTGTTTCTTTCGGTACATATAAATTTGTATACATATATATAAAAAAATTCTTAAATCTGGCATTACCGATCTATCAAAACATTTTTAATGACTCTATAGATACTAGTTTGCTTACATGCAAAAATTTTTTTGAAAGAGATAAATATTTAGATGTTAGAACTTATTGATGAATTTATTTAGGGTTCTTAAATCAAAATGAAAAGACAGAAAATTTAATGCTAACACATTTACAAATGTAACTTGACTTTGTTAAAAATTTAGTTCTTTAATTACTTCCTCCGTTCTTTTTTATCTGTCACTTTAGAGTAAAATTAAAATTATATTTATCTGTTACTTTTAGATTTTCAATGTAATTTAATTTGATTTTTCAATTTATTTTTCTTTTCTAATAAAGTTAAAATCAATCAGATTTAATAATTTAGTTTTAATCACGTAATTTAATACTAAATTTAAATCTATTTATTATTTTTTAATTTTAATAAAAATAATTAAAGTGACTAATAAAAAAGAACGGAGGGAGTAGTAAATTTAATTCAAGTAATCCAGCAACATTAGAAATATAGGATATCTGTTGAGTTTCATGCACATGGAATCATATGGCATGTTAATTAAGTTTGGATTGAGGCAACAACTATAACTGATTATCAACTCGAACCTCATACTTGCACTGCACTAAAGACCCTTTTAAGAGTTTTTTTTTTTTCCTTTTAAGAACATCTCTCAGATATCATCATATGATTATTTGAAAAAAAAAAATTCGATTGGTTTCTTCGATATTTATAATTATTTGGATTTTGTGCAATGGGCATTTTCCATACAAAATCTTCACTCTTTCACTTTATTGTTTTGCTTCATCTTATTTACTTATCAAGTGCTGAATCTCTTCGATATATACCCAAAAACCGATATCTCCAAACCATGGAAAATTAGCCCTCATTCTTATCATAATTGTGCAGATTTTAGTGATAACTCAACTGCCAGCCTTCTTATTACCGTAGAGCCATTTGCTTATGGTTCTTATGCACTCAAAACTGCGATTCTTTTTTCTTCGACATATTTATTATCACTGAAATAAAAAAAATGGTTCTTTTATTTCTTCTTAAATAATTTGGCCTGACTTACCGAAACAATCAAGTTGAATCGATCTTACAGCCAACATCGTATGAAGATTTTGTCCGGAAAAATGCTGATTAAACTATAGTTTGTTCAACTTAAACTATTACCACCTGGTACAGCCTTAAATTTGAAAACATAGGCAAGCTTATTTTTCAAATATGTCATTCCGTTCATTCACAAATTAATATCCATTTTTGTTTTTATACAAATATTAAAAAATTTATTTGTTAATCTATATTTTTATTAATTTGTCATAATTAATTATTAATTATATTTTGATATATCGATGGTATATTTAAAAAATTATATATATTTTTTTAAAGTGCCACTTATTTGCAAATAAATAATTTTTTTAATATTTGTGTAAAAAATGTAAATTTTTTTGTGTGGATGAACTGACTATTTTTTTTATGTTATAGCGTAACCAATGACTCGGTGAGCGAGGTTCATCTTCGGTGTTGTAGGGTCTACCCGCGTCTCCCTGTGTTCACACGTCGACGTCCGTTTGGTTCAACTGTTTTCTTGCCCAAATTATTAGTTTGCGCATTTAATTGACTTCTTAAATTCGTGTCCATTAAGAAATGTAGGAAATATAAATTGATCTTCCTTGATTTTTCTTCATATCTCAATTTTAATTCCATTTTCCCAGGAAAAAACCTCGAATTTTCCTGGAAAAAACCACTCCATTTTTATTTACAACAAACAGAAATTCTCCATTTTGTTTAAGGGAGAAAAAAATGGGGCAACAACAATCCAAAGATGAGTTGCTGTATCAGCAAGTGAATTATGGTAACACGGAAGGAATCAAAAATCTTTTCAGGGAAGGCGCCGGACTTGAGGTATGAATGGAAATTAACGATTAACAATCTCCGTTTTTTTCAGTTTTTGTAATCGAAATTAACACTTGAATTTCGTTTCATTCTGAACTTTTTTTTTTGTCGGTGCAGTGGGTTGATAGAGAAGGAAAAACGCCATTGATATTAGCTTGCCTGAATTCTGAGCTCTACGGTGTGGCTAAAACTCTGATAGAGCTCGGTGCTAATGTTAATGCTTACCGCCCCGGTGCGTGTTGAATCTGTTTCTTATGTTATTCAATTTGAGTGATTGTGCTTGATTATTAGTATTGTTTCTCTTTAAACTGTGAATTTGTCCATTAAACCTTTAAGCTCCAAAATTTGGAGAATAAAGACTAGAAATTTAAAGAGAATTCCAAAAAATCGAATCTTCAGCAGCTTAATTAGCATACTAACTGGTCTTAATAAGCATGGAGGTAACATAGTCGATGGATGTTTTTAATAAATGTTTTTCATTGTGCTTAAGGTCGTAATGGGGGTACGCCATTGCATCATGCAGCAAAACGAGGCCTTGATAACACTGTCAAGTTACTTCTTGCCCATGGAGGTGAGCTGCAATAATCTGGCTTATTTTTATCAGTTGTATAAATAAGTCTTTGTCCTTTTAATTATGATTATCGGTTGTTGCTATCTGTTAAGATTATCGATAAAGTTTCTTCTTTTGCATGGAGATGTTAAGTGTGATATTCTCTTGCTTATTTCTGTCACTCATGAATATTAGATGTCTATATATATATATTTCTCTTTCTGTTTAATCATAATCATTGTTGCTATGGTTGTTACTGTGGTCAACATTGTAATATCTGGTACGTTCAATGTTTCAGCAAACACATTAGTGATGAATGATGATTGTCAAACCCCCCTTGAAGTTGCTAGGGCTAAGGGGTACAGTAATGTTGTCCGTACGATTGAGGTATGCTTCTTAGGGTACTTCATTTTTCAACTATAGCAACATGAAAAAAATTTCCCCTTTTTTCTCCATTAAAAGCTACGAGGGAAGTCTGAATTTTTCTCTGATGCTTTGCAGAACCATATTTGCTTATTCTCTGGCTGGATGCGGGAGTTCTATGGCCCAGGATTTCTGGAAGTACTGGCTCCTCAGTTTGTTTCAAGAAATGTGTAAGTTAATGAAGTCCATATATGTTATCTCACTAGAGTGTTTTTGTTTACTGTTTGTGTTATTCTATTTAAGATATGCCATCTGAGCAATTTGATATGTCGTTTTCTAACAATCAATCATCAACAGATTTTTCTTACGAGGCACTTTAAATATTTTATGCCTGCTGCTGTTTTATTAATTTGTAGATGGGTTGTTATTTTACCAACTGGTTCCCGCAATAACACAAAGCCTTATAAGTTGGAGCTTGCTGTATATTCTAGTTCACAGGTATGACCATATTTCACTGATGAATCTCTTGATGCTCTTGGACCTTTACTGCTGGCAAATGTCTTATAGGCCAAGTTAGCGCTATAGTGATATTCTTAATGATTGTCTTGGGCTTCAGTGAGCTTCAAATTTTAGTATCTACGTTCTTTAATTAATTTTATTCCAATCAACCGATGTAGCATTCTTTGGATAAGCTTGCATCGATTCATCTCTTGCGAACCTGAATTATTAGAAGTTACTAATGAACTTTTGCTAATGAATGGCCAGGATGCAAAACCGCGTACACTGATTGCATTGTGGAAAGCTAATCTGGAGGAACCAAAGTTTCACCATTCTGATCCCTCAGTTGTCATTGAATCTACCAGTAATTTCGTTAATGCTGAAATCACTTTTCTTGCATTCATTTGACGTTCATTTACCGATCTTTTTTTCTTTCTTTGCATAGGCTTTTTATTTTCTCTTGAAGTTATAATACAGTATTCATTTCGTAGTCTTTACATTTACAATGGATTTTTGCTCATTCATAGTCTCCAGAGGAAGGAGGCGGAGGAGAGCGAGGCATAGGCCTCAAACAGTTAGGCGTAAGTATGATAGTTCCCAAATTATTTTTAAGTATTAATACATTATTTCTTAACCTTAACTTGGGAAATAGAACTCATTTAAGTTACAATGAGGTGATACAATTTCCTCGCTATGCTCCAGCCTCCTATTTAAATAGACCTACAAGACAGTTAGGATTTTTTTTTTTTATATTCATTTTCATCAAAAAATGATTGTCTATTGAATGGCTTAGATGTTTTTCCGTTTTTCTTTTTATTTTTGATAGCTTCTGATTGTTTCGCTCTCAAACTTAATATACTTTCTTTTCAGAAATACGTGTTAAACTTGCTCCAGCAAATGAAGGTGATAAGCAGCAGTTTCGATGGTTTTGTGATGCATGCAAAAGAATTCCACAGGTACAATTTGTTTATAGAGCAATGAACAGCTATAATAATGACAGGGATAATGTTTGCTTATTATGCATTCTTTTTCTCAAGTTCAACTCATGATGCAAGAAGATATATTAGAAGCAGAAGCTTTGCATTTGCTTGCTTGCACAGCAATGCCCATTGCCCTCTTTTACTCATGGAATCTTGTCATTGCATAGTACCTGCTCAAGGATCCTCTGAAATAATCTTAGTTAGTGTGTTATGGCGCTTAGCTCTCAATAGTGCTGTAGTGTTACAGGTGGAGAACTGTTTAATGGAGAGCATACTCTCTTACCCCCAGTGAAGTCACAGATTAATATTACTGTTTTTCTTTTTTTCTTTTCCAATAAACTGCTTTTATTTTCAGTATAAATTTGGGATCAGGACCATATTACTGCATCGAAGAAATGTTCTAATTCCTTAAAATCTTCAAGTGATCAATAACCAAGTTCAGTTTACTTAGGGATTTTTCCCAGAAAGTTTCTCTTAATTGCCGGTGCTTTAATATTTGTGGTTCCCAGAAAAGTTAGAAACCTGCTTGATCAATTTGATTATTTATCATCTTGATAATTAATTTACATTTTTGGCATTTAGCTCAGATGTTTTGCTTACTTAAATGCACAACCATCAATTCTTTACATTCAGTTGTCTCATTTGTCATCAAAAAAACTGACAGGAATTTTTGGAATATTACAGGCATCTTGTCCTCCTGCTTTTTTGGATAATCCTCAGTCTGCAACTGTTCAGGCAACAGCACCCCCTCCTGCAGAAGATTTAGAATTGGCAATGGCAATCAATGCCTCTGTCCAATCTGCCATGCAAGAGGCACCTGTTATCAACTCTAGTGAAGCAAGTGCTTCAAGCAGTTCGAATAACCCAGTGAGTACTGGCAGTTCAAGTGCTTTGCACACACCGATGTCTCCTTCAAAAGCAACTGAAAAGTTCTCCGCAGCTTATGATGCTGGCTCTAATGGCAAGTCAACTCAGCAAAACCAGATCCAGAATAATGATGCCCAGACAGCAACTCAAGCACCATATGCAGGCCCATCAGCACCACCTGTCATAGATGAGGTCATAGAAGATGGCCCAATTCATTATCCATCAATTGATTTTAGCCCTGTTGATTTGACTTCTCCACCTGTGGAGAATTTACCAGCTAGCAGTGGCCAAGAGAAAGAAGATGGAGGTCCTTCGTCGTGTGTGATTTGTCTGGATGCTCCAGTTGAAGGGGCTTGCATTCCATGTGGGCATATGGCTGGTTGCATGTCCTGTTTAAACGAGGTCAAAGCCAAGAAATGGGGTTGCCCTGTGTGCCGTGCCAAGATTGACCAGGTTATAAAGCTGTATGCAGTCTGAATATTGCGGCAGGCTGAGAAAGCTGTAACTGGTAAGTATGATTCAGACACCTTGGACATTTGTTCGTGCTTTCCTGCAGATAAATATGTATAAAATCTTTCAGAAGTACCTATACCATATACCTGAAATTTATAGGTACGTTTTTCATGAAATTGCGAGGTAAACTTACGACAACAATGAAATGCTAACTGGAAGGCTTCAACTGCAGGTGAGTTTGGCTACATTGTGAAGGAATCGACAACTTCAGAAGCAGAAGATCGGTGTGAGAGGACAAAAAAACAAAAGAGGGGTAATCATTGGTTAAATTCTTGAATTTTTTTTTGTTTTGTATGTGCTTGTTAAAAGTGAAACTGAAACCTATGGTCATGCTTGGGTACTGCTGAAGTGTGTGATTTTACAATCTTGTTGTGTGTTCTTGATGAAATCTCAGGCTGTGTGTATATTACTAGTATTATCTGTAAATTTTTATTTTTAATAAAAACTTTACACAAGGGATTCAAAGGGTTGTACCAAAGCCAGAACCTTGACTTGTCTTCTTGAAATTTTTGTAAATAACATTTGTTATAGAAAGTGATTTTGCAAAAGCTTAATGTACGCCTATTATTATTGTGGTTGTCCTTGAAAAGAGGGGAAAAAATCTTTTTTAGTGGAAAAAGCTGAACGTCAAAGGTTTAGGTGTATAGCTCAAACGTCTGCATCTTAAATTTTGAGTAATTATTGTATTTGGTAGTTTTTTCAATTTTCTTTTATAAAGCTTATGTTTTATTATTTGAAAACCCATTGGAAGTATTTTGTCGCTAAGAGTAAGGCTTTGCAGCATTCGTTTTGACTGAATTTGGAACCCAACTGAAATATGAACACAACTCAAGTCTATTTAGATAATTCGATCCGATATATTCTTCTATTAAATTCGGTAATTTCTGTTCGGTTTAATTTTAAAAGTAAAAAATAAAAAAACTGATTATTACCAATGGAATTTGAACTATGAGTGACCATGGTACTGTGTTAATTCAAATCCAATCAATCTATAAACTAATTTAGGGTGTGTCCTGTTAATTTTGAAATGATGAAAAACTGATTATTAGATAAAAATATATATTTGGTAAATGTTAACCTTAAAAAAATAAATTTTATAAAAAGTGAAAAAATTTTATATTTAAAAGAAATTGAAACTTTTTAGTAAATTGAATTTTAATTTTTCAGTGTAACTGATTTAAAATTTTTTGTAAACAAAAATATCTGTTATTTTATTTTATAATATCAAGTATACTACTAAAAAAAAAACTCTTTTTCTTTCTTCTCTTGCCCTAAAACGATTTAACTCTTCTTTTTGTATCACCCAAAATCATTAGAAGTCAACATATATATTTTTAATTTGTTTATGTTATATATTATTTTTATTTAATTATATATGAATATATATGGTTTTAATAGTTTAGTGGAACAAAGAAGTGGACTAAAAAATTGAATATAATATATTAAAATTTATATGTATCCTTTTTTTCTTTTTATTCTAAAATGTTATTTTTAATCATATCATTTACCAAAATTTTTAAAGTGGAAGATAATAAAATTTGAAATTTGATTAATTGAAAAGTAATTAAACGTTCAATTGTTTCAATCACCTTTTCCTCTGTACACGTTTTGCGTAGGGGCAAAACGGTCACTGAGCTTCTTTTTTTTTTTTTACTTTTTACAGACAGCCGTTGTCTAAGGCCCATCAAAGTGAGTTTTTCTAAGCCCTGAGGTCTGGTGGGGTGGGCCTTGGAGGAAGTAAAAGTGGAAAATTGCGGCCCTCAAACATGCACTGTCTTTGATCACCATGTTTCCTGCAGCCGGTTTTTTTTTTAATTGGATACAAAATATAGTTTTGTGTTAACAGAATTCTAAGAGTTAATTTCGTTAGAGTAATTAAATTTATATTCAAATAATAATATTGTAATACAAAAAAATTTTATGTCGTAAACGTATCTCAACCCTTAAAATAATGCAATTAAAATCACTTTTATCAAAAAAAAAAATTATAAATCTAATGTTGAATTATTGATGTAGGAGTTGTTTCAACTTAAAATATATCACATGTAATATTCTAAATAATTTTATATGACATGTTATGGAATATTTCAAATTATTGTGACTTTCTATATTAGCATTGGGATATCGAATTTATGATTTTTTGCTAAAGCATTTTAACCATAATATTTAAAAAAATAAAATATATTAATGAAACAATTTGCTCACGATTAGATCAACATTAAAGTATAAATTCGGTAACAGTGAAGATAATTAATCGCACTCCAACTTTATCAGTTATCTAGGGGGAAATTTTCTTCTAGAATTCAAATTTTTGAGACAGCTTTTCAACTTAATGAGAAATATGTTTCCGAGAGTAATTAGTGCTTTCTTAACACCTTTTAAGTAGACATTTTCTTAGTTTAAGACTTAACCTACTATTAATTAGTGATATTTTATACATTACCTAAGGAGGCAATAGCTCTATTTAAAACGGGAAAAAGAAAAGTGATCGTTGATGTGGCTTTGCATTTTAAGTTTAACGCATGAATTTTATTCTAAAATATAATTCATTAAAGCTTCAATTTATTTAATTTAAAGGACAGATAAAATATCGATTCACCTCTTTTAAATCATATATTAATTAACAGTACCTATCTATTTATAATTTTGAAGAAGAGAGTCTATCATGCGAGATGAAAAAAATAATAAAAAAAATTATCATCAATGTAACCAATTTAGGTATTAACAAATGAGTCTGAATAGCCTACTATAAAATTAAAATTCTTTTAATATTGAATTTCTCCGTTCGAAGTTGAAATCTTACTTACGATCAAAACCTACCCTACAAATTTCAAATTTATGAAAATTTATATGTTGGAAATTTTGTTATTTAGTAGCAGTCATAGATGCTCCTATTTTTATAATATTCATATATTTCTAATCCTAATATAGAAGTATAATTTTTTTTTAGAATCTATACAGATATAAATTATTTCTTGTTAAGAATAGTTAATCTAATTATTCCAAGTTAATTAAGGATTGAAATTCTAGTGATTATCAATTATTGGACATATCTATATTCAAGACACTAATTAAATTTATGTTTTTTGAATTATTTTAATTCCCCAGCTTGCAAGACAAGTCTGTTAATTAGTTTGTGATCTGGCATTCTTTGCAGCAAGAATCATTAAATAATTAGCAGATATATAGTGGAGTATTCCTCTCAGAATCAACGGCAACAAAAAGTTAAAGGAATTGTAGGATTGCTGGTAATAATTTGTATTAAATCGTAAGATTTTATACGTTTTGCAATTAGATTGAAAATGGAGTAAAGGTTTGGATGTAAAATTGTAATTAACCCACAAAATAAAGGCATTGCTTTTTGTGCATATAATATCTTGTATCCTAAAAGATAGAGACAAGATATGTGTGTTTTATTTGCTTTTCTTTATCAAAGATTTAAAAAAAAAAAAGAATGGAGGGCACAAACAACTTGTCTACTTTGCCCGCTAATCAAAATTTGATTTCAATCTTAAGCTGTAAGATTAAAAGTTAATCAAGCCTTATAGCCTATGATTAAAGGGCTAATCTGACCATATGCAATAAGAATAATATGGATGATTAAGAGATTGATTAGCATAAATCTATGATATTCTCTTGGTTTCTTCAGAAAGGAGAAAGAACAATTTTTTAAAAAATTTATTCATTTAAAAGCCACTGAATTTGATTCTAAAATTCAGATTGATAAGCCTGCGATTGACATTGTCATTCTCTTAAGTAATGTTGTTTATATCCACTAACTCACTTCTACAGGAATCCGATTAGATTCCAAACAACAAATATTTTATTAATAATTTAATTCAAATTATTTATACTTGTATATAATAAAAGAATTATATATGTACTCATACTAATATTTTGGAAATGAAAATTTAAGTTTAATAATAAACTATTTATTGGCACATGCAAACCCCTTTTTTATATTTTTTGGTGATCAAATAATTTTTCTTCATTGATATTCTAGGCATAATTATTTGTAAATTGACAACATTTTTATGCGCAAAGAGAAACGAGTGTGTGTGTATATATATATATATATATATATCCAACTATGATGGTCATGAAAAGAAATTGAATTCAAAATTTGTTTATATTTTTAATTAAATATTGAGTACCGACCAGATTCTTAGGTGTTAGCCGTTAGGATTAAGCATTTGTAGCGAACAGTTGGCATCATTATCAAAACCTGCAATTTATTGAGCAGTTAAAGTGCAAGACTTACCATAATTAGACAAAAATGAATGGGTGGATGCGCCATGGAACATACTCTATACACTTGTCTAATTCTCTTTAATCTTTTTGTTGTTTTAGGATCTAGCAACAGTCACCTGATCGAGTTATTGCTACCGAGAGAAGAAAAAAAAAATACTATTGGTTCTGATAATTCAGTTGTGTATATAAGCAAAAATTAATGAATTTTTCATTTTTTATATTTGTAGTTGTGTATATACCATATTAGAATTGTATAGTCTTGAAATTTGATTGGCCCTAATTGATCTGATTTTTATAACTGAATGTTTATGGGACCTTTTTTTTGGGGTTGCAGTTCAGATAAGCAGTGGAAATTGACTTGAAGACCATACTGAAGTGACCATGGAACAAGACAGCGCACATGTGCTTACCTTAATGGCCCAACAACGCACGTAACTCCAATTTTTCAACTAATTTTTGCTTTGGTAGACTCCCACCAATTGAAAGGTTGCTTATTAGGATTTTATTTTTGCAAGAATTTAGTAGGCAGCCTTCAACTCAGACAGAACAAGCAAACATTTGAAAATCTTTAATCTTTCAGCTAGTTACGATTCAAGATTGCCAAATTGGGTTAATGTACAAAGCCTGGTGCATGAAATCTCTATTAAAAAAGTCAATGCCGCTGTATTGTCCCTTTATCACAACCACTTTTTTTACAAGGCAACATGCAATTGATTCGTAGATCATGAATCATCATTTATCAAGTTTGAGTAAGAATTTTTAGTCCAATGTTTATAATTACCTATTTATATATTATTAGAATCGATTCAAAAGACGTAAATTTCAGTATTTTTTTAGATATTTCGATAAAAAACATTTAAATAAAATGCATATATAAATTGATTTTACCAAATATATATATACACATGTTTATGTTTGATCAGTGTAAAAAATTATGGATAATAAGCAATCCGCAGACCCTATATAAAGTTACATATTTGTTTTAGGTCAGTCAAACCCTATATATTTGACAATCCAACTATTTATTTATGCAATATATTTCTTTTTTTACTATGTAATTACCAATATCAAAACAGTACGAATATCCCAATTCGAAAAGAAAATCCTCTTTGAGAATTGATAATTGGCAGTCAAAGTAGTAAATAATCTTTACACATCAAAATCTGAGATTTAGGTTTCAGGTGCACCATATTTTTTTAGGAAAGAATCTGATCTTTATAAATTGAAAAGGTTAAATACAGAAAGGGAAAAAATCTCAAAAACAGAACGGATCAAATTAACAGACATTAAACTTTAGCTAATTTATGAGCCTCTACGTTATAATTTCAGAGAGTTTTTGAATCAAATAAGTAGCTGAAGCCCAATTAATGATTTTCAATATTGCCCAATGACTTTATATAATAAGCACAAATAATTATAATTAAATGAACATTTTCCATATCTATACACGTATAGTACTTTAGACGCACTATTTAGAAATAATTCTTTAATTAATAGTGGATGTGAGAAATATACAAGTACAAACTGAAATTAACTATTCAAACATAAAGTTGCAAATAGGCATTTCAATGAAAAATTAAGGAGAAGAAGGTATAAATTGTGATAAGCAGCAATATAGATAAATAATTAAGTAGGTTGATCTAGAAATAATAGGAAGTTCCAATCTGATTGATTTTCTTCTATGGGTATAGAAATATTGAAAAGATTGAAGATTGGTTCTACAAGGTCCATGATTAGGGCATTTGTGGCAGATGCAACGCTACAAGTTCTTATTGCCTCATGCACAGTAAGTGGCCCCCGTATGAAACTATGCAGCGTTGAAATTTCAGTAGCAAGTGGGAGGAGAATAGAGGGTAATATAGTAATTGTTGAAAAGGTGTTGTCAATCGATATAAAAAGGGGTGAAGAAACAAAATCATGTTATTCCCTTATAATTTTTTTTTTTCCTTTTAACCCCATTACCTTTAAGTTGTCTCCATCTGTCAACTTTCTCTCTGCCTTCTCACTGTCAATCTCAACTTCTTCCTATTTGCAGAATACCCGTAAATAGCCTCATCCTTCTTCCAATATTACCATTACCCCACCCTCCCTCCCTCTCTCTCTTTAGTGACTTATGTGTGGGACTAGCTAGGTTAATTATTAGGAGGCCAGTTGCTTCCCCCTTTTCAGGGGAAAAAGAAAGAAAATTGCTAAGTTCACAAATGTTTTTCAGGTAATAAAAGTTAGTAAAAGCTCACCGCCTACATCATAAGCCTTTCAAGTTTGTTCTATTGATTTGATCAAACGAGGATTCAAAAGAAACCTCAATGAAACAAATCGTGCTGCCCTAATCTACCCTATATATCATCTTCTTTCTTCATCTTCATCAAAATTCTTCTCACTTTTTAATGCACTAATCATCATGTCACTCTTGAACCCTAGCTAGAGCTTCCTAAATTCGCTATATGTTTCTTCATTAATGGCATATATATCTCTCTGTAAATGGAAACTTGATCAGCTCTTTCTTTTTCCATTTTAGATCAGCAACTCTTCAAGCTTATTTTATTACCTCAAAATCATCAATGGACTCACTGCAAGAATTAGATTCTAAAGCTTCCACACTCCCTCTCACCAATACTATTGACATGGCCACCACTGTTACGGCTGCCTCTTCATCCTCCTCCACCACTCTCAGCCGCTACGAGAACCAAAAGCGGCGAGACTGGAACACCTTTGGCCAATACCTGCGCAACCACCGGCCACCACTCTCACTCTCCCGGTGCAGCGGGGCCCACGTTCTTGAGTTCTTGAGGTACTTAGACCAGTTTGGAAAAACCAAAGTCCATAACCAACTCTGCCCTTTCTTTGGCCACCCAAATCCACCTGCTCCTTGCCCTTGTCCCCTCAGACAGGCCTGGGGTAGCCTCGACGCTCTCATTGGCCGCCTCCGTGCCGCCTTTGAAGAGCACGGTGGCAAGCCGGAGAACAATCCTTTTGGTGCTCGTGCTGTTAGGCTTTATTTGCGTGAAGTTAGAGATTCACAAGCTAAAGCTAGAGGGATTAGCTACGAGAAAAAGAAGAGAAAGAGACCTCCACAGCAACAGCAACAACAGCAGAATCCATCATTCTTGATGGCACCACCGCCAAATCCGCCGCCAGGAGGTGGCGCCTCTAGTGCAAGTGTTGATCAGTAAGGAAGTTAGCTTCTATTTGAAATTAATGAACAAGAGTGAGATAGAAACTCCTTTTAAGTCCTTTATTAATTTTTATTTTGCAAGATAACGGATATTTAATTTGGTTTCAACTATGTTTGTTGCATCATATGTATAATGTCTATTTAATTTGATTTAAGGAGCCTATCTTTAGATATTGTTAGGGTAATTAAACGGACCGATTATCAAATATTCAGTAGAATTGAACTATAGCAAACGGTCATTTAGCATCCAAATGGTCACGGATATGTATATGTAGAGGCCTCAGTTATGGCACGTAATAGATTTGGAGATCATGTTTTTAATTAATTATTTGATTCTCTTACTTTATAACATCAGTCTTCGTGCGCTCTACGACGTGCACAGTTGGACCAGGAAATCAAAAAAAAAATCCATATTAAAACTACATAACCGTGAATTGGCAAATTATTCAGGATATTGAAAAGGGTTGTGTCTCAGATTTGTCAAAGCATTACATATTTATGTATTTTGCTCATTTTTGGCATGACGTAGGGTAGTATGTGACTCGAATTTCGCCTTTTTCTTGCTTGTGCTGGAGCTACCTTGACATGAAACCCTAAAGCCTTATCTGTATATATATATATATAAGAAGCTTAAAATGGAGACCCTGCAAAGTAGAATTCATTCCTTATAAAGGCGAAAGAAAATGCAATATTGTTTGTTCTTTTTAACATTCCAGGTAGGTAGTTTAGTAGGATGGGTCTTTTTCTTTGAATGGCCTTTTTCTGGCCTTATTTAATATAAAAATAAAAAATTCAATCACATGATTCCATTTCCCTGTTATGTCATATCAAATCTTTGGATGTTCCCTAAAGAGGAGATATCATTAAATAAGTAAGAGTCCCATTATCACACATGAAACCCTAATCAACAGTGTAATTTAGTTAGTTAGTTCATTATTAATAAGGCCATGACTAGTGCTCCATTTAGATTTTTCGAACAAGACAATCATTTATATATCATACTGTGCATATATCCATTTTAGAGCTATTACACATAAAAGAACCGCATTATCTTCTATTTTTATGCAGATATGTATATCCATATGATGGAATCCTTATCACCCAATTCTTGATTGTTGCTTGTTTGCTCTTTGTGAGGTTTCATCTAACCTTCTTTTTAATGATAGAAATTTGATATGTATATATATTAATTTCACAATGATAACTGATACTGTAGGATTTTGCAGATCAATATCTTAATTGAGTAATTAGGTGATTAGAACTGTAGCTGCTTACGTTATATGAAAGCCAAATAATAAATACCAAACTAAAGGTTGTGAAGAGGATCAAACTTATCTTTTGGGGCTTATCTTTGGAGCTAGGGATTTATATTACAGCTTGGTGATTGCTTATATACCTTAATTCTACATATATAGGATAAGCATGTTCAATACATATTGAATCTGTTGAAAAAGCCCTGAGTTTTGTTCTGTATGATCCATTATTAGATTGTTATTTTCTTTTTCTTTACTGAATTATTGTCTTCTTAATTAGAAATAGATTAAGAGGTTTTTTTTTCACATGAGCCATGCATTGAGTTCCCTTTATATATATATATATATATATATATATATATATATATGCTAAGCTTTTAGTAAAAGGACCAAAATGTCTTGGAACAAGTACATGGTCAACGAATCATTCAGAAACTGTTATGCAAAGGAAAAATTTGTTCAGAAAGAAGTCCATGTGGATCAAACCAAGTGCAAACAGTCATGCATTAAAAGATAATTTTGTTTTTAATACATTGACAGTTTGTAATTGGTTAAACTCGCATGAACTTATTCCAAAAAAGAAGAAGCCAAATAAAAATAGTTTTTTTTTTCATACATGATAATTTTTTATTGATTCTATTAATATAAATTAGATATAAAAAAATCCAATCAACCATGTTGATTTGAAATTTTCTTCAATCAATAAAATTCTTAGATAGTACTTAAATGATTTTTCCACAGTATCTAAATTAAAAGTTTTCAAAAGAAAAAGAAAAATGAGAAGTTCAATTTGAATGTGAAGTAAGCCTTCATGACTTGTGGCATTCATGTATATGTGCTCACATGGTACTGATTGTGATCAGGCAAACAGCTGGTAACTGAAAGATGCATAATTGTTTTTGTGAATGCTTCCTCGTGTTGTGGCCAATCACAGTACGTTGGTAGGTCTTTTCAGTATATATTATCAGCATGATTACTATTGTATGGAGAAATTTTGGGATTTGAATGGGAATTTTTTAAGTTAAGACCTAACTATATATATGATAGAATTGAATTATAGTTTGAATGAAGATAACAAAAGGAAGCTAACTTATCGGCACTACTTTGCACCTAACGGAGATTAATTAGATTACAAGCTAAGTCATCCAAATCTCTTGGCTTCCTTTACTTGTCACGTTCACATATCTGTTCATTTTCTCTGAAGAAAAGACTCTTTCCCTTTGTTTTCTGCTTTTTCCTTTTTCCATTTTTCTTTTCTTTCTTTTTGTTGGAATAGAATCAAGAACTGGGTATGACCATATTCCATTGAATCTAATGATTCTACTATGAATTTTCAACTAAGATTGGCTTGTTTCATCAAGAAAATCCAATTTGAAATAATGTGTCAAGGAAGAAATTATAAGAATCTCTTTCATTTTAAAATCTCATCTATGGAAATTGAACAGAAAAGATTTTAACTTGTAGAAAATCTTTTATAAAAACAGTCTACAGAAAAAGGCTAGACATTTACAGCCTTTCCTGCTCAAGTATCTGAATGAAGCCTTTATATCCCCTACCAGTTGTTGTTGACTTGCCCTTTCTTCACTTTAATGGACTTATTATCCTACTGCTTGATGCTCTCTCTGTCTCTCAATATCTGAATGAAAGTTTTGCATTCTGTATTCGATAATAAAGATTGGCCTTTTCTTTATCACAAGATTGCATTCTGGATTTTCCATTAATATATGTTAGGAATTAATACAAATTGAACTGAACTTGTTAGTCCAATATTATACTTTGTATTTGGGTGACTTCATGCTTACTCATTTTAGGTCTGGAGAGGGGTATCTTCTGATTCACCATTATACTTTGGAAAATATTATTAGGTTGGATAGAAATTACATCTACATGAGTACCCATATTTTCTATTTCGTCGCCTATCATGAGTGTGTGTCTATATATATATATATATATATATATATTGGGAAGTTAACCAACTGCTGAGAATACAAATTAGGGCGTCAGTTCAAACTTCAGCTCCTGCAACCTGTGCATGCATGTGAAATAGCTGAGTTACTGCTTTTGCTAATAATTAAATTTACTGATTACTTACCAATAGTCTTTAGTTTAGTAGGACATGCTGTGAAATATAGAGTTTAAAATAAGCTTTAGTTTAGTAGCACAGGCTGTGAAATTTCTGAGTTTAAAATCTAGGCTTTTGTTAAGCATACACTCAGTGAAATCTCAAATTTAAAATCTGTTAGAATCTCAAGTAATAAAATAATAATAATAAATATGCTATGGAGTTTATTATGTTATGATCATTAGCAGTTGTTTTGAGCTGAAAGAAAAGGGAACCGAAGACTTTGAGTGCTTGTTCCATTCATGCGCATGATTTAGGCATTATTACCGCAAAAAGCTCCAACCATGTTTTCCTTTTTCATTTTGCTCCAAAAATCACATTATTGAGTTGGGAGTCTTTGATTCAAACTTCTCTGAATACAATTATAGATCAAGTCTCCGCAAAAATTGCGATTAAGGAACTCACAATTACTTAATCAATGTTAATTGCGGGTGACTCGAAAGTAGTCATTCATACTTCTCTTACAATAATAACTAACTAGAAACCTTATAACTCAGAAAAAAAAATTGAATTTAATTATAGTGATATGGACAATTATAAAATTTTATAATCCATAATACATTTCAAATCTTCATATTATGAAAAAAAAAATTATGATAACCTAACTATTCACTTTGGACCAAATTCATGTCTAAATGTTGCAATCATTGAAGAGTCGCATCTATTACTTGATTAATAATAAACCGTTATAAACTGTTACTCAATATTAATTGTTTAACTTTTTTTTATTTAGTTCATCCAGATATTTATATATTAAACCTTGAAAATACGTTCTTTGAGCTCTAAATTCTATAAGCTATTCTCTCTCTTTTCCTTTTCTACAAAATATTAATTTAACTTTCAAAATATCTTTATCATAATTCTTTCATTATTTCTCTTTTTAGATAATATTGTTCTGGACAGTTATCAATAATCAACTTCTACTAATTGGTGTTAAAAGTAAAATCCCAATTTCTAAGAAAGACTTTGGCAATGGAATCGGTGCAATGTCTTATTTTTTGATAGAGCTAAGAAAGCAAGTAATAAAGCCAAAATGAATTCAACGATGTGCCACTAATTTGGTGAACAAAAACAACTAAAAAAAAAGATATTCCTTTTCGAAAAGGACTGAAACCAAACCTTTGTAACAAATTTACGTATGTTATAGAGAACATCTAGTACCAAATTTTTAGTCACACGGAATTTGAATTACAAGATGTTTGGATCTAAATTACGTATACATCATTCAAAAATTAGGCTAATATTTTGATTTTTGAATTTGGGTTTAAAATCTTTGATTCAAATTAATATTTCAAATTTTAACAAAGTTGAGTTTATAGTAATATAACAACTTTAGATCATTCGTACAAATGATCTATTAACATACTTCATTTTCAGTAATGGAGTTCGACATTTATGACTAATATTACTTCATAACAGAGCTTAGAAAAATATACAGATTATTCTCCTGACTTTAATTTCTGCATTAAAAATAAATAAATCTTCTTTTTGGGCACTCAATTAATGAAGTTGAACTAATCATTCAAAGACTGACTAAGAATTAAAACGTGAAAATAAGCACGTTATATGGCTGTTAAGTGTTAAGATTTTATATATTGCTGATAGCTCAACTCTCAAAAGTCAAAACTAAATATTGTAAGCTAAAATAACTTGATAA
Organism: Excoecaria agallocha; assembly: GCA_037975025.1. Lineage (NCBI taxonomy): Eukaryota > Viridiplantae > Streptophyta > Magnoliopsida > Malpighiales > Euphorbiaceae > Excoecaria > Excoecaria agallocha. The sequence continues at coordinate 627,327 of JBBPFJ010000026.1, forward strand.
CTTGTCGTCGATGATGTTTGGACCATAGTCTATTCAACTGTTTAAAAAAGTTGTCAGCTTTTTTTTCTTGTTTCAATCGATGAGGGCTTTACTTATTAATTATTTATTATTATTATTAAACACTTCAAACAAAAAATAACTAATGCAAATTCTCATGGGTTCGTACATAAGACTTACTATATGTTTAATAAAAATAATAATTTTAGATTTAATGTTTTAACCCGCATAATTTTACCTTTTATATCTAACAATTGAAAATTTTTTTTCTTTATTTTTAACGTTCTTTTTATGTGGCATTCAAATAAGTAGGTACAATGACACTTTTAAGGATAAAATTTTATAATTTTAAAAAATGAAGATAATATTACTCAAATTGAAATATTAAATATAAAATTGACCTTTTGTCAAATATTAAAGGTAAAATTGCATATTTTGTCCTTTTTTTTATATGGGATTACATATTTGCAATTGGAGTGAGAATATAAATAAAAAAATTTCAGATTTCTAACTGTATAAACTATATATAATATACTTGTACGTGCTATTTTGTGTTTAATTTTTTTCATGGGAATATTATTTCACTTGAATGAATAAGAACTCAAAGTATATGACATTATGACTTCATTTCATCTCTACCTTTTCACAATTAAATGCCCTTAACTTTACGTGCAAAACTCCATTATAGAACAAGTTTGTCTTTTTTTTAATAAAACTAGGGCTGTCTACATATACAGGGAGTCAAAGCCCTCTGTATATAGCAAGTGAGAAAATTTTAAGGTTAGGAATTTCATATGCTGATGAGCTAGATTTTGAACAAGATTGGAATGAATTTATATGAAGCTGTTAAGATCATTGCCTAATTAATATTTCGCAAGTCAAAGTCTTGGATTCTCGAATTGGAGTTTACACGGAACTCTTGTGTTTCATGCAAAACTGCAAACGTATATCTTTAAGATACAGCATTTTTTAAATCATTCGCCTGCTAATGAAATTAACATTATATTTCAATTAATGCTATTTCTTCACAATGCAAATACTTGGCCCAACTTGTGCAAAATTTCCCATAAATACAAACATCTTTAATCGAATTATGCCAAATTTTGTATGTATTCGTTTCTTTTTTCTTTATTTGTGCGATTGTGTGCCATAATATAATTAAACATGCTGTCATTTTCCTCTCTTTAAGTTGCCAATGAAATTGAATTTGCACAGACTCTCTTATTGATATTATTACTCTTCTTTTTCTTTATTTTTAACCCGGAAAACTTATTTCATATTTAATTTGTAGAATTCAAATTTTAATTAATTAAAAAATAATTGAATTTTCAGCTGTTTTAGCACTCCAGAACTTGCAAATAATAATAATAATATTTCTTGGGTTGAAGTAGCAATTTGCAAATGACAAATTAAATAAGATTAGATTAAAATAAAATAAAACAAAACAAAAACCAGGTACGAGAAAGAAAGCAGGCAGTATAGGGTCAAATCAAGTTGACAAAGAGAAGTGGGGCCTAACTCTCGTGCTCATCTGTCAATCATGTCCCCTGAATACATTTCTGTATCCGGGCAATAACTTCTTCCCCATATGGATTTTCTGCCACTTGTCATGATCCTGACGGTTAAAGTAATTGTCTTTTTACTTGATGTGGGACCACACACACAGCACCATCATATTTATTATAAGTCATTTCGTCCTCAGTAATTTGCAGTAACTCTGACTTTAACAGTCACTTCCTCTTTCTGTTTTTACTCCACCTAAATTTAACAAACCTGCTTTTACCTTTTTTCCGGCTTCGTTAGCTTAAGCCGTCAACTAATGGCTTTTTCATGTGTTACGTTACAAATATTCTGTTACTGCCGTTGTATTTTAATTACAAAAGCTACAATCAAATTATTATGTAAGGTTTAATTTTATATTTTATGGGTTTCGTATGTTTGGATTATTTTGGGTTTGAGTTGCTTTCATTGAATCGAAGCCTACATTTATCCACTGCCTCAAAAGATTTTCAATAAAATAATGCGCTAATTTTGCATTTTCCTATTCACAAATATTAGATTTTGGAGAAATTTATCACTACAGTAAACATTGATCTTGAATTTTTGATCGATTTTTCGTTATGATAGATAAATAAAATTTAAATTTTATTTAAAAATGATAGATAAAAAAAATGGAGTAAGTAATAGTAAATAAAGTACTATTTAGGAAAAATGTCTTATCAGCTCCTTGAATTTTAATACTTTTTTGTGTTAGATTTATGCACTTTAAAATTTTAATATTAAATTTATATATTTCTTAAATCACACACGTAAAATCAAATTTGAATATAGTTGATAAAATTGAGCTGCACTATTTATTCATATCATGCGAGATCAACAAAAAAAAATGACCATCAGACCAATCAACACATAAAATATTGAAGAAATATACAATTATTTTAGTTTTGCAAAAAAATTATGGATTGAATTTTTCTTTAATTATTTAATTTTAGTAGATCACATTGTTACTTTAAGTTAACGTTGGGTGATAGTAGCAAATCGTATTTTTAAATTTTATTAATTTTGTTTAAATTGAATTTAATACGTGTAAACGAAAAGTATAGAAATTTGATATTAACCATTTAAAGTAAAATAATTTAATGCAGCAAACGTTAAATTTTAAAATATAGTTATATATAATCAGTTGGGCCCAAAAAGGAACTTTGGTCGGGCCTAGGGCTCTGTCGAAAGAGCGTATGTCTGACGAGCATGTAGTCTACAACATAGTCCAACATCAGGTCGCTTAAGATCAGAAAGTACCCAACAATTCGGCTGCCCCATAAGCCCACATTGCCCTCACCACTAACAACTTCAATAAATTAATTAATTCAAGAATCAAAGTAATAAATACCTGTCTAGGAGGGACCCCATTTGCACCGGAATTAAACTGAAATCCGGTATTGTCGACGATAATTGGAACTGTGAAAAGGTTTATACATCTAAAAAATTTAAAATGGAATTGAACTCTTGATTTCTATGGTTTAATCTACAAGTTATGAAATAATAATTTAATTTTTGGAAATAAAATAATATGAATTGTGAAATCTACAAAATTTTTGAAAATATACATACTCCTAAAAACAATCAAATGTTCATAAATATAAAAACAATAATTAAATTCCTCTCGGTTTATGAAAATAAACTGATGTATTTTTTTATGTATGAACTTCATGATGCCAAAAAAAATCTAAATTGTTGTTTGCATCAAACAAAGCACTTAAAGGGAATTTTTTTTTTTTAAATGCATTTTCTTTATCCATTCTCTCATGAGGCATACCGTGAAATTTGATTTTCTTGTATGCATTTCTTCCAATAATATTACTTATTTAAATCTCACTCCGGAAGAGACTAAAGATTAGGGATGAGAAAAAAAAATCAAAATTTTGATTAACCGAAAAATCGATTGGAAATTAAATCGATTTTTAGATTAACCGAACCGAAAAATTTAGATTTACGATTTTTATTTTTAAAAACCGAATGTTACCCAATTTATGTACATTTTATAAATTATATTTTAAAGTTTACACTTGTATTTTTTAATATTTTTATAATTTATAAATATTATGATATATAAATTTCTAAAATATTATTATAATACATATCTTTGGTAAATAAACATTAAAATTTCTTCTTCTTCTTCTTCTTATTATTATTATTATTATTATTATTATTTATTATTATATGTGCGTAATTAACACTCTATTGTTAGTTTCATTTTGAATTTATTTAATTATTATAATTAATTATGAAAATTTTATTTTTATTTTTTAATGGATATTATATTTAATTTGTATTTTTATTTCTAAAGTATTTTTAACTATTAAAATAATATTACAAATTTTATAATTTATTAAATTTATATGTTAATTTTTTTATAGTTAATCGATAAATCGATCTAAAAATTGAATTAAAAATCGAAACTGATATAACAATGAATCGAAATTAATTGATTGATTAATAAAATTATCAATGGACATGTTAATTGGTTTATACTCACCCCTACTAAACACATTAGAAAATGGAGACGGTACGAAATCCACTGTACGAAGTCCACGACTGTTGTTCTGTGCTGTAAGAATAATAGAAAAATAAAATTGAATTGCTTTTTTTTTCACTATTGAGCTTAAAAAACATAATTGGTCAAAATAGTTTCATTAAGGTGTGACTAGAGATTAATTTTGATTTTATATAGATTAAAACAATATTAGTTTTCATTTCTTCAATAAAACTCTACAATAATAACATTTTTTTAATATTACAATAATAACAAATAGTTAATTTGCTAAAAAATCAATAATGAAATTATTGTCTTTATTTTATCTCATGCCCTTTTTTATATATATTGTGCTCTTCTTAAAGGGTCATTTGCTTTCGCTCATATATAAATTTCTAAACCCTACAAGAAAATATAAAAATAGCAACGGAACCAATTCCGTTGAAATCCAATTCATTTACTAAAATTGATTAATTTAAGAAAATATAAATTAGCAACGAAAATATATGTGGTTATCTTCCGTCGCTAAAAATAAAAAAAAATTTAACTCCAAAATTTAGTAACGGAATCATTATGCAGTTGCTAAATAAATGGCAGAAAAATTTTTGAATGAAAAATAGCAACAAAAAATTTAATTTAGCAATGAACAACAATTCGGTTGCTAAGTAACTAGGGTTAAAAAAATTCGTTTCTAAAATAGCAATGGAATTAATTTTCGGTTGCTAATTTCATTTTCAATGAAAAATAGCAACCGAAAAAATTTCGTTGCTAATTTATATTTTCAATGAAAAATAACAACGAAATTAATTTTCAGTTGTTAATTTATATTTTCGGTGAAAAATAGCAACGGAATTATTTTTCAGTTGCTAATTTCATTTTCAATGAAAAATAGCAATGGAATGAAATTCCGTTGCTAAATTAGCAACCAAAAAATAATTATGTTGCTAATTTTATATTTTCAATGAAAAATAGCAATAGAATTAATTTTCGGTTGCTAATTTAATTTTTAATGAAAAATAGCAATGGAGTTGAAATTCAAATACTAAAATAGCAATCGAATTGAAATTCCGTTGCTAAATTAGCAATCGAAAAAGAATTTCGTTGCTAATTTACATTTTCACTGAAAAATAGCAACGAAATTGAATTTTCGTTGCTATTTTTTATTTTCGATTAAAAATAGTCAAGCTTTTCAAATATTTATCTTTTTATACATTAATTTGATAAATAGTTAAACTTTTCATTTAATTAAACTAAAAAATTTATTACATTTTATCAATTAACTTAATATATTTTATTTTTTTCATATTATCAATTATTTATCACCTTTTGAAAGGAATGTTCTTGATAAGTTATATTTTTATTAAAAATTAGAACTTTAAAATTGATTGGAATTATCCAATATAATCACGAGACCTTTAAATTATTCTATAAAGTATAAAGTAATTCCTAAGCATTCATCCATGTAATTAATTTAATTTAATTAATTAATTTAATGTTAAGTTTTCTTTTTTAATTTTTTGTTTCTTAATTTTTTGGAACCAAATTATTATTATTATTATTATTATTATTATTATTATTATTATTATTATTATTATTATCAGTAAAGAAACCCTAAATCTGACGGTCCAAAATTCTCTATAAAAACATCTTATATATAAAAAAACCCTAACCCCTTGACATTTCTCTTCCTTCTTCACTGCCTCCACTTCTTTCAGTTTTCACAGACACATGCTACGCAATTTCAAGATGGTGAGTTCTTCTCGCTTTTCCACACACTCTTTTAGATCTCTTCTTTCTATTTCGTTTTCCCTTCTTTTTAACAAATAACTTTGATTCTGCAATTTGATGGCGACGTTCTGCAGCCAGGGATTTCTACTTCAATCTTCTTGTTTTGAGATAAGCAAAAACAACTTCTGACAGCCACCACCACCGCCACGTCATCTTTTCGTTGTAGTCTCCTGTGAGCATAAACAACTATTTTTTATGGTATTCTATTTTTTTTTCTTCTCAATATCTCACTTTTCGTAGCTAAGGATTTTCGCTGTTGCGCTCTCAGTCAACGGTGGTGAGCTATGTGCACGTGACCAGCAGCGTCACCCGATTCCTTTTGGTTTGCTACAAAAAGCTAGGGCTTGAACTTGCAAGGGATCGATTACTGGGGATTTCTTTTTTTTCTTCTTCTTCTTTTTCTATCTCCTGCTTTTGGTCTACACCACCTCTTTATAATGTATTCTTTCTTTTTTTTTCTTTTTCATTCAATTGCTCTGCGTAATTTTCTTATCCAATTCACGTAGAAATTTAGGTTTGTTTAGTTTCCTTATGTCTCTGGTTCTTTTATCGATTTCTTTGATGATTATAATGAGAAATTGGATTTTTATTATTGATTTGTTTGGTTTTCTTATTTTTTTGGTTTTTGATTTGGGAATTTTCATTGATTTCGACTAATGAATTTGATAATTTTTATTTATATATGAAATTATAGATATAAAATCTTCAATTTTATTAGGTTCTATAAATTTACGATCTACTTGAAACATGCTTCCCTATATCTCAAAATCATGCTTGAAGTGAATATCTCAATGGACCCTTTTTCTATTTTAATTATTATTGTTTTTTCTGTTGGTCGTGAAATTGAGTGTACAAAATGTCTTTTTCTTCAATTTGTTCTGTTATACTAGGAATTTATTTTTATATACTTTTCTGATTTGGAATTGGGAATTCTTCATCAATTTACCTTTGCAACATGGTGATTTTTTCATTCTTACCAGATGTACTAAATATCAAATCTAAATATTTTCTCATAAAGCTTAGTTGCTGGATACAGATTTCATATGCCATTTTAGATGTACTAAACTTAACACTGTTGACTTTCCTGATTGTGTATAGTTCATCTATTAATATAGCTGTCAAATCAAAATGGTTAATTTAAATAAATATGTTTTGAAGGTTATCAATCTGTGGTTAGTTTGGTTAACCTTTAAATTTTTATGTTAAAGCATACTAAAGCTGGATTTCTTCAGCCTACTTACTTGGCTGTGCTTGCGATTACCACACTAAACTCGTTTTTTGGTCTATCATTGTTTTCTGAGCAACTGAAAAAGTAGTTGGTGATGGTTAGTAACTGTTCATGGTAGGGTTCGGCTCATACATATCCAACTTTAACACCTGCAGAGGTGTTGGTTGCTATCCATGATATTAGTCCTAAGAAAGATGGCCTTGCTCTAAAAAAGGTAAGCATTTTTCTTTTCTGAGTTTGATGGTTTTGCTCATAAATAAAGTCTTATTTTTCTACTTTGTAGGCTGGGATGACCTATATATTACTCTGTTGTAATTTTTTATCCCATGACCATGGAAGGTTTCGGTCAATGTGCCTCGATGGGTCATGAGTGTTTAAATGTTTTAGTCTTGTCACTATTGATAGTTGCGAGGATCTGATGCAAGTTGGGCACTTTGGGGTGTTAGAATTCATTGCATGCCTAGAAAATCAACAGGTTGTGTGGTAAAATACTAATGTATAAAACTCATGCTTATACCATTGAGTTAACTTTTTCCTTTTATCACAGTTGGGATCATTGTGCCTGAGGTCATCCAAATTCTCATTGCTTAACAAGGGTTATTAATTAAAGTTCAGCATAGCTCTGTTCACAATCCACAAAATTCGAACATTTTATGGAAAATGTTTTTCTAAGTGTTGATAATTTCATATTGGGTTTTACCTAACTTGAAACATAGTCGTTCATCACTTGTCACTTTTTTATGCATTTCATCTTTTGGTACATAGAGCCTTCTTTGTGTATTTTGTAACTCCTTTGATGAAATTATCCAATCATCTATGCATGCTTATAATTGGTAAGGATTGTTAGACCATAAAGCTTTTTTTTTTGCAATACTGTCACAACTTATTGCAGAATAAATTCCCTTTTTATAATTTCTAAATGCAATTTTCTCTCCACTGAACTCCTTACTTCATTTTACTAAGTGATTGTTAGTGTTTTCTTTTATTTTTTTTAAGGGACAGAGAAAAAAGATTGAGCAGGGGTGGGGCCAACTTAAAAGAGATTACGTTCAGACTTCAGCAACCCTTTAGATATGGGTTGTTCTATATGGATTTTTGCAGCCTTTATCTATTAGATGTGAGATGGTCTGGTGCGGGTCTTTGTGGACTTTACCTAACAACTCCACAAAACAATGTTCAAACACTTATGTCTTGGCTTGTAAAAATTGATGGAAGCATAAGTTTTTTTGACTTTTGTTTAGTGCTTTTTGCTTTGTGACTGCTAATATTTGTGTGTCTTTCTCCTTGTATTCAGATAATAGATGCCTACTCTGCTTATTTCGAGCAAAGTACAGTATTCACCCAGCAGGTCTTGGCAAAGGCCCTGAACCAGATGGTATGTAAATATTGATTATTGTCTGAGAGGACAATACTTAGTTTAATTACATGTACTAACTTCTTACATTGTCAGGTTGATCAAACTCCTTTGCCTTTACTCTTTATGAGAACAGTAATTTAAGCTATCGATGCATTTCCAACCTTGATAACTTGAAGACTTCAATTTTAATCATCACGTCTTAACACTGTGTTTATATTTCAGCTTATGCAATTGTTTGACAGGAAAAGTTCAGCCTATAAAGCCATCTCATTTACTCTCTGTATGCAGGCTGGATTCCTTTTGCTATATTTTTCAATATAATATTTCATTTTTCCATCAACCCAAAATACAGAAAATACATCTTCTGTACTCAAGTGTGTAAAATGCCAAAGTTGTAGGTTGGGTTTTTAAAATGTGTGTCTCGAACAAGGCCACATTCTTTCCATGTATTATTGCAGGTACAATATGGTTTGTCTTACTGAAAGATTTCCCCATGCAAATTCCTCAAATTTATTCTCACATTACATCTTTCTGTTATTGTCTTATCGATTTCAGTTACCACCTCCACTACTTGAAAGTGCAATGAATAAGCATGCTAATCTCAGAGGCCCCTTGGCCACTTATGCTTGCCAACCAAGCATCAGGGCTTCACTAACCAGGTATAATTCTCAGGGAGCTGGTTTGCCTTTTTCTTTTTGCTGCCAAAAGTTCTATTGTAGCAATTGATTACAAAGAGCTTGCAATTGATTACAAAGAGCTTGACTTCACTCATTTGTTGGTTAGTTTTTCAAAACTTAAGTTATTGTTATTCTATTATAAAGAGCTTGACTTCACTCATCTGTTCTTCCGAAAGCTGTTTTCACCTGGTTTGCTTACGTGCTCTTGGATGAATTTCCTCCTTTTTCTATTATCTGATGCTTGCCCTTCTTTGATTTCACATAATTGGTGTCCCTGGCTATCTTAGTCCCTTCAGGTGCACTGCCATCAAAACTTGAAATATGAGATCTCTCATTTTTTCTTTTTCTCTTCTTATGATGTATAGAACCAGTTACGTAAGAGATAGAACCGGTGTCTTTATGGTTTATGGTTTTGTCTATCTATCCTCATTCTAGAATTAATGATGATTTTTTTTATTTAGCCCGGTAGACATATTTGAGATGGTCCTTTGATCTGAAATTAATTAAGATGCTAAATTATTAGCACCTGGTCATTTGATCTTCATAAGAATATTTATTTAATTTTGAGCCACAAGGAGATGCCAATTTTCTTGAACTTCGTTAGATTGCAATCAAACTACTTGCATGGGTAAACGTATAAAAGTTTGCAAATCAAATTATAGGATATCATCTATAAATCTAACTTTTTTGAACTTGGTTAGACTGCAATCAAACTACTTGTATTGTTTTCAATATAAATATTTGCACTCGTGGAGATGTTGATTCATGTGAACTAAATTCAAGTAACTAAGTGATTGTTATTTATTTTAATGATCATGTACTGTCTTATTCTATGCTTCTGCATGTGAAGAAAGATATATGCATCACGAGAATGTGTTTTTCGCCTATTTTATGTTCAATTTGGCAAAAAATTTTGATCTGGTTATTTGTTTAATGTGCTTACACCTGAAGTCAATGTGAATAGTTGGTTTTTGTTACTTGGAAATGAAGATATCATATGGCTTGTAATATGTTCCATGTTAAGGCTTCTTAGAACTTTTATTTCTAGGGGCGTCTCTCTTAGAACAGCTGGTTGAAAGCAATGATTCTCAGTTAAATTTCAACTAAATATAGCTTAGTCCAAGCAATTAATCTCTGAATCTATTATTGCATGCCAGGAAATTTAAAGCTCAGTTGGATGAGCAGATGAATTCATATCGCAAAGTGGTTTTTGCAAAGGTTTCTACAAAAGCTGATGCTACAGAAAATGATCTTGAATCTGGGATAGATCGACTATTAAAGAAACTCCAACAAGTGAATTCGCAGATGCAAGTTTGGGTGTCATTTGGAGGATAAGAAATGGTTTCTCATACTTTGACTCGGCATCAAGAAATTCTTCAAGATCTTGTTCAGGTGTGAAGTCTGTCTATTATTTATCTCTTGGAAAGTGTAGTTTACTGTTTATTTAAAATTTAAAATTTACCATGGAACCCTTTATGTAAAATTTATAGTATAGTCCTGACATCATTTTATGCCTTAATATGCAAATATAATTTATCACAGTGTAGCATATCAGTTGAAACATCATTGGCTTCCGTATGTTATGGTGTTCTGGTTGACATAATTTACCTTTAATTTTTGAAGATCTTATGATTTTTATCTGGCACTTGAAATTATCCGATTTAGGTTTGGTATCTCATGTATGTACTTCATTTTAATATGTATATGCATATGCTAGGTTGAATGAGGAGGGAGAAGAAATTTGTGGAGGATGTAGCTTGTTCACAATGTTTATTTTTTACCATTTCCTGATCTATATGGACTGATAGCCATATTGGTTATCTAGGAAGATAACTTCATACCTTAAACTTTTGGATAACCTCTTTACTTTTAATAGTTGTGTACCATCAAATGTCTTAAGTCTAGCAATGGATGATTGCAGGTGCATTTTTATTTCAATTGGCAGATATAAGCTTTTGCATAAATATTGATTTTCTAACTTCGAAAGTAAAACTAATTTTGTGTAAAAAATTAACAATAATTTAGTGACGGAATAGCGACGATAAATTCATCGTAATTTTTTTATAATATTGGCTGAATTTAGTAACCAAAATTTTCAATTTAGTAACAAAAATTTTCAATTCAGTTGTTATAAATAGCAATGAAAATTAATTTCGGTTACTATAAATAACAACGAAAATTGATTTCAGTTGCTAAAAACAACAACGAAATCTTTATTTGGTTGCTAAATATAGCAACGGATATTGTAATTCCATTGGTAAAAATAGTAACAGAAATTGAAATCCGTTACTAAAAAATACCAACCGTCAAATTAGCAACCGAATGTTCCGTTCCTAATTTTTATTAACAACTGAAATTTAACAAATTCGATTGCTAATTTTCGTTGTTATTTGCTAATTTTCTTATAGTAAAATTTTTAAATTTTTTATATTGAATTATTTATAAAATAAAAATTTTGATCAAATTATTATACTTTTATATAAGTAACGTGCAGTGCATCATTAATAAAACTAACATGCACCTATGTCAATAGCAATTAAAATTGAGTGCATCATTTTTTTATAAAAGGATTTAATATAACAAATTGTAAAAATTTAAAGACCCAATATAAACGGTTTTAGAAGTTTTAAAATTCAATAAAAAATAAATTTTGCTAACATAACGCATTATTAACAGTAATCCATATATACGTAATAAAATGTCATTTACGAGAAATTATATATTATTTCATATAAAGTGTATGGATCAAATTAATTTTTTTTATATAAAAAATGTTCAAAAATAATTTAAAAGTTCATAGACCTAAAATGAATTTCAACGTTTACGTACAGTGATTCATGGTTGATTTGACAACTGTATAGAGTATTGTTATTAGTATTGTTTATAGTCTTTTTAACTTTTAGCCTTATATATATTTTTGAATTTCAATTTATTACCTAAAACTTCTCTCCTTAAGAAAATCATTGAGATTAATTGTTATAAGGTTATGCTATGCAAAACCAGTCCGAGCAACAAACAAGAATTGCACATAATTTGGTATAATTAATTAATTTTTTCAATTTTCAATTTAAGTTATTTTGTTTTTCTATGTTGGAGTCTGGTTTCGATTTTTAATATGCAAAACTATTCAATTCTTCAACTTTTAACATGTTAGTGTTAGAAGAAAAAATAAAAATGTCTTATAAACATATAAAAAAAATTGAAGATATTTAAACAGAAAATCCAATTTAATATCTGGAATTGTGTATGGTTGGTGTTGATTTTATGTTTCAGTTTTGCTGTGCTCAACACTACCGACAACACCTGGTGCTAATGTCTTTTTCAGTAAGGTATTATGAACTTAATTAGATCATTTTTTGTTGACAAACTAAAATTGAAAAATATTATATTAGATGGCAAATTAATTAAGATATTGCTAACCTTATCTTGTTATGTGGTTGTCAAGTCAAAACAATTGGAAGGTATCAAAGACTCTGTACTTTTTAGAGAGAGAATTTTAAACGAAGATAATTTTGGATTACTTACTGATGTTTAAAGAAATTGTAGATATTAAGTTGAATGATAAATGGCGATGGGTGCAAATTTCCTCATTCTTTGAATAATCGGGTTTTTCTTCAAAGTTGGGGTTTAAAAAAAAAAATTAAAAATGTTGCTACAGCAAACTTATGCTGGTTTTTGATTGTCAGAAATCGATAAAAATTGTACCATTTTTTGTCAGTCTGGGGCCCATTTTTTTTGACAGAAAAGGGTCAAAAATGGGCACAGAATATGTTTCACTTGCAGTGTTAATAACTCCCATTAATAGAATCGGGTTTATGATAGAAATCGATATATTCTTTGCTAATTTCTGACACTTTTCTATCAGAAAAAAGTAGGCACCTCACTAACTAAAATCGATGCAAGTTGTGCCAATTTTTAATACAGCAAAACTCAAAATAAGTTTACTGTAACACAATTTTTTATTTAAAAAAATCAATTAAAAAAATCCCTTGGATATCAATATCAAATGGATGTATAATTTTATGGTTTTGTGTGCCGATCCTCATTTATAGTATAGAAAATAATCTAGCAAATCGTTAGAAAAAGATAGTATATGTTTTTTTATTTTCATTTTTTTTTATTAGAGATTACAAAATTCTTTTGCTTTATATATGTTTTGATCGGTGCATTACTAATAAATCTTAAAATATCATAAATGAGTAAGATCGGATGGAAGAGTAATTCGATCGAATCAGCAAAATTAAATAGACCTGCAAGAAAATTTGTTCGGATTTACCAGAAATTAGCACTCCGAAACTTAAATTAGCAAAATTTAAAGTTAGCAAAACTTAAAGACGGAAAAATAATTTAGAGAGAGAAGATTTCAAGATCTTGTGTACTTGACTTTGAAAGTTATGAGCTATTTATAGCACACCCATGATAATACGATTATTAAGCTCTTGAGTACCTAGGATAGTAACTTACTGTGATGATAAACTTCACTTCCAATGAAACATATATATCTTCATCCATTCTTTATTATAATTATAATAATATAATTACTTTAATACAACAATCATCAACTAGGAATCCATCTATAACTTCATGAATATTTAAATGTCAAAATGCCAAAATAAGCTTCCAATGCCAAAGTATCAATTGCGAAGTAAAAGAATTACTCCTCATTTTCCTATTAGATCCTCAATTTGCTATTTTCTCAAAATGCTTGTATTCCTACGCATAGAAATAAAAATTTACGCTCTAAACAAATTGCTTAATGGCAACCACTAATTTTACTTTTCCATTAAGAAATGATATTTTTATTACAAAAGGTAAAAATCATCAAAATTATATTTAAGGGAACAATATATGCACAAATTTTAAGATTAGTTAGTTAATTTCCCTTATCTCGAAATATTAACTAATATATCAAGTTATTCATGCAGTTACATAAGATGGATACTATTAAAATTGCAATATATATATATATAGTAATAACTATTGTTATTAAATCTATTTCTATGTGTCATATAATTCATTAATGAAAACATTTCTCTGCCTATAGTAATTCGAAGGAACTGTTTAACAGATATGCGAGATTGAGACCTTTTTGGTCTATGCGGACTGAAAAGGTCGAAACCTAACATTGCACTCCCTTATAAAGTCAGTGTTAGAATGGAGTGATCGAAACCTGACATTGCACTCCACTATAAAGCCAATTTCAAAATGGAGTGGTCGAAACCTAATACTATACTCCAATTTTTGATATGAAAAGGGATCAAAATCTGACTCTGCCTTTTTACACCTAATGGTGAATCATTAATCTAAAATGCAAAATATCATTATCCAGAATATCAATCAAGATTTCATTCCTATGGCCGACCAATTGTATCATACTTGAAATTTCTCCACAATTTACTAAGGGTATTAAAAAAGTTATAGTTTCATATATTCCTCAGTGCACTATCCAAAAGCTTGTGACAATTTCATTATCCTTAGATACGCTACCAGGCACTAGGCAATTTTCACATAATCATATTTTCAATATTAAGCTCTATCTACCAACTCTTTATCCTTTTTCTTCTTCTTCTTCTTCTTCTACATTGTATAAAAACTAATTTAACCACTAAACTTAGTAGATCATAAAAAAATTGTTGATTAACTTAATATATAATAGCAAAATTTTAAGATATTTAACTTACCTAAACTTTTAATCTAAGAAAATTAAATCATTTTTTTTAAATCTCTAACTCCATTATCCTATTCTCATAACTTTTCTCCCTAAAGATCCAACCTCATACAACTTTTCTCTCCTCCATCCACTATTCATGGCGGAGTAGAGCGAGCTCTATTAGTTGGAGAAGTAACGTGGTCCGGCGGCTGGGTTATCTGTAAGCACTGGATTTCGAGGAGGCTTTTGTCAGAATTATCTAATTAGGAAATTTGCTTCTTTAATGACTGCAAATTAAGGACAGTGGAGCCTTCTTGTGTTGAAAAATATTGTTTTGAAAAATTTTTTAAGGTACTTTGTGCTTGAATTAAGTAGCCGAGTGGCATAAAAAGTTAACCAATGAGAAATGCCTTTGATCAGGAGCTCAAAATTAATTTGCGTAGGTTTACGAGCCTTGTGCCCCCATGCATTTGTGGCTTGTACACCCTTGCACTCAAACATCTCATAATATAACCTTTTATGAGGGTTTTTACCATTTTTAACAATACATGACCTTGCACAAGGAGTGTACACACATGCATTCTAAGAATCTTACATTTTCAGGCAAGTTGTCCTATTTTTTGAGTGTACACTCGTGCATTATTGCTTTGCATTTGCAGTAAAGAGATACTGTGTGGAGGAGATGGATATATTCAAAGGTATAAGGCTCGATTGGTGGTAAAAGGCTACAATCAATGCCCCGAAATTGACTTTGATGAAACTTTCAATCCGATAGTAAAGTCGATCACAATTCGTGTGGTTCTGACTCTGGCTGTGACAAAATCTTGGCCATTATTACAACCAGATATGAACAATGCATTCTTACATAGCCCTTTGCAATAAGATGTATTTATGCAACAACCACTGGGCTTCACTTATCAAGAAATATCCCATCATGTGTGCAAATTAGTCAAGGCACCAGAGCTTGAAGCTTTACATTCTTTCACATTACAATTTGATTTTAAGCCTTCTCACAGTGATCACTCTCTATTTATCTATCAAGAGAATTCCATCTGTTGCTACTTTTTGGTTTATGTGGATGATTTAATTATCACAGGTAATGACACATCATTTCTCCCTAGATTTATTTTAAGCATTTTGTGAGAAATTTTCATTGAAGGATCCTCAATAACTTCCTCTTTTTCTTGGAATTGATGTTCATAAGGCGTCCAAGGTCATCTTTCTTTCTCAACATCATTATTTGAGCAAATTTCTTAATCATGCACACATGGATGGTGCTAAATAGGTTTGTACACCTATTGCTACTACTTCTCATTTGGTCAGGTCATCTTCTACCGACCAAGCTATTGATTCTACCATTTATCATCAATTAGTTGGTGGATTACAGTACTTAAATCTTACACGACTTGATATAGCATTCACTATGAACAAATTTTCACAATTTATGCATTGCCCAAATCAATCTCATTGGCTTGCTTTTTAATGTTTACTCGGATATCTTAAATACTCAATAGATTTTGACATTCATATTACTTTACAATCCTAACATGTATTTCATGCCTTTTCGAATGCCAATTAGGCAAATAATCCTTCTGATCGAACTTTAACCATTGGCTTTATCTTATATTTTGGCAGAATACCAATTAGTTGGAGCTTTAAAAAGCAACGTACAATTGCTCGTTCATCCACTGAAGCAGAATATCGAGTTGTTGCTTCCATTGCTGCTGAAGTTTAATGGATTAATCTCGTCTTCAAGAGCTTGGTTACTTGGTTACAACTCCTAGAATATATTGTGATAATATTTTCACCATGTATACATGTCATAATCCTATTCATCATTCTAAAATGAAACATCTGGAAATTGATATTTATTTTGTTAGAGATTTAGTCCAACAAGGTGATCTCTGTATCTCTCATGTCTCCTCCAAAGATCTAGTGGCTGATCTTCTAACTAAGCCATTGTCCAAGCAACAATTTCACCTCAACAGGTCCAAGATTGGTCTTCAAAATGGATCATGAATCTTGCAGGGGAGTGTTAAGGATATGTTTACCTTTGATTTCAAATGGATATGTTTACCTTTGATTTCAAATCGGAACAGAATTAGTTGAGCAATAAAAATCAACCAACTTAATTTATAATTAGATTATTTATTTAAATTCAAATTGCCATTTTATAGTATTTTGTTTTAACTGAAATATATTTTATAATTATATATATCTCAACAACTCAAATAAATAATATAAGTAAAATTCGTTCCATTTTACAAATTTTTTTAAGTACTAACATGTTGAGACGTCAGACATGTCAACTATATAAATCAAAACCCTGCCACGTCTTGTCAGCAAAAAAAAATGTATTAAAAAAATATCAGAATTAGTACTTTCATTTTTGAAAAAAGAAGTAAGTCCATTCTCACATAGTTGAATTGTGCGTAGAATGTAAATGCAATAAACTGTAACTTAAGAACGAATCCATAAACATAAATACGATATAAATTCTACTGGGTCGGATCCATTATTGATCCCCGTAATCCATTCACTCGTAATTTATTTATCCAATTTATAATTGTAATAATTTTTATATAATTTAAATATAAA
This sequence comes from Excoecaria agallocha, assembly GCA_037975025.1. Classification (NCBI taxonomy): domain Eukaryota; kingdom Viridiplantae; phylum Streptophyta; class Magnoliopsida; order Malpighiales; family Euphorbiaceae; genus Excoecaria; species Excoecaria agallocha. The sequence continues at coordinate 644,655 of JBBPFJ010000026.1, forward strand.
AATAATTACATTTTATAAATTATACATATTTTTTATTCTCAACTATTTTTTCTTACAAGAATAAAAAAATGATGTCACATTTAACTGCCCATAACGGTATATTTTTAATCAATTAATGAAATAATACAATCAGGATTCGGATTAAATCTATTCGAGTCGATAGGGCTGCTACCTGTAAATGTGTGGATGATGTGCAAGAAACAAAGTCAAAATTGTGTAATGCATGTTTAACAGCTTTGCTAAGGTGGGATAATTATCATTGTTTGGTTTTGATTTTTGTGTATAATTTACATAGTTATTTTCATAATCTAAGTCACTATTTAGCACAACCTTTTATTTGAACGTAGTGAAGATTCTAAATTAAATTGAACAGTGGAACTCTCGACCGACAGAAGTTTTAATCATTCGTGTCCAATTTTCAGTCCGATGTTGAGAATACTCCCCTTGATTAAAAAAGGAGTTTGCAATTAATAAATTGATAGGGAGAGAAGAAAAGAGAGAAACCAATATCACCGACACTTTAAAAATAAAAGTTTAATTAATTTCCTCGAATTTTCTCAGAAAAATAATAAAAAGATGGAGATGATGATGATGATGGGAGGAACGAGAATCCATTCTCACCTCAAAGTCCATTCCTTTAATTTATTTATTTTTATTTTATATAACTTAAAGCCTTCTTAGGTTCCGTTACGCTGTTGACAGCACTACACCGCCATTCGTAGACTCACTGTCACTGGCTACGAAAGTGACCACTTGGGTTGGGTCCCTCTCTCTAAAAATAGAAAAACCAAAATTGAATTCTGAGATCTGATTGATTTTCATTTTCCCCTTCTCTTTCCACTCTCACGGGTTCTTAGTCTTTTCTTCTCATTATACCATACCGTGTTTCATATCCCCTTACTGCAAGTGCAAATCAAGCCTTCTGTCCCTTCCTCATTCAATCGAACACCGTAAGCTTTCTTCTTCTCCTTCTCCTTTTTGTGAATCCTTGTTTGAAAATCGTTATTTGCTCGATCTTATTGGATTCCCATCTGGGTTCTGATTCGATTGAGTTCTTAATTTCAATTGGATTCGTTTTTCTTTCTTTTGTTTTGCCTGGTAAATGGGTCTATTTTATTAGTTCTTAATTTGTTTTCAGTGCAAATTAGTAGCTTTGTTTCAGATCTGCTAGTTTTTTTTGTTTAAGTTGCTTAGGAAAATGTCATTTTGCTAGTTTACTTTTCCTCTATTTGATTTAGCTTACTGCTTCCAGTAGTGCACCAATTGTATAACTAAATGTTGCTTTTGGATCAATCCATTTCATTTTTGCTTGCTTTCGATTCACTCCATATATTGTTAGTTTTTCATAATTATCATGCTTTTGTACTCGTCAATATTGTTATATTGTGAACTTTTACTCTGCGGTTTTTGACTGCCTACACGGATATAAATCTCAAAGGAGGAGCTTGCAACTTGCTGTTGAACTATAATATTTTTATTTTGTTTCTAGGCAAGTGGCAATCAATGGGAATATTTAACTTTTTGCTACAGAATATTGCTTTCTTGACCGATGATCTTAGCATTTATATTTATTCCACCAAACTGCTGTTATCTGAACTGGTCAGACTTGAAATGGGTTGGGTCGGATTTGTTAAATGTCCAAATGGTTTTGTTGATAGGATATAATTGCTATTTTGTTGACTCGATGACTATCTTTTTGTTGTTTGTTGGTTTATATGCACTAGTAAACGTTTAATATGCCATCTTTGGATAGTGACATATGAGAAGATTCATTCCAAAGTTTTTGATTTAAAAATAGGAAGTAATTGATCCATTCTTATGCCTACCTTCTTAACTAATTGCGGAGATTTTACTTTCGCTGATAGTCTATTGCTGCCTTTCCCCTTCTAACAGGTGGATCGGTCAGTCACTGTTGTTTATATCTGATACATCCCCAAGTGAATCTCTATTGCCTTTTTGTCTCTTCAAAATTAGAGGCTTTTGCCTATCATATACGCAGGATTGTTTTGGATTATGAGGGGAAAGATCTTGATATTGTAGTATTTAACTGGAGTGGGAAGATCTGTTTGAATATATTTAAAATTTGGTAAACAATGAGGGGAAGGCCTGATGGGAGCCAAAAGAAGCGTCTGATCACTTCTGTCTGTGTAGTGGCAATCTTTCTTGGATTTGTATACTTCTACTATGGATCCATTTTTGGCTCTGAAGGCCGTGGTGCATCAGCTATAGAATATGGGAGCAAGTCCTTGAGAAAACTTGGGTCATCTTATTTGGGAGGGGATGATGATTCTGATGGAAAACTGGATGATAGCATACCAAAGAGCTTCCCTGTAAGGCTTTTTATTGCTAATTTGGTCTTTGGCAACCCCAGATTTACCATTTCCTTTTTATTTTGATAGCTCACTTCTTCCTTTTTATATTTCTGTTTCCCTGTTAATTCATTTTTCCGATCCTGATTTGAAGGTTTGTGATGATCGGCATTCAGAACTTATCCCCTGCTTAGACAGGAATCTTATATATCAGTTGAGGCTTAAGCTGGATCTCTCTGTGATGGAGCACTATGAACGCCATTGCCCTCCTGCAGAAAGGCGTTACAATTGTTTGATTCCTCCTCCACCAGGGTACAAGGTACATATGTCAGAATGGTGTTAGAATCTTTTCTTTTTATAACTGTTTTACCCCTCGCATAATTGGTATTTATAAACTTATGTTTTCCATGTCATCATTCAGGTGCCAATTAAGTGGCCAAAGAGTAGAGATGAAGTATGGAAGGTAAACATTCCCCATACTCACCTTGCACACGAGAAGTCTGATCAGAACTGGATGGTTGTTAAAGGTGACAAGATTATGTTCCCTGGGGGAGGCACACATTTTCATTATGGAGCTGATAAATATATTGCTTCAATTGCAAAAGTAAGAAATTGATTCTTGCTAATCCATGCTTAGGAGAAACAAACAGATTGTAACTTCTTGATTTTCAATTCCTATCCCGAACAATTCTCAGTCCATAGTCTTTATTTCTGTACTGTATTTTGATTTGTTTGCCCTTTTTTTTTTCTAATTCTTATATCCATTGCTTGTACTCATGGCTGGAGCAATAATTTAATTTCGCATTCTGTGGGCAGATGTTAAACTTCTCCAACAATATTTTGAACAATGAAGGAAGGTTAAGAACGGTTCTGGATGTTGGCTGTGGTGTTGCTAGCTTTGGTGCTTATCTTCTGTCATCTGATATAATTGCAGTGTCCTTGGCACCCAATGATGTGCATCAAAATCAAATCCAGTTTGCTCTGGAAAGAGGAATTCCTGCATATCTTGGTGTTCTAGGAACTAAGAGACTCCCGTACCCAAGCAGATCTTTTGAGCTTGCCCATTGTTCACGCTGTAGAATAGATTGGTTGCAAAGAGATGGTATTCTTCTTCTTGAGCTTGATCGTTTACTGAGACCAGGAGGCTATTTTGCCTACTCCTCTCCTGAAGCTTATGCACAGGATGAAGAAGATCTCAGGATCTGGAGAGAGATGAGTGCCCTTGTTGGAAGGATGTGTTGGAGAATAGCTGCAAAGAGGAATCAAACTGTCATTTGGCAAAAACCTCTGACAAATGATTGTTACATGGAAAGAGAACCTGGCACACAACCTCCGCTCTGCAGATCTGATGATGATCCAGATGCAGTGTGGGGTGTGCCAATGGAAGCTTGCATTACACCTTATTCTGAACGTAAGTTTTTGTTCTCTTGTGTCCCTTTTATAATATTCTTTTTCTTCTGCTAAACGTCTGTTTTCAGATAATGGTTAAAATATCTAGTTTCTTTTTATTCAAACAATGTTTATCAATTCTTTTGGGAAATTTGCCTGCAGCAAGATCTATGCATTGCTTAGATTAATTGCCTTTTGGTTTGATTATCATATACACAAATGCTTTAGGGATGCACTAAGTTTGATGCTTTGTTTGAGAAGTGCAAGTATCTTATGCTTGTAAAGTCTTCTAACATCAATCTAGTCACCTCAAGTCTTTTTGCAATAATACGTGCATGTCTGTGAGCTTCTGTTGCAGAATTATTTGTACGCATGTAAAGAAATTTGTGCAACAGTGTGCATGTGTATGAGCTAGTGTTGTTGTTTTCTATTTATTTATATAGTTTTTTTAATTACCCTAAATGCTTGTCCTATGTGGTATGAAGCCATTGTTTAACTAATTACAAATCTTTACTTTTCTATCAGATGACCAGAGAGTGAAAGGTAGTGGTTTGGCTGCTTGGCCAGCTAGATTAACTTCTGCTCCTCCTCGACTTGCTGATTTTGGCTATTCAAATGACATGTTTGAGAAGGACACGGTAAATGATGGATTCATGCCAAACAAGTCTTAGATTTTTCTTTTGTATTTTTTTTCCCCTTCTAACGATTCCATTTGCTGGTTGGCTCGGTCACATCGACTTAATTTCACAAGTAACATGAGTAAGAACTAAGCCTTTTTTTGTGTGTGTGTGTGTGGAGCAGGAACTCTGGAGGCATAGAGTGGAGAGTTACTGGAATCTGTTGAGTCCAAAGATTCAATCAGACACCTTGAGGAACTTGATGGACATGAAAGCGAACTTGGGATCATTTGCAGCTGCTCTTAGAGGCAAGGATGTGTGGGTGATGAATGTTGTCCCTGAAGATGGACCGAACACACTGAAGGTTATATATGATAGAGGCTTGATCGGTTCTGTTCACAACTGGTATGGAAATTAAATTACTTGAATTCATTAGAAAAAGTTTATCTCAAAGACCAGAATATTGAGCTGACAAAATTTAATATTCTGAATTCTTTGAGCTGTTAATTCTATGAATCTATTGAAATATTTTGTTCTCCCAAAGATCTCTTGTATTCTGTTTCTCTAAGACTCCCGAGTCTTTGAGCCATGTTAATTCACTCCTGTAAATTGGAAGTCCTGGGCGAAGAGATAATCCGTGATCTTCTTTTCAATCTCACAATGAGTTTTCCAGTACCTTAAACTTTCTTTTTGAGACCTGTGATGGGATCTTAATTTTCTGACAGGTGTGAAGCCTTTTCAACATATCCTCGAACTTATGATTTGCTACATGCTTGGACTGTCTTTTCTGATATTGAGAAGAAAGGCTGCAGTGCTGAAGATTTGCTTTTAGAGATGGATCGCATGCTTAGACCTAGCGGTTTTATAATCATACGTGACAAGCAAGCAGTGGTAGATTATGTAAAGAAATATTTAGTGGCATTACATTGGGAAGCTGTGGCAACATCTGATTCAAGTTCAGAATCAGAACAGGATGGAGATGAAATTGTGTTCATTGTCCAAAAGAAATTGTGGATAACAAGTGAAAGCCTCAGAGATGCAGAGTAGCACAAAAAAGTACGTGCCTCTGTTTTTCTAAGCGCTTCAACAGATTAAGAAGGTTATTTCAGGCAAATGATGCAGTAAACAATTTCATTTTGTAGCATTAAGCAATATTTTCACATTTAAATTTTCCCCTTTTTCTTATAATGATTCAATTTGATAGCTAGAAACTATCAGCAAATTTCAAAATCTATAGGCTATTCTTCTTTTATTTTTTTTCCTTTTTTTTTTTCATATTGTGAGTGTAATGAAAAGTACTTCAGCTATTGACTAATAATCACACGCAATATGTGTACCTGAAGCAGATAAAAACTGTGCTTCTAATTGTCTAATTATTTTATAAAGAGATATATTTGCATTGTCAAGTTGTGCTTTTATTTGCCTTTGAACCTATATTTTGATAGATTTGACAGTATAATTTTGACCAAGATTATCACTTGGTGCTTGAACGTTTAACTTCCCTTTTTAATTTGTTTCTAATTTTTTATTTTGTTTTTTAGATTTTGATCTTTTTTGCCCTAAAGTCCCTTTATCAATAATGGATTGAATTGATGTTTAGGGACTATAGAAAATAATAGAAGTCGGATTTTTCTATAGAAATTCGAAGATTGATGAGAAACACAGTAATATTTGAGGATTAAAAGGATGTTTTTTGGCCTATGATTTGATCCTGGCGCAACTTGTAAAGGCTTATTTTTCGGCTATTTTTGTCGGATCCTTTGTCAGAAAGAGGAAGAACAGTGCTAGCAAAGAGAAAGAAAACCATTAACTACGGCATATGGATAGAAATCCCCACCTTTGTTACCAACAAACAAACCCAATCATGCATTAGCTGCATGGTACATTCAAGGGCTTCTGTACAAAAGAAAACTCAAAACCCATTAAAAAGAACATAATTCTGAAACAGCTAGTGCATTATCTGTCTTCTCCTCCATAAGTGGTCCTGCAATTCAAAGGGTTATCTGATTATTTCCTATTATAGCTATTTGTCTAAACACAATCTAAAGCATGTACCAAGCACATGTAATGTAATGTTGTTGCTATATCTAATGCTGTCAAGTGGGCTTTCCCTTCCCTACCATTTCAAACTTATAATAAATAATAATTTCCACTGCCCATTTTGTTCCTTTAACACCAAACCCATCTGCTCAGCCAACATCTTTCATGTTATTTGACTCCAGTTGGGACCCCTTCTTTGCTTAAGCCCAAACAACAAAAATCTTGGTGTTTTTTTGGTTCTTTCTTTCTTGTCTTGGTCTTGCAGTGATATTTGGTTTTTGTTGGTGACTGGCTGGCGGCAAGAGCAAGTGATATTCATGTTTCTAGAGTCGGATTTTTACTTGGTCGTTTGCCGCCCTAGCAATACGACAAAGGGAAACTGTTTTTACCTTAAATCTACTCACTTATCACTATGCAATTATTCAAATAATCAACTTGAATTCTTATGAAATTATCAATTCAAATATATTTGACATAAATCATATCTAACTCTAAACATACTAAAAGATTTCGGTCTCATTACAAAAATATAAATACAGTATTCATTATAAGAATTGATGCATATCTGAAATGGCCTAATAAAAGATGGTCCCCATGTTGCCTTGCAAATAAGGGACTCAATTTTGGCCTTTTGTCTTGGGGTCTAATTTAATGCTCTATCTTCTCTACTTAATTCACCAAACCACACCATTTCTTCTTCATACTCTGCTTTTTTTCTATTACTTCCTTTTAGCATAAAGAATTTATGAGACTTATTCACTCAACTTCATTATTTTTTTCTCCTTAAACCAAACCAAAATTAACTAATTTAAAGTAAGTTTAGCCTTTTCTAATTGGCAACATTTGATGCAGCACTATCTCCAATATTAACACACACACACACACACACACATATATATATATATATATATATATATATTAACTAGATACTTTAGCTTCGGATTTTAAAAATATAATATCTTTAAATATTTGTAAGAAAATAGTCAGTAGTTTTTTATTTTTATTTTTGAAGACACATAAATTTAGTTCCAAAAAGGTGCTTTCAAATCTTAATTGCTGAAGACATAATTTGAAGAGCTAATGTCAGCATTTTCTCTTTAATTTACAATTCTCATGTATTGATTATTTTAGCCTAATTCATTAGCTGGAATCTATTGCCGGTACTACCATATTATTAGTGTTTGTAGGGTTTCGATTTTCTGAATCAAATTAAAAAATTATAAATCGAATTAAGTTTTGGTACGAACTAAACAGATAACTAAGATTTTCTTATATCATTTATCTAACCAAATAGAGGTGTGCATCGGTCGGATTCGGATAAATTCAATCCCAATTAATTCAAAATCCAAAATTTATATATTTCGTTCATCCGATCCTACCCTATATAAATATCGAATCTCCATCCGAACAATCCGATATTTTTCGTGCTCCGATCTAAATAACCTGATTAATCCGAAATTAATTTTTTTATTTATATATTTAAATTAAAATCCTAAATTAATACAAATAAATAATATTAAATATCATAAAAATATTTTAAAAATACAACAAACTAATAATTTCAAAATTACATTAAATATATATTATATATTAATTAATATTGTAAATAAATTATAATTTTTTATTTATATATTAAAAATTTGGATTGTTCAGGTTAGTTGGGTTTCACCTGATCCGAAAATTCGATTAACATTCACTATAATAACTGAATTGATCCTAACAAACCGACTAATTCCATTCGAATGTATCGACTCGGTTCGAATTGATCGGATCGGTTTTTGCTCATCCCTAAAGCCAAAGGTATTATAATAATTTTGAAAATTTTATTAGTGACATCATTTCAATAATTTTACTTTTAAAAAAATATGGTTAATCTAATAGAACCAACAAATAAAGGTTATATATATTTTATTAATTGAAATTCAAAGAAAAACGGATGGAGACTAACCTAATTGAAATCGAATCATACTCATTCCAATATGATGCACTTGTAATTGACAAGAATTATAAAGAACTTGAGAAATTGATGATGTCATGCACTTACCATGCTTATAACAAATTAAGGAATTAATTTTTGGTATCGGCTGTTCAATGCGGTTCCACAATACGTCCGATAATGATTGGTCAGATATATTTTACATATCGCTAGTACGTAGATGTTATTTTTTAAAATTTTAAAAATTAAATTAAAAATGGATATAATATATTACAAATTAAATGTTTATAAAATTAACATTTTCAAACTTAAAGTATTTAAATTAAATCTAACTCATTTAAAATTAACATTACTCTATCTTTATTTATTCCAAACTGAATTACTTAATTTATATAATATTTGATATCCATTTTCAATATTTTAAAAAAATACAAAATTAAAAGAAGTACGAACAGCATTCGTAAATATTGAAATAAATCAAATTACATACAAATATAAATATAAATAAAATAAAATACAATTATGAAAAAATTACTATCCATTAAAAAATTACATTCTTTACATTGAAAATGGGTAATGGATATCTAAAGGGCTAAACTAAAACTCTATTACACCCATCATAGTTAGTTAAATAACTATCCAAATTCATTTATTAACTATTTTAATCCGTTTTATTAGAATTGAGGTAGACCCTAGTTTAAAAAAAAAAATACATGCCATCCCTAATTCTAAATTACCATTCTGACATTTATCGGAACATTATATTAATTTTGGATGAATTTATTGACAATATTTCTAATTTGAAATATAATTAAAAATTTTACAATTTAATAATCAATATTTAGTTAAATTTTAAATTAGAAAGTCTATTAAAAAATTTATTCAAAACTATTAAACTATTCCAAAATATTATGTGAATTTCATTGAAAATACGGCAAATTTTTTATGACTTTTTTAACAACATTTCTGATTTGAAATATGATTAAAATTAGATTTTAAATTGTAAAATATTTTAATTTAAAAAGTAAAAGAAATTAGGTGTAAATTTTAATTAAATTTAATTTCAAACAAGAGTTTGTTTAATTAAGTTAATGTTTCCTAAAAAAATGGTTAATGCAAAAAAAAATAAAAGAATATAAAGAAGGGAAATAAAAAGAGAAAAGAGAAAACGATCTAATTTATCAAAAGAACATTATCATCTCACGATAAACTGAACTTGGTTTTGGTGAGTTGATGTAACAGTAAAGACAGACGCGCTTTCCCTCAACTAATTAAGAATTGTTTCTTTTAATTTTATTTTTAAGAAAAAAGGAAAAAACGCATACTAAGGAACAGCAAAACTCAAAAGTCTTCTCTTCGATTCATAAGAGAAAGAAAAAAAAAAGGAAAAGCAGAGAAACAAAGCAAACGCCAAAGGAAGAAAGCAAAGAGAGAGCTCGTTACCTTTCAACGCTACCCAAAAATGCAAAATCCAAAATCATGAACACAAATTGCTCTTCTTTCTCTACTCTTCTCTCTCCACCGGGAATTGCGGGCCGTCCGCTTCTTTTCTCTTCTTTTCTACAATTTACGCGGTACTCTTTTCACTCTTAATCCAACTCTCTACAATTCTCTGATTTGGTTTCTACATCTTATCCTTCTTCTGTTAGTGCTCTGTTGCTTCACTGCATGATTTTCTTTCCTTTTTTTGTGATTTTGTTGTTTTTTTCTGGATGCGTTTTCTTTGGAGTTAATTTTGAGGTTTTATTTGCTTCTGATTAAGTATTTCAATTTTCGTTTGGTTTGTGAGAAAATGTGGGTCGGAAGTGAGGGAATTTGTTAGTGTTTGGTGGTTGGATTCTTGAAGTGCTTATTTGTCGGAGAATTTGGATTTGATGTTCTTTTTGGATTTGTTTGGCTTTGGAGTTCTCTCAGTTTTGACTTTCATTTTGGTTGGTGGGAAATTGTTGGAAAATGCTGAGAATTTGATGTGAATTGAAATGATAGAGGATTTTTTTTTTTTTTGGAAAGAAGAAATTAAGGTGCTATGGCTTTCTGCCTATTTGGGTTTTTTTCCTTCTTTTTTTAAAAAAAAATTTTTGATTCAGAGTAATCTATGCGCGCAGCAGTTCTCTTTCACAAGTATTGCTTCTTCTTCTTCTTGTCTCTCAAAGTTTTCAGTTTGGGTTCCTATTTGGTTACTGAAATTGTGTAAGAGAAATTGAGGAAATTTACTTCCAGGTTCATGTGCCTTTCTTTAGTCAGTTGATTATTGGTTTTGCTTATTTCCTTTGCACTAGTTGAAGTGGTGAGCTTTAAGAAAATATTTGTTTGATGGAATAGAAAATTTTGGAGCTTGGGCTGGAAACTTTTGTCTCCTCGAGGATGTTCAAGTTAGTTAGTAATACTGAACTCAATTGCTCAGAGAGTACTTTTAGTATCTGGAGATATACAAAGGATTTGGATTGTGGGGTGGGAAAAATGCAAATCTATAGATGCAGAAGTAGGAAAATAGGGAATCGCGTGCACGCTTGGGTGGGGGGGGGGGGGGGTGTTTTTGCTGATTATACAACTCATGCCAATGGTTGAAGCGTTGGATTGAGCTGCATCTGATTGTATTCTTAGATATTATTCAACATTTAATATTACACTTGAGATGTGTGAAATTGAAAATTGTTGAAGTTTTGAGTTACCAAGTGCAATGATAATTTTACCTTTTTGTTCACTGATTTCTTATTCGCATGAGTCTATTGAACTGAACAATTTTAAACTGATTGAGTGTTGTTTGTCTCTTATTCATTCACAGGAAATGCTTGAAGTCTTGAACAATCAATGCCACCTATGAATCTGCTTGATCTCTTATGTTAAATGAGAATCTTAAGTTGAAAAGTTTTTGTATTGACTATTATTGAAGTCCAATGTATATTTAGAAGTAGGTGTTCGCCGTAAATTCTTTTTTCTCCTTTTCCTACAAAGAAAAAAAAAAGGTGGAGGATTTATTGATTGAAATACATGGAGTCTGCAAGGTGTTGGTTTAACAAATTGAAGTCAAAAGATAAGTTGAAGTCTGCAAAAAAGAAGGAAGCCACAGGCAACGGGAAGGAGGGAATGAAGGCACCTACAAGTGAAGAAGCACCATCAAATGTAACCAAGCAGAAGGTTGCTGCTGCGAAGCAGTACATTGAAAATCATTACAAAAAGCAGATGAAGGACCTACAAGAGAGGAAGGAACGGTATGGTTTAATTATTCTTTGCATATCCATGATCTTTAAATAAAAACCAACATGTTCGAAATTTTATTGTATCTTTACGTTTTTCGTTTAAAATTGCTGCTGGTTGGAAGTTGCAGATACCTAATTATTGCGAGTTGTATCCTCTTCTTGAAATGCACTTGCATGATATTCCTTCATGTGCATACAATAGACTTTGCTCATAACCTCACTCATTAACTGTTATATATAGAGATTGGCTTATGTTTTGTGTTTTTATTTTTTAAATCATAAGCTTCCCATTTACTTCAGTTCCTTTGTGAATTTCACGTGCATTTCAATTAGAAGGAATAGTAATGGTAACTAGCTACTTATGAAAGTGGCTCATGAATATGATTGTTTTTGCATTGCAGCTATGCAAGTTTATTTGTTCACGTGTTCTCATTGATGCAGGATAGATTGCAAGGTTTGTGAATTTAGGGTTTTAGGATAGAAAATTAGGAATTAGGGTTGCAAGGGTTTGGTTTTAAGAGTCTTACTTAGAACTTCTCAGGAATAACACCTAAGAATCTAAAGGAGTCACATTAATGGAGAGAATTGACTGACACAATTCAGTATCAAAATGCAGGAAAACTATTGTTCGTTGACTGAATAAAACATTGTAGAACTCTTGGTATTTTTTGGACTAAACTTGTCCTAATCCTGTAAGTCTTTGGACTCAATAAAAATGTTCCTAGTCCTATAAGGAATAGAATAACTACTTATAATGGAGAACTTCTAATCCTAAATCAACTAGTATTTGGAATAAGGGAAAAAAAAAGAAAAACCTTTAGGACTTAAAAAAATGCTTCCAGCAGATCACAATTACAAAAAATACCCTTATTTCTAAAACAACTAGATATAGGCAGAAGACACAACTTAGATTCTACTGCATCACTCATCCTGAACGAGTTTTCTTTTCTAGACATCAATAGTTTGGCCTCTTATACGATGACAACATCATCACATGTACCTGCATGCTGCAAAGTGGAAATGCAGTTGAAATGCTTTCATTAAGATGATAAATTTTCTTCTATTTTCACATCCAAGAATGGGTTACTGTGGAGAATAGATCAATTAGAATGCTGAAAAGGTCAAACATTTTAACCATTGTTTTACAAACTGAGTCTCCAGCTAACATTAGAATGGTTTCATTAATTAGAGTGCTTGGTGGCTTCTTAAACTTATTTCTGCATTTTGGAGAGACTTTTTCATAGAATTATCTTAATGATCTTGTTGATGGTGTTAATCGATGCTGTGTAGAAGGTTTCTTTTCTGTTGATACCAGCGCTTACACAGATAGACTGTTGTTTTTGTATTGTTTTCTTGTAAAATATTACATGATATGGAAGATGCATTTGAATTATAATACATCATGATGTGCCATGGAGAAGGTTTCTTTTTTATTAATCCCACACAGAGGTTATGTAGTCAATGATAGCTAGTCAAAACACACTGTTGTTCTTGTGTCGTTTTCTTCCAAAATATTACATTATATGGAAGATGCATTTGAATTATCATACATAAAGACTATGTGCCTCATTAGCTAGGCTTCATCAAAAAAGTGGCAATAGCTCCCGTTTGAACATAGAACATCATGAAATAATAATTGGAGTAGGCGGTAAATCTTTTAGTATTCGTATACAAAAACTTGGCTCAAAGGCCTTTAGCTATGGCGTTAACAACACTAGCTATTGTTAGCTCATTAAGATGAAGTATATTTGTATGATTCTAAAGTAGTTTTTGACTCTTACGATGTTGGATTGGAGGAGGAATTTTGAAATTAGGTAATTGTGTTAGCGCTCTTAGTGATCATACCCTTCACCTGCTTTGATGGCTGTTATCATGGTTCTATGGGTTTACACTTTGTTGTCTACTAACCAAGAAATTAATAACTAGATTTCTAATTAAGCTTTTGGGTGAATGTTGGAAAGAAGCTTTTGCACATGGAAGGTTCTTGCATGCAAATTTTTTGTGAGTCTTTATATGAATAGTGAGCTTGTTTATTGTCTGAGATGATTTCACGAATGAGATTCCTGAATTTGAGATTTTAGCATTTTATGGTAATGGACCTAATGGTGCTGTTCATGATTTCTTGAAGACGTAATATACTGGAGAAGAAGTTGGCTGATGCTGAGGTATCTGAGGACGAACAAAATAACTTACTGAAGAATTTAGAGAAGAAGGAAACCGAGTACATGCGCCTTCAGAGACATAAAATGGGTGCTGATGATTTTGAGCCCTTGACCATGATAGGCAAGGGTGCATTTGGGGAGGTAATCATGCATTTGGCTTCTCAAATATGTGATCATACGTTTCCAACAATAAGAAATGCATATACAGAAGTCTATTTTTGCTTGCATGAATTCAGTCCAAAATCTCAAAGAATAGTATACGTGCACTTATTAACATAAACATTTAGCAAAGGGAGCTTGCTATAAGTATTGCTACATTCTGTCTCTTAGGTGTTCTTTTGTGCTGTTCTGGAACTTCACCATTTTTACATACTGCATTTAGAATTGCATACTGAAATCACACAACAACGTATCGTTTCTGTTTATTTGACTACACATGACAATGCACCATATTTAAAATTGATAATCTTATGGCCCTCAGATTCTATTTTTAGTCGGTGACCTGTTTTGTTGTTTGTATTGCACTGTTTTGGTTTTATGATATTTTGTAAATATGTTGGATGCATATATGATTCCTAGATTCATTTTTGCTGTTCTGACATGTCTTACTCCATAAATGTGCAGGTTCGAGTTTGTAGAGAAAAGTCAACCGGTCATGTATATGCCATGAAGAAGCTTAAGAAATCGGAGATGCTCCGCAGAGGCCAGGTCTAAACTTATTACCCCTCGAAGACAATATATAAGGGATTTTGTTTATTGTGCTTATTGCTAATTTGGATCTAAACTGTTCAGGTTGAACATGTGAAAGCGGAAAGGAATCTACTTGCAGAGGTTGATAGCAATTGCATTGTCAAACTTTATTGTTCCTTCCAGGATGAAGAGTATCTATATCTCATCATGGAATATCTACCTGGTGGAGATATGATGACTTTACTCATGCGTAAAGATACTTTAACTGAAGACGAGGCAAGGTTTTATGTTGGTGAAACTGTTCTCGCTATCGAGTCTATTCATAAACATAATTATATTCACAGGTAAAGCATTATTTTACCACTTGAAGAATTGGTATTCTTCTTTCTGGATACCTCTGATATTACAATGGTTATCTGTGCTTTTATTTGCAGAGATATCAAGCCTGATAACTTGCTGCTTGATAGAAATGGTCACATGAAATTATCAGATTTTGGATTGTGCAAACCGTTAGATTGCAGTAATCTCCAAGAAAAAGATTTTTCTTTAACAAGTAATCTTAGTGGAGCACTTCAGAGTGATGGACACCCTGCACCACCAAAGCGCACACAACAGGAGCAACTGCAGCATTGGCAGAGGAATCGGAGAATGCTTGTAGGTTCTTTCCTTTCCTATAGTGACATGCTCTTTCTTTGTGTTGACAACATTAATAATTGAGTGAAAACATGCAGTTCTTCAGCATTTTTTGGACACTGTTCATATTTTTTATAAGAAATTTAAGAAAACTTATTGAGATTTGATGCCACTTATTTCCGTTTCCCTTTCTAGAATCATGAACCTGTTGTCCAAAAATGACTTAGTTTTGGTAGAAAAGTCACATTTTGGTTTATGGAAGGACTCAAGTGTTGATGCAAGTGTGTGATCTCGAAAAGTGGGACCAACATGGATATTGAACAGAAACTCAAGTTGGTTTTTGGAACTTTTTTAATTATTATCATATATCTGAGTTCTGTTTTTCTTCATAACTTAAACTTTTGTGGTGTTGATTGCCTAAGAAATTCTAGGAAGGCATCATCTCTTCCTTTCTTATCTTACATGATCTATGGAATTGCAATGGAATTTCTGTTGTCTAAACTTAGAGAAATCGTTGTTGCAGGCATATTCTACTGTTGGAACACCTGATTATATAGCCCCAGAAGTTTTGCTGAAGAAAGGCTATGGAATGGAATGTGATTGGTTGGTAAACTGATTATGCCTTTCCAATTTCTCATATATCTTTTCTGATATAAATTTATATACGATTTTGTTTATGTCTGCAGGTGGTCTCTTGGAGCAATTATGTATGAAATGCTTGTGGGATACCCACCCTTTTACTCAGATGAGCCTATGTCAACTTGTAGGAAGGTAAATACAAATTTACTTCTCATTGAAAAAGAAAAAAAAAAAAAGGAAGAAAGGTTGTGTACTTTTCTTCATTATTACATCTAATACGTGCAAAACTGATGCTCTGAAGCATGCGTTCTTTCACATCTTGTTTGGTATTATTTTTATGCACAAACCATTACTGTACTTACATGTAAAGGAAATGTGACTTCAATGGGAGATGTATCATTAATGGTGATGGCCTAATGCTAAGCAATTATTTTCTAAAACTGTGATTCTGACTTCTAAATGTTATTTCTGTAGTTGATGATGTTCCTGAGCTCTAATTATTTTTACATGTTAATGTTATTTAACCTTCTTCATGTTAATATTTATGTTTTTCTATTTTACTTTCAGTTTTGACTGATTAGTTCTTTTAATTTTATTCAACATTATCAATCACTGAATATTATTATTCTACTCTTATCATGCAGATTGTCAATTGGAGAACTCATTTAAAATTTCCGGAAGAAGCAAAGCTTTCTCCAGAGGCTAAAGACCTTATCAGTAGACTTTTATGTAATGTTGACCAGAGGCTAGGCACAAAGGGCGCAGATGAAATAAAGGTGTTGTGTGGTGTGTGCTGCTAAATTCTTCGGCTTATGTTTTAAACAGAATTCTGAACTGTCAATTTAATTGCTTTACTTTTGTTTTTTCAGGCTCATCCATGGTTTAAAGGTATTGGATGGGCCAAATTGTATCAAATGAAAGCTGCTTTTATTCCTGAGGTCAATGATGAGTTAGATACTCAAAACTTCGAGAAGTTTGACGAGGTATATTGATATTTTTTGTACAAATTTGGTTGTTACTTAATTGCTAGTATTTTGTTGCTCGTATATCCACCTTTTCACACAAGTCTTCTTGCAGACTGATAATCAAATTCAGACTTCAGCAAAAGCTGGTCCATGGAGAAAGGTCGGTGCTAAAAAATATTATGTTATGCTTGGTAACATATGGAGTTTGTATTATTTATATCTTCATTAATGTTCTGCAGAGAATCTGCAATTTTTACTCTAATGCAAGTGCTGCTGGCTAGCATCAGTTGGATATTTTGAACCATTGTTTCAGGATACACACACACACACACACACACACAACGGCGAAGCCAGATTGAGAGGAAGGGGGGCAACTGCGCCCCTCAATTTTTGAGTTTTTTGAATTATATTTATATATGTATACATATATATATTGGATAAACAATTTTGCCCCCTTTAAAATTTTGTTTTTACCCTTTTTCCTTAATTTATTTCTTAAGTTTTTTATCAATGAAAAACTTGATTTTTTTTTAAACACGACTTATATTTTTGCCCCCTTTAAATATAAATCCAGGCTTCGCCACTCTGTGTGTGTGTGTGTGTATTTAAATCTGTATTCTTTTCTTTATCTGTTGTATCTGGTGTGATCAAAATGCTTTTCCTGACTAGATATGATGATTAATGACATGGAGATGTACAAGTTTGCTTTCTTACAGGACAGTCATGCGACTTGAACTATACAATTCACTTGTCAAAATACTATTTCTCATCTTTGTTGACCTAGTGTTTCCTTGTCATGATGTTTCTTCCTTGAGAAGACTGGTCAAATATGGATCTGTGTTTTATTTCTGAAACATTAAATTTTTTTGTGTTAATGGAACTGATGAATTTGAAACCTACAAAAAAGTATTGACTGTTTGATCTCAGTTAATTTTTGTTGCATTGTATTTTCATATATAGATTTTGTTATTAAATCTGGCTGTTTTGTCTTCTCTGCAGATGCTATCATCAAAGGATATTAATTTTGTGGGTTATACGTACAAGAATTTTGAAATTGTAAATGATAATCAGTTACCTGGGATCGGTATGTGCCTCTTCAAACATGTGTATATAAGCATATTTTTTTTCCTAGGAAATCCGATGTCTTTACATGTCTTCAAGATAAATGGGGAACATTCAAGTCATTTTTACCGTGGTCTGTTGTTGGGAAGGGAATAGCTAGTAATTTTTAATAGTAGTGATTCTATTTATAGCCTGATCTTCAGAGACCAAGAACTTCATCTGCAGTTGGGGCTAAACCTAGTCTGGTTTAGGATGGGGTGGTTGTCTTGTTCCTTGGTCCTGCTATATTTAAATTGTGTTAACATAACATTATGTCTTATTTAATATTCATTATTGATGTGTTGAAATAATGTAAAACAAGCACATCATTTTTTAGTCCAACCTAGGTTGCTCTTACTAAATAGGAAAATCATTGGTATCTTCATGTTTGACATGTTACCACTCTCCATCATGATAATCAGTATTTGTAAGGAGCAGTGCTTTTATCCTCTTCATGATTATCTTGCTTTATGATGATTCATGTGCCATGATGCTGACTGTTTTTTGTTAATGCATTGCTTTATGCAGCTGAACTGAAGAAGAAGAGTACAAAACCTAAGAGGCCATCTATCAAGTCCCTTTTTGGTAGGTTTTTTTGTTAATGTTTTAATAACCATTAAGAATTCCTTTTACACAATCCCTTTTCTTTTTTGGTGCATCTGGGGGTTGGCATTTCATAGGCATGTATTAAAGTTGTGATACTATTGTGGGTGGATGGGGTAAAATTTGCAAATACTTGGTTCTGGATTTCCCATTTCTCTAAGGTCCTGTAAGTTAATCTGTTTAGAGGCCTCTCTTGTACAATGATGAAATCATGTTTGCGATATTACTACTACTAGAAAACAGGTCAGATAATGATTTATGTATTGAGAGTGTTGGATTTTTGTTTGTCTGATGAATGATGTCTGTTGAGTGTGATGAATATAGTTGTTGAGTGATTTCTTTTATTCTCTCTCTCTCTCTCTCTTCTCTTTTTAAATTGCCAAAGTCAGTTGCTATGGATTTTGCTATCATAAAATACACCATCAGAAGCAGAAAGTCAAAAAAGGAAAAGAGAAACAACTCTGGCAAGTTAGCCTTATGGAGCCTTAGCCTTCTCCCGAGAGATAACTGCAAACGCAAAATCCTTGTTTTTTAATTTCGTTGGCTCACTGATACCATTATTTTATAAATGTGCAGTGTGAAATTCTTAATTTTGTTCATGTTTTTAGTGCAGTTAAATTCTAGGAGAACAATTTTAGAGCATCATTAGCATGCCATGATTAAGATACGTTCTGTTTTCTCTTAATATTGTGGTTTCTATGTTGCAGAAGATGAGTCAGCTACTGCCAATCAACCTGTGCAAGGGAGCTTGTTAAGCCTTTTGCCTCCAAAAATAGAGGAAGATTCTGAGCTACCTAGTAGATCCAATTGAGCAGTATCGATGTCTCTATTGCATCAGCATTGGATGCCTGGAGATATTCAATTCAAGGTTGGCCAAGGATGATTCTCTAATGATTAGGGGTTTTTGGTTCTGCTGATATGGTTTGCGGGGTGAAAGTTTGAAGAGCAAAGGCTCCAAGAATGAGTGGTTTTGAGATGCTAATTGGCTGTTAACTCTGTAAAATAAATCTCATGGTATATATTCTTTTGAAATTTGTTCTGTATTCCTTTCTCAAGCGGTGAGAAAATCATTACGGAAGTTGGTTTAAGGTTTTTGATGTAATTATTAATTTTCTGTTGTTGGGTTGATTATAGGTGTAATACATGTAATTATTAACATCTGAGTTGTCTATTTTCCTGGAGCACTTAAAGACCATTTGATTCACCTTATGTTGAATACAGCTCTTGGAACTGCTCAGCATCCTCATTCTGTGATGGTTTTTTTTGTTTTTTTTAAACCGACAGTTGTTAATGTTCCAAAGGCTACGAAGGCGAAGTGGTAAACGGTAACAAGTGTTGGGTTACTTGTGTATTATTCTTACCGTCAGTTTGTTTTTCCCCTCAAGTGCAAGAGGCAGCATTGTTTCAAGGTTTCTCTTTTAAGAATATCTATGTATAAAACTAATGACTTTATTCACTACATTATTATCTTATAAAATTATAAAAATTGAGAGGTTGATGTTCTTATATTATACTGTAATATTTGTTGAATTAAATTATATTAGAACATTATTGTGAGGATAGTCATATAATAAAAGAAATCAATTACAATAAAAATGTCTAAATT
Source organism: Excoecaria agallocha (assembly GCA_037975025.1). NCBI lineage: Eukaryota > Viridiplantae > Streptophyta > Magnoliopsida > Malpighiales > Euphorbiaceae > Excoecaria > Excoecaria agallocha. Next base: position 664,485 of record JBBPFJ010000026.1, read on the forward strand.
TTCAAAAGTCAAGGGGTAAATTTGTCAAATTGTATCAACGAAGGCCGTTTTAAAGAAAAATAAAAAAACCATCTCTTATGTTATGTATTTGAACATTTTGTTTTTTGCTCAACTTTCTTCTTAGGCAGGAAAATTATTTTCTGAGCACAGCTTCGACTCAGACTGCTAACATGCAGGTAACCACCGCTTCAATTCTTCAATTTATTGTTCTTCTCACAAACCAATTTGCGTTTTAAATTGCAGATTCTTCAATACAAACTAAACCCTAATATCCAAACCTTCGATTTTAATTTAGCTTATCTAATTCTATGTTCTCAGGCCAGCGATAGGTTTAACATCAATTCTCAGCTTGAGCATCTACAAGCCAAGTATGTCGGGACTGGTCACGCCGATTTAAATAGATTGTGAGTTTTCTTTCTTTTTTTCATTCTTTTATTTTAGTTTATCGATTTACTTTTCATAAGTGGGTTTTTTATTTTTTATTTCCATTTTTTAAATTAGTGAGTGGGCAGTGAATATTCAGCGTGATAGCTATGCATCGTATGTTGGCCATTACCCTATTTTAGCTTACTTTGCTATTGCCGAAAATGAGTCTATTGGAAGAGAACGCTACAACTTTATGCAGGTTCTTTCTATTTTTCTTTAATTTTCTTGCTTCGTTATTTGAGTAATTTTTTTTTTGTCATTTATTATTTTAAGTTGCTGTTTTGAAGACATGGGAGGCTGGGGTGTGGGTTAATCGTTACATTTAAATACTTTTTGTGTAAAGTATGTGTTGACATTGGGAAAAGTCTTCTAGTCGATTTCAGTGGTCTAGTGCTCTGGAACAAACATTAACTAATGCGCTAATATGATCAATTTTCTGTTGAATTAAACGATGGTAAGAGGAAAGTTGAAAATGTTGGGGTTTGGGACATGTAAAAATGATCTTACAAATCACAAATTTGACTATAAATGAATTGGAGTAATAAATTCTAGTTGACTAGGAATTGTTATTTCAGGTTTGCTTAGCTGAATCAAATTAGTCTGTTTAGTGCGGCTTTGTTTAGCTGTTGCACATCTTAGGTCTATTCCAGCAACTTATATTATGCAATGAACAGTTTGATACTTTGGTCAATGATAGCTTTTTAAGTTCAATGCTGGCAATTTAACTTTAGCTTTAACATGTAATGCTAAAAAGCTTTGAATATCGAATATCTTGCTAATTCCTTTTGGTGGTGGAATGGAGAATTTTGTATTGTGGCAACTTTTATTTAATTTGGATAAATGATACATGCAAAAAGAATAATCAGAGTTATATTCAGAAGTGTAAGGTGCACAAGTTTTCTTCTTGTTAGATGAGTTGCTGCTGTGATTGGTTTAAATGTTTGATTGGGAATATGGTCCATCTGCTCTCTCACTGAGTTTTCTGTATGGGTAGCAGAAGGAAAATAGGTGATAGCTTTGTGAGTCGCTTGTACTTGTATTTATTTTAATGATTTTCACCAAATGTATCTTTTAATTTTGTGCAGAAAATGCTTTTGCCTTGTGGTTTACCCCCTGAAAGAGAAGATGATTGAGCGTGCAGCCTTTGAAGTTGTTAGCACGGCTTGTCATTTGTGACGTTTTTGTTTATGTATGCTTGAAGTAACAAATGGCCTTTTATAAAACTTATCAATACTGAATGTTATTTTCTTTTGTGTTTGACACCGTAAAATTTACCGTGGTTGAAATTTTTTTGCAAAATGGCAAATCATGGACGAAGCACCCATGAATATTCTGCCAATCACTAATCCTTGTTCTCGGCTTAGTTTGCAAAGCATCATCCAACATTATCCTAACCTCTCTCATTTGCCAGCTTTGTCAAAATGGCTTGCCCTCTTCCTGCAAAAACAAATACAACTTGTATGGCTTTTGATCAGTTTCCGATGTTTTTGAGGACTTTAAAATCCTTATATACAAATTCTATGCATGGTAGAGTAGCTTGATACTGGGTGGAAAAATTCCCGTTTGTTCACAAATAAATATGCAAATGTCATCTATTTGCACTAAATTGTGGTCAGCCTCAATACTCCTATAATGTGAATATCGTCTAGGTCGAGGCTCTAGCAGAGTGAGCTGTGATGATCCCGTCAAATATCAGCTGTAAAGAGACTGGAGAGCAATCGAAACCTAGAGGGGTGCCTTTCTTTTCTCAAAATCGTTTTCAATTAATCTTCGATGCAGTGGTAGAGCTAAAAGTGTAAAGGAAGATTTCTACGGGATTATAAATTTAATTGCAGTAAAAAGTGCATCTTCCTTTCTTCAAGGAGTTAAATATCCAATAAACGTTTCCCTCGCTCGCAATTTAAAGTTTTGCTTCGCGCTTGAAGCCAATTCTGCAGCGGCAACAAGAAAAAACGAATACTCATGACTGGCGCAAGTTCTTTCCTCAAAACTCTCCTCAGAAGCCCCAAAACCGTAAATTCCAAGTACCAAGCCAAAGAACTGCATGCTCAAATTCTCAAATTCGGACCATTGTCTTCCTATTATCTCTCCGCTCTCATCTCCATATATTGCAATTTTAACCTCTTAAACGACTCCCTGCTTCTCTTCAACGCCCTTCAGTCGCCGCCAATTCTTGCCTATAAATCCATCATCAAATGCTACACTTCTCATGGCCTTTCTGTTCAATCCTTGGCGTGTTTTATGCAAATGAGAGCTTCTGGTAAATACCCAAATCATAATGTGTTCCCTTCTGTCCTAAAGTCTTGTACTTTGTTATTGGATATAAGATTAGGGGAGTCTGTCCATGGGTGCATTATTAGGGTGGGAATGGACTTTGATTTGTACACGGGTAATGCCCTGATGAATATGTACGCAAAATTTCAGAGTTTGGATCTGGGTGGTTCTGGGAGATATGGCGGGCATAATATGCTTGACGTAATGCCAGAGAGAAAATGCTATAATGGGTTTAGTGGTGAACTGGCACACAAATTCGAGAAGCCGATCATGGGTAGTGAGAAAAAAGTCAGCTTGACTAAAGATAGAAACTCTCTGCCTCGAATGGATACAGACGTAGAGAGGAGTTCAAAAATGGATAATGTAAGAAAGGTTTTTGAGATGATGCCGAACAGAGATCTTGTTTCTTGGAATACTGTGATTGCAGGGAATGCACGGAATGGGATGCATGAAGAAGCTCTGATAATGGCAAGGGAGATGGGAAATGCCTGTTTGAAGCCGGATTCATTTACTTTGTCAAGTGTGCTTCCTATCTTTTCAGAATATGTGAATGTTGATAAAGGGAAAGAGATTCACGCGTATGCTATTAGACATGGGCTTGACCAAGATGAGTTTATTGGTAGTGGCTTAATTGACATGTATGCAAAGTGCACACGAGTTGAAGATTCAATACGGGTTTTTAGTGTCTTACCTAAACGAGATGCCATTTCATGGAACTCTATTCTTGGAGGTTGTGTGCAGAACAGTCTATTTGATGAAGGCCTGAGATTCTTTCGGCAGATGGTGAAGGCTAAATTTATGCCTCTGCCAACTTCTTTTTCCAGTATCTTACCAGCTTGTTCTCATATAACAGCATTAAATTTGGGAAAGGAACTGCATGGATACATAATTAAGAGTGGGTTTGATAACAATATGTTTATTGCTAGTTCGCTTGTGGACATGTATGCCAAATGTGGGAATGTTAAACTAGCTAGGTGGATCTTTGATAAAATGGCGGCACGTGATATGGTAGCATGGACAGCCATGATAATGGGATATGCTTTACATGGTCATGCCCAAGATGCCATTTCCTTATTTGAGCAGATGAAAATGGAAGAGGTGAGGCCAAATTATGTAGCTTTTATTGCTGTACTAACTGCTTGTAGTCATGCTGGTTTGGTAGAAGAAGCTCGGAGATATTTTGACAGTATGACCCAGCATTATGAAATTGCACCAGGCTTAGAGCACTATGCTGCAATGGCAGACCTTCTTGGTAGAGCTGGAAAGTTGGATGAAGCTTATAAGTTAATCTCTAGTATGGCTAAGCCTACAGGTGGTGTTTGGTCATCATTGCTGTCTGCTTGTAGAGTCCACAAGAATGTTGACTTGGCTGAAAGAGTATCCAGGAAGATTTTTGAGGTTGATCCGGAGAATTCTGGAGCCTATGTTATCCAATCAAACATATATGCAGCTGCTTGGAGATGGAGGGATGCATTAAAACTGCGAGTCTTTATGAGGGATAAGGGCGTAAAGAAGACTCCTGCTTGCAGCTGGATTGAAGTTAAAAATAAGATGCATGCTTTCATGACGGGGGATAAATCTCATCCGGACTACGATAAAATAAATGAGGCTTTGCAGGTCCTGCTATGGAAGATGGAACAAGAAGGGTATGTTCCAGACACAAGTGAGGTGATTCATGATGTTGAGGCGGAGTAGGAAGTACTTATTAAATGGCCAGAGTGAGGGATTTCCAATAGCGTTTTTGCATCACAATGCGCTGCTGGGACAAACAACAACGTTCTTGTTCGGGCTGCCACATGACAACAAATTTTTGTTCAAAGATAGTCCAGACGGGGATGTTTTTCTTTCACGCTTATTGCTTCAAGGGCAAGATTCAGTTTTATGCAAACTTACCATGCAAGAACAGATGCGACAGGCAACATTCAGTTTCATGCAGAGTCACCAGGAACAGCAGAGGGATTCTCATTTCATCTCGATTTAGGAAAGGGAAAAAACTAGTTTAACAATTGAAAAAATGGGGAAATATGATCTTATCAGCCTGTTCATAAGCCTTCACTGAATCTGGGGATAAATTGCTTTTTCTCGTGTGGAAAATTCTTCTATAATAACATGCAAGGAAAAGTGCATTTCTGAACATGTTAGGGAATATCAAAGGTAACATAGAAATTGAGCTGCAAAGATGAAAGCTAAACTTGTTAGAATCATATCTTTAGTAAGCCTATGCTCCTCCTGTGTGGCACCTTACTTGGCAACATCTTTTAAGAGCAGATAAACATCATCTAAACTTTGGAAAGCTGATGACTTGGATCTTTTTCTAATCCTCTTTAAGACAAAAAATAATAAAAAGGTTACGTTTTTTGTCTAGAATTCCTTCCAGTCGACGTTTCTAGCATTTCTAGGTTCATGTTAAATTTTATACATCTGCGCTTTTTGTTGAGATTATGATGGAATTGCAACTGCATTACGAGGGTGAATTTTTTAAATAATGTTTTTTTTAAATAATAATAATTATAGGGTTTGTCAGAAATTATTTACAAATTTGAAATTCGGATAGAATATGCTGCACAGTGCAACGTCATTGTCAAGCGGAGTCATGATGGAAGACACAGCCACTTGCTGCATCTTCCATCAAATATATATATATATATATATTATAAAATTTACACTTTTTGATTATTATAGACATCAATTTGAGATATATTAATCTATAATTAATTATATAGGATAGCTTACTTAATCAAAATTTTTGAATTTAAATTTAAAAAATTAAATATTTTAAATACTTAAAATAAAATATTTTATCTCTTTTATAAATTTATATGATATAAATTTAAATTAATTAAATCATTAAATACTGAATAAATTATATATATAAAAAATTTAGACACTTAAAAATTATTTCATCGAAATAGTTTGAATTTTATGATTATTAAATAGAAACTTTTTTTTTAATTTTAGACATAAAAAATAACTATTTCTTTATATATATATATATATATATATATATATATATATATATATATATATATATATATATATATATAAATTTAAGTTTGAATTTGTCAAATTCTTAGTCGGAATTATATGTAATTTTTCCTTCAAATTAGTTCTAATTAAAAGATGGAATCAATAGTTCATAGAATTCTTGTTCTTTGTAAAAAAATATAATTATTGTATTATTGTTCAATCATTTTTATTCTATTGGATTTTTATGCATCTAAAAAGATCAAGATTTTCAATTATTTTTTTAATTAATTACACAGTTATATTATCATGTATTTTTTTCCGTGCCATTAAATTTTTACTTTTTATAAAATATTTAATTATTTTTTATAAAATTTCAAATTTTATGTAATTATATAAAATTTTTTACTTTCTGTCTAAAATTCAAAAAAAGAAATAGTTTCTATTTAATAATCATAAAATTCAAACTATTTCTATGAAATAGTTTTTAAGTGTCTAAGTTTTTTTATATATAATTTATTTGGTACTTAATGATTTAATTAATTTAAATTTCTATTAGATAAATTTATAAAAAAAACCTTTTATTTTAAGTATTTAAAACATTTAATTTTTTAAATTTAAATTCAAAATTTTTGATTAAATGAGCTATCCCATTTAGTTAATTATAGATTAATATATCTCAAGTTAATGTCTATAATAATCAAAAAGCGTAAATTTTATACTCTCTCTCTCTTCTCTCTCTATATATATATATATATATATATCTTCCATCATGGTCCCGCCTGATGGATGATGCTGCACTGTGTAGCATCTTCTATCCGAACTCTAAACCAATAAATAATTTCTAACAGATCCTATAATTGTTATTATTTTTAAAAAATATATTATTTAAAATATTCTCTCCTTTTTTATGAGCTAAATTAATTTAAAATATAAAACTACTATTATTGATTTAAGGACTTCATAACGGATTGTTTAGATGTCCTCTTGGAGACATTTCAATGATAAAATTAGTTCTAATACAATGGATAATTTCAAGTTTGAACTTCCACTTCTCTTTTCTTCGAACTATCATTTATATTTTAAATATTTAAAATTTTTACTAGTTTCAATAATAGTATTTGATATTGATATATGCATGATGGTTTTTAAATTAATATATTTAATTTTTTTAGCTATAAAAATTCCACTAGATTTCGAACTTAAGCTTAATATATTTTAAGCTTAGCAATAATAAGCAAGTAGAATTTATAATTTTATTTTTTTTAATTTAATGTGGATATTATGGGTTGTTCATTTACGGAAAATTATTTCAATTTTTTAGAAAAAATTTTCATACAAAACAGAAAATAAAAACCATGTTTATTTTGGTCAATTTTTTAAAATATAAAATAAAAAATAAATTTTTCAGTTTTCCAAAATAAATAAGAAATTAGCAAACTAATAAAACATGTTTTTCAAATTTTCTAAAAAATCTTAATACACACGTATATATTTATACATATATACATATGTACATACATACACACACACACACACACACACATATATGTGTGTGCGTGTGTGTTTGTTTGTATGTACATGTATACATAAGTATATGCATGTGTATGTATATGTAGTACATGCATACATACGTACATATATATATATATATATACATACATATGTATGTATGCATACATGTATATGTATGTGCATACATATATACATATATATACATATGGATATGTATATATATGTATGTACATACATATACATACATGTGCATATGTAATACACATATGTGTATGTATGTGCATATATTCACATACATATGCATATACATATACATATACATATGTATGCATGCACACACACACACATATATATACACATACACATACATACATACATACATACATACATATATTGTAATGGCTCGTATACCAAGTTAGTCGTGAATAGTATTTTTCAACAGTAAATAGTATTTTTCAGGCTGAAAAGTACATCCGGAAGTGAAAAATATTTTATTGGACCATCAGAAAATATGGGTCATGGTGAGTTCGAGGTTGAAATTTAATGTAAAATTGAGGTCAAATAGACCTTAAAAAGTCAAAAATATAAAAAAGACAGCGAGTCAATTTCTATGCTAGGAAAACTGACTCAACTTTGTATGAATTTTTAAAAATAGCAAAAGAACTCCAAAAATTACCAAAAATTGTAGTTATGCCTAAAAATATATATAGGATATTTTGGTAATGAAAAGTAAATTTTTCGGTAATATCGATATTTTTGGGTCAGACCGATTTAATTGAACCAAAATGAAAACGAACTCCGATTGAGCAAAAAATTTACGTGTAACCTATTTTTGATATGATAAGAATTATGTAATTATTTTTGAAGTGATTTGGAATTGGTAAGTGGAAGAAATTAATTATAATTATTTATTGGATAATTAATAGATTTTGATTTAATTAAATCAAGCCCAAACCCAAGCCCACTTAAGAGCAATATAAAAGGGAGAGGTAAACAATGGAAATCGTGAGAGATTTCCACAAATTTGGCCAGTTTCCTCTCCTCCATTGCCATGCTCCATTTCTTTCCCTTCTCCCAAAATTTCTTCATTTTTCCCTTTGATCCAAGCACAAGAACTATTCTCCAGCCTCTCTAGTTGCTAGATCCGACCTCAAACCAGAAATTGAAGGGATAAAAGACAAGAAAAAGAAGTGATAAAAACTTAGTGGTCAATTTTAGGTAAGTGAATTCTTGATTATTAATTTTGTTTTAGGGCACCTATAAGTAGTTTTAAATGCCTAGAGTCTGTTTTTGAGATGAAAATGTTGTTATTTTGGTGCATCTTGAGGTGAGATTTTCGGCCAAGGAGGGGACTTTTGAAGGAGAAGTCATTTTCATCGTTTTAAGCTTGAAAAATGAAGCTCAAGAAAGGTTAAGCATGGAAAATTGGTTAGCGACTACTAAATCTTAGTATTTTCCATTGAATTTCATGATTTTTCCTTAGCATTTATTAAGAAAAGTTAAGTATAATTGATTTAATTTGAAATTGATGATATATTAATGTAATTAGACATTAGTTAAACATATTAGAATGTTTAATTTGAATTAAAGAAATTTGTAAAGAAATTTCCTATTGTGGCCGAAATTCACTCCAAAGAGAAATGATTTGTATATTAAGTATTTTAATGAAATTAAGTCTCAATTTGATAGGGAACATTAAATAATGTATTCATAAATTTTTATGAAATTTATTGAAATTAATTGAATATTTTTGGAATATTTATTGAATGATATAATTAATGAAATTAGTGAATTTTTGTTAATTATGTCATAAATTGATGATAAGCATAAAATATAATGTCCATGAATTTTTAAAAAATTTATGATATTTATTCAAGAATTTTTAATTTAAGTATATATGTATATATGATGAATCATGACGGAATAATTTATAAAATAAGTGAAAAATGATAATTATTGTAAAATAATAGGCATATAAATTTTTATGAAATTTAAATGAATTACTAGAATATTTTGAGATAAAACATTGAATACGTTTATATTGAATTATTGAAAAATAATTCAATAAAAAATGGTAATTTAATATAAATCAATTTCCATACCGTATAAAGAAAATGAAAAAGTCAACTGATAAATTTTTGAAAAATAAAAAGTATAGTAAAACGACTGTATGAAATTATTACAAATAATTCATAATCTGAAAATAAAGTGGTGAATTATTTCAAAATAATTCACAAACCATAAAAAGTATTTCGAATTCTGAACAATCCCAAATTCGAACATAAAAAATTAAGAAAATAGTTAAAAGTTAAAAAGATAAAATGAATGTAAAAGTAAAATATTGAATTATAAAGAAATAATTCAATAAGTGCCAAGAAAGAAAAAGAGTGAATTATATTGATATAATTCACAAGGTATGAAAAAAGTATTGGAAAAATAATTAGTTTAAGTAATGAATTGAAAAGACTCTGAAAAGATAATGTAAATAGTAATCGTAGTGAATTATGATGACATAATTCATGGACTGTATAAAAGATACTAAAAAAAATTGAATGACAAAAAGTAATGTTTCAAAAAAAAAGTATTTGCAAAAGTTAAAAGTCTGAAAAGTATTGAGTGTTCATAGTGAATTATTGTAGAATAATTCACAAAAAGTGACGGAAAATAAAAAGCAATAAAAAAGAAAAGTGACTGAAAAGAGAAAGTAGTAGAAAAGAAAAAGTTACTGAATAGTTAAAGCACTAAAAAGAGTGTGATCGACAAAAATATATTATTTTAAGAAAAAAAGAAATTAAAATTGTTGAAAGTCAGAAAAAATATTATGAAAATAAGTGATTGTTTTTACCCTTAGTAATAGTCAGATGTTAAAAAATCTTGTACAGGATATAATTGGCTAGCAATAGGGACACCCTATACTGCAGTGCAAGTCATGGCGACTTTCTTTACTATGGTAGGATCTTTGATCTTCATAGTATTTATATCTGTCTAAGATGCTTTCTGTTCTGTGAGACTTGATCCTGCAGGATCATTTCTCAATCTGTTTATATGTGGTCCTGTGGGGTCCACATTTCGCATATCCTATCTGAAAATTCCTGTCATATTGCACTAGGGGCATATTGATAAGGATCAATCAGAATATAAAAAATAATAAAATAAGCTAAGAGTAAAAGTTAAAAATAAAAAAAAGGACTTCAGTTAAAGAAATGAAAATTTTTGAGGTAAAACTGTAATTTTTTCAAAAATTTTATTTAATGAGAAAAAATGAAAAGAAACTATTTTATAAAGGTAAATTAGTAAATTATCAATTAATAGCCTAAAAATGTGCTTATGTAAAAAACAAGTGATTAAAATGTAATTTTACAAGACAAAGGCAAGATAAGGACCAATTGATATTTTGTATACCAATTATTGCTTGAAAAAAAGTAGTGAAATAGTGCCTTTATTGTAATTATGTTCAAAAGTGAATATTATGTAATTAATTAAGAAATTATGAGCTAAAAATATCATGTTGTATGAAAAGTTCAAATAAAGTCCGATCTGAAATTATTTTGAAGCCAAACGTCAACTAAATAATAAAAAAAACAATAAACAAATGAACGTCAATTTTTCAAATAAAAATGAAAAAGTGACAAGTTGCAATAAGTATATAAAAAGAACCTTTTTGTAGAAAAAGGAAGGAATAAAGACCTATTTGCAAAGTGTTACAAAATAATTATATCACTTCGCAGTAAAATGTTAAAAGCATTGTAATTGAAATTTGATAAATAGTTTAAAGAGTCAAAGTGAAATAAAGGAATAAATAGCCAAATTGTAGTTTTTCTATTAAAAGGATAATTTGTGATTAATGCAGAAATTACGTATTGAATTGAGAATTTGCCTTTACAGTGGCAATTAATAATATAAATCATCAAAGAACTAATATTTCTATTGAATTGATTAAATAAGAAATTTCGTAGAAAAGTCCAAGTTAAGCTAAGTAAAAGCAAGTAAAGAAATGTAAATTTTGCAATTGGACTTACAAAAGAAAGTGTTTTGAAGTAAACTGAAAAGTTTAGAACCAAAGTAAAAAGGCTGCCAAAATGTTGGTAATGAACTGAAATTATTATCAATAGATTAAAAGAATCTTGTGATAAGTCAGCATAATAATTTGCATAAATTATATAATTATACTTGATTAGAAATTCTAGGATTGATAGTCACCATTGAGCATATTTAGTGCTCAGCATATAGTGTTTACTGTGCGCAGGTTCTGAAGAGAAGTTGGAGCATAGTACTCAGCAGAGTGAAGTCTGAATAAAAGATTTATTTGTACTTTTTCGGTATTTTCGACATGTATATACTTAGCTAATTAAAGTATCAAGTTTGATTGTATTTGAATCACTATTTTTTTGTGGCGGCAATTAATTTCATGTCTTCAGTATGTGATTGGAATGTATATATTGTTTGATATAAACTGTTGTGCCTCTGAAATGTTGTGTTGTTGTTTGATTTTTCAGGAGGTTAGTAAGCAGTTAGACATTGTGTTGCCAAAATTTTGATAAAATGGTTAGCAGTGTTAGACAGTTAAGTAACAAGTTGAACCAATGGTTTTTGCATGATGAAAGTTTGGTAAACGATGTTGAAGAAAAAAAATTCCGGCTAATCACTTAATTCCTTATCGAGAAGAACTGTTCAGTTTAGGGTGTTACATTTAGTGATATCAGAGCGATGGTTTAGGCGATTTTAAGATCGAAGTGGGATAAGATTAAGTGATAGGTTTATCTATATATATATATATATATATATATGCCAATTGTAAATGGATAAGTGTTAGGAGTCTGATGTGTACTTGCTCCCCTTTTTGTTTTAAAGTGAAAAGTTGATAGTTGACTAATATTATCAGGTGTAAAACGATTGATTCTGCACAATAAAGGCAGTAATGAGTCAGAATAAAAGTATTACTGCTTGAGGTCTTTGGAGATTAAAGCAAGAAAATGACTTGTTAACTGATTTTGAGCGCAATATGAGTACCTAAGTGTCATTGTGAATGAGAATCGGTCCGTTGACGAACGCAATTAAAAGTGTATGTCAAAAATTTGGAAAAAAATTGTATATTAAGTTCAGATAGATTGTAAGGTATATAGAAAAACCCTGACTTAAGTGTCATGGATCAAGTTGTTATTGAATTAGAAATGATATAGTTAGAGTAGGTTTCTGATAGTTGAAATAGTTCTGATAATAAGTGGAGGTCATTTAAGATGCTCTATACATATATGTCAGTGATTCCTTTGCAAGGGTGGGTAATTGATTAGACATTTTATAGTTTTGGGATGGGATAAAACATCTGCGTTATATAAGAATATGTGTTCGTATTCTATTGCATACATGAAATCATTAATTCATTGCATAACATTAAAAATTGTTTAATAGCATCTGATCTACATCATATCACATTTATAGGCCCCACCTGGTAAAAAAAACTAAAAGGAGATGATTAGCATAGTGATGACCTGATAGTAAGAAAAGGAATAATGTACCCAAGATTTCTTTTTCGCATTAGATGTGGCCATTATGAGTTATTGGTCATGTCATTCAGATTTACAAATGCACCGACTGCTCTTATAGATTTGATAAATAGGGTTTTCCACCTTTATTTGGATCCCTTTATGATGAACTTTATGGATATTATTCTGATGTGTTCTAAGACACCGGAAGAATATGACAAGTATCTTAGATTTGTTCTGTCAGCAATAAAGAAAAAGTAATTGTTTGTTAAGATTAGTTAATGTGATTTCTAGCTGAATGAGGAGTTCCTAATTTTAACCTGGTACTATAAGAGAATTAATGTAATGGCTAATGTACTCAGCATAAGAAAGTATATCTGGTAATAACATATTTTCAAACGAATATGTTTAAATGATGGGCAAGTGTAAGTAGTTAATGATAGTGTTTGCAGCTCTTCGAGCTGTGAATGTTAATTAAGATTGGCTCCAGATGAACATGGTTAGCTTAAATGTAAATAAAAGCAGAGTAATCGGGCTCCTTCAGGATTGCTTCGATTTATGTTGATTTTAGAGTGAAAATAAGACAGAGTGACCATGAATTTTGCCATTTGTCTATCTGGTTTCAAGAAGAATGTGTTGCTATTTGTGAGATTTTTGATAATCTCCACTTTAGCACATTATTTTACCTTAGACTGATGGTCAGTCGGAGTGGATAATTCAGATATTAGAAAAATTGTAATGGTGAAGTGTAAGTGAATTTGGTAATGGTTGTGAAAAGTACTTGTCTTAGCAGAGTTTGCTTACGACAATAGCTATCAGTTCAGTAGAAGATAACTCTATTTGAAGTATTGACTGAAAGAAAACATAGAGGTTCTTCATGTTGGACATATTTGAGTGCAAAGAAGTCAGTAGAATTTAATTTGATACATGACATAAAAGAGATCTGTATACAGGTTGATACGATCTGTGAAGGAAGACTGGTAAACATTTTCGACTTAGAGATCAGTCAGCTCAAGAATAAGCAGGTTCCATAATTAAATGTGCTTTGAAACCCTCAAATATGAAAGAATCTTTGATAAGACAATAATATCGTGTCCTCTACTTTTTGTTATAAGTAAATTTCGAGGAATAAATTTCTTTTAGTAAAAGAGAATTGTAATCACCTGAACACTGGGTTAGTCGTGAACAGTATTTTCCAATAATGAATAGTATTTCATAGGCTCAAAAGTACAACCAGAAGTAAAAAATATTTTATTAGACCATCGAAAAATATGGGTCATGATGAGTCCGAAATTGAAATATGATGTGAAATTGAGGTCAAATGAACCTTCAAAAGTCAAAAATATGAAAAAGGTAGCGAGTCAATTTCTATACTAGGAAAACTGACTCAACTTTGTATGAATTTTAAAAATAGCAAACGAACTCTGAAAATTATCAAAAATTGCAATTATGCCTAAATATATATATATAATATTTTGGTAATGAAAATTAATTTTTTTTGTAATACCGGTATTTTTGATCGGACCAATTTAATTGAATCGAATTGAAAACAGACTTTGATTGAGCCGAAAATTTACTTGAAACCTATTTTTGATGTGATAAGAATTATTAAATTATTTTTGAAGTGATTTTGAGTCGGTAAGTGGAAGAAATTGATTAAAATTATTTATTGGATAATTAATGGGTTTTGATTTAATTAAATCAAGCCCAAACCCAAGCCTACTTTAGAGCACTATAAAAGGGAGAGGTAAATAGTGAAAATCGTGAGAGATTTCCATGAATTTGGCCAGCTTCATCTCCTCCATTGCTGAGCTCCATTTCTTTCCCTTCTCCCAAAATTTCTTCATTTTTCCCTTTGATCCAAGCACAAGAACTGTTCTCCAGCCTCTCTAGTTGTTGGATCCGACCTCAAACTAGAGATTAAAGAGAGAAAAGCCAAGAAAAACAAGTGATAAAAGCTTGGGGGTTAATTTTAGGTAAGTGAATTCTTGATTTTCAATTTTATTTTAGGGCATCTATAAGTAGTTTTAAGTGCCTAAAGTCCGTTTTTGATATTATTTTAAGCTGAAAATGTTGTTATTTTGGTGAATCTTGAGGTGAGAATTTCGTCCAAGGAGGGGATTTTTGAAGGAGAAGTGATTTTCATGGTTTCAAGCTTGGAAAAGGAAGCTTAATGAAGGTTTAGCATGGAAAATTGGTTAGTAACTACTAAATCTTAGTATTTTCCATCGAATTTCATGATTTTTTCTTAGGATTTATTAAGGAAAATTTATTATAATTGATTTAATTTAAAATTGATGATATAATAATGTAATTAGACCTTAGTTAAACATATTAGAATGTTTGATTTGAATTAAAGAAATTTGTAAAGAAATTTCCTATTGTGGTCGAAATTCACTCCAAAGAGAAATGATTTGTATATTAAGTATTTTAATGAAATTAAGCCTCAATTTTGTAGGAAACATGAAATAATGTATCCATAAATTTTTATGAAATTTATTGAAATTAATTGAATATTTTTGAAATATTTATTGAATGATATAATTAATGAAAATAGTGAATTTTTGTTAATTATGTCCTAAATTGATGATAAGCATAAAATATAATGTCCCTGAATTTTTAGAAAATTTATGAAATTTATTCAAGAATTTTTAAGTTAAGTATATATGTATGTATATAGTGTATATGATGAATTATGACGGAATAATTCATAAAATAAGTGAAAAATGATAATTATTGTAAAATAATAGGCATATAAAATTTTATGGAATTTATATGAATTACTAGAATATTTTGAGATAAAACATTGAATATGTTCCAATAATTCAATAAAAAATGGTAAGTTAATGTAAATTAATTTCCATATCGTATAAAGAAAATGAAAAAGTTAACTGATAAATTTTCGAAAAATAAAAAGTATAGTAAAACTATTGTATGGAATTATTACAAATAATTCATAATCCGAAAATAAAGTGGTGAATTATTTCAAAATAATTCACAAAACGTAAAAAGTATTTCGAATTTCGAACAATCACAAATTCGGACAGAAAAAAGTAAGAAAATAGTTAAAAGTTAAAAAGTAAAATGAATATAAAAGTAAAATATTGAATTATAAAGAAATAATTCAATAAGTGCCAAGAAAGAAAAATGGTGAATTATACTGATATAATTCACAAGGTATGAAAAAAGTATTGGGAAAATAATTAGTTTAAGTAATGAATTGAAAAGACTCTGAAAAGATAATGTGAATAGTAATAGTAGTGAATTATGATGACATAATTCATGAACTGCATAAAAAATACTGAAAAAAATTGAATGACAAAAAGTACTGTTTCGAAAAAAAAATATTTGCAAAAGTTAAAAGTCTAAAAAGTATTGAGTATTTATAGTAAATTATTGTAGAATAATTCACATAAAGTGACAGAAAATAAAAAGTAATAGAAAGAAAAGTGACTGAAATGAGAAAGCAATAGAAAAAAAGTTATTGAATAGTGAAAACATTAAAAAGAGTGTGATTGACAAAAATGTACAATTTTAAGAAAAAGAAAGAAATTAAAAATATTCTGAAAATAATTGATTGTTTTTGTCCATAGTAATAGTCAGGCGTTAAAAAGTCTTGTACAGAATATAATTGGCTAGTCATAGGGATACCGTATATCGCGGTGCAAGTCATGACGACTTGCTTTACTATGGTATGATATTTGATCTCCATAGTATTTGCATTTGTCTGATCTATTTTATGTTATGTGAGACTTGATCCTACAGGATCATTTCTCAATCTATCTGTATGTGGCTCTGTGGGGTTCGCGTCCCGCATATCCTATCTGAGAGTTGTTGTCATATTGCACTAGGGACATATTGATAAGGATCAATCAGAATATAAAAAAATAATAAAATAAGCTAAGACTAAAAGTTAAAAATAAAAAAGGACTCAAGTGAAAGAAATGAAAAATTTTGGGGCAAAACTATAATTTTTTCAAAAATTTTATTTAATGAGCAAAAATGAAAACAAACTATTTTACAAAGGTAAATTATCGATTGACAGGCCAAAAATGTGCTTCTGCAAAAGAAAAAAGTAATTAAAACGTAATTTTACAAGACAAAGGCAAGATAAGGATCAATCGATATTTTGTATACCAATTATTGCTTTAAAAAAGTAGTAAAATAGTGCATTTATTGTAATTATGTTCAAAAGTGGCTATTCTGTAATTAATTAAGAAATTATGAGCTAAAAATATCATGTTGTATGGAAAGTTCAAACAAAGTCTGATCTTAAATTGTTTTGAAGCCAAACGTCAACTGAATAGTAAAAAAAAAAACAATAAACAAATGAATGTCAATTTTTCAAATAAAAATAAAAAAGTGACAAGTTATAATAAGTATGTAAAAAGAACCTTTTTGTAGAAAAAGGAAGGAATAAAGACCTATTTGCAAAGTGTTACAAAATAATTATATTACTTTGTAGTAAATGTTAAAAGCATTGTAATTGAAATTTAATAAATAGTTCAAAGAGTCAAAGTGAAATAAAGGAATAAATAGCTAAATTTTAGTTTTGCTATTAAAAGGGTAATTTGTGATTAATGAAGAAATTACGTATTAAATTGAGAATTTTCTATTGCTGTGGCAATTAATAATGTAAATCATCAAAGAACTAGTATTTGTATTGAATTGATTAAATAAGAAATTTCGTAGAAAAGTCCAAGTTAAGCTAATTTAAAGCAATAGTAAAAATAAGTAAAGAAATGTAAATTTTGCAATTGGAATTACAGAAGAAAATTTTTTGAAGTAGAATGAAAAGTTTAGAACCAAAGTAAAAAGCCTGCCAAAATATTGGTAATGAACTGAAATTATTATCAACAGATTAAAAGAATCTTGTGATAAGTAAGCATAATAATTTGCATAAATTATGTAATTATGCTTGATTGAAAATTCTATAATTGGTAGTCACCACTGAGTATATTTAGTACTCAGCACGTAGTGTTTACTGCGTACAGATTCTGAAGAGGAGCTGGAGCATAGTATACAGTAAAGTGAAGTCTAAATAAAAGAATTATTTGTACTTTTTCGGTATTTTTGGCATGTATATACTTAGCTAATTAAAATATCAAATTTGATTGTATTTGAATCACTATTTTTTTTGTGACGGCAATTAATGTTATGTCTTCAGTATGTGATTGGAATGTGTATATTGTTTGATATAAACTGTTGTGCCTCTGAAAGGCTGTGTTGTTGTTTAATTTTTCAGGAGGTTAGTAAGCAGTTAGCCGTTGTGCTGTCGAAATTTTGATAAAATGGTTAGCATTGTTAGACAGTTAAGTAACAAGTTGAACCTGTGGTTTTTGCATGATGAAAGTTTGGTAAACAATGTTGAAGAAAAAAATTTTCGGCTAATCACTTAATTCCTTATCGAGAAGAACTGTTCAGTTTAGGGTGTTACATATATGTATGTACATACATACACATACCTATGTATGTACATATATACACATACACATATACATACACATACATATAAATACACACATACATATAAATGTATATAAATGTATGTATGTATGTATGTAAACATACATATGTATGTACATGTATACACACACATATATATACACACACTAATTTTTCATTTATTGATAAATGAACGCATTTTTTAATTTTTTTACGAAAAATAAATATTTCAATTTTTTTAAAAAATAGAAAATAAAAAATAAAAAATTATTTTCTGTTAGTATGTGTATATGATGGGCAAGTTCTATTTTCATTTCATAAAATAATATAAAAAGAAAATATCTTTCAATATTATTGTCAAGAAAGGTTAAAATATGACAATAAGAAATATGAAAAGGTTAAATATTATTCCGCTAAGTTGAAGGCAAAAGGGTTTGCTTCCACAGGAAGTAAAAACTATGGCCCAATTGAAATCCTACCTAAAGGATTGCATTTATAGTTTGTAATTTTATATTAAAAAAGGAAACAAAACAACTTCTCTTACTTGATGCGAGAAAATTCTCACTTTTAATTATTCTAATTTTGGAATTATCTATTATATCTTTAAATGAATAAAAAAATAAATTTAAAATAAAATTACAGAAATTGGAATCTAAATATTAAATGCTACCTTTATTTTCTTTTTCGGACCTACTTATTGGTATTGGAAATTTCATCCTCATCATTATTCATCTTGTTTCAATTGTGAAATGCAATGAAGGCGTAGAGATGATAATGGGAGAGTAAATTTTTATTTTTGGTGGGAAAATATCCTGAATACGATGTAAAATTTTTGAAAATTTCTCTATGAAGGCGGGAATGAAAAAAAATATTTTTTGATTTAGAATTTGAAACGTGGATTGTGATTTTCGTTCCGAAATTTTTCTGCCTTCAAAATTTAGTAATTAAATTTAATTATATTTATATAATTTAGTTTTAAATTATATTTAATTTTAATTTTATCAATTATTAAAATTTATATTAATTTAATTTGTAATTAAATTTATATTTTTTAATTATTAAATATTATATTTTAATTACAATTAATTGTTAAATATTATATTTTAGTTATAATTATATTTTTTTTAAAAAAATAAAATATTTTTTATGCGGGGATAAAAATTTTCACGGGATGGAAATTTCTATGGGGATGGAGATGGAATAAATTTTTTATCTGAAATATTTTCGAAAATAACCTAGCCCGAAGCACTAGGTGGGGAGCCATTTCCCGTCCCCACACCTGATGATCCCTACTTCAGCAAAAGCTAAGCACACAGTTTAAAGGGAGGACAACGTAGCTCATAGAGTGGCAATTGCTATGCATGTTCTTATATTAGAAGGTAGAATTAAAGTAAAAGGAAGTCGGCAAATAAAAAAAGAAAAAAGGTTTTTTTCTCTTTTGTTTTTTTAATTTCACAGTTTTTTTTAAATTAATTTTATAAATATGGGGGATCATATTTAATAAATCTGAAATCATGTAAAGATTATTATTCGAAGATTTATAATAAGTTTTTCCAAAAAAGGAATATTTTAATACATTGGTTAATTGATAAATTATAATCCAATATAACTGTTATCACCTTAGAATTTATGGTAAGAAAATTAATGGTCAAATCCCATTCAAAATTTAATATTATCTGTGCCTGATTTAATCATCATATCATTTAAATAATAATAAAAAAGCATCTAACGTTGCGTTTAATGGATATTCCAAAGGATGCTACGCATTTAGGAAAAAAGAAAAAATCAATATAATAAATAAAATTTTATTTTATTGCGATATAACAATTTATACGTCAACAAATATTAATCTCAATTGAGAGTTCTAAATTCCATTTTTAAGCGTTGCATCCCTTAGAGTTGAATTCCTTTTGTGATCCAAATGACTTTTTTTTATTAAAAATAAATTTACATATTTATTAAATGTTTTTTATAATTATTTTTAATTATACAATCTAATTTTTGGATAGAATAAAAATTATGATCTAAAATTTTTGATTCATTTTTATTAAAATAAATTTTAATAAATAAAATTGCAAAATTTTAAATTGGATAAAAATATTTTAGTGTTTAAATGTTTAGAATTATTTTAATCGAAAACATATTTTCCAAAAATAAATTAAGAATTCCATCGTATTTAAAAATTTATTATTAAGAACAACATTTTAAAATTTTAAATAAATATTACATTATTATTGTTATAGAATATATTACATCGCTAAACACATTACATATTTGAAAAATTTATCAATATTGAATTTTTTTTTGTAAAATGTTGTTAGTATTTTTCTTTTTATTTTAATTTGCTATAAGATAACAATGAATTTTTTATATAAAGTGGTCGGTTTCACTTTAGAATGATTAATTTTATTTTCACAATAGAGTAATACTTTCTTTTATAATATTTTCCATTTTCAATAAGTAATTTATTAAAAAATCAGTCTTACTAGGGATAAGTAGAGTACCAAATAGCAACAATACAAACAAAAAATTAGAATCCATTAATATCATTGTCACTCTGAAATCATTTTCTCATCATCCATCATCATCCATACTTTCTCTTTTCCTTCAATTTTTGTGTTTGGGTGCTGTCAATGTTATTCTTTTCCCAGAATCTTGAAATTTTTTGAGAAAACTAAATCCCTGTCCTTGAACCAGATCCTTCAAGATCCCCAAATTCTTGCCGCAAATACCGTTTGTACTAGATATTCTCCTCTCCTTTCTCTCTCCTACGCTTTCTCTCAAGGAAAAGGCAAGCTTTCTTTAAGTCCAGTAATTTCCTCAGACGCCCACCTATCTTTATTTCTCTCCACCTTTTCTCCTCTCTTATCTTGAGCAAATGCAGTTCCGTTAGTCCTACTCACTCTTTTTCTTGCACTGATTATTGGGTATTTCTTAGATTTCTGAGCAAAATATTGTTTTGCTTATATTCTTTACATATTGTTGGCCATTATTGCGGGCTTTTTGTTTCATATTCCTTTTTGGATGTTTTGTTATCGAGATTGTTGGGGAATATGGTTAAATAAAATTGATTGATCCAATCGTTGCTGGCTTTTCCGATAAAGGAACAGTTCGGGCTACTGGGGTGGATGAATTTGATTGAAGTGCAGTAAGGGATTTGTATTATTTGAGTGGAATTTGATTGGTGTACCGCGGTGTTAAGCTGGTACTGTCAATCATGGATCATGTGATTGGTGGCAAGTTTAAGCTGGGACGGAAGATCGGCAGTGGATCTTTTGGTGAACTTTATATGGGTACACACTTTTAGGGTTTTATTCAGAAGCATTTTTTGTTTTGATTACTATCACTTTTTGTGCTTTTGGATTTTGAGACTTGGGGTTTTGCGCTCTTTTATTAATGGTTGGCTTTCTTTGTTTCAGGAGTCAACGTACAGAGTGGAGAGGAAGTGGCTGTTAAGTTGGTATTTTTTCCTCCATACTTATTGCTTTAGTGACTGTCACGATTAAGTTTGCATTTGCTAAGTAGAAATTTCTCACTTAATATTCCTCTTTTTTTATTTTTATTTTTTCACTTGGTTCTTGTAAATTTAACATATTGACAATAAATTATTTGATGAATTTGGTTTGGGTCTCGTTCTTGTGCATGGCTTCTCTTGATGTCCTACGAGTCAGTTTAGTATTTCTGTTAGCTAGTTTCTATGCGATATACAATATCTCAAGATTTTGTGGTGAGTGTTCCCATTGCTTTTCACTGAATAGTTTCTCTGTTTCCACAATGAGCACTACTTTCGATTTGGCTAGTAATTGTCAAGATATTGGACATTAGATGCTGAGAGTTTCTTGTTGGTGATTTATAAGCTTGTCTACACAATTCGTTTGGAGGCTCTATAGAATAGTTTGACTGTATATATGATGATAATGGATAGAAGGAGATTTTGGAGCAAACTCCTTTGAATTTGCATTGAAAGTGACTGCTTGCTGAACTTGCATGTTGATGTTACTAATTAAAGGCCTATTACAACAACTTTCATGGAAGGGATTGTTTTGACTGGATAACAAGAAGCTTTCTTTTAGCTTTTTCATTTTAAGTGTGACTTTTTAGATTATTGTTTCTATTTTCATTTATTTCTTTTTGGTTGTAATCCAAGGGTTCTCTTTCTTTTCTATTAAATTTTAACATGCTTTCTTTCTTATTTATTTTTTGACATGCTGCAGCTTAGTGAAGTGTCCAATTTATTTTGCCACTGACTTGCATTCTTATATTTTTTCCAGGAATCTGTGAAGACTAAGCACCCTCAGCTTCACTATGAGTCGAAGCTTTATATGCTTCTCCAAGGAGGAAGTAAGTTTCTATTTAGAACCTCTTTTTGTTATACATTGCTTTATGTATTTTCTTTCTTATCTGTTTTTTTGTTTGTCTCTGTGAAGCTGGTATTCCACACCTGAAATGGTTCGGAGTTGACGGTGATTATAATGTCATGGTTATTGATCTTCTTGGACCAAGCCTAGAAGATTTGTTTAATTATTGCACCAGGAAGTTTTCCTTGGAAACAGTTTTAATGCTTGCAGATCAATTGGTAAGTATCCAGTTTTCAGAAAGATTTACTGATAAAATAGCTGCTGTACTTATGTTTGTTTTTCTGGATTTCTTTTAGATAAACAGAGTAGAGTATATGCACTCTCGGGGTTTCCTTCATCGCGACATAAAGCCAGACAACTTTTTGATGGGGTTGGGGCGCAAAGCAAATCAGGTACATTCTTCTGTTTGATGCTTTCCATATACACATCCTTTCAGTTTCTGGATTTTGGCTGTGTTATGTATTTTGACTCTTCTATGCATACATTATGCAGTTTAATATTATGCTTGCAGATATTCTCAAGGCCTGAGTTAGAAAAACATTTATCTAAAAGCACAACTTAGTTTCTATTGGTAATAATGCTGTAAGATATCTTCCTAAATGTACTGTGATACTTTAAGTAATATGGATGGATACAACTTAGCCAGGATCTTAAAAAAACACCTACTAAGATGAGTTAATGAGGACATGAGTGCAGATACCATATTTTTTGTATCGGCCATGGACAGTACTGTCTCCTTCCCCTTGTTATCTGGTGCTAGTTCTCTTTCAATTTTATTCATTGACCGCTGGCGTACCTTACTAGACATCAAGATAATCCAGCTTGCACTAACGTGTTATAACCAGCATGAATCAATTAAAGGAAGTTTAAACTGTTGTCAGACATGATGGTAATTTGAAAGAGATGTGGCTTGCAAGTCTGGAAAATTTTTCCTTTTCAAACTGTCTTTGAATCTATTTAGTGAATAAGAAGATGAGATACTGCAAAATTAATGAAATTATGAAAACAGAATTGAGGAAAAAGCGAGGAGACATGCGATAATGATGAATCTATTGTGATTTTAGGTAATTAAAGTAAAAATTGTTATGTGGTGGGTCTTATAACTTTTGATTATCAATTGCAACAGTCCTATCATTTTGATTTTCAAATTTGATCGAGTTCAACTTAACACACTGTAGTTTCTTAGGTACTTAACATGTGATTGAGTTCACTTGAAGTGATTTGGCTGCTTATTTGATGCTTTTTTTAGTCAACTTTAAACATGTTTTGACGCATTGCGAGGTCTGCATGCCTGGACAGTTTTTCCTCATTGTTTGTTCAATGTTTTCTCCATTAACAGGTTTATATTATTGACTATGGCCTTGCAAAAAAGTACAAGGATCTTCAGACACACAAGCATATACCTTATCGGTAAGGGGTGTTCTATTTCGCAGTCTCTTGCATAGTATGTGTTTCACTTTTTGTTTACTGAACTGAACAAATAGTTTGAAACACCCCTGTGGTGTTGTTATTTGATTGGTTTATCTGGTGCCTTAAGTCTATCAAGTTCATTTCTCTTATACAAGAAAAAAGAACTTAACCACTGTTGTTGTAAAAGATGGTCTATTCTAAGGATAATAGCACCTTGCTACAGTTGATTCATTGCTTTATTATTGGACTTCTGACTGTAAACATTTGATGGGTAAGTCTTGATATCCTATCAATTAATGATTTCCAGCTTTTCATACTCATTTTCATTTTTGTGAGTGACATCTCTTATTGTCTATTCTAAGATAATAGCACCTTGCTACAGTTGATTCATTGCCTTTATTGTTCAACCTGTGACTATGTAAACATTTGATTCATTTTTTTAGTCTTGATATCCCATCAATTAATGATTTGCACCATTTGATATTCATTTCATTTCTGTGAGCGACATTGTCGTGTATCTAAAGTTTCTACTTTGCATGATTGCATCATAGATGGAAAGCCCATCAGTGCAAGTTGGAACTTTTTCATATGCGTTTGGAGAAAAATTTAAAAATAAAGCTGCAATTGGCCAAATTATAAATACAACTTTAACTTTAGATTTCTTGCAAGGTTGTAATCATTTATGAGGGAATGCATCCTGCTGTTTTTGAGGCTTATATAGCTTAGGATATATAATTTTTTTGTGTCTTGTCCTTAGGTTAGTGAAGGCTGGAGCTCG
Organism: Excoecaria agallocha; assembly: GCA_037975025.1. Lineage (NCBI taxonomy): Eukaryota > Viridiplantae > Streptophyta > Magnoliopsida > Malpighiales > Euphorbiaceae > Excoecaria > Excoecaria agallocha. The sequence goes on from JBBPFJ010000026.1 coordinate 689,138, forward strand.
CTGCAATTTTTAGTTGTTGGATGCTTATGTTAACTAAAGTTTATGTAATTGCTGGTTTAGGCTTGCTTGCCGATTTGAAATTGTGTCATGCTATTGGGTCAATTGCATTTGAACATTTGGCAGCAGAATCTATCTCATGTAGTAATAATGGATTATTTTGTGTGGTTATTTATTCCCAAAAACTTCAACAGGAAGCCCCATGCATTGCGACAATCTGATGCCTTTTTCAATATTCAGCCAAGTCACAATTGATTTGCCTTCTTCCCTATGCAATTTTCTTTCTGTGATCAGTCATTAATGCCATCTGGTTTTCTTGCAGGGAAAACAAAAATCTCACTGGCACAGCTCGTTATGCTAGTGTTAATACACATCTTGGTGTTGGTAAGTGACATACTGTAGCTACTTGTTGAAGGAACTAGAAGCTGCTAATGCATAATCAAACTGTTCTATCCTTCAATGTTGATCTTGACTCTGAAAATTTTACTTCCAGAGCAAAGCAGAAGGGATGATCTGGAATCTCTTGGTTATGTGCTCATGTATTTTCTGAGGGGAAGGTTTTTGCTTCCCGACTTGCCTCACTGTGTCTTTTGATATGTCTAACTTGGTTTAATTGTCTCTTTATTTTTTCTCATTCCTCATCTGTGTATTAAACTTAAGATTTTCCTTGGATTCTGCTTTTTCAGTCTTCCGTGGCAAGGCTTGAAAGCAGGTACCAAAAAGCAGAAATATGACAAAATCAGTGAAAAAAAGGTGCTTACTCCAATAGAGGTATCATCTTCTGCTTTTTCTCAAAGCCTCCAAAAACTTATTTTATGATCAAATATATGGGTTTAGATTGTACTGGGAGTGAACGAGAGAAACTTAATCTTATGTTGTACAATGAATATGTTAATAATCAACTTTTGGATAGTATGGTTACAAGTCTTTATTGTTGTTTTGGCAGTTTCTTTGCAAAAACTACCCCTCTGAATTTACATCCTACTTCCATTATTGCCGATCACTGAGGTTTGAAGACACACCAGATTATTCATACCTGAAGAGGCTCTTCCGGGACTTATTTATTCGAGAAGGTTAATTTGTACTTCTAAGACCTAATGCTTATTCACTGCTTGAGTCATCTTGCCAAAAAACGTTTATATGCGATTTAGTTAATATCTGTTTTGCCAAAATGAATCTTCAAGGGAGTTTTTAACTATTGTAATTGATGCAGGGTATCAATTTGACTATGTATTTGACTGGACTATTTTGAAGTACCCTCAGATTGGCTCCAGTTCTAGAGCAAGGGTTAGTTTTTATTAGTCTGGCATTAATTTCTCTGGTATATTTATATATATTATGTTTTAGAACATATGACAGTTATGTTTGAATAATTTATTGCTTGTCTTTGTTTACTAGCCAAGTAGCAAACCAGTTGTGAATCCAGGTCCATCAGCAGACAGGCCAGAACGAACATCAGGTCTATCTTCTCATTGTAATTTGACATAGTATTTTATTGATAAATGAAATGTTAATGGGTTGTGTTGTTTTGTGGTACCTAGTTTTGGAGATTCTCATTTGAATGTGAGGTATGGCTAGTAACCGAACTTTGATATGATTTTTTTTTTTAAATAAAGTGGGCCAAGAGATTCGAGCAAGATTCTCAGGTGCAGTTGAGGCTTTTGCTCGAAGGAATGGCTCTGGGCATGCTTTGCATGGGGATCACACCCGGCACAGGTCTTCAGATGAGGTACAATCACCAAAGGATGTGGTGGGTTGTGCAATATGTTTATGGCACTTTGTTCATCATTGTACTTTGAATTAGGGAAGGATTATCATTATCTTCCTGCAATTAAATTTGCTTTTCTTGGATTTCTATTCTCTAATCTCGCTAATGCTTTCTTTTTCTCCCCTCTCTTTCCTGGCATTGACCCTCAGCATCCTGATTCTGAGAGGCAAAGATCATCATCACGAAATGGCAGTTCTTCAAAGAGAGCTGTCATATCTAGTAGCAGGCCAAGTTCGTCTGGTGAACCCAGTGAGAGTCGATCAAGCCGACTGCTATCAAGCAGGGGTAGATTGTCGACAACCCATAGGGCCCAACCTGGATTTGAGTCCAAGTCATCTTCATTTACTCGTGCTACAGCCACAAGAGGTGGTCATGATGATGCACTCAGGAGCTTCGAGCTCCTTTCCATTGAAACAGGAAAAAGGAAATAAGTGATGGATCCATCTGGTCAGAGGGGTTACATCGTGTTAGGGGTCAAATTTCCCTTACATAGTTGCTATCAAGATCTTGGCATTAAAATGGTGTGGCGGTTGTATATGTTTTGCCAAGAAACATTCTTGGCTTCCAACACAGCAAAAGCTCAATGAAGTTTTGCCAGAAAGACTGAGACCCTTGCCATATCTCTTCAGGTACTTTACAAACTACGAAGTCCGATGGACTCGTCATTGGAGATGAATGATTTCAGGTTAGGGAATTGTTTATAATTTGAGACACTAGTAGCTGTAATAAATGTCTCTCTTGTATTTCCTCTTACCCTGGAAAAGAAAACTTCTTTTAAAGAAACTACAACGGAGGTTTTTCTGTGTATGTCTGCTATGTATATTTTTATCTGTTTCCAAGTTTTCTTATGCTCTGTTCATAATGCAACCTATGAGAGGAATGTTGCTTTGTCGAAGGCTTTTAAAATAGAAGAAAGTCGTATTTTCTTAAATTTTTGATGGATGATCGAGAGAGAAACAGGGATTGCATTTTTCTTTCATAAAGGGGGATGCACCCATCCTTCTTTGATCTTATTCTTTTTTCTTTTTAAACTTTCTTAAAGCTTGAAATTTAAATGTGGAAGACATTATACTATAAGCATGTTACTTTATCGTAATTAGGATTTATTTCTAAAAAGTAAGTTAAATTTCCTTCAAGAGAAAAGCTAAATTATTTATATATATATGCACATATAGTTGTGTGTAATTATAAAATAACGTTAAAAAAAAAGATAACATTATTACTATAGCAAGCTGGAACCTGGTATTATACATTACATATTTATATCGTGTGCATAATCAGGAATGCTTACAAGATGGAAAATTTTCGAAATTTTTTTTTTCACGGGGATGGAGGAAAAAAATTTTCAATATGTATTTCGGGGTGAGGACAGAAAATAGGGTATTCGTCCTATCGGAATTTTCGTTCCGCAAAAAATAATTTTTTTAATTTTAAAATATAATATTTTATAAATAATTAAAATTAAAATATAACTTAATTTTATAATTATTAAATTTTAAATTATACTTAATTTTAAATTTATGAATAATTAAAATTTATATTAATTTAAATTATGATTAATTTTAAATTTTTTATTTATTAAATATTATATTTTAATTTTAATTATTTATAAAATATTATATTTTAAAATTAAAAAAATTAATTTTTCGGGTCCGTGCCTCGGGGGCACTGGGCATATTTCGGTTATAACTGTCGGTCCAAAAAAAAAAGCGGGGATGCAGATGATCATATGCGACTCCGTCCGCGGGCAGTTCCCGATTGTACTGTGCGTGTGCCTTTTCTTTTCCTTTTATTTTTTCATTTCATCAAACACTTTGGCGTCACCTTTCTGATTTCTCCCTTAAGTCCGACGAAGCTCTTTTCTTTTTATTTCTCTCCACCAGTAACTTCTTTTTTTTAAACAGCATTTCTCTTTTTGTAAATTCTCTCCATTTTCTGTATTCGATTTTTTGTTTTTCTTATTCACTTTTGCGTTCCAAGATTTATTAGAGGGAGAGATCAACGACAATGACGGATATGGAAGGCGTAGTGGGTGATTTGGCATCGTTGGACAAGGAAATGCTACAGATACCGGAATTACCACCGTTGGCTCTCAAAGCTCATCCCTATCTCGCTGAGGAGCTTTTCTCGCTGTGGCTTTCTCTTCCTGATAGTTACCGATTGGTAATTTAATCTCATTCTCTGCGATCACTTAATTTATTTCGAATTTCCGAGTCAAGAAATTTGCTTTGGTTTATATTTTCTTGTTCCTGATTCAATGCTATATCTGGATGAATTTCAGTTATAAATTACAACCATAACTTAAAATGTTTGTTTTGCTAGTTTGATGGGATTTTTCACGTGCATTCTTTTGGGTTACTACGTCTCCGAGACGACGGTTTACGTAAATCATAGGGTAGCTTATGATTTCAAATTCAGGCATTATTAAATTTCTATATAAGAATGATCTACAGGGAGATGTAATGACTGGAAAAATAATAAATGCATAATTGTTATTGTTCAAAATTTTTATTTACATTAGGAAAAGAAATAATTCCTTGATACAGCACTATGCCTTGCTTATGATGTATCTGGCTTCATTTTATTTTATTTTACTTATGAAGATGAGTAAAAAGATGCTTTTCTTATCAAAGAGAAGGAAGGTGATCGTTAGGATTTGCTATGAGATGGCTTTTGGTGGCTAGTGCTTTATGTTATCGTATGTTTGGAGCACTAATGAAGCTTTCAGCTCTTGATATGAGCAGCTGAGTTAAAGCAGTAAAACTTTTCCTCCAGGGTGCTTTCCATTTCGTTTTATTGTTTTGATCCAGTGTCAGGCTATGTCCCTCATGAAAAGGTGTTTGAATATAGGTTAAATCTATGCTTGGTAATAAGAAGACAGGGATTGCCTTGAATGCCCTTGGAAACTCAACTACTTCATCTGCTATTTTGAGCAATACATTACCTTCCATGTTTGCTGGTGGCAGCACCCCACCTCTCTCACCACGTAGTGTAACTGGCTCTCCACGTGTTATGAAACAGAGAACTGGTCCCTCTTGTTTAGGTTCTCCACTAAAATTGGTTAATGAACCAGTACGAGAAGTTATACCTCAGGTGCTCTTAGATAAATATTTTTTCACCTATATTCAGTGAGATGTCTGTTATTAGTTACAGATGGTTCTAATTTAATTATTATACTTGCAGTTTTTCTTCAAAAATGGTCGTCCCCCTCCAAATGATGCGAAGGAGCGATGCTTAAATGAAATTACTAAGCAATTCCAGGGCCACATAAATGGATTGCAAGAACATGGTTAGAATATTTTTGCCACGATTCTCATTCTGCTATCCTATTCAGTTTCTCTTTCTATCCTTCTTTCAAACATCTCTTGCTTTTTTTTTTTTTAAATTGCATTTATCTTAATTCTGCGGCAGAGTTTAAGTCAATAACCAAGGACCTTTGCAAGCTTCCATGTTTTTTCTCCACAGCTCTTTTTAGAAAGATTGATACTGAAGGCACTGGAAGGGTGACAAGGTGCAATTCCTCCATTAACCAGTGCATCTTTGTTATCTTAATGTAAATTGACAAATAACATACACTGCTGAAATGATTGTAACAAGAGGTTCTTTGGTTCCTTAGGCTATTGATATCATTATTAATACTGAGCCTGCATAGGCCATCTTACAAGATTTCTTGTAGGTTTCTCTTGAGCATGAATTGACTGATTGATTTACAAATTGCTTCAGATTCTTTTATTGCTCATAACATTATAGAAAATGAATTGGTCAAGAGCCTATAATTCTCATTTTCCCCCTTTCAAGCTGAAGGATAGGAGCTGCTGCGAACTTCTGCTGATAAAAATTGTGTGAGAGTGGCTTTTTCTTTTTAATTATTGAAACCCTTCAATTAATTTCTATAACAACCCTTTAGAAAGGAGAGCTTGTTGTATGAGTTGGACTTAAGGGTGCTTAAAATCCCATGATACATCCTTGCTTCATTTAGGGTTGCAGAGCAGCAGCGTTTTTCTTTCTATATGGCAGAATTTCTAAGGTCTAGTTGCTTCATTTTATATCTTCTCTTCAGAAGGGTTGTTGGGTGGTCTCTTAGTATTTTTGGATTTGGGGGGGATATTTCAAGGTTTGATTTGAGTTATTACATGGAACAAGTCCTGTTTTTTCAGTTGTACGCCAAATTGAACTGCATTGATCTAGGAAAACTTACTTCAGTAGAGATTGTAGAACAATTCACTGGAAGTTCTTCCCATTCTATCTGTCTTGATACTGAAGGAATTTAATGGAGAGCATTAGCATCTTGAAGATGGTTAAATTTGTTTTCTTTTTTCTTGGCTAGTTATCAAGTACTTCCTTTTCAGTAAATTGCAATTCTGAGTTTTTATCTGTGACAACTTCATGCTGATCTGAACTAGCAACTGACCAAGTTGGGAATCAAAACAACAAAGTTAATTATGAGAATGTCCATCTTAATCAATGGGCACAGTATGATACTTTGGGTTATGTGGTTTATAAACCATTATAGAATATTATAAAACATCATCTTAAGACATGATGAGCAGTCCTATTTAAACATTAGCTCCTAAAGATCCACTAATAAGACATGATGAGCCATGCTGAAAATATGACAACTTTTAGATGGTAGATTGCTTCAACAATCATTTATGTGTAATAACTGAGTTAAATTTCCTTTTGAGCATACTTAGCTCACTGTGTAACATATTGTAGGGACAAGTTTATTGATTATTGGATGAGAGGCAACTTCTTGACCATGGATCTTCCAACCAGAATTTATACTGTTCTAAAGCAACAGGATCGTGGATATCTTTCTCAGGTCTGCTCTAGATTGAAAGATGTCATACTATGGTCCTGATATTTTTTAGTTTTTTATTTATCATCTTCTTGGATCAAGATTGGAGGAACTCTCTGCTGTAAAATGAAATTGTGGTTGCAAGATGATTCATTGTGACATTTCTTAATTCTCTTTTAAACATAGGATGATTTCAAGCCCATTTTACATGAACTTCTGGCAACTCATCCAGGGTTGGAATTCTTGCAAAGCACCCCAGAATTTCAAGAAAGATATGGTATGATTATAATGGGTTAGACCTATAATCTTTTATCTACTATTCTTTTATCAATTTTGAGATATTGTTTTAACTAATTTTATTGTATCCTTACGATTATTTAGTTGTGCTTTATATATGGAAAACTGGAACTACATGAATTTATTGTTGATTCTTGCCTGAATACTGAATAGAGAGCATTGGCGCAATGCCTCAATATGTGAGGCCATTAGTGGGGGGACAATTATAAGTCTTTCATATTCATATCTTTTGGTGCCTCTCTTTTAAGTATATCCTATACACATGTTAGCAAGTGAAGCAGTACTTTTACTCATGCTGTAGCTTGTTTTTCTTGAGATGCTTGTTCACTTTCCTTAGTCACTCTATGTTTATTATATTGCTGTTCATATCATTTGGAGGGGGCATTTGGTGCAACAGTGAGGTGCCTCCATTGAGACTTGGATCTACAAGTATAAACAATGGAAATTTTTGCCTATGTTGATTGCATTGAATAGGGAAAACTTCACCCGTGTCCATCTGAATCTCCTCCATGCCTGCTACAAGAAATCTTGTGAACTGGACATCCTTTCAGTTGTTCTTCTTGTCAATTGTGAACTAATGCTATGGTACTCGCTAGTCTTTGTTTCTGTAAGTGATTGGATTGGTTATTGTTTGTGCTCTCATATAGTTAGATATGTATTAATGTCATTTGTACTGAATTGGATTCTACAACCTGATCTGCAAACAAATGACTGATTTTAAGATAAGCAGTGCCCTGTGCTGGTTTTAGAATTATGTACAGAGGTATTGCTTGCTGTGGGATCTAACCAGTAAATTCTAACTTCTGTTGCAATGGAACAGCTGAGACAGTCACCTACAGAATATTTTACAATGTTAATAGATCAGGAACTGGCCACCTTACTCTTAGGGAGTTGAAACGTGGAAACCTCATTGCTGCATTGCAGAATGTAGATGAGGAGGAAGACATAAATAAAGTTCTAAGGTATGACTGTAGGTTGAAGCCTGCATTGCTTGTTGAACTGATACTTACAAGATTTATTATCAGACCAAAAACTTTTGGTGTTCTCCTAGTTACTTTAATTGGTTGTACAACTTCCAAGAAGCAGCTTGCTGCTTGGAAACTTTGTTCTCCCAAATGCTTGTATGCTGCTTGAAAAACATGAAGTTCTTTTTTTTTTTTTTTCTGCAGCAACTAGCATGGACGGTGAATTTCAATTTGTTCATCACTTCGTTAATATCAACATGAAACCCAGAAAGAAGGATCATCTCCTTTTTGGATGATTCTGAAACTTGGCCAAAGTCCAATGTTCTATTAAACTTATGCTTATAATTATAAGTGTAATATTTATGGCATTTTTGAATTCTTGTCATTAATTTATTCTAAGCATCATTTCCTTTTCTCTTCTCTGTTTTCCTTTCCTATATATATATATATATAATATAGGTACTTTTCTTACGAGCACTTCTATGTGATATACTGCAAATTTTGGGAGCTCGACACCGACCATGATTTTTATATTGACAAAGAGAACCTTATCAGATATGGTAACCATGCTCTTACCTACAGGATTGTTGATAGAGTTTTTTCTCAGGTTTGGGATCATTTCTTGTTTGTTGGATATATTTTGTAATTGAGAATAGAAGCTTTTACCAACAGAAAATGCAAATTCCTTTTGTTATTGTTACTTAACTTTACTTCAGGTACCAAGGAAATTTACTAGCAAGGTTGAAGGGAAGATGGGTTATGAGGATTTTGTTTACTTCATACTTTCAGAGGAGGATAAGTCCTCTGAAATTGGCATAGAGTACTGGTATACCTCCTTTTTCTTGAGGCGAAGTAAGGTTAATAAACATTCTGCAATATTGGGTCTCTGATTGATATGTGAATCTAAAAAATCAAAATTTTATTTTTCTGCAATTCTTTTACTAGTAAATTTGACATTGAATGTGACTTTTCTTTTTTCTTTTTCTACCTAGTGCTGCCAAAATTGAAGTTATAGCTTCTATAGATAAGTTCAGTATTTATCTTTGCTAGATAAAATGTATAAAAAACCAAATTTTAGAAAAACCTTTTAACTTTGCATGTTTACTTTAAAGTGACCAAGGGGGCATCATCTCTAAGCTTGCATGTACATTTGATGACATATCATACTTCTCACACTTCTAATGTCCCAGGAATTATAAATGTTACCCATGTTTTTAATAATATGTGTTGTGGGCATATTTGAATTATAATTTACAAGAGATTTCAAGTTTATATATGTCCACAATAAGATACATGATGAAGGCCATATTAGAGATTTAACAAATTGATTATATTGTTAGAAAGAAAATGGGCTACAATTTGGGACAGATGAAAAAGGAAAATGTTCCTATCTTTTTGGGACAGAGGGAGTAAATATTTTTGAAGGGTAATTGTATATATGATATTAATCTTAATAGTCAATATTGTTGCAAAAACATTTTCTGTTAAGATTAAATGAGAGATCCATGTGTTAGTAGTTAGATATCTAATAATTTTCAAACAACAGTCAATAACAATTAGGACACTGTTATCAGGTTTCTCGCACCATATGAGTTTGGGGAACTCTACATGAAAGTTGATTGAGGAGAACTTATGGGCTTGGGGCTTTCTACTAGAGAGATGGCAGGTTCTTCTGTTAGTCCCGCCAACTTTTTGGTAGTACAAGAGAGTACTGCAGACCTTTTTTAAGGATAGGATATTGTGGAAGTTTTAGATTGTGTGGATTTGGTTATTGCATATGGAGCTTCTTTTGGCATATTGTTTAGCATGTCCTTTATCCTCTTAATATCTAGTTTTATTTATGGGGGAAGCAAATTTGCTTTTATCTGCTACTCTTTTGAGAGATGAAACAAATACCAATTCTAGAATTTGTGTCCCTGTTTCTGCTGCTAGGTCATCAAAACGAATCTGCTTTCTTTCTATGAAGGCATCCATAAGGATGTTCTACTTCAATGAAATGAATCTGGATGTCATTTTGTTAACTTGATATCTTTTATGTGTAATATTATCACTATGCCATTATCAGTCAGAATGCTTGGTTCAGGTTCAAATGCATTGATATGGATGGCAATGGAATCATTACACCAAATGAAATGCAGTTCTTTTATGAAGAACAATTGCATCGGATGGAATGCATGGCCCAAGAGCCGGTTCTGTTTGAGGATATATTGTGCCAAATTTTTGACATGATTGGCCCGGAGGTCTCTACTTTAGCAAGACTCATTTTTTGACTGAATTTTTATCTATTTAGTTTGGATATGATCTACTGACTATTGTGGTTACTTGATGTGTGTTTTACAGAATGAGGGCTACATCACACTACGTGACATGAAAAATTCCAAACTCTCTGGAAATGTTTTCAATATTCTTTTCAACCTCAATAAATTTATTGCTTTTGAGAGTCGTGATCCTTTCCTAATTCGTCAGGTAAGTGCGAAGTTCGTATATTGTCATTGCTAGGTGAATATTAATTACTGAGTTGTGCTAGTGTATCTGTGGGTTTTCTGATTACTTGGTAAATGTATTAGGAACGTGAGAATCCAACTTTGACTGAGTGGGATCGATTTGCACATAGAGAATATATAAGGCTTTCTATGGAAGAAGATGGTGAAGATAATTCAAATGGGAGTGCAGATATCTGGGATGAATCTTTTGAGGCTCCCTTTTGAAATGAGTTGGGTACGTACTGCAAATGTGTCTTTTCAAATTAAAATTCTGTAATATGATAAATGTGCGCATCTCTATAATTTTGATAGACCCAGTTCCTAGAATCACATCCCTATCCCTTGCACAACTGAATTATGAAAATGTGTTGCACAGGTCTTATAATGCCAGCTCTGGACTCTAAAGTACGTTTTAATCTCTAGTACCACTGAATTATTCAGTGTTTTGTCCCTTTTTATTTATATTGTTCACAGCTTCAAAAGTTCAAATGTCTTTATAACTGTAGTATAAGCTTTCTCTCCTTTACTCCAATAAATGTGTGGACTTGTGTGATATATATATTATTTTTTTCAAAATAAATACACGAAGGAAATCTGAAAGGGATTTTCTTCAGAAACCAATAGGGTCAACAATCCGTGTAGCTTAATTTTTGGTTTTCTCCATAAGGTTTTTAGATTATGCCACTCTGTTAAACTGGTAATCAGTCTCATTAAGCAGCACCATCATTTTTTCTTTCATAATTTTTGTTATGTAATATCCTTAGTTATATACGCATAAAATGTGCTTTTCATTTTGCTATTTGTTCCTATGCGCACTTCTTTATTTTTACTTCTATTGGAAAAGCAAACATAAGGTTCTTTCCATCATATATGTGATGTTTCAGAAAATTAAGTTGTTATTTCTGGCAACTTGAAGGCTGTGGATCCTCTGATGGCATTTGCGGTCATTGAAGAACTAGAGTTGCTTGTATCAAGGACTTTGAATTTTTCTAGTTATCCAAAAAAGCTTGCACATTGACACTATTTAAGTCACTTAGCAGGCAATGTTCTGGTTTTAATGCAGATCTTCTTGCTGAGGATACAAAAGAACAAATAAGAGTAGGGACAGTTACCCTCCATTGGAATCTTCTGTTCATACTAAAGTGGCTCAAAATAATGAAGGCAGCCGAAGTTTTGTTTGTAAAAAATAAATATCGGTTGTTTTTCTGTCTCTTTTGTAAATTTTTTTTTTCCTTTCCCGTTCTTGTAGCAATGTGATATTCTCATTTTTTTTTTCATTAAGTCAATTCATTATTTAATAATAATCATAGCAGGCAGCGACCTTTTCATGACTAGCTAGCTCTCGAGTCTCGATTTCTTTATGATCGGTATTTACCGATGCAAAATTGGTATCATGTATATACGCTAGTCCCCTTTGTCGGTGTAGAAATCTCGCTGTGCTTATGGAATAATTTCTGAAAGCAGATTGCTAATTGAAACAATTAGAGGTTACACACAAAATGATTTTATTCTTTTATAAGGATTATTGGTTCAAAATGTTTTTGTCTCTGACTCGTGAATTAGCTATATTTGATACATATACATAACATAACATTTTCAATATTTAAAAGAAAAAACAAAATATGTAGTTTGCAAAAATCACATAACATTTTCAATATTTAAAAGAAAAAACAAAACATGTAGTTTGCAAGAAAGTTTTAAATGTACATTTTAATTTTACGAATGGTATTTTACACACTTAAAATTGACAAAAAATAATTTTATTGTCTATCTGAATTTAACAATATGCATATATTAATAAAAGTGTACTTAGTAGGTTAATTGGGAGCTATTTTGCTGACCTTTTTCAGGGCACTCCCTCGGATTGCACCTGGGTTGTTGAGCTGGTGGAGAATGAAGTTACACCTGCAAACAATGACAATCTCCTTCGACCTTTCTTGGTTGAGGAAATTAAGGAGGCAGTGTTCCAAATGAAGCCGGACAAATCACCAAGGCCAGATGGTCTAAACCCGTATTTTTTCAGAAGTTCTAGAGCATTATTAGTCCTGATGTTGTCACAGGGTGTAAACAGTGGCTCATGGAAGGTACCTTTCCAGATTCATTAACTGATACTACAGTTGTATTGATTCCGAAAAGTGATAACCTTGAGACCATTAAAGATTTTAGGCCTATTGCACTTTGTAACGTCCTTTACAAAATAGTATCTAAAGTTCTTGCAAACAGGCTAAAATGTATTCTGCCACAAATTGTATCCAAATCTCAATCCGCATTTGTGTATGGAAGATTAATTACAGACAATTTCTTGATTGCTTTCGAACTAATTCATTCTATGAAGAATTGTCGTGTGGGTCACTCTGATCTAGCTGCTCTTAAGATTGACATCAGTAAAGCATATGATAGGATGGACTGGGGCTTTTTAGAATCTATATATGTTGATGGCTTTGGGCTTTTCTAGGCAATGGACTGACTTAATGATGTTATGTATGCATTATGTAAAATATAATTTTCTTTTAATGGTATGGAGGTTGGTCCTATAATACCAGAGAGGGGTCTTCGATAGGGAGATCTAATTTCTTTGTACCTTTTTATCATCTGTGCTAAACGTTTGTCATGTTTATTTAAAGATGCAGAGAGAAGGGGTCCTATCCAAGGTTGTCGGGGTAGTCTGAGGGGTCCTAGAATTTCACATCTATTTTTTGCAGATGACTCTTTGTTCTAATTCTTTAAGACTAATGAAAGGAAGAGTATGGTGATCAAGGATATCCTTTAGAGATATGAGAGTACTTCGGGTCAATCGATAAATTTTCTTAAGTCTGGGATTTTCTTTAGTCCTAATGGCAGTCCTGAGGATAAAAGAGTGGTGTCTAATCATCTTGGGATAAATGCACCTCTCAATCATGGAAAGTATTTAGGTCTCCCTTCTCTTATTGGTCAAAGTAACAAAGCTATATTTGGCTTTCTCAAAAACAAACTTACTCAGAGAATTAATGCTCAGAACAATAAGTTTTTGTCAAGATTGGGTAAGGAAGTTCTATTAAAATATGTGGCCAAGCTATCACCACTTAGTATGAGTGTATTCATGCTCCCTCTTTCTATCCGTGATGAACTCCAAAAGATGATGAATTCGTTCTGGTGGGGTAAGAAAAATAACGGGAAGAGGAACCTTTATTGGCTGTCCTGGGATAAAATGTGCAACAGTAAAGATATGGGAGGGTTAGGTTTCGGAGACTTATATTGTTTTAATCTTACTATGTGCTAGCCAAATAGGGTTGGCATTTTCTTGCTAATAAAGATAATCTTGCTTTTAATTTTTTCAAAGTCAAATGTTTCTCGGGGGGAACTTTCTTGATGCTAAACTGGAGTCGAATCCTAGTTATACTTAGTAGAGTATTTTTAAGGCAAAACAGTTATTAAAGCAAGGTTTAAGATGGAGTGTGGGGGATGAGCGATCTATTTTGTTTAAAAAAGATCATTGAATTCCGAGAGAGTCAAATTTCTTTATTGGTGAAGGTACAAACTTTTTGGATGATGAAGTGAAAGAGCCTTTTTGAAGAATGAGGTAAAGGAGTGGGACATAGATATAATAGTGGAGTTCTGTAATATTGAGGATGTTCATGATATTTTTAATATCCCTTTACTTCTGTTTCATAGAAAAGATAGGCTAGTGTGGCATTTCGATAAAAGAGACGTTTATTATGTGAAGAGTGGCTATCAAGCAGCAATACATCGGGTTAAGGATGTCCAATTTCAACCTGGTAGTTTTTGGAAGTCTGTTTGGAAATTGAAAATTCCTCCCAAGGTGCAAAATTTTATTTGGAGAGCTCTTCGAAATAATGCAGAGGCTCATAAGTTAGCTAGAACTTCCTGTCTGTTTGATCCGTTTTGTTTTTGGGATACTTTCACTTCCTGTATTTGATCTTTTCCGTTTATAAAGATCAGATTTTTTTCCTAAAAAAAATAATAAAAGTATACTTATTACCCTATGATATTAATAAAAGTATACTTATTACATTCTAAAATCTTTTTATATGTGCAATTTTTTTTTATTATACTTCTTAGGGGATAATAGGTTATGTTTTCGTGGAGATATTGGCATAAATTTAACAGAGAAAATGGACATGCCTACAAAATTTAGAAGGTAATAATCACATGCCAACAAAATTCAAAAGGTAATAATTTTAATTTATTGTCAATATTAGGAGACAATGTGTATAGGTTGCCAAGTTAAAGTGGATAATTAATAAATTTTTTTGTCAATTTTAAATATATAAAATATCATTCATAAAATTTGAGTATGTAATAATTGCATGCGTTTTTCTCTATTATCTCTATTTAAAAACTACATGAGATTCTGTCGAATGTAGAAGAAAAAAAGCCACATGAGATGGAGGGGATGAGATTTGAAAGTGGGGTTTATTTTATTATTAGTGTTTATTTATTTAATTTCACATTAGACGTGTATTATGATGATCCTTATAATAAATCTGATAACGTCTACTGGATTTTTAAACAAATAAACTGTAAGATTTGGAGGACAAAACAGATAATTGGTCGTATGAGTTGACCAAACCATAACATTTGGTATTTTAAAGATATTGCCATGTGAATTCAAGGGCCACTAGTGGAACCATCTATATATATATATATGGAAACTTTATTACTCACCATACATGTCACTTTTTAGGGTATTGCTCATTTATTGTGCCTAAATATTTTATTTAGTTACAGAAATACCCCCTAAATATAGGTTTATTATAAAGAAATCTATGAAAATAATTTTTGTGAAAAGAGTAGATTCCAACTAATATTGTTGAAATTATCTAAACATGATCTGAGAAAGAAAATAAAGGAAGAAATATTTTTTGAACTAAAAAAACTCATATTGACAAGCCACATTGTTAAACTAATAAAGGTACTTAATGGAAAACCAACACTATAGGAATTTATTATTATTATTATTATTATTGATTGGACCCATTTGTTCTAAACTAATACTTGGGAATTTTATTATTATTTATTGAATTTCTTTTTTAAATACAGTTAATTAACAAGTGCCAAGTCCTAACACAATGAATGAAAATTAACCTACTTTTCCAAAAATAAAAATGTGAGATTTGATGGGCTAAACTGTCAAATATTAGAAAAGGGTTGACCGAATTGCAGAAAATAATACTGCTAAATAACATAATAATGGTAAGAAGTCCTTGCCAAAATTGGAATCGGAGTAAATTTGCAAATCTAATGAACTGTATGTACCAAATTGTTCATATGCTAATAAATGCTATACCTTATTGCCAATTTGCCATTGATATTATTGCCCAATGCCTTGAAAGTTAAATAATCAATATATAAGTTGTTAAAGGGCTGCCAATCTCTAAAGTTTTTACACCTATAGAAATTTTATTATAATCATTTACAAATTTATATATATATTTTTTTCATTGAAGGAAATATATCTTACTAGTAGATTCTAGATATTAATTTTTAATGCCATTTAAAAGAAAGAGTAGTAATTACTTACGCCGTATGTCTTCATTGCTTAACTAAGAATTAAGTATTTTATTTTTAAAAAACAAAAAATAAGAAAAAGAAATGGAAACTTTATAAATTTTGTACAATTGTCATTTGTCATGCAGAAATTACCAAATAATAATAATAATAAATAAAAAGGATGAATTTCCCTACTTTTTCACATATTAAACAGCTATATATATTTTTTTTTCATTGTTGTCTAAAAAGCCGTAATTAATTTCATAATTAACTTTCTTTAATGCTCGCGATATCAATATAATCTTTTAGCCTTATACATAGATTCTTTAATTAAAAATATTGCCATCCTTTCCAAATATGCATACTTTTACTATCTCCTTTCCAAAATTGGCTGCTATTCTTGTGTTTTTTTAATGACAAAAGCTTAATGAGCATTAATTATTCAAATCTGTGTTACAGGAGGGATTATTCACACTCTCCTTTTGTATTTATTTTTCTTCCATTTTTTTTACAAAAATAAAATAAGGTTAATCGCATGCCAAATATATCCATTTACGCGTAAGTCTTATAAAAAAAGATAAGAAACTTTTTAATCATTTTGAATCCACTAATTTAATACATGTACTTTGCACATTATAAATTATTTTTATAAAATATGTGCGTGACTAATAATTTATTAAATTTATATATTATAAAATGAAAAATATTTATAAAATTAAAAAGAAATGATAGTCTTATAAAATTCAGGATCGATGTAGAAGTTAAAACATAGAAATTATAATAAAGTCTACCATTAATTTAGTTTGGAAAAATTTTCATCTGTTCATATATATATATATATATATATATATATATATAACTTTTACAACTTTTTATACATATATAATTTAAACTTTTAAATTATCACAATAATATAAAAATATTTAAAAGTGGTCAAATTAATTATAAAGTGGTCAAATTAATTATAATTATTTAAAATATTGAGTTTTTAAGAGGATATTTCAACGGTAGATATTGGTCTCAATTTATTAGAAGGTATCAAATTTGAACTCCTATTTTTTCCCAATATATATATATATATATGAAGGAATCAATTTGAATTTTTTTATAATATATTTCACGCTAACACTTGTACCCTTTGCAAAATATTAATTATAATGTTTTGCTTGCCCATTGTAAAAAGCATACCACAAAACCTATATATGGTAACAAAATTACCTATAAATTACACTGCATAATATCCAAGAGGCCACACAAACACAAACACATCGTTCCCTCTATTAATCTTTCTTTGAAATCTTCAGCCATGCCTAGCAGATATAGCTGGAACTTGAACAACAATGTCTCAAGAAGGCTATATACTCCTAACCCACCCCCACAAATCGCCTGCAGAATTTGCAACCATGTTTTTGTGAGCACTCAAGCCCTAATTGATCACATAGAAACTCACATGAAAGATGATGATTATTCTTCTGCTTCTTCCTCAAGAACTAGGCAACCACCTCTTGCTGGTGGTGGCCGTGGCAGCCTTATGAACACTCAAAGAAACAATTGCCCTTTAACCATTTTCCCTTCAGTGTCCTCTCCATCATCAACTTTACCAGTTTTTAACCCAAATAACATAACTTTGCCTTCTTTTCCAGAGGGAAACCCTACTTTTAACCCTCTTCCGCCTCCTCGGCTGGCCCCACCTCCGCAGTTCCCGCCCTATATGGGGCTAAGAAACAACAACTACACAGTTGGACTGCAGCAGTTTCTTTTTCCTCTTCTTCAGGCTGCTCCGAAGAAAGCCATTGAAGAAGAGACAAACGGTGATTGCACAAAGCCATATCTTCAGATGCTGGAAAAACCCTTCCCTTATGCTAGTGCTGATAAAAGCAACAAATCTGATCTGGGTTTGCTTGACTTGACATTGAAGCTCTAAGAAGATTAGGGTTTTTCATGACTAAACCCTAGCTGTGGCTTGTGTTTGGGCGTGTGTTTTTTTTTTTCTTGTTTCGTTTGAAAAATAATAAGAAGAAGAAGAAAAACAGGAGTAAGACTGTTTTAGTTCATAGCTGTGATGTACTATGAGTTGAATTTCTATTGT
This sequence comes from Excoecaria agallocha, assembly GCA_037975025.1. Lineage (NCBI taxonomy): Eukaryota > Viridiplantae > Streptophyta > Magnoliopsida > Malpighiales > Euphorbiaceae > Excoecaria > Excoecaria agallocha. The sequence continues at coordinate 707,025 of JBBPFJ010000026.1, forward strand.
ATGGTTTGTCTTAATTAATTATGAGATTATTGTGCCTATATATATGAAATTGCTGTTACAAGGGATAATGTACAATAAATTCTTACCAACAAACCGGCAAATGCTTGCTTGTATTTAATCATATTTTGGTTCTTGCTTGTTTATTAAGATCATGATGTGAAATTGTATATATACACGCCAAAGCACAATAAAATTGAATATGTTTTCGTTCATTTTTCCTCGGGTTTGGACAAACAAGAATTTAAATTACTTCCTACGATAGTGAAATTTGTGGATTTTTAGCACATATGTTCTTTTTTATGCGCAGAGTGAAAAAGAAAAGGATTTTTTTTTTAAGAAATAATTATGAAGTGGGATTTAAAATTATTGAAAAATTCAATTATAAATTTTGACATATGTTTAACTCTATGTTTTATTTAGTTTGAAAAACATATACTGGGCGAGAAAGAAGCTTTTCCAATATATATATATATATATATATATATATATATATATATATATATATATGAATTCTGCAAACGAATATTTTCAAATTATTATAATTGAATCGAAACTACTAAACTCAAATATTTTCACTTCCTTTGTTCAATATTAATTTCTTCAATAAGAAACAACGGTGCATGAAATAACTACAACTATTTAATACTTTATGCAACAACTCAATTAACTGAGTCTCTCTAATAATTAAACACTCGAACTATTCATATTTTAGAATAATTCGGCAATCCTTACAAATTTTAATTTAAATTGCATGATTTTATTTTTAATTTTATAAAAACTCGATTAATACGTGTATTTACAAATATCTCATATCATATGTTTTTACCAAGTATGAAGTTTTAGTCACTTAAGTAAAATTTAACATGGAAAGAATATCATTAGTTCTTCGTTGGCAATTTCCATTTTATTAGCATGATAAAAAGCAAGTGCAGCGAAAATTTTAAATAAAAAGAATTTTAAATATAAAAAAAATTATGTTACACACGCTTATATAATTTTAATCATTTAAAAATACAAAATCAACGTAAAATTAATGGTCGGTATTACACAAAGGCGAGCAGTGCGAGTGAAAATAAGATTGTTTAGCTATATAAGTTACTGAAAAGTACAAATCACTCAAGGTTATACAACCATAAAAGGAAAAAATAACCTTAAATGGGAGAAGCTCTAGAAGGCAAACAAAACCCTATAAACAGACCCGCCCACCTTCTTGATGATCATTATAACAAAACCAATTCTAAAAATATTTAATTCTTGGTTGCCAATTTCTCCATTAATATCATGTCCAACTTATTTTGGATGTACAATCCACCTGAAATTCAATGTGAAATATGTAACCGTACAATTCTTGGGCTTGAAACTTTTGTTAGCCACTATGAAAGTCACCTGTTAGAGGAACAGATAAGAAGATTTAGTTTATCTTCTTTAAATGCTCGTAGAAACAACAACTCAGTGAGTTTTGCCCGAGTTGATCAACAACCTGCCCAACAAGTCCCTGCAGCAAACGCAGTTCAGGTTCCCGTGAATATCGAGCGTAGAGGAAATGGAAATGGTTATGTTGCTCCAGCAAATTCACCTGTCCAAGATGTCATCGATTTAGCTCAAACTGATGAAGAAATGGAAGACAATGATTTGGATAATTAATTTTGATGTTTTGACAGTTAAAAAATAAAAGCAGTTGCAGATCAATTACTGGCTTGTGATGCAACTGGTTAATGTTTTTAAGATTTGGAGTCTGTCGTTGTTGCTGTTCTTGTTCTGTCTGTGTGCTTGTCTGCTTGCTGATGAAGCAAAGTGTTTTGCTATCCTTTTCTTTTTTCAAGAAAAAAAAATCTTTTTTATTCTCTATTTGCTTTAGCAGAAAGTAAATCGGATCTCAGGTTGGCCGATATAATTCTGCATTAATTCTCCTTTTCAGTGAAAGTAAATTCTCATTTCGTACTAAAATTAAGGATTATGAAGAAAAACTTGGTAAAATGAAAAAATTAATTGGCAAAGGGGTAATAGTAATTCATTTAATCAATAAAAGAAAAATTCATGTTTTCTCAAGTTAATCACATGGATTAATTAAAGCCCAAAATTATTAGTATATATTTTTTATAGGTTTTACTATAATCACGTAATTATTTTTATTATGATTAGTTTGAGCGTTGGAAGAATGAAATGCTATAAGTAACACGAAATTTTTATTAAGTAGATGTATTCATATTTATAATGTGCGAACGCCTATTAATATCTCAAAATAATAAATTTAGTAAAATGTTTTCTGAAATTATTTACAATTTTAAATTCAGTTAATGAAATCAACTTTAAATAAATCAAACGAATAACAAAATAATAAAAATACTTTTTGTTCGTGGCAATTTATTATTTTGTTCGTCAACCTAAGCTAGAAAAGGCCATTTTACAATTAAAACTGTGGCTTATTCTCTTTCGCAAAATCGTTGGCAAAACACTTAAATGTAGGAATGGCAGCAGGTGGATATCTTTAAAAATTGGATTACCTGTTATCAAATTGTTTTAATTTTAATAGACTCGTATCCATTTTAAATCCGTTTAAATCTATTTTTAAATCCGTTTAAATCTATTTTTCTGCTATTTATATCCGTTTTAAATCCGTTTATTAATACCCATATATACTTGTACCCATATAATTATTCATTTAACTGATACATAAATTTATGTTAAAAAATATAAATTTTAATGAAATTGGAAGTTATAAAACAATTAGGAAATTAAAAAAAATCTCAATTTAGTAAATTTTTAAATCAATATCTCAATAAAAAAATCTTCATAAAAATTTATAAATTAAAAATTGCACATAAAATATAAAATAGAAGTAAAATTTTCAAATTAAAAAAATAAGTGTATAGCTAAAGTTAAATAAATTTTTACTCTGAGATTGTCAAAAATTAGTGCAACTTAATGATAGAGTCACATTCTATGTTTGCTTTATTTTACCAACACACATATTGTGGGTTTTTTACATGTAAGTGAGTTAGTCGATGTCGAGAGTGATTTTGTTGTTCTGTTTATCTTTTTAATTTTAATATATCTAAGTTGTTAGCTTAGCAGTGATCAAATGGTTAAAAAAATTTGTGGTAAGTTGTTAGAGTAGTTTTTCTTTTAAATAGCTATTATTAGAGGCAGATACACAGATTCAAAAATATTCTTGTAATTTTTATTTTTCAATTACTGATTTTCTAGTTTTGGGTCATAGTTTTTCTTCTTGTGATCTTTTAATTATTGATTTAATCTTTTATTTCAGAGCTTTTAATTTTTCAAAAGTTTAAATTCTCATTCATACCAATAATTTTAAATTATTTTTAAATAAATAGATTTAAATGAAGTGTTATGCATGGTATACATTATTCAAGACTAAATATATAAACGGATTCGGGCAGTAGGTATCCAAGATACCAAACCTGTACTCGACCCAAACCCGCGACATATTTTATTTTTAATATCCAAACCAATTTACAAATATATATGCCCTCAATAAATGAAACGAAATAGATAAGGATACCCTAAAAAAAACCCGAGCCGCTGCCATTTCTTCTTATATGCCTTGTTTGAACAACTAAAACCCCTCACTATTTGCATTTCTTTTATAATATATAGTTTCACATTAATCTTAATAATTATGCCAAAAAAAAAATCTATAAGGGGGTTATAAATTAGTCTAGAGGTATGCCGTAGTGTCAGCTTGCATTCTAGGCCCACTCATCTATATTCCAAATTACAAACAAATAGTATAAAAATAATTACTGCATTTTTAATTTAGTAAATATTAAGAATATTTTTATGGATGTAAATAAAGTGATTAAGAATCCTAATTCAACTATGTTTGGTTATGTTTGATACTCTTTGTAACTTTTAGTATGTCCTAATGTCACGTTTTATTGTTTTGTTTGTTTCTTTATGGGCTCTTTCTATTTCCATATAATCTTTCAATCAAAGATGATTTGGCACAATTGCATATCAGAGAGGATGAGGAAGAAGGTTGGAGGTTTCAAGAACTGGACATGGCCAATCAGTGTTAGTCTGGGATCAACGTGGTTGGTAGGTTTCTCACAAAAGTAGTTATCAATTTTGATCATATGAGGAATACGATGGTAGATCTCTGGCACCCTCTCGGCGAAGTTGACATATCCCAACTAGGAGATGGGAGATTTCTGTTTCGTTTTTTCATGAATGTGATGTTGTGTGCATCTTAATGGGATCACCATTGACTTTTAACAGGCATTTACTTCTGCTATATAGACTTCAACCAAGAGAGAATTCGAAGTTAGTTCCACTCCATAAGTGTGCTTTTTGGGTTAAAATCCATGAGTTACCTCTAGGATTTATAAATGATAAAATGGCTATGAAGTTTGGTAGTCTGATTGGAGCATTCATGGAGTATGATACTAAAATCATTTATGGGAGAATGAACCAATTTATGCATATAAAAGTGATGATAGATGTTCAAAGGCCATTGATTTGGTGCAAGAAGATAATTAAAACAGATGGTATAGAGCATTTTGTTAGCTTTAAGTATGAACGATTAACAATTTTCTGTTATCTATGTGGTAAGCTGGGCCATATCGATAGTTGCTATCAATTGAGAATGTAACCTAGTGGAATGTCTCTACCATTGCAATGGAACGACAAAATCAAAGTTCAACCTCGTTGGAATAACTTTAGGATGAGTTCTTGGCTACAGGATGAGGGAGGATCATTGATTGCTAATTCTAAGGCTAATTTCGAGGAAGAGGGTAACAAATAGGGTAATTAGTTGATGTATTTGAATTATATGACAACTGAATTAGTAGGAACTGATAAGGTTAGTAAATCTTGGGATGTGGAAGTGGGAAGTAACGTGAATAGCATGAAGTATGAAATGGGCTACAGGGGTGAAGTAAATTCGGGTTTTCAGTTAAAAGAATATCCTTTGGGCCGTGAAGAAGCGAACAAGAAGCCCAGACATCAACCTTCATTCTTTTTTTCTGTAGATGTGGATTCAGGTAATGTTCCTACCATGAAGAACAATATTCATGGCCCATCATCATCAACGGGTCTTGCTAAGTAGGCTAGTCGTCCATAGTAAAGTTTATAAGTTAGAACTGTCGAGGCTTGGGCAATCATCGGACAGTTCGATTCTTGAAAGATTTAGTTTCCGTTATAAGCCTTGTTTGGTTTTTTTTATGGAAACGCTGGTTAATAAGAATATAATAGAAGAAGTAAAATCTATTTCGGGTTTCTCTAACTATTTTGTAATGGATAAACTCGGCAGAAGATGGGGACTAGCAATTATATGGGCTAAATCAATTGATGTTTAGATTAAAAACTTTTACCAACAATTTATTGACTTAATAGTTAATGGGCCTGATGGGATTGAATGGGCTTTGTCTGGTTTATATAGCTATCCAGAAAGAAATAGAAGAATAGACTTTTGGTAAATCCTACATCATTTAGGGAGGGGAATGATAGTGTCTCATCCTTGGTTGATTATAAGGGACTTTAATGATATCTTAGACTCATCGGAGAAGATCGGTGCTGGTGTGCAACCACTTTATTTGATTAATAATTTTCGTGAGGCGATGGAGGACTGTGGGTTGTCAGATCTTCCATTTAGTGGTTCAATTTTTACTTGGGAAAGGCACATGTCAATGGGTTATTGGGTGCGGGAAAGGCTTGATAAAGGAATGGGCAATGCTGGATTTTTCTCATCTTTTTCAAACTGCTTTCTTCAAGTAGGAGTCTCTCCTACTTTGGATCATTCTCCTCTTTTAATTGATCTGAACAAAAACTTTGATTTATGCAGATGTAAAAGATTTAGATTTGAGAATGGATGGTTGTTGGATGTTGATGTAATAAAAATTATTAAGGAATGTTGGGTCAATTTGAATATAATGGGAGTTATAGAGCGAAAGAATAGTTACTATCAGTTATTGAAGGAGTGGGGTAGGAATCGATTCTATCGGGATAAGAGAAGGAAGATGGAGGTTGAAAAGAAGCTTGAGTTGTACAAAAAGACCACTGGAATACAAAACTTGGCACTAGTAAAAGAGTTAAAAATAAAGTACAATCTACTGCTAGAGAATGAAGATTTAAAGTGGAGGCAGAGAGCAAAAATTTTTTGCTGAAACATGGAGATCAAAATTTAAAATATTTTCATATCCAAGCCAATTCAAGAAGAAAAATAAATTATATTTCGGCTTTGCAGGATGAACAGGGTAATAGTGTTTTAGATGGAGCTGGAATTGGGAATCTAGTTATCAATTATTTTTCAAATATCTTCAAAAGGTCCACGGTTGATTTCAACTGGGTAGCTGAATTGGTGGATAAAAAAGTTTCGAATTCAAACAATTAAGCTCTTCTTTTACCATTTACAGAATAGGAAATTCAAAATGCAATATTTCAAATGCACCCGGATAAGTCCTCTGGACCGGATGGCCTCAATCTAGCATTCTTTCAAAAGTTCTGGAACATCATAAGGCAAGACGTGGTGTCTGGCTATCAATGGTGGCTGAGTAATGGTATTTTTCTTGAATCCCAACCAGATACTTTGATTGTTCTTATTTCAAAAATTAACAGTCCTGTATCAATTAAAGACTATAGATCTATTGCTTTGTGTAATGTGCTCTACAAAATTATCTTTAAAGTGTTGACTAATATATTGAAAATGGTTTTATGAAAAATTATTTCTGAGAGTCAGTCAGCTTTTGTTCCAGGAAGGTTAATTATGGATAATGTATTAGTGGCTTTTAAGATGATTCATAGGATGAAAAATAATAGAACAGAGGCGAGAAAGGTTAGCCACACTTAAAATTGATATCAGTAAAGCATATGATAGGGTGGATTGAAATTATTTAGAGAGGTTTTTAGTGAGTTAGGGTTTTTCTAGGCGTTGGGTAGATTTAATGATGATGTGTATTCGTAGTGTGAAGTATACTTTGTTGGTTGATGGGATAGAGATTAGGCCTATTGTTCCAAAGAGGGATCTCAGATAGGGTGATCTTATTTCACCATATCTATTCATTATTTGTGTGAGGGACTTTCTAGTTTATTTAAGGATGCCGAGAGACGGGATTATATACAAGGGTGTAGAGCAAGCTTAAGGGAACCTAGGGTATCTCATTTATTTTTCGCAGATGACTCCCTATTTTTGTTTAGAGCCATGGAAAGTGAGAGTGACATGATTAAAACAATCCTAAAAAATATGAGATGGCATCTGGGCAATCCATTTATTTTCAGAAATCTAGTATTTTTTTAGTCCTAATGTTATAGCTGAGGTTAGGAGAAATATTTTGAATACTCTCAGGGTTACTACCCCTCTTAACCATGGACGCTACTTAGATCTCCCTTTTTTGATTAGGTAGAGTAAAAGAGCTATTTTTGATTTTCTGAAAAATAAACTGGCGTAAAGGGTGTCAACCTGGAATAATAAATTTTTATCTAGAGCTAGTAAGGAGATTTTGTTGAAAATTATTGCTCATGCTATTCCAACATATTGTATGAGTGTTTTTATGCTACCTAAATCCATTTGCGATGTGTTACAACATATGATGAATTCATTTTGGTGGGGAAAGAAAAATAATGGGGAGAATAATCTTCACTGGTTGGCTAGGAAAAACATGTCATAATAAAGCTGAATGAGTAATGGATTTTAGAGATTTACATTGTTTTAACCCAGTAATGTTAGCTAAACAAGGTTGGAGATTTATTTGCAATAAAAATACTCTTACTTATCGTATCTTTAAAGCTAAATATTTTTCGAATGGGAATTTTTTGAAAGCTCAATTGGGGTCTAATCTTAGTTTTACTTGGTCGAGTATTTTCCAATCAAAATCTTTACTTGTTGAAGGTGTTAGATAGCAGATGGGGGATAGGCAGTCAATTTTTTTCAAAAAGGATTCTTGGATCACTAGGGAGGGTAAGTGTTTTGTTAGTGAGGGTACATATTTTATTGATGACAATGCTAAAGTGAGTGATTTTCTAAAGAATAATGGGAATGGATGAGATGTTGACAAGCTCGTCAAGTTCTGTAGTTTTGATGATATCCATGACATCTTAAAAATGCCTTTACCTTTATTTAATAAATGTAATAGGTTAATTTAGCACTATGATAAAACTAGGCTGTTATAATGTTAAGAGTGGATATCATGTGGCAGTTAGTAGGGGTAAGGAAGTATACGTTAATCTTAATAGTATCTTAAAGATTATCTGGAAATTGAAAATCCCTCCTAAAGTGCAAAATTTTATGTGGTGAGTGAGTCGAAATATTTTACCTATTCAGACTAAGTTGGTTCAAAAAGGTATAGATATTGTCCCTTCTTGCTTGCTTTGTCATCAAATGGAGGATCTTTTTCATGTATTGTTTGGGTGTCTTTTGCCAAGTATGTGTGGGGTTTCTTTGATGTAAACATCCAAAATTCTACAGGATCGCTGACTAATGTGTTTTCCATGCTTTTTAACACACTAAGCTTACATAAAGTATAGGATATTTGTAAGATTTTATGGCAATTATGGAATTTTAGGAACAAATTAATGTGGCTAAAGTGTTGACGGCACCCCATGTGATTGTTCAATCAACGTTGTCTTACTTGGGGGAATGGAGAGTAGCAAAGGATGTCCTTAATACTGTGTTTGAACCATTGAACAAGGAGGCAATGGTAATGTTTTGCAGGTTGAAAGTAGGGAGGCGGCTTGGCTTTGCAAGGCGGATGCAGTAGTCTTTGTGGATAGGCAGAAGTGTGGCTATGGGGCTATTTTTAGAGACACTAATGGGCATTTTCTAAAAGCCATTTCGGGTCACTGGCATGGGCTCGGCTTACCTCGAGTTGTTGAAGGATTAGCTCTTTGTTCGGTTTTAGCCTAGATTAATAATAATATGCAATCTCAAGGTATCATTTTTACGGACATTTAGGAAGTTTCGTTTGCTTTTTGTAATAACGTAGAAGACCTTTCTAATTTTGGTTCTATCATTTCTGATTATAAATCTTTTGTTTTTCGTAGATAAAACATTAAGATCGTTTGGATTAGTAGGAACAACTCTGAAGCACATAATTTAGCTAGAGTTTCAATTTTGTTTAATCTTGCTAAAGTTTGGAGTTCTCTTCCATCTTGTTAGTGATCTTTTCATTTATAAAGGTCATTTATCTTAAAAAATATATTTTTATGGATGTAAAAATTGAGATCTCGCAAGTCTTAATATATATACATATATATATATGGAGAGGAATGGGGTAGGATTCAAATTCTGGTGACTTAAAGAGCATCTTAGTATTTCAACCCATGAATATGGTTGCTCGAGAGTAATTTTCATATGGATTTAATAATCATGAAAAATTAAGATAAAATTAAATTAAATATCCAAGTGAAAAAGCACCATGTATTTGATAAAATTTTTGTTGATGGGTCAAATCTTATTTAGTTAATTAATGACTTCCCCTTAATGTCTGAGCTAGAATCATGGTCTCCCATACATTAATAATTATTCATTTAATCTCCCCCTTTAGTGCTTGAATATGTTATTTTTGTCTTCACAATAAATTAAGCTTTGACCTAAGTCACAGGTTGCTTTCACAAAAATAAAAATTCATCTCTTCACTCAGACATGATTAAATTTTCCAAATTAAGTTTCAGCATCACAAATTTCTTTATTAAGATTCTTTAATTTTCTTTTGAGATTAATCCTTTGTTAAGATTAATTAAGCATGGAAACCTCCTTCTTAGACCATATCAAAAAGCAAGCGAGTTTTTTTCTTCAGGAGAAACACAAAAATGCAAGGCTAGCTTTAACTGATGTTACTAAAGCTGAACTGTAAGTCTATTATTATTTTATTCTTCTTCATTTACACTATACATATATCTAATTTATGAAAAGGAACGTGGAACTTGTCAAAAAAAAAAAAAGTGTAACAAGGACTAAATTGAAAGAGAAAAAAACAATTATTCTTATTATGGTAACATTAATTTACGAAGGTTGGCTGAAGAAGCAACAAATAATGATCCATGGGGTCCCGATGCTAAAACTATGACTAAAATAGCTGAGGCATCCTATGAGGTGGAGGATTATTGGAGAATTGTGGATGTTCTTCACAAGAGGTAAATATCTTATCACTAAAAAAATTAAGGAAAACAATTAATTTTAATTTTTCTCCATCTTGCATTTTAATTATTCAATCAACTCCTAAATTAGTTGCTATATCAGTAATTTGTAGATCATTAATGAATTAATGCAGGTTTGATATTATTGATTGGAAGGAATGGAGGCAATCTTACAAAACCATGGTGCTGCTTGAATTCCTACTAACACATGGCCCTGAAGAATTTGCAGAAGAATTTCAAAGCGACATTGATATAATAAAAGAGCTAGGAAAATTCGAATACGTAGATGAAAAAGGGTAATTAATTAATAATTATTCTGTTCAATTAAATAATAATAAATAGATATAATTAATTAATTAATTTTTTTCTTTTTACAGCTTCAATTGGGGTATGAACATGAGAAAAAGATCTGACTGCATATTAGAACTTCTAAATGGAGGAATAACTCTAAAAGAAGCTCGTTTAAAAGCTCTAAAAATAACAAAAGAAATTCAAGGATTCGGAAATGTTATTAAGTCGCCATATTCTACATCGCCTCCTTCATCTTCAACCTCGGATTCGTCGCGGAGATCTTCTTCGGCTTCCTTCTCTTCATGTTCTTCTGGAAGTCCTTCGTTTTATGATCTTTCAACAAAAGAAGTTTTTCCTGATAATAAGATTACTTCACCCACAAGTAACAAAGAATTGGGAACAACCCATGTTTGGAATTGTCCTTCAATTCAAGAAATGGACTCTCTGTTGGATTTTGAAGACGATGAATATGATGACAATGACGATGATGATAAGAAACAAGACGGATCGATTAATAATTCAAAGAAAAGTTATTGTGAGAATCAGAATTTAAAAAGTGTGAGTGATATGAGGAGGTTGATAAAGAGAACATATGATCGCCAATTCTCTATTAGTTACTAGCTAATAAGTAGCTATACATCAGACCAATCTGAACACTCATTTCTTGTTTGTTTTTTTTTTTTTTTTCTAGCATGAATGATTGGTAATTAGCAATTACTAGTTTGAATTAGTATATTCTTTTGGATTTCATTAATAAGATAGATTTTTCTTTTCTGATTCTCTTCATTTAAATGAATTTACTTTTGTCTTACTGCAGCTATCACAAAGAAAATATAACTTTTTCTTTAAAAAATCTTATAGAAATCACCAAACTTCAACCATGTAAAGAACTAATACAAATAATTAAACTGTTATTAAGTTTAATTTTTTACAATAATTTTATCTTGAAAAAAGAAAATCTGTGGTGGGTGAGTAGCATGTTGCTTGCAGGGTAAAGAGAACACTCTTGCCAAGGTCAAAACTATTCATAGTATAATTAAGGGATAGATATAGATTTGCTATTTAACTTTTAAAAAATTAAACATTTACCTTTTTTTTTGCCATTAAAAAGTGGAACAATTTTATAAATAACGCCTTTTAAAAAAATTGGAAAAATAAGATGTTTTGAAAAATAATAGAAAAAAGGTGTGATCAAAGTCAATTTCACAAGAAATTACGGAATTCAGGGTGTGGGTGCAAGTAGTAAGACACATTGTGAGGTGGCAGAAGACCACCTAATTTCAGAGCAATCCATTGTCTCCAGCCAATCACATGCATACAGTAATCTTCGATGTGTGGACCCATCACGCACGCTGCAGTATTATTCCATTCTCTCTCTCTCTCTCTCTCTCTCTCTCTATACACGCACGTTCCACCCCTAAATATGTTCTTTCACTCTAAATACAGCAATTCTCTTATTCCGGGGTTAATTTCTGTTGTTGGTCACTCAAGTTATGTTTATTTAATAATGTAAAAGTAATTACATAATTTTTCGTAATAAAATTATTACTAAAATTAGCAAAATTTTATACAAAATTTATGATAATTGATTTTCGATAAAAATTATTATCAGAGTACTAACGTGACATGCCATGTATGCACAAATAAATCGGTATGACATGCTACGTGTTTATAAATAGCTGACATCAGCTGATGATGTGATACGTCACATATATATATAAGTAGTTGAGATGACATAGCTGAATTATTTTTTTCAATAGTCGGATTTTTAATTTTTCGATTTTTATAATTTTTTTATTACAAAATAAAATTTGGATCATTTTTTCATTACAAATTACAATATAGTGACTATAATGTTATAATCGTCAAAATATAGTGATCACGCATAAAATTAAATAATTTTTTTATTATCATATAGGCATCCAATCATTTGATAACGTGTCAAAAATACTTACATGTACCGATGAGTTTGCGTGAACTGTACGTAATGATGACTGATTTTTCGATTTTCCGACTATTATAATTTTTTTTATTTCAAAATAAAAATTGAATTATTTTTTTTCATTTCACCGTATATATGTACAAAGAGTCATTTTCTATTAAAAAGCCGAACCATGAATTATATATGATGTACAATTATAATTATAATATGCCATGGGGAAAGTAAAGCATGATTGGGCTTAATATTCTGTAGGGTCAGATTTATTTTGGCTTAATACTGTGGGGAAAGTTTTGATTTATTGAAATTAAAGAGCAAAGATGAAGTAGTGGACAAAAAAGAGTTGGTGAAAGGTGCCAAACCGTAATGGATATATACTGTGGGGAGAGGGAGACCCATCATTCTCAAATTGTCCTTTATTTAACCCAAAACATATATTTATTAATTAATTAGCTCCATAATAACAGGGAATAAATATATAAACAAAATAAATTAGTTCGTTCATCATCATGATTAATATTATTATTTATATATAAAAAAAGCATGCCCCATAAAATGAATAGAATCAATTAATCAATACCGCTGCTGCGGTGAATGTCCAAAATTTTAAGCACATATGGACCTACATTACAAATTAAGAATTAGTAGTAATTAATTTCTTATGGTAGCACACTTCCACTATAGCTACTAGATAATGCCCGAATTAAATATTTTGAACACAATTCTTTAAAAGAAAAAAACATTTGCTTAAAGATGTTTTTTACATATTTAAGAGAACTAGATATGTGATGCTTAATTTACCAAGGATTTGCTTGTTAAAGTAGTCATTAGGAGTGTAAAAAATATTATATTCTATCCCTCCCACTTTAAAATATTATTTTTTTATTTTATATTATTTTATTTTAAATATTATTTTCAAAATTTGAGTGATAAATTTACATATACGTTCCTATTTATTATATATTTTATTAAATATTTTTATTACTTTATTTTTTTAATTAAAATTAAATAAATTATTTTAAAATATAAAATGATATTTTTACCAATAATTATAATTTTTTATGAAATTAAAGTATTTTAATTATTTATTTATTTTTTATAAAAAATATAAAATTATTTTTAAAAATGGGACGGAATATATATATATCCCACGCTTAAAATGTAAAAGAATAGAAAATAGCAATGGTCTTCATCAAGAGCAAAATGAGAGCTTTGACTATCTACAGCAAAGGCCCACCACTAATTTAATCTCAACGTTTAAGTTGAAAATCCGAAGGTTATTTTAGCAAATTCTTGTGCATAAACCCCGGAACATCGTATGGTGCAACCCCAATCCAAGATTTGTCCTGTTACATTTCTGATTTCTTGCATTACCCACAGTACCTCGACAACTTTATACACTCATATTGCCCAATTTACCCTCATTCTTTACTTTTATTTACTCTGCAAGATAATTCAACAACAACGTCGCACTTTTCCTCAGCAACAAAACAAAGTTCTCACTCTCCGGTTGGGTATCCAAAGTCTGACACTTCCTCTCTCTCTAAAGCTTTCTCTTTCTTTATGAAGCTTTTTATCTTTTGTTTCTCTGCGACTTTTCTTAGTTGAGCTCTTTCTTTAGAGGGAGGGAGCCCAAAGAACATACAATTTATCTGGGTTAGAGTAGTCTTTTTTGTACAAATCTTTAGAAACTTTGCTTTTCTATTTGTTTCTCTCTTTTGGGTTTTCTTTTTGGGTTCTTATTTGATGAGTGGTTCTTGATCTCATTGTGGAGGAGAGTAAAGATCGGTTTTTTAAGCAACAAATGAAGTCTTCAACTCGGCTTGACTCGGCTTTTTTTCAGCTTACTCCAACTAGGACCAGGTATTGCAATTTTTCTTTTGATACCTTGCCGATGCATGCAGCTTATTATCTGCATAAAACTAACTTTTTACTCTGTTTGCTGCGTCCTCTATTGCTCTTTTCTTTAAAAATGAAACGTTTACTATTTGGGTTGCAAAGTTTTTTTTTTTCTTTTTATTTCCTACTTTCTTTAATTGCTATTATTGGAAACCCTTTTGTTCGTCAAGAGATCTGAATTAGTCGTCACTGACTGTTCAATTTTTGGCATTTGACATTGTTGTATACTGAATTTTACTATGTCATCGACCTTTTCAGTTCATTTCATCTTGTTGATGTTTATGTCCTGTTTTCAGTAGTATCGTTAAGAGCATTGGTCTAGCGAACTTCAATTTGATTCACTCTTGAAAGCTTCTTTAGCAATATGAAGCTACACTAGTTCCCTTTCTGGTTTTTTTTTTCCTTAAAAAAAATTTCCTGGTGATTTATGTGTAGGATTTTCCACTGGTTGTATATGTAAGAGTTAAATGCATTGACCATGAAGTGCTGTTGATTGAAATTGTTAGTACCTAAAGTGTCTATCAGGACATTTCAATTGCCGCTTTCTCATTTATGGTATGAGAACTTCATTTATTTATTTATTTTTATCAGGTGTGACTTGGTTATATCTGCAAATGGAAGGACAGAGAAGATTGCTTCAGGTTTGGTTAATCCATTTCTTGCCCACTTGAAGACTGCGCAAGATCAGATGGCCAAGGGCGGTTACTCAATTATTCTCGAGCCAGAGCCTGGAAGTGATGCGACCTGGTTCACAAGAGGAACGGTAGAAAGGTTGTCCATGTTTTTTCATGCTGCCTTCTTAATCTATCTTTTGTTTGCTCTGGTTCTTGGTGTTAGACAGGTATACTTTTTCATTATAACGGAGATGTTCCTTAAAGTTGTCTTTTTCCTTCTCCAAATTAGATAATGTTGTCTAGTTTCTTTGTACGTTTTACTGAATAGCCTTCAGGGCAAGTGTGAACTGCCATTTGGACACAGCAGCAATATTTGGACTTCACTAACCTAGATATTATAATGTATTCTTAAGATTTTGGTTTTCCTATTGGTGCAATTTATAATCTTCATTCTAATTTGTTTCTGAGGTTAATCTGGGATGGGCTTTTCTTGAGTCATTAATGTTGAGTTTGCCTCCACATTCAACTCTCAAGTCTAAATATATATCCATGTAATATACCCTGACATTGGCATTGTAAACTAATACATCATGGCTTCATAGGTTTGTTCGTTTTGTGAGCACTCCGGAGATCTTGGAACGGGTGTACACCTTAGAATCTGAGATCTTGCAGATTGAGGAGGCAATTGCAGTTCAAAGTAATAATGACATAGGGTTAGACATGGTAAGTAACATCTTTTGGAACCTAATGATATCGAAAGTATATGCTAGAACTTGATTTCATTTCCCTTTTGTTCCTTAGGTAGAACATCATCAAAAGAAATCTGTGGAACGCATTGAAGGTACTATTGGGAAGACATCTTGCTGCATAGTTTTAATTTCATGAACATTTATTTTTAAATCTAACAGGAACTATTTAATATGTTTGCCTTTGGCATATTCAGTTTCCTTCAACTGCTTTTTTGTCATTTGCTTCTTTTGCTGCTCCCTTTTCTCCCTCTCATGTGAGGATGAGGGATGAACTTTAATTATGTTACTTGTAGGTTTTCTATGTGCTTTTCTAGACACTTTATCATGTAATTACTGTCATATATCACTTTGTAGTCTGCATATTTTTCATGATAATCTTTTACTGGATACCAATAAATATAATCTTCTATCTTTGTGATATTTCTTTAGGTTTTGGAATTAATACTGGATGGTTTTTTTGCAGGGAGCAGGCCTCTGCTAGATTCCAATGAGAAAGCTATTGTCCTTTATACGGTGCGTTGGACAGTAAATAATCTCATTGCACAACTGAACCTTTTAATTTCCTTAATTTAATCTCTTCATTATCTGGCAGCCTGGTGCACATCCACCTGAAGCAAATGGGTCAACAGCACAGGATGGAAATTCAAAGTATGCAGTTTGCATTGCCATAACTACTAACATTGTAAATTATGAAAATGGTGGTTTGTAGTTATCTGGTGATAACTTAATGCTTTGGAAAGAATTTGATTTATAATTGTTTGGTGAATACTATCACGTGAGCAAGATAAAAGAAGAGGAAATCAACTTTTTGGAATTTTCCAGTAGCACAAACTTGATTGCTGTGATTTGTTTTGCAATTCAAAAACAATTAATGAGCTTAACTTGTTTTGTTGTATTATTAGAGTTCAGCTTATGAAAGTTCTGGAGACACGCAAAAGTGTGCTCCAGAAAGAGCAAGGCATGGCTTTTGCACGTGCTGTGGCTGCTGGTTTTGATATTGATCACATGGCACCTTTAATGTCGTTTGCTGAAAGTTTTGGGGCTTCGCGCTTGATGTAAGTAGCATAGTTTTGTATTCATTCATTTATCTTCATGAGATTGGATATTATTTTCTCTATCTACTGACACTTAGCAAAATTTGCATGTCCATTAGAATCATGTCTAACTTAGTTTTGTTCTTCAATCTCAACAGGGATGCTTGCATGAGGTTCAAGAACTTGTGGAAGAGAAAGCATGAAACTGGTCAGTGGGTTGAAATTGAAGCAGCTGAAGAAATGTCTAGCCGATCAGACTTCTCTGCAATGAATGCATCTGGCATTGTTCTTTCTAGTGCAATTAACAAGCAGTGGCCTGGAACTCCAGAGAGTAATGGGAAAGCAGGTGTTGAATCGAGTGCAGGTACAAGCTAATGACAGAAGAAGCTCCCATAAGATTTAATCATATAACTTGAAAATTTAAGGTGGATGTCTATTGGTGTCAACATTATATGTAGTGTCTACACAACATTTAAAAACCTGAATGGTGACCGGGACCGATAACCTGAAAATTCTGTCAAGCAAGCTTATGTTGCTAAATGAGTCATGGAAGTTTGAATGAGATTTCTAGTGTAATGCTTATCATCATTAATTTTATAACATTTGAAATCATTTGTGCTCATTGTCCTGCTTTAAAATTCAAATTGAAATGAAAAATTGTCTATTCATTTTCTAGATGAAAAGCATCCCATGGATCAACAACCATCTCCTGGCAACCAAGGACAGTTTCCACAGCCAATGTTTCCTCCTTGGCCTATTCATTCTCCACCTGGTACATTGCCTGTCTTTCAAGGATACCCTATGCAATGTGTTCCTTACTATCAAAACTATCCAGGAAATAGCCCCTTCTTTTCACAACAACATCCATCAGATGCTGGCCAAAGAAAGGGTCTGAGAAGACAATCCATGGATAGTGGGGATGGAAACAGTGACTCCGAAACCAAGGAGGTGGATGTGGAGTCGGAGAATGAAACTCCAGGAACCCGAGGCCCAGGGAGGAAGTCCAGTAGAGCAAGTAAAAAGAAATCTGGCATGGTTGTCATTAGGAACATCAATTATATCACTTCCAAGAGGCAGGAATCATCCGGTAGTGAATCACAGTCGGCTTCTGGTTCTGAAACTGATGAGGAAGATAGAGATTTATTGGCAACTACTTTGAGTATTAAGCACAAGAACTCTCGGAAATCCTCAAAAAGGAGAGGGAGCCATATCCAATCTACAGATAAGTTGGACATATATGATAAGGAAGGAACAAACTATGGGAATGAGGTGGATGGGGGAAACTGGCAAGCATTTCAAAGTTTTTTACTAAAAGGTGCTGATGATGCTGAGCATGGTAAAGATATGTTTGCAATGGAAAAGGATGTTCATGTCAAAAGGAGACAAAATAGCGCAGGTCATGATCCTTTACTTTTTGATGGACGAGGTGTGGATGAAAACGAGGAAGGGAATATGACAGATATTCAGAGAATTAGTGGAAATTTGACTCGCATAAAAAGGGTTTCAAATGATGAATCATTGCTGTCACGAAAAATGGGATCTAGTGATGGTGCAACCTTTATGGATGGTCAAATGGATATGCAATCTGCAGAATTAGATGGCAGGAGAGGAAGATATCGATCGGCAAATGATGATTTTATGATACATAGACATGAAAACCAGTCAGTTTATTTGAGTCCAGATCCAATTGCTGTGAATGGATTCGTGCATCCAAGAAAAGATGGGGACAGGAGTTCATCACATAATATGGATGATGATTCTTATGTAGTTTCATTGAGATCAACCTTAGTAGATCAAATTGAAACTGTTGGAAGACACCCAATTGACATGGACTCAGAGGTCCCATCATCTCGGCCGGAGAACTCCTCTAAGAGTCAAGTCAAGTATGAGCCAGATGACTTAAGTTTAATGCCTGAACGTGGGGCAGAAAAAGGGACGGTTGGTTATGACCCTGCCTTGGATTATGAAATGCAGATTCAAGCTGAAAACATGAAAAATAAGGTGGTGACGGGTGCCAAGCAAGGTTCTAAGAAGGTAGACAAGGACCGGAAATCAAAACTTATTCCTGATACTTCAGATAAGAAGACAGTGGGACCAATAAGGAAAGGAAAACCTTCAAAGTTGAGTCCTCTGGAGGAAGCTAGAGCACGAGCTGAGAGGCTAAGAAACTATAAAGCTGATCTCCAGAAAATGAAGAAAGAGAAGGTTACACTTTCTGTCCTTTGCATGAGCACTTACTCCCAGATTCACATGTTGATGCAGCGAAACAGCTGTTGAAAACTTGACATAGCTAAAAAAATATTTATCCACTTTGTATCCTCACTTCTATCTTTTAAATTTATTGTCATCTCCTCAGACATGTTTCCCTTCTGCAGGCAGCAGGTTCATGAGGTCTATTTAACTACTACCGTGTTTTAATCCCATTAGTTGCTTTCTTTTATTTTTTATAGGAAGAGCAGGAGATAAAACGTCTGGAAGCTTTGAAATTAGAGAGGCAAAAGAGAATTTCTGCGAGAGGTAGCTCTGTTCCTGGCCAGCCAACTTCACTGCAAGCCAGAAAAAAATTGCCTGCAAAACTTTCTCCAAGCCCTCACAAATCATCAAAGTTCAGTGATTCAGAACCTGGATCAGTATCACCTCTACAAAAAGTCCCAATTAGGACCGTCTCAGCAGGGTCTAGTGAATCTCTGAAAGCTTCAAAATCCAGCAAATTGAGTTCTAGTGCTCATTCTTCAGGAAATAGGCTTAGCAGGTCAGTGTCATCATTTCCTGAACCAAAGAAAGAAAATAGTGTCACCCCAAAGGCATCCATGGCCCGAATTAGAAGATTATCAGAGCCCAAAATGAGCAGCAGTCATGTTACTTCAGAAAAGCCACGAAAAACTGAATCTGTATCAAAGTCAAAAGTATCAAGTGCACCTGAAAGCAAGAAAATATCTGCAATCGTGAACTATGACAAAAACATGACAGCATCTCTGCCAGAACTGAAAATTAGAACCGCAAAACGGTCTGAAGCTTCCAATGGCAAATCGGCAGCTAAAGAAATGCCCCAGAAGGTCAATCAAAGTCAGTCTAAAGCCTCTTCGGAAGGTGCTGAACTTAAAAGGAATGATGACAAAATTTCACATCATAGTGAGGGAGATGACAACCCAATAATTGAAAAAACAGTGGTGGTACAAGAATGTGAAAAGCCCTCAATTTCTGTTGCACGAACAGAAGAAAATACTGGAGCAATTGGGCACTCTAGTAATAAAATTGTAGGAGAAAAGCCTGAGATGGTGTTAAACTACACAGGTATACGGGCACCAGTTTCTCGCAACGTGGATGTGGTTGACAAAGAACCCAGCAAGTTACAAGTCCTACCCAGTGCGTTCAAGGTATCTAAAGTTTGTGTGGCCAAAAATCACTTTTATATATTGTTATGAGATATACAATTATATTCTACGAGATCTAATGTTCATTTCAGTCCACAGCTTGCACATACAACTTGTTAAAAATGTCTAGCTGAAATCCTATAAACTATCATTCTGTTATCGAATTACAGGACCCATTACAACTAGCTAATAACTTTTTTATCTTTGTGTTTGTTACTGAAACACAGTGTTTATTTGATCTCAGTCCTTCAAGAAATTGCAGTCCATGTCAACAGTTCGATGATCCATTATTGTTATCATTTTCCAATTCAAGATGAAATATTTTGAATTGTATCCACGATAATTCTGTATTTGGGAAGGCAGTAGGATAATTGCACTTTTGTTGTGAAATTTGCCTAGTTATTTAAAGATCCTTTTAACGTAAAGTCTCTTGCTCTCAGGGCACAACTGAAAATGGAAGTCATATGGAGAAAGAATTGCCAAATCCTTCAAGTATTGCGTCTTCTGAGAAACCATACCAGGCTCCTTTTGCTCGCAACTCTTCATTGGAAGATTCAAGTACCAGAAATTCTGAGTATGGCAAAGCACCTCCAACAAGTCTACAGACAGCAATAATCGACACACAGATTGTTAAAGCTCATGTATCTGATCCTAAAGGCTTTAAATTAGAAATGATTCCTGAAGTGTTGGATAAACCTCAGACAAAGGAGTCATCAAAAGGGTTTAGACGGCTGCTGAAGTTTGGAAAAAAGAGCCATAATTCTGGTGAACGAAACCCTGAAGCAGATAATGTTGGATTGGATGGTTCCGAGGCAGATGATAGTGTTACAAATATTGCTTCTTCTAGTGAAGGTAAATACATTTTATTCCTTTCCATATGTTCCTCAGTTAACGGAAATATCTGAGTTAATTTTTTTGATGATGACTGGTAACGTCTATTCCACAAACTGACCATCATATTCTTTATTATCTATAGTTCATACATTGAAGAATCTTATCTATCAAGATGGGACACCTGCTAGCACTACTCCTCAAAAGAGTAAGCCCTAAGTATTTGATTAGCCACTTTCTTTGTGTTCTTTAATGATATATGTTACTAAGAAGAATAACTCTGCTGCAGGTTCACGCCATTTCTCCCTGTTATTGCCCTTCCGAAGCAAGACCAGTGAGAAGAAGCTGAGTACTTAACAGTGTGAATGGTTTCAAATTTGAAGGGTAGGTAGCTACAAGCTTGTCTTGGAAATATTGGTTGCCCCATCGTGTAACGAGAAATAAAAATGAAACCGTGTTGTACAGCTGATGCCTGTACATTCATGTTCAATTTTAATTTCAATTTCCAACTTCTTACAATGAATCTGGTTTTTTTCTTTTAACTTCTTCCAGGCTTGTCTTCATTTATTAATTATGACCATAGTTTTTTACTTCTGACCTTACAGCTTTAGAAATGCCTTACAAGGGAGCCAAAGTTGATATCTTTTTTGTTTAAAAAAAAAAAATCCTGAAACATTAAAAATTGTTGAGATTTTTTGTACTTCAGACAGGGACTTTTGTTTTATGCTTAAGACCTAATAACTAGGTTTGGTGGTGGGCAACTTCTAGTTTACTCTTGGCTGGTTTCTCTATCCGAGCTTCTTCTTACTAAGGTTGATTGCCTAAAGTGCTTTTCTTGGAAATTCATTACTAAAAACTTACCTTACCATTCCAAAGGTAAACGGTAATTGCAAACCGCATGATAACATATATAAAAAACAACAGCTGAATATTTAATCAAAGCGAATAACAACACAAGAAATGTTGCTTTTGGTCATTCTACTTAAAGCCTCATTGGCCAAACAGTCAGCAGCTTCTTGTGGGTCCTGTAGGTGCCTGATGAGATTCACAGCTTCTTGATTCTTCATCACCTAAACAAAGTTTTAGAGAATATCACTGGAATCTCCCTTTAAGAATGGAAAAATTACATCTTCCAACAGGCAATCACATTGACTTTAAAAGAATTTGGTCTGATAAGCAGCACTTATCGCTCACCTCCCAGATGCCAGTGCTTGCTGTGATGACAAACTCAGTATCAGGATCAATCCTTTCAGCTCCGACAATGAGCTCCATGCTTTTGGACTGCTTACTGGCTGCTGCTTTTCGAGACTTCCATGCCAATTTGCGCACTTCAACAAAGATACGTACACTTTCAATTCATATAATGATCGGTACTACTAAGTCAAAACTAATTAAGAGCATTGCATTGCCAGTACATACCAGAGAAAAGCCTGCGAGACCAGTGCCTTTTGGTTGTGTGGTGACGCTTGCTGCTTAGTTGATGAGCTACACCATCTCTGCATACCACTGCTTTATAGTCACCCATATTGGCTATCACAAGCTTTTCTCCGTTGATTACCATTACAGAAGCTGAACCAACTCTGCATTTCTCATCATCTGATCTCTGTGTCTCCTTAATCTTTGCTCTCGCTCCGAGATAAGCCTTTCTGATTGTCTCTTTACTCTTTCTCCCTATATGGGACTGCACAGACAGAAAACTTAAAAAAAGGTTTTCGATGAAAAAACAAAAGCTTTGAATATTAATTGTACCTCCTCAGCATTTCTATCAAACAGACGAGACTGAAGGTATTTAGCAACTCCATCTCCAATTCGAGAATTGAAAACTCCAAAAAACCACAGCTCTAACTCCTGTATTTGCTCCCTCTGAACCACAACAGAATCGGAATCTGAAGCATCTGAACCTCCTCTATATGACTGATCCTCCACAACATGATATCCATGAGAAGTTGGAGTCAACCATGATGGCTTCTTTGCCCCATTCTCCCCTCTTCTTTTGCCTCCATTCCTTATCAGAAAGCATCTAATTCTAAATGCCTGGGGAAAAAAATTCACATTTTTTTACAGTCAGTTTTAACAAAACAGCAATGAAAAACGAAAACTTTAAAGAAGAGAAATCAGTGGCATACCTTAAGCTTGAGACGAAGATCCTTGAGTCCCATGTTAGTATCTCTGAGTTTAAGGAGGATAAACAAAATTAAGGGATTAAAATCAGTTTATATGCAAAGAGAGAGAGGGAGAGAGTTTGAATTGGCAAGAAAAGGTGGCCCTTTTTAAAAAAATGGCAAGGCAGAATTAAGAAAGCTTGTAACTTTTTAAGCCAAAAAAAAGTCTAAAAGCATTAGGTCGATGAATTGGGTGGTGATTATATTTGGCGAGGAAAATTAAGCATGTAACAGTCACTTTCCACTTTCTGCCATTTTTAAGAAGGCAGGAAATGGCAGAGACTGTTTTCTAGTACTCATAATAGGGAAGAAGAGTTGGCTTCTCTGTATCAATACATATTAGATTAACATACCAAATATCTCCATTCAAGCTTTAAACCCTTCAAATTTTCATCAGAAAATTCTTCTTTAACAATACCAAATACCAAATATTTCGTGATTTTTAAGCATAAATTTTGTGTTTTTTTCTTACTCTGAATGTTATAAGAAAAAACAGTCAGCAAGTTCAATTTCTTTTGTTCTCTTTATTATTTTCTTTAACTTTTGATTCTTTTCTATTTGCTTTCGAAATTTATCTGTGAATACGTCTTTGATTTAACAACGAAAAAAAACAATTTAAGACCTCACAATTACTTGGTCACATTAATTCTTTTGTCATTAATTTGCTTGCAGGCATTTGGCATGCATGAACAGATTTTAAGCCACTACGAGAAAGAGGGGGGTAAAAAGAGTCATGATGGAGATCTGCCTGGTTGACCTTTGCTCATGTCAATTAGCAAGCCTGCGGATATTTTGAAGTTTTTTACTCAATTATTGATGTTATGAGATTGCATTAGAATAAAAGGACTATAACTTTCTTTTATATTGAATCTTTAAATTTTAAAAAATATACATTAAATTTTTAAATTTTACATATTGATTATATTTATATTTTTTTTCATGAGGCTTATGGAAGTAAACTACACAAGCTGTTAAAAGGCGTATCTAATCAAAAGTCAAAAACATTGAATATTGCCAAAACAAAGATATAAAATTGAATTGAAAGTTCAGACGGTGTTCGATAAAATTATAGGTTTTTAATTTTTAAAATTTAAAATTATTTTTAATTTTTATTATTTGTTTTTTAAAAATTATTTATATATTTAAAAATTATATTACATTTTTAATTATATATATATATATATTTATAGTATTTAATATATTATATATTATAACAATTACCACCATTGTATTGACAAGAATTTAAAATTATTAAACGAAAATGGTGATGATAGTGGTAACATTAATGGTGACAGTGTGATGGTAACAGCGACAGTAGTAACAGTAAGAATGGAGATGATGGCAGCAACAAAAATAAAAAGAAATGAAAACAATAAAATTTAATAATTGATATTTTTTTAAATAACGTAGAAACAATTTATTTTAATTTTCAAAAACAAAAATATATTAATTTTTTCAAATAAATTGTGCATTTTTAAGAAAAAACGATAAAAACAAAACATAAACGAACGCACCCTAAAACAATATTTTTTAATGCTTCGATAGCATCCACTGTTAAGCGTGAATATGGATCGATTAATCGATTTATTAACAATTTTTATTAACTAGTCTATTAATTTCAATTAATCGTTATATCTTTTTCGATTTTTAATTCGATTCTTCATATCGATTTATCGATTAACCACTAAAAAATTTTAACATATAAATTTAATAAATTATATAATTTGTAATATTATTTTTTATAGTTAAAAACGCTTTACAAATCAAAAAATAGAAATTAAATATAATATTCATAAAAAATTTTTTAATTAAAATAAATTTTTTATAATTAATTATAAAAATTAAATATATTTAATATAAAATTAACAACAAAATTCTAATTATGCATGTGTAATGAATAAATAATAATAATAATAATCAAATAATTTCAATATTTATTTAATAAAAATATATATTATAATAATATTTTAAAAAATTATAGAGCATAATATTTATAAATTATAAAAATATTAAAAAATTTAATAATAAAATTTAAAATATAATATATAAAATATATATATAAAACTATCAGTTAATTCATCGATTTTAAAAAAAAATTATATATCTAAATTTTTAATTTAATTAATTTAAAAATCAATTCGATTTTACGGTTTGTGCCCTTTGACTAAATGCACTTCCTAACAACACGTTTAAGTTGCTCCTGTTAGCCAATCGCAATATCTAGAAATTCAATGCTTATATTTCAAAATTCAAAAATTCAATAAAAAAAATTAGTCTAAAAATCAGGAGGCATTTTTCCTAGAATAAAATGACGTTAACATAAAAATGTACGATATCTACACCACCAAAAACCCTTGGTACAAACAAATAATTATTCAATTGCCAAAGTCATGATCTCAAAAAGAGAAATTAGCCATTTTATAAGGGACCATTCAAAAAATTAATTCACAACCTTCCTTTGCCCTGTCTAATAGAACCACTTGCCCGTTGAATTAACCAGTTCACAAGTTTCTTTTGTGATCTATAAACCCACCTATAACAATTAACAATATGCTGCAGGAAAATATTGCTTCACCTTTCCCCTAATCATGCCAAATGTCACCTGGCAACATTCATGCAGGATCAAAACCATGACTAGAAGGCAAATTCAATGTAAAGAGAATTTGATTCTTGACAAAAATGTAGGGCAGCAGGTCACGCCCTCAAATGATATGTATGCCAATTTAGTGCTGTAATAATATGCCATTTGACACACTTCAACTTTGATAAGCATCTCAAAGGGCAGAAGTAACCTAATAAATAAAGACATGAAATCCCACATTCTATGTCAAAGCATCTATTGCACAATAACACACTACAAAATATTTCATTTAAAAGTATTTTTAACTGTTCTGAATATCTAATAAATTGAAAACCAAATGGACAGCATTCCAAAAGAACTGGCTGAATAGTAATGCCAAAATTGAAACTCCTTAAATTATAAAAAGCTTTTAGGCTGCACTCTCTTTCTTCAACTTGGCCAACTCTTGCCTGATCAAACCAGCCCTCTGCAACCACATATTTGAAAGATTGAGCAAAATGTCAAACCCAAAAATATCAATCTAATTGAGAAATCCCCCATGCCAAATATCAGAATAAGGTGTTAAATGACAGGGAAAGGATCCGATTTAAAAAATTAGCAGAAAGATAATCATAGGTAAAAGTAGGTGATTCCAAAAAGACAACACTATGACGAACCTTGATCTTTGCCAGCATCAACTTGAACCTATCAAAATCATTGAGAGCTGCTCTTCTCTTCTGGACAATCAGTTTTCTGCCCCAAGAACTATTCTCCCACTTGGATTTAACATCTGTCCAGGTTGATAATATTATATAACACAGGAAAGAATAAATGCCAGAAATCACAAGGAACACATGCAAGGATATAGAGTCCCTACCAGCCTTCTCCATAGCCTCAATCAAGTTCTTCTTCTTTGGAACCCTGTTGATGTCAATCTTGATATCTGTGAGAGATAGCCTCTTGAAGTTCATTTGGCTCCTTACCATGTCAGGAGCATCAACTAGAGCCTGTAAATTCAAGGAGCGTAAGAAGACAAGCATTCAAACATCAGTGAATTAAAAAAGCGGAATATCACACCTCAAATTCAAATAAATTACACCAAGGCCCTGTTAAATTCATATCCAAAACAAAGATCATATTGTTACAGATATAGTCTTCTATGTTAGAGCAACAGAACTCAAGCAGCTGGATTGAATAAAAAATCCTCAGCCTAATTAACCAACCGCCCATTATCCACAAATTGAAACAGAGAATGCAGGAGGTTACATTTGCAGCTAGGGCAACATTTTCATATAAATGAAGTTAATTAGTGGCAGGCCAACCCCATTGAATATATACTTACAAACACCGTTTTCAAATAATTTTCATGAAATATAGGCACAGGAAATCACGCTGAAGTAAAGATTTAGGATATAATAGCAAAAGCACTGATTTTGCTAAGCAAAAAGCAGATCACGTAAAGAGAATATCGAAAGAACAGGAACAAACGTGAGCAACCTGGCACAAACTAACTTTTATGCAAATTTATCAGCTAAAACATACAAGAATACCATTCAAATAGCCTTCCAATAGCATAAATAAGAAAAATATATGATCAAGCAGAATAAATCGGATTGTCAGAAAGAAAATTATCCTAATAACTAAAGCAGAAGAAGACAACTCTATATGAGTAATTAAACCAAGTTTTTAGTATCCTTTTCTAATGATATAAAAGAGAATGCACAGAAAATACATACTCGGTTCTGGTCGATGACATCGACGATGACAACGAGCTTGCCGTAGTCCTTGCCGTAGTTGACAAGAGCTACCCTCCCGATCTCTACGTACCTCTTAAATGGCTGCAGAACATCACCATCAAAATGCAGAATCAGAATTGTTGGTTAAAAAGAAGGCAAGACAGAATAAATAGAAGAGATCCTAAGATAGTGCAGGAAAAAGCGAGAAGAACTCACCATCTTGAAATTGTGTAGTATGTGACCGTAAAAGCTGAAAGAGGCGGAGGCAGTGGAGATGGAAGAGAAATGGCAAGGGGTTAGGGCTTTTTTATATATAAGATGTTTTTATAGAGGATTTTGGACCGTCGGATTTAGGGTTTCTTAATCTTTCTTTGGTCAGAGGGAGAGGGAGGGTTAAAAGTCGGGTTGGCCCAAATTGTATAATCCACTTGGCCCAATTTCAAGTAGCTGGACTTGGATATCCTTGATAATTTAGGAAAAATGCATCCTATCAATTTTTAGATGAAGATATCTATAGTTTAATAGGCAAATTAGAGGGTACAAAAATAATACACCTAATCACATTTGACGAAAATAATTTATGTGCACGTATATTTCACATGATATATAATTATTTATTTGCTTAATTAATAATTATTAGTGAAATTAAAAATAAGTGCATTGCATTCCCATCTATTTTCTCCTTCTAAAATTTTCATATTTACATGCATATTATTCATCTATTTTTTTCGTGAATCAATTGAATATCTTCAATTGATTATTTTTATAAATAAATTTGAATACTCTATTGAATGTAGGCCTAGCAATCAAGTCGGGATTAGATTGTAAACAGGTTGCTAATTGACCTGTGAATTGATTCAAATTGATCGGATTACATATCAATTTGTTTATTTTTTTACATATTTTTATGAATTTTACTTGAGATATTATTTTTTTTCGGAATTAGAGTTTTGAAAAAAATATAAATGAATTTTTGTAATTCAACATGTTAATAAAAAAATTAATAAAAGAGAAGAGAATGTTTTTTCTCTTTAATTTGTTTGTTAATAAAATAAGATAAAAAAACAATAACTGTACCAAAGTTTATTCACTCAAAGTAGTATTAAGAGCAATAACTTTATATACCAGCCATACAATAATTTGTACGGTGCCTCAAGTTCTCATTGCACGGTAACATTAAAACAAAATAAGCAATGATTCATTGTTTTTTCTCTAAAGGCTCACGCGGATCAATCCATGATCCGACCAGTACGGATCAATATGGATTGACCCTATACGATTCGAAATTTTACAGGTTATATTGATTGGATTATATTTAAATTATTTATGAATCGGATCGGATAACAAATTATTTGGCATCATATAATATTAAAATTGATACAAAAAATCAATCCATTCATTTTTCAATTTTTGTAGATTTCACTGTACAAGTGAAATATGTATTTTCATCATAATGATTTAAATACCACATCAGTTTGATTGAGTATTGTGCGTTTAAATTTTATACATATAATGCATCTATATTATTTATAAAATTGATAAACATAAATGTTTAATAGAATATTGTTAAAATTTAAGTATTTAAATAAATTATAAAATTGAGTATTTTTTTTATATATATAAGCCTTATATAGTTAACGAGCGACAATGTCCAAAATTATATCATCAACCTGCTCATACTTTAATTAGATGTTTTGATAAATCTATCAAAGCATCAAATAGGAGACAAGCTACCTCTTACAGTAATCAATGGCTGAGGGAAGTTCCACCATTGAAGCAACTTGGAGATGCAGAGAAGCAAAACTTAACAGAGGCCATGAATGTTGATACAACTAAACTTGGTAGTGGCGGAAACCAAGACATGCACTTGGGGAAAGAAATTGTGATTGGGGAAGAGGAAGTTATGGCGGAGAAGGGGGTGAGTTTTGTGGGAAGTGGAAATGGAAAGGCAATTGTGGGAAGCATGGCTGAAGGGATTTCGCACGAAGGAGATATTGAAGGGATAGTTATTTATGATTAAAAACGAAGAAGGAAAGGGGAGGGGTAGTTTTAACTCTAGTGGTGATGGGCCTAGTTTCAGCCTAACTGAAGGAAATCAAATGGAATAAAAAACTTGTTAAGGCCGGGCTTTGGAGAACAGGCTTGCCTGGCATTATGAGTTGTCTTAGTTGGAATTGTCATGAACTGGGCAAACCATAGACAATTCTTGTTCTTAAAAACCTGGTCTGGTAAAAAAAGTCCAAGTTTGTTTTCCTCATTGATAAAATAAGAAATCTTTTGGGTTTTGAGGGGTGTTTTGGTGTTGGTGTTTTAGGCCGTAGTGGTGGGCTGGCCTTTCTTTGGAGAGATAAGAATGAAGTCAGGCTCATTGGGTTCTTTAAATACCACATTGATGTGAAAATTAATATTTAGAGCACTAAAAAGTGGAGATATACGGGTTTTTATGGTGAAGCTAATAGGAATAATAAAAGTGTTACCTGGAATCTGCTTCGTACACTTGCTACCAAGTCATAGCTCCCATTGTGCGTTATGAGAGATTTCAATGATATGCTGGATCCTCGGGAGAAGAAAGGAGGTAGCTCTCAACCAAGTAGGCTGATTAATGGTTTTAAGGATGCAGTGGGGGATGCAAATTTACTAGACCTGGGCATAAAAGGGTATGCATTTGCATGGGTGAGGGGAAATGTTGAAGATGGGTTTATAGAAGAAAAAATTGACCGAGCTATTGCTACTGCAGATTGGGTCTCCAGTTTTTCCTTCTTTTTGGTTAGTAATATCAATCAAACTTCTTTTGACCATAATTCCATCTTTATGGATCCTGCTATTTTCCATAATAAGCGTCATTCAAAAAGGTTCAAATTTGAAAATGCTTGGATGAAGGAGAGTGGTTTTGTAACGCCCTAATACTTATAGACGTACTACCAATTGTTAATTGTGGTTGCCATACAATTAGATCATAATATTCCCTTAACTATTCGATGGTATGCATTATGTATAGCAAAAAATTACTATTCAATTGGTAAAATTTTGGGCAGTATGATGGCTTATTTTTCATGCTTTCCAAATACCTGCAACCTAAAATAACACTCCTAATAGATAGTCTCCTCCTCTATAACTTCAACAATCACACAAGCACTTCTAAATTTTATTCCACAATCACATTCATATAACACATATACTCATACCCATATGTTCATAATATACTAAAGTTATTTATGATTACAACCAAATACATAACAAAAAGTTCGTATCTTCAATTCATTACAAAAATGGACTAAAGTCCCCAAAATACATGTACATACCATTTCTTGTCTCCTGGTCTCTTACCTTCATTACCTGTCCTTGCAGGGAAGTCACAACAACTACGCGCTATGCAACATTGTCGCTTAGTAGTGGATACTACTATATAAAATTTCACTCATAATTATAAAAGTTGTAAACTTCCCAGTTGGTACTTAAACTTTACTTCATATTTAAAATTAACTTACTAATATCTCAAATCTACTTTTTATTTTATTTCACTTTTATTTCATCATAAACATAAAAATTACAATTGAATCCCTACTTTTCCTATAAAGTGGAAAATTTCATCTTGGTCCCTGAACTTTTCAAAATTATAGTTTTGCCCCTTTTAACCCATTTACTCTTTTTAACCTCTTTAATCATATTTTATGATACCAAATTACGATTTAGTCCTTAATTTATCGCATAATTATATTTTTATCCTTTTTAAACCATTTGACCTCATTTTTCATCTTTTTACATGTAAATCACATAGTTAACATATTTACCCACAAAATTATATTTTTTTACTGATTTTTTTTATAATTACGATTTTGCTCCTAGTATGATCAGTGAAAATTCTCGAACTAGATATGTAGGATGATGACTCCAATGATGTAAATAGGGACCAAATCACTTGACGTGACTCTGCGTCCCAATTTTTAATGTGCTGGCAAACTAGAATATGCATAGTATGATAAATCTCCAATGTTATTAAAATATGACCGGATAAAGAACTGACAAGGTTGGGATTCGTGGTTCGACCGGTTCAACCAAATTTTTTTTTCTATTTTTAAAATATTATAATTATTATAATTTTTTAAATACTATTGTATAAAAATTAAAAAAAATATTCATCAAACATTAAATATATATCACAAATATTCTAATAATAAGTTACAAAATATAATTTTAATTTTATTATTACAAGTGATTAATTATGGATTTTTGAATATTATATGTTAGAAACATAAAAATACAATCATATTATGAAAATAATTTCATGTTTAGATGGAATACTAATGAAATAAACACAAAAAATATTAACCTTACATATATGAGTATAATTATATTTAATTATAATAAATTCAAATAGATAATAAGTATATTAAATTATTAAGTGACATATTTAGAATTTCAAATTCTAATTTTTTAAATAAATAAATAATAAAAATTTAATATATATATATGTGTGTGTGAGTGTGTATTTTAAATTTTAATTATTTATTTATTTGGAAAAAATAGTATTTTAAATTCTAAAAATATTACTTAATAATTTAATATACTATTACAATGATCCGAATAGATAATAAGTATATTAAATTATTAAGTGACATATTTAGAATTTAAAATACTAATTTTTTCAAATAAATAATATATATATATATATATATATATATATATATATATATATATATATATATATATATATATATGGGTGGGTGAAAATATAAAAAAATGATTTTTTACACTTTTTAGCAAAAAATCCGGTTTTGTTCGGTTCTCTGATTTTTCGATTCAATCCAATTTTTTCCTATTCAATTCGATCTTTTGCCAATTCGATTTTCAATAGTTAAACCAACCGAATGGCCAACTGGTTCGCAGTTAAATCAATTCAATCGATCGGTCCGATTTTAATAACTATGTAAATCTCATGGTGTAACCGCAGTAAATGTGTTCCTATGGCTAGCCATTATATCTAGTGATCCTGGATTACCCACTAAATACTAAGAGCAATAATTTACAAACTTAATGTCAATTATTATGCATTATCTCATGATATTCACATCATTTCACATTTCCACATGGTCATTTCACATTCGTAAAGGTATAATCCTCATGCTTACATCATGTACACATGTAATTACACATATATGACATAGAGATACATGATATTTCATATGGATACCATTCAACCATATTAGATACACATGCTTAGGATGTTAATTTCTCTTCATTTATATGTCATACATGGTTCTAACATCATTATTAATATTTTTATATAGTTAAACCATCATTTTACCTGTATATCATAAAATATACATGTGATCACCATTATGTACACATACACATCATTATGTCCACATGTTATCTTTCATTCTAAACCATTCCAACATGTTCCTTTATCATTATATTATGTATTTCACATTATTTATATCATTAATTATTGAATTAAATCATGTTAAGGCATACTAATGCATTTGGCCACTTAAGGTTCATAACTCTCCAAGTTGTTTTCATCATTAATTCATGTCTCTAATATGTTAAATCACCATTTTATCATGCTATATTAATTTATTTCACCATTTACCATAAGTTTTCATAGTTACATAATGAAAAATTTAACCAAATCTTAATGAAATATGTGAAATTAAGTATAAATAAAGTATCCACTAACCTCAAATAGCTTAGAAGTCACCTAGACTTCCTTCTTTTTCCCTTTTCCTTTCTCGGTTTGCTTTTCTTCTTTAGGCTGAAATGAAAAAAAGAATCAATCATAAGTTTAAGCTTTGAATTTCAACATATATTTGATGCTAGTAAGTCCTATTCATGATGTTCTACATGCCTATATAAAAAATCCCAATTAAAACTAACAAAAACTGATGAATTTACCTAATTAGGTTAAATTTCTCTCTCCCCAAATCCTTGATTTCTCCATACCCTTTTGCTTTAATCTTTATTTTAAGATGAAGAGGAGGTCTTTTAGTGTATCTAGGTGAAATCTTATCTTAAGATTTGGTGGAAATTGAAGAGAGAAGGAAGAAAAATGGTAGGGAGGAAATGAGAGAGAGGTTCGGATTTGAAGGGATAAAGAGGGGAATATGACAATGTTTTACTGTAATTTTGGAGAGTTATAGACTATTCTAGGGTACCTTTAAATACCCCAAATTAAAGGCCAAAATTTCTCCATTTTTTATGAAATCCAAAGGCTTATTTTTTAAGCCACTTGTCACCCATTCATTGGTTTTTACCTTCACTCACATCAAACCAACACATGTAGGCTAACTTATCCCATATTATAATGACATTCATGCCTTGATTCAATTAAAATATGACATTTAGGTCCCCTAACTAAATTAACCTCTATTTTCACTCTTTTTTAGGAATTAATTTTTCATATGTCAGAATGACTCAAAATATTTCCTCGCGTGCATAAATACACGTGGAAAGATGTGTCTAAAATTTCAAGTCATTTTGATATCGTTTCAGTATACTTCTAGTTCTGGAGGTATTTTTTGTCAGTCCGAAACCTGAAATTTTGAAACTGTCGAAGGTACTATTTTTCATTACCCTGGGTTTATTTATACTATTTATAATGCATATATGAAATGAAAAGGCTAATGGAGGACTTTAAGATACTTAAATATTCGATCAAATTCTTGGTCAAACCTCTCGCGAAACTGTAAAATTTTTCTTTATTTGCTTATTTAGAGGCCTATTTGACCTCAATTTCTCCCCAAACTGTACTATTGAACTCCATTTAACTCAGTCTACCTTACTAGGTATTTAATTCACATTTTCTAGTAGGCCACCCATCTTTCAAGTTAAGCACGTTTAACTTTTAAACATTGTTAAAATTTTTATGTCTTATACTAATGCAATTTCCCCGATATTGTACTCAGGATGACTATTCATGATCTAGAATGTATTATGCATGTCAGATAGAAATTTGGGGCGTTACAGGTTTTGTGGAGTTTGTGCGTAATGTGTGGAATAATAATAATGATGTGCCTCTTGACCAAAAAATTAAGCATTGTAGTGCTGCTATGTCGAAATGAGGTCAAGAAATCACAGATGATTTTAAGAAAAAAAATTGTTAATTTAAAGAGTGAAATGAGGCAGGTGAGAACAAGTCTGTTGAATGCTAATTTCATTGATATTCAATGCCA
This sequence comes from Excoecaria agallocha, assembly GCA_037975025.1. Taxonomy (NCBI): domain Eukaryota; kingdom Viridiplantae; phylum Streptophyta; class Magnoliopsida; order Malpighiales; family Euphorbiaceae; genus Excoecaria; species Excoecaria agallocha. Next base: position 741,481 of record JBBPFJ010000026.1, read on the forward strand.
ATATTTGGATACTCTCTGTCAGCAAAAGATATTTTGGATGCAGCGAGCAAAGTTGTTCTGGCTTAATTATGGAGATTCAAACTCTGACTATTTTCATCCAGTGGCTTCGAAAAGGAAAAGGAAGAATCATTTCTCGAAATTAAAAGACCCAACTGTAGAGTTTGCTCTTGGAATAATGGGTTGGAAGAAGTTATTATTGACAATTTTTAGAATATCTTTAAATCCACACACTCCAGAACGAGAATCACAACCTATGGTATCAACAACAAAGTCTCTCCTGCTCATAATGAAATGCTTTTACGGCCTTTTACCGAAGTAGATGTAAGGGTGGCTATGTTTAGTTTGCATCCAGGTAAGGCACCGAGCCTTGAATGTAATGACCCAAAGTATTCACTGGTAAATATTTATAAATATGTTAGGAACGTAATTGAAATTAATGTATGCATATGTGGGTAATTTTATAAATTTGCCAACTTTGGGGGTGAATATACATTGTTAGTTAAGTAAGAAGGACTTGATTGCATTTTATGTTATAACTTTATGTTAAATGTATAGATATGTAAAAGAAGAGGGAGCAAAGTGTGAAATTCTAGTAATTAAACAAGTGGTCTAATAACACTCATGCATGTGTCTTATTCTAGAAAAATGGAGTAGAAGCAAGAAGAAGAGGGAAATAAAATCTGCTCTTTTTCCTTGGATGGCCGACCACTTTTTGGCCAAAATTTCAACCATTTTTCTCTTTTTTCAAGCCATCTTTTTGCTCCAAATTTTTATAAAAAAAATAAGAGCTTGAGTATTTAGTTGAGTTTCAATATAACTAGGTAAGTAATGCATGATTTTAAGTAAAAAAATTTTTTTTTCTTCTCCTCTATCATTTCTTTAGACTATAAGTTTGTTATTCATGGATGAAGATTGAGTGATGTCTTATACTAGTTGCTGGAAGAAGTAACAGGAACAAGGGAAGTGAAAAAGAAGAGCTCTAAAGAGTTGGGTTGGCTAACTTTTGAGGTTTGGGAGTTTTATTTTTTTTATATACACTATAAGTTTATTTGATTTAAGTTGGTTTGTAAGTTATGATTTTTGTGTGATCAATATTAGAATGAAGAAAATGATGATATAGTGCATAAAAAAGATGACTAGTGCCTTAGAAAGTGATATAGTGAAAATCTGTTTAGGGTTCACTTGAATCCATATTAGTGTAAAGAGCATAACTTATTTTGTAGATGTCTAAATGAAGTGATTCTAGTTGGAAATGAATGATAAACATAGTTCTAAAACTTTATAGAAGACCCCAAAACTTGAATCTGCCTCTAAGGTATTCAAATTTGAGCTTGAAATTGACAGACCTTTACTGTTTGTCATTTGGAATAGTCTGTAATAGTTTTGTGATATCTTGAGATTTAGAGGTCAGAATTGAGTTATTTTTAATGTTTTTGAAACTAGAGACATAGGGTAATAACTTTGTAGAAGGCCATTTTTGCCAAAAATACCATTTTACATGTTTAAAAATGCATAAAATCTAAAACTGAAAATCTATCTCAGGGCAGAATGGACCTCACGGTCAACATAAATTAGCTACTAACTATGACATAGCTCAAATTCAGTTCAGAATCTAAAATTCATCTATATCACAATCAACAGCTATTAGATACTGACCATGACCTTTTCCCGTAACTCTAGGTTACGGTTAACACTCTTTTATACTGATTGTGACATGGCCCAGAATCAATTCAGAATTAAAGTATTACCTATGTGATGGTCAGCATATATAAGATACTGAAGAGGATAAGTATCATTTTCAAGTCAATATCTGTAGGTCACTGAAGAGAATAGCGAGTGCAATTAATTTTGAAGTAGAGTTATTTTTGTAAAATGCTTAATGTAAAAAATTTAGAACATACGTAATAAATTAATTTATAATGATACTTTAAATATATTTATTTTATATGCCTATATATTTATTTGTGCTAATAATAAAAAAATATATAAATAAAAGGTAATAAGAGCGAGCGTTACATTGATGGCATGAAAGTTTGAAAACTCACTGTCATGAAAACTCACTGTTTTGCTTATATATATATATATATATTCTTACCCTACTTGCAGATACAAAAAAAAAACCAGCCGCCTCCTCTTCCTTTTGTCTCCATTGCTTCGATTTTTCTTTGGTTCTCTTATTTGATTCTTCCTGCAAATCTGCAAATCGATTTTTCTTTAGTTCCTCTACTTCGATTCTTCCTACAGGTCTGCAACAATGGTTAGTATTTTCCTACTATGATTTTTATTTGACCTTTCTTGTCCTCTCCTTCTTGTTCTCCATTTCAACTTTGCCGATTTTTATGTTTCAAGGTTTGTTAATTGGGTATTATTTGATTAGAAAGTCGAATGAGTGCAGACTTTTTCCATTATTGGGCTTGACTTGTAGGGTTGAGAAGGTGAAATTTCTTTGAAATTGCTTTATGAAATTACAAAGAGACACAAATTATACCAGGTAATCGGTTTTTATTGGGTCTTAAATCAAGAACCTTAATCTCGGATGAGGAATAGTGCTCTTATTGCCCATTGCGATGAGATTTGTTCTTTAGATTATTTAGCTTTGCATATTTTTATGTTTTAAGGTTTCTCTTTACTGTATAATGATTTTTAATCTTGATGAAAAACTACTGCCTTGTCAATGTTTATATTGTTTAACTGGGTTACTTTACTAATTAAGGTTTTGGTATATGTTTGAAGTATGTAATTTGTTTTTTAAGTTCAGAGTATGTTATATGTTCTATAAATTAGTTAAATGTTTAATGAATTATTATTGGTATATGTTTAATTATATGTTCAAGAACAACAAATTGGAGTTTTTCCAAGTTGAAAGAGCTCTGCAGGTGTTGTCTCATATGGCGGTGATAATTTTAATTCTTTTCATACTTGGCTTAAGAAACAAGATCATAAGACTTTGTAGGATTTAGTTAGTGATCATTCAAAATCATGATTATATTTGTTCATGTTGTTTTATATGGTTGCAAGAATCAATCCATTTCTAAGGCAATTAAAACACAGAATTGCTTTTGAATTCCTCATCTGCTAATTTTCTTGAAACTTTCATTTAGCCAACGATATATTACAAAGTAGATAAGCTAATGGATAAGGTTTTGATCTTAGATGATAAATGTTAAATTTTCTTGTAATTAACAATTAAAATTATAGCAAGGGGCAAGCTTGATTTTCTGCAGTGGGACAATCATAATGGAGCTATCTCCACCTCCGGCCACCTCATGATTTTTGGATTCAACAAATTATTGTATTTTCCAGTTGGTTGGAAATGTTAGTTAATAATCATGAACTTTAAAATCTTGATTTAAACCTATTACTATTAGCAATTAAATTCATATGTGAGTGTGCAAGAGCTGTTGCTTGGCAATGAAGGATATATTAAAAATCAATATATTATAAAGTGATATATTAATATTATTTTCTACGGTGGGACAATCATAAAGTGATATATTAATAGAATTGTCTTTTTAGCCCACAACTAATCCCCAGCTGCATGTCCTGATTTTACCGACCTATAAATTATAGAATTGTCTTTTTAGCCAATATGTTTATTATTATTATTATTATTATTATTTTATTATTATTTGGCTAATGTGCACATCTGTAATTCCTTAGTTTAATGAATTTACTGTTTTTATGGATGCAGGTCTAAAAGATTGAATTTGTTAGGAGAATACACCCAAAATTATGTTGTATTAATTTCAATGCATGTTTTTTTTTTAAAAAAAAATTGGAGGACATTAAATGTATTTTAAATTATGGGTTATGTTGTATTTATTTTAAATGTATGTTTTTTAGTGTAATTTTTAAGTTATGTTGTATGTACTTTTAACTTATATTTACTTATTATGGAAAAAATTTATGAATATTAATTGATTTTATTTTGTTGGATATATGGATCCATTTAGATTAAAAATCCAAATAAAAGTTCAATTAAAGTTCAAAACCAATTGAACCAAACTGAGTTGAACCAATCAAAATTATTTCGATCCATTTGGTTTTCAGTTCCATAAATTTCGGTTTCGGTTTTATTTCTATATTTTCTAAATTTTGATTTTTGATTTTTTCGATTTGGTTCAAAATTAAATCGAACCGATCATTTGCACACCCTTAGTTTGGCTATTTTGGGTAAGGATGTAGCAAGGGAGTGTCTGTCTATAGTTCAAAACTATAGTATGCCAGATCATTTGAAGGATATGACGATAGTTTTAATTCCCAAAAAGCTAAGTGTTAGGACCATGACTGACCTTTGTCCTATTGCTCTATGCAATGTGTTATATAAGGTGATCGCAAAAATGATTACTCTGAGATTAAAATCATGTTTGCCTTCTATTATATCCTTGAACCAAAGTGATTTTGTGCCTCATAGACTCATTTCAGATAACTAACCGATTGCATATGAGTTATGCATTTACTAAAATGAAAATCTCAAGGAAAAAAGGAGTTGCAACGCTTAAATTGGATATGAGTAAGGCCTATGATCGCAGGGAGTGGCACTTTTTGGAAGAGGTTTTGATTAAAATGGGTTTTAATTTGTAGTGGGTAAAGTTTGATTAAAATGTGCGTGGAATCAGTGAGATATGTAGTCTCCTGTGATGATAACTTACTAGGACCCATCTTTCCAAGTAGAGGCCTAAGATAAGGGGATCCTCTTTCACCTTAGGGTCCAATCCATGGGTGTAAAGTGGCCAGGAATGCTCCAGGTATTACTCATCTCCCTGTTCGCAGATGATAGCTTCATCTTTTTTCGAGCTAATCTTTAAGAGGCCACGACAGTCAAGGAGATCTTGGATACTTATGCAGCAGACTCAGGTTAAATGATCAATTTTGGTAAGTCCTCTCTCAATTTAGTTTTAATACTTTGAATTCTAATCGAAATGTGGTTTGCTTGTGTCTCTTTATTAATCCGAATGCCTTTCATTATTCATATCTGGGGTCACCTTCTTTTATTGGGCGTGACAAAAAAGGAGATATTCTCCTTTGTTGAATAGAAGATTTGGAAAAGGGTAAATGGTGGAATAGAACTATGCTTTCGTGAGCAAGGAAAGAAGTGTTGATTAAGTCTATTGCCCAGTCTCTCTCCACTTATACCGTAAGTGTGTTTCTTCTTCTAGTGAGCCTTTGTACAAAGCTAGAGAGAGTGCTTAATTCTTTCTGGTAGGGAACTAAAAAATCTATTTGGAGTGATATTAATTGGATGGCATGGGATAAATTATATTGGCAAAAAGATTGAGGGGGTCAAAGATTTTGATCTTTTAGGGACTTTAATCTTACTCTTCTTGGGAAACAGAGCTGGAATTGCTCTCGGATAGTTCTTCTTTAATGGCTAATATTCTAACAGCTAGATACTACCTTAATTGCTCTTTCTGGGAAACTGTTGTGGGGTCAAACTCGAGTTATACTTGGAGGAGCATCATTCTAGTAAGGGATAAAATGAAGGCTAGATGCAGATGGAGGGTTGGCAATAGGAAATCCATAAACGTCATGACTGATCCTTGGTTGCTGGATAGTTCAAACCTTTTCATTACCTCCCAATTACATAGCTCTTGGGAAAGTCTGAAGGTGAATGATTTGATGTTTCATGGACCTTCTTGCTGGAACTATTCTCTTATCTCATCTTTGTTTAACTCTCAGGATAGAAATCTCACTCTCAAGATTCCTATCAGTTGGCAGTGTAAGGAAGATACGTGGCAATGGGGTTTAGAGGCTTCAGGTATGTATTCAGTCAAAAGTAGTTATCGTTTTATTTACTCAAGTACTTACCCTTTCTCTGAATTGCTAAGTTCCTTTGACTGGAAGAAGCTGTGGCAATTTGTTTTACCTAGCAAAATCAAGCATTTTTTTTTGGTGTGCTCTCCATTCTTATCATCTAGTGCATGTCATTCTAAGGTTAAAAGGAGTGGATGTTAGTCATGCTTGTCCAATGTGAGGTGCACTAATGAAATTATTTTTCATGTTTTGGTTGATTGCAACTTTGCAATAAATGTCTGAAACTGCTTGGTTGTGGGTTTCATTGGAGGTACTGCTGTTGATTTTTTGCAATGGTCTAAATTGATTTTTTCTTGCCTTGATTTGGAGAAATGTAGGATTGCAATTGTGGTTTACTGGGCTATTTGAAAGGTTAGGAACTAGCTAATTTGGAACAACTCGAGGCTTTCTGCTTCTGCAGTTATGTCTATAGCTTACTCGGTGTTGAATGAGTGGAAGGCAACTCAGTTGCCTCTTACTAATGCTGCTGCTTGTTCGTCTAATACTTAAGTGAAGTGGTTTCCACCTCATTTGCATTTCTTGAAGGTAAATACTGATGCTTCTTTATCTCAGGTTGCTTTAAAAATAGGGCTTGCATTTGTTGTTAGAAATCGTGCTGGGAGTTTTGTTGCTGCTGGTTGTAAGACTATCGTTGGAACTCTCGATCCTAAAGTAGCAGAAACACTTAGTGTGCATGAAGCCTTAAGTTGTATTAAGATGAAAAATCTTTCTTCAGTTATGATTGAAACTAATTCTCAACTAGGCTACAATGCTTTAATGTCTGATTTAGGTGATTTTTCTAAGTTTGGATTAGTTATCGGTGATTGCAAGTCTGTGTTGTTAGTTAGATAATATCCGATTTGGATTTGTTAAGAGATCTGCAAATTTAGTTGCTCATTCTCTAATTAGAGCTGCTTTTTCTATGTCAGATCTTATGTTTTGGCACTTGCCCCTCCAAATTGTATTCTTCATGCCCTTCTGGCTTATTCTTCTTAATAAAATTATTTGCTTTTAAAAAATATATATATAATCAATCCTTTGTTTGGTAATCTAAATTTTACACAATATAATGTAATGATATTTACAAAAGTAATTTTCAATACATTTATTAATGTATTGACTAATATTTAATTTTAGATAGTATTTTTTATTACATTACAATTTTTTTCTAAACGTCAATCGTATCTCATTGGTCTTTCTATTCGCCTCTACTATCACTGCCACCACCTTTGTCGACAATGTAACACCTCCAAAATGATAACTTGTATGAGTAGCACTTTTTGACGATAAACGGTGATACAGGAGCAAATAGTACAGTCAAGGGTCACCGGAACCTATAAAATTTTTATTACACCACTATAAGGTACTATTCGTGACAAATCTGGTGATATAATGTGAGGTGAAAATGAAGTCACTTAAGTTACCAAAAGTCAAAAATAAAAATGAGTAGCGAAACCATAAAATGTTGACCAAAATTTTGACTGACCAGAAAAATATTTTATGGACATCGGAAAATTATTCCGATCATATGAAATCTCTTGAAATAATTTAAACAGTAATTTACATTATAAAATAAATTGCAATCCATTACTGCTTACTAAACATATGTTTACGTTTACTTCTATAGTAGTATATTGAAATTTGCCTATGTTTCTACACTACTATCAAATTTTTGTTATTTTATTTATATATGTTGCTGTTTATGCTTGAAAAATGTCAAAATGGCATACTGGCTTTCGATAATATTACTTACATCCTCCAGTGTGTCTCTCTTTCTCTCTCTCTATATATATATGTCTGTTTATTAATCATCTTTTTTTGAATGCAAAGTAAATTTTCATTAATAATATAAAAAGTACATCTGAAAAATACAAATAAATTTATAAAATTTAAAAATAAATAAGACATACGAAATTAATGAAATTTTTGGAATATATCTCTGAACTTATTCAACAAAAATAAAGGATAATGTTAATATGTCATGAGTAATCTGGCTTTCAACAGAAAACTCGATCCATCTGTTGTTCACTAAAAAACTCATTTCAAAAGGAAGAAAACTTTCATAAAGCAAGATAATAACCTTCAAATATGAAGGACAAACTTGCATGATAAAAAATTTAAATTGCATTCAACATTAACTAAACGAATCAAATTTATAAAAATACAAATAAAATCTGGATAAATACAAAAATCAAATTTAAAATAAAAAATTTTAGATATGAGTTTATTGAAAACAAAACAAAAAAATTAAAAACAAATAAAAAACGACAAATAAAATGTATACTAATCATCTTTGTTAACATTTTTTTTAAGAAAATTCGAGTCCGATATTTATTTATTTTTAATTTTCTCATTTCATTTTATTCAAATTGTGAGTTGAAGAATCTGAATCATTTGCTCCGTGATTTTAACCCTTTGAATTAAAATTGTTTTATGTATCCGATCTTGTTTTTAATTCTTTTTCTGATACAATGATTACATAAAGCTTCCATTTTCACACTTGGAATCGTTGAATTTGTAGAAAAAAAAATGATTTTACGTTTCCTGGATTGATATTCTTGATTATTATAATGTTATTCCTACACCTCCACAGGATTTAATTCTTTATTTTTCATTTTTAATTTTAAAAGCAAGTCAAGATGCAACTTTACCTTATATATATATATATATATATATATATATATATATATATATATATATATATATATATATATATATATATATATATATATATATATATATATATATATATCAAAATCAGCCATATATTAATTTATTCATGTGACTTTAGTTTTCAAATTATGTTTTATTTGACATTTTTAATTTTTACATTATTATAAAAAAGCATTAATTAAGATTTTAAGGGAAATGAAACTCCTGAAGTTTAGATATAGCAAATTAAATTGTTAAGCCCCAAAAATCTTGATCACATAGCATAAATAGTATTTTTCGGACAACAAATAGTGATACCGGAAGAAAAAAAATTGAGGTCAAATACAAATAGGCTCCTAATTAAAAAGCACAGAGAAAAAAATATCTGGACCATAAAAGAGTTTATCAACTTTGACAGACTCAGAAAAAATACTCTAGATCTTAGAAAATTATTCCGATTGCTCACTCATTCATTAATAATTAATAACTTCACTTGAAACACTTCCATTCCGATGAATATCAACCTGAAATACCAATTAATCAACCTGAATTTATATATTATGTATATTTTGATATAAAATCTAAAGCATCACAAACAAATGAAAGAAATATAACTTCTTGAAAGCTTTTAAGTTTCACCTGGAGAATAGGCTCAGGCATACGATTTTTGCAAGTCATTTTGACAATTTTGATGGCAGTGTCAAGTGATACAAGGTGACCAATTGAAATAGATATGGGTTTTACTGAGCCTTCAGTTGATCTCATTGCCTGTTTGAAAAAAAAAAAATAAAACTCTTAACAAAGAGAAGACCACTTCATTAAGTACAAAACTGGATTATCAATTTCACTCAAGTGCTTATGCTATTTTAGTGGCATTTAGAAACAATCACCACCAAAGCAAACACTTCAACATCTAAACTACTTGAATGTCATAAGACAAAATACTTGTACAGAAGTCAGAGGCAAGTTTTGATGCAAGGCATTGCAGATATTCAGATTTATAATAATAGGGACCAAAGAGCAAGAAGAACCCTCAATTAGTTTAAAGGAAACAACACAACAACACTTGAATGCGCCAGAACAAAGAGAGTTACAGCGTCATTATTTCAATAAAAGCTTATAGTACTTATTCTAGAGAGCTTAGTGAGGAATCATGTCTTAACTAGAAAAAGGAAAATGGAAAAGGGAAAAGATTAGAACAAAATCAAAGAATAATTAAACGAGAAGAAATGAATGCACAAATACACCAGATTGAATGACGTTTAGCACCAATTTTTAATTTCTCCTTTTTTCAATATGAGAAGTACTGTCAACTCTTAAATTTTTTGATGTATCAATAAACTTAAAAAACTTTTCTTCTAGAAGCAGAAAAGACATGCAACCATGTATATGCCCAGAGCGTCCAATCAATGTAACAAAGTTTTCACCACTTCTTTCTTTTTCTTGAAGACATTTCCTCACTCCCTTTTCAGTTATACTTGGTGTAAAACGGAATTTAATAAAAGAAACTTTCCTCGAGGATGGAGTATCCCATTGTCATCAACCATTACTAACTGCTGAACCACGTATAAAGCCTCAGTTTAGATGAAAACTTAGCATGATGATAAGAAAAGCGATTAGCATAAGGAATTAAGGGTACTAAATTATACTGTCAAGCTGTGTCAACTAAGTTTAAAATTTTAAAAAAAAAAAATCACCTGAGGGTAGTAAGGATCATTATTGTTTTTCATCTTCTCTAGAAGCTCTAAAAGCACCGGGGCCTAAATTGATTCATATTAAAAATGGAAATCAGAATTAAAGTTGCAGATTCAAATACAATCAAATGTAGAGATCAAAAGATATTAGGAACCTCTCGGAATGCAATGAAGCCGGCAATATAAGGGACATCAAGCCTGACATGGGCAGAATCATGGTACACTACTTTACCAGTTTCAAAATCCAAACAACGATTGTCCCACAAGCAATGGAAAATCGGGTAATTAACAAGAATGGAAGAAAGGTTGTAAATTTCGTAGTTAAATAGTCTTTCCATCTCTATAAAATGTCTGAGGTTGAGCCTACTGAAGATGATGATTCTCCACCTCCAAAACAAAACCCAAAAGAAAAATTTCTCTGAAAATAATTCAAAATTTTCACCAAACAAACATCTGCCTATAAAGTCCCCTTATGTTCCATTAAAAAAAAGAAATTAAAGCAGAAAACTGCTAAACAATGGACATGCTTCAAGTTGCAGAGACCTTTATAAACGGTAATAGGAATCAGCAACAATGGGGACTTAGACTATGGGCGGCAAGTGGATGGCGACTGAAAATTACAGGAAAAGCAGAAGAATTGTAAGATGAAATCTCCTAATTTCATTGATCTCAAAAACCATGTTAAATTGATATTGAAATCTTAAAAGAGAACTCACTAAAGCTTTTACTGTGAAATCTGTTGTATTCTCCTCTGAAAAATGCAAACATCAATCGATCCAAAATAGAGAAAGAGAAGACTAAGATGAGGTAAACAAAGACGGACTTGCTGTGTATGAATGAGAGAAGCCTACAGGGGAAGATCGGAGTAGTGAATGAGAAAGAGAGAGAGGAGCGACCGTGTCGCTGTTAGAGAGAAGATAAGACAATGGCAAGAGAAGAAGTTAGGGTTTCTATTGGGGTATTTATAGAGTGATAAATATGTAAATAATTCGAAAACTAGGGATAATGTAGTAATAATACATCGGATTGGGGATCCCTACGGGGCAAATAGCCTATTCCCTGCCCCCTCCCTGAAATACACATCGAAAATTTTTTTATTCTCATTCCCGCCCCCACGGGGGAAAATTGAGGATTTTCCGCCCCGTTCGGATTAGATCCCCGAAGGTATCGGATTTCAAGGTTGAGGTAAATTATAATTAGTATATATATATATATATATATATATATATATATATATATATATATATACATACATACTTGAAATATTGAAGTAGAGGTAAATGTATAATAAAAGTAAAGGTTGAGGTCCAAATTATAATTAGTAAGAAAAATTTTATGACAAAGGGGTAAAGTTGGAATTAAGTGAATAAATTATAAAAATAAGGATTAAGTTGTAATTTTGCAATAAAAAAATATTTCAAGGACTGAATTGAATTAAGATAATATTTGAGATTAAGTAGATATAATAAGGGTAAAATGGTAAATTTGATATAATAAAGCACACTAGGGATAAAAACATAAATTGAGCAAAGATGATGTTCTAAAAAAATAATATTGAAATTAAATAATGAGAAAATGATAAAAAAATTAAAGTAATAGACAAAATAGATACAGTAGTGAATTTAATTATAAATACATAAAGAATTAAATAATAAAAATGTACGTATACATGTATTAATTGGATATATACCATTAATCATATATGTATGCTTGGCACGTAGTATTACTGCATGCAGATTTACATGAACAAATTAGAAAAGGGAAAAGGAACAAGTCAACCGGAGCTGCTGATAGAGACGATTAAATTTTGTACATGAAATGTATGTATAGAAGATAGTTATGGTGTGTTTTCTAAATAATAGAGACTTTGATACTTGTTGTATAATAAGACAAGATATTTAATTAACATTAGAATTATTGTACGTATACATGCATATGCGCGAATGGCTTTTGGATTTATACGCATGTAATTATAAGTAATTATTTCGATACGACAACCAAAGGATAATATACTTAATAACATCGTTTTAGTGACATGCTGATACTCGGTTTTAAATTGAATATAGGGTGTTAAATATATAAATTCCATTTATTTCTAACACAAATAAATAAATAAATTATCAGCTTGTCTCTGATTCCAAACCCCAGTCGAAAATGGACTAAAGACTATATGCCAATAGGGACATGTAATCTAGAATTAAAAACAAAAAAAAAACAAAAAGTTCTCCTTTAATCACCATTCAATTTGCTAAATATTTTCATTGCAGAAAGAACTTCATGATTGTAACTTATAAAAATAATGGAGTTAGCACAAATCAATGGGAAATAAGGCATATAATTAATATAGAATCCAATGTAAAGTATGTGTCCAATTAATTTAGATTGTTAATTAATATAATCACACTAAATTAGCCAGATAAAGCAAACAAGGAGCAGTTAAATCACCAAATGAATGACCCAAAATCTTGTCATGCCGATATGGGGATACAAAAATTTCAAAACAATCTTGGTTTGAAAGATAAAGCAAGAGTTATGGTTAAAATGGAATATTCTGGACTAAAATCAAGAATTGAAGTTGGCCATTTTGCAAGGAATCTCATGTATAAACCACGAGCAAAACATTTTTTTCTTTTTTCTCTTTATGCTTTTAATAATTCCTATTAGTTCGCAAATAATGTATTTTGATAAAACTTTATTTTATAATTTAGCTTTTTCCCACTTTATAAGAATATGCGGTCTCCCCAAACAAACTGATAGTTACATATTTATACTTAATTTTTGCATGTTTTTATAATATAATTTTAATAAATCTAGCAACTTTTTAATTGTTTTTTGATTCTGACTATTGCAGGATTAAATTAGTGAAAAAGGAGCAATATGTGGCTAATTGGAGCTAATTTGGAATGACCATAAAGATTGGAATTAATTTGAAAACAAAAAGCTAATTAAATCTAGATGTTAGCCTTGCCCAAGACTAAGAGTCAAGGGAGTTATAGGAATATGAAAACAATAATTATAGAAAGTTTATATTTTATTTAATATTTTATTTTACTTATTTGGGTTACCTTTATTAGAGGAGTTTTTTTTAGGAATAAAAAAGAGGGAGAACATATTTTCTTCCTCATCCCCATTCTCCGTCTTTAGCTCTGTAATGGCCATGAGTGGCTAAACGTTTATTTTGGTCAAATTAAGATTCAACCAATTGCTATGAGATTATTTGTGATTTAATTTTCTCTTTAATTTTATGTGATGTTCATGTTATTTACTGTGACTTAGAGAAACTATATCTCAATTGGTATTTGTTTTATGTGCAATAAGGGTCCGTTATTCATTTAATTAAATAATATACATCTAATTGAAAATATAAAATCCGTAATTATTTGGTAGATTTGATAACAAGTGATAACTAGTATAACAACACCGAGAAGGGTTGTTATATTAAGTAAATGCATGATGATTTGGTTTAAATCAATCTCACTTATAGGTTGGTTAGCTTAGGTCGGATCTTTCTAAATCGTAAATCTGTCAATAAATTAATTTTTTTTTCGCTTGTTAAAGGATTGTTTAGTGGTTAGAGGTTAATTACAGTTTTACTTGATTAGTCTATCATAAGGAAAGATTGGTTTGGAGTGCAAAGTAGATGATTATAACCAATTCATTCCATGATTTTAGAATTATTTTTTTTATCTATGATCAGTAATTCGAATCCTATGCCGCAAATACTTTTAACTGAAGTTTTCCATTAAATATTTTTTTTTTGATAAAATAGAAGGGTAAAATAAAAAAAATAATACATTAATAAATTATTTTGAATTTACTAAAAGTGACAATTTGGTAAGATACATTTTTTTTTCTAAAAAAGTGATAATTTGAAGGGATGAAGGGAATCCTAATTATTAGGATGACATTTTGATAAAGATAATTAATTGTTGACAATTATTATTTATCTTTCCTTCTTGAACTAATTAATGTCCATAGATGTTGTTAAATCTTTCCCTCTTTGTATCATCGGCCTTTCTCTTTTATTATAGTCATTTTTTTTTATAGTTTCTTTCATGTTTGTATAGGTGACACTTTATATTATTAATTTGCTTTATAGAAAAATCATTAACAATGTTTAGAGGGAAAAAATGATAATCTAAATTCAAATGAATATTTTAGTTTATTTCATATAATTTTATATAAAAATTAATAAAATTAATTATTATCTTAATATTGGTAATTTATGTAACAATTGACAATTTAGTGAGATAAAAAATAAAATTATATAAGAGATTTAATTGATTATTAAAGTAAATTTAAGGGGCTTTTTTTTGACCCCCAGCCTAGCTAGCTACTTTCCTACCAAAAGGAAAGACATTTATTAACTGATACTATAAGAAAAAAAAATATGAATTTTTTTGGCTTCTATATTAATTTCAGCCACTGAAAATTAGATGTCGTTAATGTATTATTTATTGCGAGATGAATTTTAATCACTTTGCTAATTTTATACTCACTTCGTTCCATTTTAAAAGATATTTTTCTATTTTTCATGAAAATTAAGAAAATAATTAAAATATCTCAATTTTATAAAAAAAATTATAGTAATTGACAAAAATATCCTTTTATATTTTTAAAAATTTCATTTAATTTTAGTTAAAATTAGATAGTAATAAAAAAGAAAAATATTTAATAAGTTATATAATAAATAGAGATATACATGTAAATATATTTCTTAAATTTCGAAAATAATATTTGAAATAGAAAAACTAAAATAGATAAAAATATCTATTAAAATGGAACGGAATAAGTAATTGTTAAAAATTAATGTTCTTGTAGTACGAAATCTCGAATTATTTTGATTTTAGTACTTATTATTATTATTATCATTGCATCTTGATATTGATTATTATTGTTGTTGGTACAATTGTTATTGGTGTTGCTATAATTATTGTTGGTACAATTATTATTATTACATGATTTTTACAATTATTAATAGTACTACTATTACTCATCTTCCCCTCTTGAAATGGAGCTATTGTTTGAACTAATTAATGTTCATATATGCTACTATTTCTTCCCCTCTTTGTATCATTGGTCTTTCTCGTTCATCACGCTCATCTCTAATTAATTAAGGTATGTTTGCAGATCATTTTTATCTCTAATACCCGTACACAGCTTTTCAATTTAATATTTAGTTTTACCAATGAGAAAATTATTTACAAATATTTTTTGTTTTGAAAAAATCCCACTTATAATTTTTTAATTAATGAAGTAGTTCAAGCTTACTTATATACTATATGATTATTAATTTTATTGTAGCCATATAATTAATTCAAGTTACAATAACCTTTGAAGAGCAGGATATGGAGATTACACTAAAGGAGCGTAGCATCATATGCCCAAACAAAGATACACCAAATGAGCATCTATGGCTATCTAATCTGGACCTGATAATGATATACGCAACCGTTCCTACAGTGTACCTTTACAAGTCTAATGGTTCTCCAAATTTCTTCGAAACTAAATTCCTGAAAGAGGCATTGAAAGAAGTCCTCGTGGCATTTTACCCACTAGCTGGGAGATTGGGAACAGATGAAAATGATAGGCCTTACATAAATTGCAACGGAGAAGGAGTTCTGTTCATTGAAGCTCAAACTCACTCTACTATGGAAGATCTAACTGATTTCACACCTTCTCAGCAATTCTTTCAACTCGTTCCAAAACTTGACTCTATCAAGGCCATCTCTTCACATCCACTTTTTCTTTTGCAGGTAGACTATTACTACTGTTGCCTAAATTAAATTTATGAAATTGCTTATAAATCAAGTGAAATTAAAGGCAAGTTTTATGTATATAGGTTACAAAATTTAGTTGTGGTGGAATATCTCTTGGAATTTTGTGGCATCATGTTGTAGCAGATGGAGCTGGATATCTCCACTTCATGAATTCATGGGTTAACATAGCCCGTGGCCTCCCCATCACCATCGCTCCTTCCATTGACCGAACCTTTCTCCAGCACCGGATTCCACCGGCTCCGACAGTTGACCACCCAACCTATAATCATGATGTAGCAGAACCAAAACCTTTTTCTCAAATAATTCTGAAGATCACGGCCGATCAGATTACCACCCTCAAAGCTGCACTGCCAAACTTTACCACCTTCCAGATTCTCAGTGCACACACGTGGCGTTGCGCAACCAAGGCACGCGGCTTGCCAAATCAGCAATCAACAACAGTATATTTGGCGGTGAATAGTAGATCGAGATTGAATCCTGGAGCTCCTGATGGGTACTTGGGGAATTTAGTAACACGTGTAACGGCAAATGGATTGTGCGGTGAAATTATATCAGAAGCATTAGCAGAGACAGCGGAGAGAATTCAGAAGGCGTTGAAGAGAGTGGATGATGAGTATGTAAGATCCGTTGTTGATAGTTTGGAAATGATAAAGGAGAAAACAAGTTTGAAGCTAAGTACTGGTAGCCCAAATATGCATATTGTAAGCTGGATGAGGATGCCCTTTTATGAAGTTGATTTTGGATGGGGAAAGCCTTTCTATATGAGAGCTGCTTCTCCATCTGAAGGTAAAGTGCATTTAATTCCAGGTCCTAGTAATGATGGGAGTTTGTTTGTTTCTATAAGCTTGGAACCTGCCCATATCCAATATTTCGAACTCCTATTTTATGATTTGATTTCTCCAGACAAGTTCATTGCCACAACCAGTCGTACGTGAATTTCTACTCCATGCCACCTCCCTCAGTTTCTATTACTGTAGACTTCGTTTAACTTTTTTTCTTACCTACTACGTACTGTTTTGGAGTTGCTTTCATGATGTTGGCTTGTTCACTGTATTCTGTTTGTGTAATTATAAATTTATTTGAGATAATAGTATTTCATATATATATATATATATATATATATATATATATGTTAAGTGAAATTACTTCATAATTTCAACTATTTCCAAATGGAACCTAACTTCAAATATTCCTTATATGTAATACCTTTATACTCTCCTGTACCGTATAATGTCAAGTTATAAATGGAGTTACTAATTAGATTCTAGCTAACAATATTGTTACCTAATTCATAATTCATTGTCTTGAAACTCCGAGGTTAACTCCTCGTTATCTATTTATTTATCCGTTATGCGTCAATTTAATTATCGTCACAATTTTAGTATTCATTTGGTCAAAAAATTACTATTCATTTGATAAAAATTTCGACAGTATAATGACTATTATTTTAATTTACCCTCTTGCAAATTATAAAAAACACTATCTCAATATTCAACCTCCAACTCCAATATTTCAGTCAATAACACAAAGCACTTCTAAAATTTCATCATGATCGTCAGAAATATAAGCCATCAATCACATGCATTTACACGTACATTTATATCCTTACAAACATCTTATTCTCCAAATACATTAATTACATATACATGCCTTAAATACAATTGATCACCATAAGTCCATATATATACACACACACACATCTCATCTTAAATATTACACATATTGTTACAGATATAGTCTTCTATGTTAGAGCAACAGAACTCAAGCAGATGGATTGAATAAAAAATCCTCAGCCTAATTAAACAACCGCCCATTATCCACAAATTGAAACAGAGAATGCAGGAGGTCACATTTGCAGCTAGGGCAACATTTCATATGCATGAAGTTAATTAGTGGCAGGCCAACCCCCATTGAATATATACTTACAAACACCGTTTTAAAATATTTTTCACGAAATATAGG
The DNA here is from genome assembly GCA_037975025.1 of Excoecaria agallocha. NCBI lineage: Eukaryota > Viridiplantae > Streptophyta > Magnoliopsida > Malpighiales > Euphorbiaceae > Excoecaria > Excoecaria agallocha. The sequence continues at coordinate 759,362 of JBBPFJ010000026.1, forward strand.
CACAGGACATCATGCTGAAGTAAAGATTTAGGATATAATAGCAAAAGCACTGATTTTGCTAAGCAAAAGGCAGATCACGTAAAGAGAATATCCAAAGAACGGGAACAAACATGAGCAACCTGGCACAAACTAACTTTTATGCAAATTTATCAGCTAAAACATACAAGAATACATTCAAATAGCCTTCCAATAGCATAAATAAGAAAAATATATGATCAAGCAGAATAAATCGGATTGTCAGAAAGAAAATAATCCTAATAACTAAAGCAGAAGAAGACAACTATATTTGAGTAATTAAACCAAGTTTTTAGTATCCTTTACTAATGATGTAAAAGAGAAAGCACAGAAAATACATACTCGGTTCTGGTCGATGACATCGACGATGACAACGAGCTTTCCGTAGTCCTTGCCGTAGTTGACAAGAGCTACCCTCCCAATCTCTACGTATCTCTTAAATGGCTGCAGAACATCACCATCAAAATGCAGAATCAGAATTATTGGTTAAAAAGAAGGGAAAACGAAATAGACAGAAGAGATCTAAGAGAGTGCAGGAAAAAGCGAGAAAACTCACCATCCTAAAATTGTGTAGTATGTGACCGTGAAAGCTGAAAAAGTCGGAGGCAGTGGAGAAGGGAGAGAAATGAGAAGGGGTTAGGGCTTTTTTATATATAAGATGTTTTTATAGAGGATTTTGGACCGTCGGATTTAGGGTTTCTTAAACTTTCTTTGGTTAGAGGGAGAGGGAGGTTTAAAGTCGGGTTGGCCCAAATTGTCTAATGTTTAGGACTGCCAGAAGCCACTTGGCCCAATTTGGAGTAGCTGGACTGGGATATCCTTGATAATTTAGGAAAATGCATCCTATCAAATTTTAGATGAAGATATCTATATTTTAATAGGCAAATTAGAGGGTACAAAAATAATACATCCAATCACATTTGACGAGAATAATTTTATGTGCACGTATATTTCACATGATATATAATTATTTATTTTCTTAATTAATAATTATTAGTGAATAACTATTAAAAATAAGTGCATTGCATTCCCATCTATTTTCTCCGTCTAAAATTTTCATATTTACATGCACATTATTCATCTATTTTTTTCGTGAATAAATTGAATATCTTCAATTGATTATTTTTATATATAAATTTGAATACTCTATTGAATGTAGGCCCAGCAATCAAGTCTGGATTAGATTGTAAACAGGTCACTAATTGACCTATGAATTGATTCAAATTGATCGGATTACATATCAATTTGTTTATTTTTTTTACATATTTTTATGAATTTTACTTGAGATATTATTTTTTTCAGAATTAGAATTTTGAAAACAATATAAATGAATTTTTATAATTCAACATGTTAATAAAAAAAATTAATAAAAGAGAAGAGAATGTTTTTTCTCTTTAATTTGTACAGTGCTTTGTTAATAAAATAAGATAAAAAAACAATAACTATATATACCAGCCATACAATAATTTGTACAGTGCCTCAAGTTCTCATTGCACGGTAACATTAAAACAAAATAAGCAATGATTCATTGTTTTTTCTCTAAAGAGTCACGCGGATCAATCCATGATCCGACCAGTACGGATCAATATGGATTGACCCTGTACGATTTGAAATTTTACAAATTATACTTATTGAATTATATTTGAATTATTTATGAATCGGATCGAATAACAAATTATTTGGCATCATATAATATTAAAATTGATACAAAAAAAATCAATCCATTCATTTTTCAATTTTTGTAGATTTCACTGTAAAAGTGGAATATGTATTTTCATCATAATGATTTAAATACCACATCAGTTTGATTGAGTATTGTGCGTTTAAATTTTATACATATAATGCATCTATGTTTATTATTTATAAAATTGATAAACATAAATGTTTAATAGAATATTGTTAAAATTTAAGTATTTAAATAAATTATAAAATTGAGTATTATATATATATATATAAGCCTTATATAGTTAACGAGCGACAATGTCAAGAATTATATCATCAACCTGCTCATACTTTAATTAGACGTTTTGATGAATCTATCAAAGCATCAAATAAGAGACAAGCTACCTCTTACAGTAATCAATGGCTGAGGGAAGTTCCACCATTGAAGCAACCTGGAGATTCGAAGAAGCAAAACTTAACAGAGGCCATGAATGTTGATACAACTAAACTTGGTAGTGGCGGAAACCAAAACATGCACTTGGGGAAAGAAATTGTGATTGGGGAAGAGGAAGTTATGGCGGAGAAGTGGAAAGGCAATTGTGGGAAGCATGGCTGAAGGGATTTTGCACGAAGGAGATATTGAAGGGATAGTTATTTATGATTAAAAACGAAGAAGGAACAGGGAGGGGGTAGTTTTAACTCTAGTGTTGATGGGCCTAGTTTCAGCCTAACTGAAGGAAATCAAATGGAACAAAAAACTTGCTAAGGTCGGGCTTTGGAGAACAGGCTTGCCTGGCATTATGAGTTGCCTTAGTTGGAATTGTCATGAACTGGGCAAACCACAGACAATTCTTGTTCTTAAAGACCTGGTCAGGTAAAAAAAGCCCAAGTTTGTTTTTCTCATTGAAACAATGTGTAACAGAGAAAAACTTGATAAAATAATAAATCTTTTGGGTTTTGAGGGGTGTTTTGTTGTTGGTGCTTTAGGCCGTAGTGGTGGGCTAGCCTTTCTTTGGAGAGATAAGAATGAAGTTAGGCTCATTGGGTTCTTTAAATACCACATTGATGTGAAAATTAATATTTAAAGCACTAAAAAGTGGAGATATATGGGTTTTTATGGTGAAGCTAATATGAATAATAAAAGTGTTACCTAGAATCTGCTTCATACACTTGCTACCAAGTCATAGCTCTCGTGGTGCGTTATGAGAGATTTCAATGATATGTTGGATCCTCGGGAGAAGAAAGGAGGTATCTCTCAACCAAGTAGGCTGATTAATGGTTCTCAAGATGCAGTGGGGGATGCAAATTTACTAGACCTGGGCATAAAAAGGTATGCATTTACATGGGTGAGGGGAAATGTTGAAGATGGGTTTATAGAAGAAAAAATTTACCGAGCTCTTGCTGCTGTAGATTGGGTCTCCAGTTTTCCCTTCTTTTCGGTTAGTAATATCAATCAAACTTCTTTTGACCATAATTTCGTCTTTATGGATCCTGCTATTTTCCATAATAAGTGTCGTTCAAAAAGGTTCAGATTTGAAAATGCTTGGATGAAGGAGAGTGGTTTTGGAACGCCCTAATACTTATAGACGTACTACCAATTGTTAATCGTGGTTGCCATACAATTAGATCATAATATTACCTTAACTATTCGATGGTATGCATTATGTATAGCAAAAAGTTACTATTCAATTGGTAAAATTTTGGACATTATGACGGCTTATTTTTCATGCTTTCCAAATACCTACAACCTAAAATAATACTCCTAATAGATAGTCTCCTCCTCCATAACTTCAACAATCACACAAGCACTTCTAAATTTCATTCCACAATCACATTCATATAACACATATACTCATACCCATATGTTCATAATATACTAAAGTTATTTATGATTACAACCAAATACATAACAAAAGTTTATATCTTCAATTCATTACAAAAATGGACTAAAGTCCCCAAAATACATGTACATACCATTTCTTGTCTCCTGGTCTCTTATCTTCATTACCTATCTTTGCGAAAAGTCACAACAATTACGCGCTAAGCAACATTGTCGCTTAGTAGTGGATACTACTATACAAAATTTCACTCATAATTATAAAAGTTGTAAACTTCCCAGTTGGTACTTAAACTTTACTTCATATTTAAAATTAACTTACTAATATCTCAAATCTACTTTTAATTTTATTTCACTTTTGTTTCATCATAAACGTAAAAATTACAATTCAATCCCTACTTTTCCTATAAAGTGGAAAATTTCATCTTGGTCCCTGAACTTTTCAAAAATTATAGTTTTGCCCTTTTTAACCCATTTGCTCTTTTTAACCTCTTTATGTAATGACCCTCAGTATACCCTAGTAGTAATATCACTAATTAATTATGAGTGTTTATATTTAATTAAATATAAATATATAAAGAAGGACCCAATTGCATAGCTAAAGGGTAAGTTTTGGGGTAAAAGTGGAAATAAGAGAAATTAAGGGATTTAAGGGTAAGATCTTCTTTCAAGTGACATGTGGACCTATTAGAGAGAAAAGAGAGGGAGATATTTGGTGGAGGTTGGCCGGCCAAACAAGGGTCTTCATCTCCATCTTTATCTTCTCTATACCTCTAAACTCTCTCTGATCCTCTCTCTCTTTAGATTTCGTTGAATTAGGGAAAGGAAAAAGAAAGATTTATCTTAGTTTAATATTAAGGTAATCTTGATTCTTCTTTAATATGTATTGTTCTTTGTTTAGCTTGAGTAATATTTATGGAAGTGTTTTATATTATAGAAGGAGAATCAAGCAAAAGGAAAGGGAAAGAGGCTCTCTAAGGTTGAAGAAGACTTGGAGCTTAGTAAGGTATGGGAACTTAGGTTTATGGGTGTGTGTTTGATGTTTGGTCATAAGAGAGGGAGACCTTGAATGTCTCTCTTATATAATTTATGGATGATTTCAAGGTTAGAAGGGTTTAGAGTTAAAAATATGCAAGTTTGGTTGAAAAACATGAAAATTGGTTTTAAGGTTTACTGGACCAGTCTGTACATTTTTGCTCATATCTTGAGTTATAGTTGTCCAAATTATGAAATTCCAGTTGGCATAGAAACTAGACTTATAAATCTTGATTTTGTTAGAAGAAACCGAAATCTGATTTTTACTGCTTGATGGTGAAAATCGGTCTTGAAATCTGATTGTGATGGTTATTTTGTCTTCATGAACAGTCTGTGGTTTTTCTTGTATATCTAAATATTTACAGGTCCTCTTGAAGAGATTTTTAGTGTTTTGGAAACTAGAAATATTAGCCTAAAACTTTGTAGAAGATAGTATTTTCATAAAAAGTTGTTTGGTAGGTTGAAATTGAGATGCAATTTGAGTTTTGAAATTGATTTACAGGATTTTTGTGTATCAAGCGTTGAAGCTTGTAAACCGACGCCCTGTGTCGCGAGCGCGACTTATGCCGCGAGCGCGATATCAAGCCGTCGCTTTGTGTCGCGAGCACAACTTCTGCCGCGAGCACGACATTAAGAATACTCTTTTAGGCAATTGCTGACTGTCGCGAGTGCGATTAATACCGCGGGCGCGACACTCGTCGCGAGCGCGACTATTGTCGCGAGCGCGACAATAAGCATTTGTCTTCTATTTTTGATACTTGTTTTTTTTAGACCCCAATTGAGGTCTGAGCTTGCCTAAGCCTTCCTAAACTTATAAATCATCCTAAGTTGTAATTTAACGGCAATGTATCCCTTTAATTGCAAGATTTGCTTAACAATTGTAAGGTGAGATTTTATTACCTCGAAATAGAATATGCATTAATTATTTCTTTGCCATGACAGTATATGATTATTTTTATACAATGAGACTATCAATGCATAATATTAAAATACTTTACATTCATTAGTACTATAGTGGATTATGTGAATACAATTTCACAAGATATGAAATATGATTGATTTGTGCCTACACATAAAGACTTGGTTGTGGATAGATAGGCATGCCTATCGGGTTATAGTTGCAGCTGCTATAGTCTGACTCTTATGAGTCTATAATTGTCTCTACATGAGACCATAGTTCTGGCCCAATGGGTCCACAGATTTGATGCCTTCGGGTATCCATAGTACTAATACCTTTGGGTATTTACAGATTTGATACCTTATGGTATCCACAGCACCCGTTATCCACGCCCACAGGAAATTGAGGCAGGCACAATTTATAAGATAAATGATATGCATATACAGTTTATAATTTTTCATTCTATGATTTAATGAAACAAGTTATTCCTTCCAATAGTGCATCTGGTTATTTTATATTTGTGAGATATATATATATATATATATATATATATATATATATATATATATATATATATATATATATATATATGAACTGGTTATATACTTTTATGGCATGCTTGGTGATAACCACTGTGAGTGGTTATCAACATATTAGTTTGTTCCTTACTAAGCTTTATAGCTTAGCACGAGTGTTTATCCGTGTAGGTTCGCAGGGTAGAACTCTTGTTCAGGGACAAAGCCAACAATCTTCCAAGTCAACATCGAAATAAGAGTAGCATTTTGATGTATGAAAATTAACTTTTACATCTATTTTGGTTACACCCAATATACTTGTATTTAAAGGCATGTAATTATTAAGTTATGTAAAGAATAGTAAACAACATGAGAAGTATCACCCTCCACCAAACATGACTAGTATAATATGAAAGTATGTATGCTTTTATATGCATCGATAACAGATAACTTATATGATTAACAGGATTAAATGAATGTAATTAGTAACAGTAATCCAGATTATCTAGTATAGTCATTACACTTTAATAATATTTTATGATACCAAATTACGGTTTAGTCCTTAATTTCTCGCATAATTATATTTTTATCCTTTTTAAACCATTTGACCTCATTTTTCATCTTTTTACATGTAAATCACACAATTAACATATTTACCCACAAAACTACATTTTTATACTAATTTTTTTTATAATTACGATTTTGCTCCTAGTATGACCAGTGAAAATTCTCGAACCAGATATGTAGGATGAGGACTTCAATGATGTAAATAAGGACTAGATCACCTGACGTGACTCTGCATCCCAATTTTTATTGTGCTGGCAAACCAGAATATGCATAGTATGATAAATCTCCAATGTTATTAAAATTAGATTGGATAAAGAACCAGTAAGGCAGGAGGTTCTTGGTTCGACCAGTTCAACCGAATTTTTTTTTCTATTTTTAAAATATTATAATTATTATAATTTTTTAAATACTATTGTATAAAAATTAAAAAAATATTCATCAAACATTAAATATATATCACAAATATTCTAATAATAAGTTACAAAATATAATTTTAATTTTATTATTACAAGTGATTAATTATGGATTTTTGAATATCATATGTTAGAAACATAAAAATACAATCATATCATGAAAATAATTTTATGTTTAGATGGAATACTAATGAAATAAACACAAAAAATATTAACCTTGCATATATGAGTATAATTATATTTAATTATAATAAATTCAAATAGATAATAAATATATTAAATTATTAAGTGACATATTTAGAATTTAAAATTCTAATTTTTCAAATAAATAAATAATAAAAATTTAATATATATATATATATATATATGTATATATTTTAAATTTTCATTATTCATTTATTTGAAAAAAAAATAGTATTTTAAATTTTAAAGATATTACTTAATAATTTAATATACTATTACAATGATCCGAATATATAATAAGTATATTAAATTTTTAAATGACATATTTATAATTTAAAATACTAATTTTTTCAAATAAAAAAATAATGAAAATGTAATATATATATATATATATATATATATATTTGATTACAATGAATCAAAAATATAATAAGTATATTAAATTATTAAGTGATATACTTAAAATTTAAAATACTAATTTTTTTCAAATAAATAAATAATGAATATATATATGTGTGTGTGTGTGTGTGTGGGTGGGTGAAAATATAAAAAAATAATTTTTTACACATTTTAGCAAAAAACTCGGTTTTATTCGGTTCTTCGATTCAACCAGATTTTTTCGGTTCAATTCGATTTTTTGCTAATTCGGTTTTCAGTAGTTAAATCAATCGGATGGCCAACTGGTTCGCAGTTAAATCGGTTCAACCAGTCGGTCCAATTTTAATAACTATGTAAATCTCATGGTGTAACTACGGTAAATGTGTTCCTATGGTTAGCCATTATATCTAGTGATCCTGGATTACCCACTGAATACTAAGAGCAATAATTTACAAACTTAATGTCAATTATTATGCATTATCTCATGATATTCACATCATTTCACATTTCCACATGGTCATTTCACATTCATAAAGGTATAAACCTCATGCTTACATCATGTACACATGTAATTGCACATATATGACATAGAGATACATGATATTCCATATGGATACCATTCGGCCACATTAGATACACATGCTTAGGATGTTAATTTCTCTTCATTTACATGTCATACATGGTTCTAACATCATTATTAATATTTTTATATAGTTAAACCATCATTTTACCTGTATATCATAAAATACACATGTGATCACCATTATGTACACATACACATCATTATGTCCACATGCTATCTTTCATTCTAAACCATTCCAACATGTTCCTTTATCATCATATTATGTATTTCACATCATTTATATCATTAATTATTGAATTAAACCATGTTAAGGTATACTAATGCATTTGGCCACTTAAGGTTCATAACTCTCCAAGTTGTTTTCATCATTAATTCATGTCTCTAACATGTTAAATCACCATTTTATCATGCTATATTAATTTATTTCACCATTTATCCTAAGTTGTCATAGTTACATAATGAAAAATTTAACCAAATCTTAATGAAATATGTGAAATTAAATATAGATAAAGTATCCACTAACCTCAAATGGCTTAGAAGTCACCTAGACTTCCTTCTGTTTCCCTTTTCCTTTCTCAGGTTGCTTTTCTTCTTTAGGACGAAATGAAAAAAGAATCAATCATAAGCTTAAGCTTTGAATTTCAACATTTATTTGATGCTTGTAAGTCCTATTCGTGATGTTCCACATGCCTATATGAAAAACCCCAATTAAAACTAACAAAAACTGATGAATTTACCTAATTAGGTTAAATTTCTCTCTCCCCAAATCCTTGATTTCTCCATACTTTTTTGCTTTAATATTTCTTTTAAGATGAAGAGGAGGTCTTTTAGTGTATCTAGGTGAAATCTTATCTTAAGATTTGGTGGAAATTGAAGAGAGAAGGAAGAAAAATGGTAGGGAGGAAATGAGAGAGAGGTTCGGATTTGGAGGGATAAAGAGGGGAATATGACAATGTTTTGCTGTAATTTTGGAGAGTTATAGACTACTCTAGGGTACCTTTAAATACCCCAAATCATTTTGATATCATTTCAGTATACTTCTAGTTCTGGAGGTATTTTTGCTAGTCCGAAATCTGAAATTTTGAAACTGTCGAAGGTAGTATTTTTCATTACCCTGGGTTAATTTATACTATTTATAATGCATATATGAAATGAAAAGACTAATGGAGGACTTTAAGATACTTAAATATTCGATCAAAGTCTTGGTCAAACCCCTCGCGAAATCGTAAAATTTTTCTTTATTTGCTTATTTAGAGACCTATTTGACTTCAATTTCTCCCCAAACTATACCATTGAACTCCATTTAACTCAGTCTACCTTAATAGGTATTTAATTCACATTTTCTAGTAGGTCACCCATCTTTCAAGTTAAGCACGTTTAACTTTTAAACACTGTTAAAATTTTTATGTCTTATACTAATGCAATTTCCCCGATACTGTACTCAGGACGACTATTCATGCTTTAGAATGTATTATGCATGTTAGATAGAAATTTGGGGCATTACAGGTTTTGTGGAGTTTATGCGTAATGTGTGGAATAATAATAATGATGTGCCTCTTGACCAAAAAATTAAGCATTGTAGTGCTGCTTTGTCGAAATGGGATCAAGAAATCACAGATGATTTTAAGAAAAAATTGCTAATTTAAAGAGTGAAATGAGACAAGAAAGAACAAGTCTATTGAATGCTAATTTCATTGATATTCAATGCCAATATTTGGATACTCTCTGTCAGCAAAAGATATTTTGGATGCAGCGAGCAAAGTTGTTCTGGCTTAATTATGGAGATTCAAACTCCGAATATTTTCATGCAGTGGCTTCAAAAAGGAAAAGGAAGAATCATTTCTCGAAATTAAAAGACCTAACTGTAGAGTTTGCTCTTGGAATAATGGGCTGGAAGAAGTTATTATTGACTATTTTTAGAATATCTTTAAATCCACACACTCCAAAACGAGAATCACAACCTATGGTATCAACAATAGAGTCTCTCCTACTCATAATGAAATGCTTTTATGGGCTTTTACCGAAGAAGATGTAAGGGTGGCTATGTTTAGTTTGCATTCAGGTAAGGCATCGGGCCTTGAATGTAATGACCCAAAGTATTCACTGGTAAATATTTATAAATATGTTAGGAACGTAATTGAAATTAATGTATGCATATGTGGGTAATTTTGTAAATTTGCTAACTTTGGGGGTGAATATATGATAAGTGTGAATTATATATAGTTTTTATATGTTTTAAGCATTGTTATTTAGTTAATTTGGTGTAATTTAGGTTAAATTAGAGTTAAATTGTCAATTTGTATGTTTTTGAGGTTAATCTAAAAATTTGATTGTTTTTCAGGTTAAAATTGCCAAAAAGGGCTTAAATTTCAAAAAAGGCAAAGATTAGGGTCAAAACTGCAAATATAAAAAATTTATGCGAGAAAAATGAGCGTCCAGTCCAGAAGCTTTTCACGTAACCACATGAAATCAATGAAGAAATATGCCCGTGGCCAAGTGAAGGATTGAAGCTTGGAAGACATGGTCATGTGAAGGGTTAAGGCTAAAAGACCCATGGCCACGTGAAAGGAAAATTGAGTGAAGAATAAAAGGAACACGTGACCACGTGTGAAGCAAAGGAAGGCCACACGTGACCACGTGTAAGGAACAACTAAGAAACACGTGACCACGTGTGGCAATGTGCTAGGAGAGGCATGACCACATGCTGAAGACTCCCATTCGACGAAGGATTTTCCCGAGCTTCCTATTTTGGGCAGAGTTTGCTTCCTATTTGATTTTGGAGTTTGAGAAGGGATTCACGACATCTTTTGTAATGGCCTCAACACCGGGTTAGCCGTAAATAGTACCTTCCGGCAGTGAATAGTATTTTCTGGGCCCGAAAGGACACCTGGAAGTCGAAAATATTTTATTGGACCATTTAAAAGGAATAGTCATGGTGAACATATGGTTGAAATTTGAAATGAATTTGAGGTCAAATGGGCCTTCAAAAGTCAAAAATACGAAATAGGTAGCGAGTCAATTTCCTTGGTAGGGAAGGGGACTTGATTTTGCTTAAATAATTAAAAATAGTAAACGAACTCCGAATATCGCCAGATTTTGCGTGCCTATATGAATTTTTATGTAGAATATTTCGGTGATGAGAATTGAATTTTTTGGTGACTCCGACAGTTGTCGAATTGGACCGATAAGTTTGAATCGGACTGATAACGGACTCCGATTGAGCCGAAAATTTACGTCCTACCTATTTTTAATGTTTTAAAAATTATGAAATCAAATTTGTAGTGATTTGGAGTGAGAAAAGAGGAGAAATCATGTTGGGCTTTAAATTAGGTTGTTAATGGGCTTTAATTAATTAATTAAGCCCATTAGCCAACCCAAGCCCATTTCACCCAAAAGAAGTGGTATGAAAAGAGGGAAAATTCTTGAAAATCCCAGCAATTTCTTCTTCTTCTCCACATCTTCTTCCCTTGGCCAAAATACTCCACCATTTTTGTTGAGTTTTCTCTTCTTCTTTCTCTCCATTTCACACAAAAATCAGCCCTCTTATAATATTTTCCATCTCTCTAGTTGAGATTAGTATCCTCCTCTTTTCAAAAGAAGGAATAAAATCAAGGAAAATCAAAGAGGGAAGTTTAGAGGTTTAGTTGAGGTAAGAGAAATCAAAGGGTTTAATTTTGTTCTAAGGTGTTTTCTAGTATTTTAAGGTCTCTAGATTTCATTTTTTGTGTTAATTTTAGCATTTGAGGTCAAGAAAATTTTGTTGTGATGGCTTGAAAATTCGGTTTCTATAGGATTTCAAGGAGGAGAGCCATCCAAGCAAGCTAAAGGCAAGGAAAAGGAAGTTTAGGCATTCCAAAGCTAAGAGAAAATGTAAGTGACTATAAAATCCCTTAATTTCCCATTTAATATGAATTTTCTGGATTATGTAACTAAAATAAAAATATGTAAAATTGTTAATTGATGCAATTATATTAGGATAATTGCAATTGGATTAGAGAAATGATGAATGGAAAGTGAAAACGAAAGAAATAAAAATATTTAGGGAGAAATTTAATTGTGGCCGAAATTGATAATAAGGAAAAATGATGAGAAATTTGCATGTAAATAATGTATGTTGGTTTAAAATAATTATAGACATGATAATTGATGTCTATAAATTTTTAGAGAATATTTTGAAATTATTTGGAAATTTTAAAGGTTATGTATAGGGTATGTGTTGAATGAAAATTGTGATTTATTGTGAATTAAATGATTATTTTGATGAAAAATGACATTGACCAATAAATAATGCATAAATAAATTTTATTAGAATTTATTAAAGTTATTGAAATTTTATTGAAATTTTTATGTGTATATGTATAATGAAAATAATTGAAATAGCAATGCATAATTGTATAAAAATGGTAATTTTATCAAAGTGGATAATTAATGAGTAAAAATAAATAAAAAATAGTAATGAAGGCAAAATAGTAATTTCGGAGACCTAACTGTGTCAAAAGATAAAATTTCCATAGTATGGGGACTAAAATATAATTTTACTCGAAAATGATAAAAGAAAGAATAAACGATGAATAATGGAAGAAATGGTATAATAAAAATAGAAATAAATGATTATAATGGCAAAATTGTAATTATGTATTTAAAATGAATAATCCAATAGAAAAAGTCAAATTATGTTAATGGAATTCCTAATTGTGCGAAATGTAGTAAATAAAGGTATGAATAATTTATCGAAATAAATTAGTCAATAAAAAGCAGTAAAAGATTATAAAAGTATAAAATATTTTGCTAGCGATATAAAAGTCAGTTAAGCGAATAATTAAATGTTTTGAACAATAAAAAACAAAGTATAATCAGTAAAGCTTAAAAGTATTGGAAAAATAATTCGTAAAGAATTATATAAAAAGAATAAAATAAAATTGTGAATTATAATGTCATAATTCATAATTTATAATCTGTATAAAAGATTGAAAAGTTTAAGTATCTGAGTAAATTATCGAAGGATAATTCGCAAAAATGACTGGAAAAGAGAAAGTGAATAAAAGGATAAAAAGCTATTGATTAGTGAAAGGCACAAAATAGTGCATTTGATCAGAATAAAGTATAGTAACAAATAAAAGAAATAAATTAAAGAGTTTTAAATGTTCAAAAATGTTTACAAATGTGACTGATTATATTTGCCTTTAGCGATAAACAGGTATTATGATTCTTGTTCTGGATATAACTGGCTAGCCATAGGGACACATCTGTACCGCGGTGAAAGTCATGGGGACTTGCTTAGCTATGGGCGGGATCTTTGATCTCCATAGCTTCTGTAAAAAGTGAAAATGTATCTGTTTCTGCTTTGTGAGACTTGATCTTTCGAGATCATTTCTCTATCTGTTATGTGGGACCTTCGGGTCCAGTCCTGAATATCTTTTGTGGGAAACCTATTATATTGTACTAGGGGCACATCGAAATGAATAAATTAGTACTGTTTAATTGAACTGAATATAAAGATATAAAAGTTATATCGAAAAACGATTCGATTGAAAGAGAATGCAAAGTTGAAATAAATCTGTAAGGTTTCTGACAAGTGTACTTAAAAAGAAAAATAAAGATTTTATAAGAATAAAGTATTAAATCAATGTTTAGTTAAGCTTTTATAAGAAATTCAAATATATCTTGTTTTACGTGAAAAAGATAATTTTAATTGCTTAGTAATTCTTGTACCATTTACCACTGTAAAGATAATGACAAATCTGAAAAATAATATTAATTTTCCTGCTTAAAGTTAAAAAGTGATGATAGTGACAAAAAGTGAACTTAATGCTTAGGTAACGCTTTTCTGAAAGATAAGTTACCTGAAAAGTAAATGATATAAAGGCATAGAATTATGCAATAAAGGAAAAGTAAAAGATATAAGTTTTAATTAGATAATTAAATATGAATAGTATATATAAGAAGAAAAGAAGTTTTGACTGCAAAGTACTCCAAAATAGCTATATCGCTTTGCGATGAAGCTTATAAGCCTTTTAACAGTAATGTAATTATTAGATTAAAGTTAAAGTAAAGTAATAGAATAAATAGTAAAAAGTGAAGTCAGAATATAGATTGAATAATTGACTAGTAAAGCAAGTAGTAAAAGTAGTTTATTTTGGTACTAGTAAAGACACGAGTACCAATACACATCGCTAAATGAAATGATAATTAAATTGCTATGACTAAAGGATGAAATGAAAATACTGATAAAAAGTAAAAGTTATAGTAAAGATTAACGTAAAGATAAAAGGTAAATCTGATATTGATCTACCTAAAAAGATACTGTAAGTACAGTTAAAAGTTTAGAATAAAAGAACTATGATTATCAGAATATGAATTAATAACATGAATAATGATAACTGAAATAAAAGGAAATGTTTAATGAAATAAGAATAGTAGAAGCATAAATTATAAAATTATGCTTATTCTTGGAAAATTCTTGGATTAATAGTCACCACTAGACATATTTAATGCTTAGCACGTAGTGTTTACTGCGTGCAGGTTCTGAAGCGTGGCGGGAGCATAGTACATTGAAGGTCCAGATCGGAAAAGCAGATTTTTGTGTTAGTTGGTGTAAGCTTCTGGCATGTATATACTTAGACTATTAAGGTAAAAGATTGTATTGTATTTTGATTACATTTTAATTGTTAATGGATGAGTGGACAATGCAAGTTTTTGGTGTGATGGGTGATGTTTGTTTTAATTGTTTATAAGACTGTTGTTTGATTCTAGAATTAATGAAAAAGTATTTTGAAGTGTTTTGAATTGTTCGGAAAAAAAAGAAAAAAAAAACTTACTGTCTTCAGTTAAGTCTCGTTTCGATAAGGACTGTTCCAAGAAGGGTGTTACATCTTTGGCCTATAAATAGAAGTCTGAAATCTTAGAGAAGGGATCCAACCTTAGAATTAAGCACAATATTTTCTTAAGTTTGTTTTACGTTGTTTTTGTTTTCACTGTTTTTCTTCAAAGCTTTGTTTAAGTTCTAAGCATGTCTTGTGAGTAGTTTTCTTTAACTTTTGCTAAAGGATACTTGAATCCTTAACTTGTATTGTTATGACTTGAGTTTGAGCTTCAATTTAATACAAGTTGATTATTTCTTAGTTCTTAAACATAGTCTTGTCTTTGTTTAACTTTAAATTGATTGTTAACTTGATTAAGCATTGGTTAATTAATTAGTTTAAGTTGAATATTGATTTGCATGTTCTTGGATTGATTTATTTAGGTTAATGCATGATTATAATCTGAATAAACTATAATTTTGTATTGATTTAAGTAAGTTGAGATTGAGAAAAGTGTGACTAAGAATAGGTGGAAGTTAAATCTCTTGAAAAAGGCTTTAAAAGACATCTAGGAGGATTAATTCAGATATTTATGTTAAGTGTTGAATTGTTCTGAATAAGGAAATTTTAATGCTTGGAATGATAATCTTGAATAAAGTTATCTGGGTTTATTAATCTGAATTCTCTATAATCACTTGTGTGTTTACTTTTTGATTAAGTCATAATAATATTGGTTAAGGTGGATAGTCTTTTAGTGAAAGTTGCTTTTAATATTGATTTTTACCTCATTCAATTTACTTGCTTTTATTTTTACTCTTTCAATTGTTTTATTTTAGTTTTAAAATACTGCTTTTTGTTTTAATCTTCAATTATCACAACTTTGGGATTTCTCTTCTTCCTTTTACACACAAAATTGGTTTTGAAATTAAAATAACACATACAAACACAAGTTTTCCTTGGGTTCGATATTTTGGATCATAATTATATTTTCCTATATTACTTAGCTGATTAGTACACTTGCTAGCATTTGGTCAAGTTTTTGACGCCGTTACCGGGGATACATTGGCGTTTGTTTATTTATTTTGATTTTAAAGTGATTTTATGTGTTCTTCTTCTCTTCTTCACCTATTTTCTGATTTTTCTTTTTTTTTTTTGTGACTAGTGGTTTTTAGTGAGAAACAACCCCATTCTACCCATAGACCCTGAAATTGAGAGGACATTACATAGAAATAGAAGGACAAGATGCAATATGAATGATCCAATAATAAAGCCACCTATGAATGATCCTCCACCACCTAGGATTGAAGAGCAAAACATACTCCACCAAGCTCCCGGAAATGGATATAGACCTAGGACCATTAGGGATTATGCTATTCCTAGGTGGAATGAAGAACATAAAACCATTAGGATCCCTCACCACCAACCCTTTGAGATTAAACTCGCTACCATCACGATGGTACAAAGAAACCAATTTTCGGGTTCGGACATGGAGGATCCTGCACAACATCTAGATATATTCTTAGAAGTTAGTGACACTGTGCAAATTCCTAATGTATCGACTGATGCAATTAGGTTGAAACTCTTTCCATTCACCCTCATAGGAAAAGCTAGGGATTGGCTACGAATGCTACCAAATCAATCAATCCATTCTTGGCAACAAATGCAAGAAAAATTCCTGTACAAATTCTTTTCACCTATTAAGACTGCCCTCATTAGAAAACGAATAAGTGATTTCCAGCAATTTTATGAGGAGTTATTTCATGAAGCATGGGAAAGATTTAGGAGACTTTTAAAAAGTTGTCCTCATCATGAGGTTCCTGTTTATCAACTAATGCACATTTTCTATGCAGGTGCCAATCCATCAACAAGATCTTTGTTAGATGCAGCCTCAAATGGTAGTTTCATGGACCAAATTTCAGAAGATGCATTTTGCTTCTTGACGAGATGGCTACCAATGATGCTCAATGGGCAACCTCTAGAGCAGCTCAAAAGAAATAGGGAGTTCATAATATTGATGAAGTAGCTATGTTAAAAGCTCAATTAGAATTAATAGAAAAGAAGCATTTAAAAGAAATAAATGAGCTTAAAGCTAGAAATATTTCTATGTTATTTAATGAAGTTGATGCTTATGCAGGAATTCCAGGACATTCGGGAGTGAAGCCTAATGAAGGATTAGTAGAAGAAGTAAATGTCTTGAACCCATATAGCAACACTTATAACCCGGGATGGAGAAACCATCCAAATTTTTCATGGAGGGAAGGTAATCAAGGTTCTTCTTCTAACTCTAATCCCAGACCTCAATTTAACCATAACCAACATCCCAATAACCATCTTCCATACCAAAATCAAGCTTCACTACATTATCCAAACCAATACCCATTACAATCATACCACCAATCACCCGATTTTCAAAAATCTCAACCTCCCCCTCCTCAAGAAAAGAAATCCAACATTGAAGAAATGATTACAAACTTTATGGCCTCCCAAAACTTAATTTTGGCTAGTCAAGATGTTAGATGGAAATCATAAGATATTTGGATGAGGAACCAAGAGGAATCCATTAGGAATCTAGAGAACCAAATGGGGCAACTTGCTAGTTCATTATCCAACCGAACTCAAGGGACATTTCCATCTAATGTGGACAGAAATCCAAAAGAAGAAGCCGAAGTAATCACCTTAAGGAGTGAGAAAGAGTTAGAGAAGACTAAAGGTAGAAGACAATCTCCCTGAAAGGAAACTACCCCCTCCTTAAAATTTTGCTGTCCACAGCAAATGAAGAACTATTCAGGTGGAGGCGGAGGTGGATGTGAGAGGAATGAAATGAGGAAGAACAACAAAATTGCCCTATTTGGTTCGTTTCAGGGAGTTAGAGAAGACTGACATAGGGTAACAACTTTGTAGAAGGCCACTTTGGCCAAAAATACCATTTTACACATCTAAAAATGCATAAAATCTAAAACTGAAAATCTACCTTAGGGCAGAATGGACCTCACGGTCAGCATAAATTAGCTACTAACTGTGACATAGCTCAAATTCAGTCTAAAATCTAAAATTCATCTATGTCACAATCAGCAGCTATTAGGTACTGACAGTGATCTCCTCCCGTAACCCTAGGTCACAGTTAGCACTCTTTTATACTGATCGTGACATGGCCCAAAATCAATCCGGAATTAAAGTGTTACCTATGTGATGGTCAGCAGATATAAGATACCAAAGAGGATAAGTACCATTTTCAAGTCAACATCTGTAGGCCACTGGAGAGGATAGCGAGTGCAACTAATTTTGGAGTAGAGTTATTTTTGTAAAATGCTCAATGTAAAAAATTTAGAATACACGTAATAAATTGATTTATAATGATACTTTAAATATATTTATTTTATATGTTTGTATGTTTATTTGTGCTAACAATAAAGAAATATGTAAATAAAAGGTAATAAGAGTAAGCGTTACATTGATGGCATGAATGTAGCCTTCTATCAGAAGTGTTGGGCTTAGGGGTGTGTAGAATTGAATCGAAATCGAGAACCGAATAGATTTTGATCTGTTTAGTTCGATTATTTCGATTTTTAGTACGTTTGGTTTTGAACCGAAGTAAAATATCGATTTTATTGGTTTGATTTGGTTTTTAAAATTGAAAAATCGAAAGAACCGAACAGATCAAAATTTTAAAAATTCATTGTTTTGCTTATATATATATATATATATATATATATATATATATATATATATATATATATATATATATATATATATAGTTCTTACCCTACTTGCAGATACAAAAAAAAAACCCTAATTACCAGCCGCCTCCTCTTCCTTTTGTCTCCATTGCTTCGATTTTTCTTTGGTTCTCTTATTTGATTCTTCCTGCAAATTTGCAAATCGATTTTTCTTTAGTTCCTCTACTTCGATTCTTCCTACAGGTCTGCAACAATGGTTAGTATTTTCCTACTATGATTTTTATTTGATCTTTCTTGTCCTCTCCTTCTTGTTCTACATTTCAACTTTGCCGATTTTTATGTTTGAAGGTTTGTTAGTTGGGTATTATTTGATTAGAAAGTCGAACGAGTGCAGACTTTTTCCATTATTGGGCTTGACTTTTAGGGTTGAGAGGGTGAAATTTCTTTGAAATTGCTTTATGAAATTACAAAGAGGCACAAATTATACCAGGTAATCGGTTTTTATTGGGTCTTAAATCAAGAACCTTAATCTCGGATGAGGAATAGTGCTCTTATTGCCCATTGCGATGAGATTTGTTCTTTAGATTATTTAGCTTTGCATATTTTTATATTTTAAGGTTTCTCTTTACTGTATAATGATTTTTAATCTTGATGAAAAACTACTGCCTTGTCAATGTTTATATTGTTTAACTGGGTTACTTTACTAATTAAGGTTTTGGTATATGTTTGAAATATGTAATTTGTTTTTTAAGTTCAAAGTATGTTATATGTTCTGTAAAGTTAAATGTTTAATGAATTATTATTGGTATATGTTTAATTATATGTTCAAGAACAATAAATTGGAGTTTTTCCAAGTTGAAAGAGCTCTGCAGGTGTTGTCTCATATGGCGGTGATAATTTTAATTCTTTACATACTTGGCTTAAGAAACAAGATCATAAGACTTTGTAGGATTTAGTTAGTGATCATTCAAAATCATGATTATATTTGTTCATGTTGTTTTATATGGTTGCAAGAATCAATCCATTTCTATGGCAATTAAAACACAGAATTGCTTTTGAATTCCTCATCTGCTAATTTTCTTGAAACTTTCATTTAGCCAATGATATATTACAAAGTAGATAAGCTAATGGATAAGGTTTTGATCTTAGATGATAAATGTTAAATTTTCTTGTAATTAACAATTAAAATTATAGCAAGGGGCAAGCTTGATTTTCTGCAGTGGGACAATCATAATGGAGCTATCTCCACCTCCGGCCACCTCATGATTTTTGGATTCAACAAATTATTGTATTTTCCAGTTGGTTGGAAATGTTAGTTAATAATCATTAACTTTAAATTCTTGATTTAAACCTATTACTATTAGCAATTAAATTCATATGTGAGCGTGCAAGAGCTGTTGCTTGGCAATGAAGGATATATTAAAAATCAATATATTATAAAGTGATATATTACTATTATTTTCTACGGTGGGACAATCATAAAGTGATATATTAATAGAATTGTCTTTTTAGCTCACAACTAATCCCCAGCTGCATGTCCTGATTTTACCGACCTATATGTTTATTATTATTATTATTATTATTATTATTATTATTATTATTATTATTATTATTATTATTATTATTATTATTTGGCTAATGTGCACATCTGTAATTCCTTAGTTTAATGAATTTACTGTTTTTATGGATGCAGGTCTAAAAGATTGAATTTGTTAGGAGAATACACCCAAAATTATGTTGTATTAATTTCAATGCATGTTTTTTTTTTAAAAAAAATTGGAGGACATTAAATGTATTTTAAATTATGGGTTATGTTGTATTTATTTTAAATGTATGTTTTTTAGTGTAATTTTTAAGTTATGTTGTATGTACTTTTAACTTATATTTACTTATTATGGAAAAAATTTATGAATATTAATTGATTTTATTTTGTTGGATATATGGATCCATTTAGATTAAAAATCCAAATAAAAGTTCAATTAAAGTTCAAAACCAATTGAACCAAACTGAGCTGAACCAATCAAAATTATTTCGATCCATTTGGTTTTCAGTTCCATAAATTTCGGTTTCGGTTCGATTTCTATATTTTCTAAATTTTGATTTTTAATTTTTTCGATTTGGTTCAAAATTAAATCGAACCGATCATTTGCACACCCTTAGTTTGGCTATTTTGGGTAAGGATGTAGCAACGGAGTGTCTGTCTATAGTTCAAAACTATAGTATGCCAGATCATTTGAAGGATACGACGATAGTTTTAATTCCCAAAAAGCAAAGTGTTAGGACCATGACTGACCTTTGTCCTATTGCTCTATGCAATGTGTTATATAAGGTGATCGCAAAAATGATTACTCTGAGATTAAAATCATGTTTGCCTTCTATTATATCCTTGAACCAAAGTGATTTTGTGCCTCATAGACTCATTTCAGATAACTAACCGATTGCATATGAGTTATGCATTTACTAAAATGAAAATCTCAAGGAAAAAAGGAGTTGCAACGCTTAAATTGGATATGAGAAAGGCCTATGATCGCAGGGAGTGGCACTTTTTGGAAGAGGTTTTGATTAAAATGGGTTTTAATTTGTAGTGGGTAAAGTTTGATTAAAATGTGCGTGGAATCAGTGAGATATGTAGTCTCCTGTGATGATAACTTACTAGGACCCATCTTTCCAAGTAGAGGCCTAAGATAAGGGGATCCTCTTTCACCTTAGGGTCCAATCCATGGGTGTAAAGTGGCCAGGAATGCTCCAGGTATTACTCATCTCCCTGTTCGCAGATGATAGCTTCATCTTTTTTCGAGCTAATCTTTAAGAGGCCACGACAGTCAAGGAGATCTTGGATACTTATGCAGCAGACTCAGGTTAAATGATCAATTTTGGTAAGTCCTCTCTCAATTTAGTTTTAATACTTTGAATTCTAATCGAAATGTGGTTTGCTTGTGTCTCTTTATTAATCCGAATGCCTTTCATTATTCATATCTGGGGTCACCTTCTTTTATTTGGCGTGACAAAAAAGGAGATATTCTCCTTTGTTGAATAGAAGATTTGGAAAAGGGTAAATGGTGGAATAGAACTATGCTTTCGTGAGCAAGGAAAGAAGTGTTGATTAAGTCTATTGCCCAGTCTCTCTCCACTTATACCGTAAGTGTGTTTCTTCTTCTAGTGAGCCTTTGTACAAAGCTAGAGAGAGTGCTTAATTCTTTCTGGTAGGGAACTAAAAAATCTATTTGGAGTGATATTAATTGGATGGCATGGGATAAATTATATTGGCAAAAAGATTGAGGGGGTCAAAGATTTTGATCTTTTAGGGACTTTAATCTACTCTTCTTGGGAAACAGAGCTGGAATTGCTCTCGGATAGTTCTTCTTTAATGGCTAATATTCTAACAGCTAGATACTACCTTAATTGCTCTTTCTGGGAAACTGTTGTGGGGTCAAACTCGAGTTATACTTGGAGGAGCATCATTCTAGTAAGGGATAAAATGAAGGCTAGATGCAGATGGAGGGTTGGCAATAGGAAATCCATAAACGTCATGACTGATCCTTGGTTGCTGGATAGTTCAAACCTTTTCATTACCTCCCAATTACATAGCTCTTGGGAAAGTCTGAAGGTGAATGATTTGATGTTTCATGGACCTTCTTGCTGGAACTATTCTCTTATCTCATCTTTGTTTAACTCTCAGGATAGAAATCTCACTCTCAAGATTCCTATCAGTTGGCAGTGTAAGGAAGATACGTGGCAATGGGGTTTAGAGGCTTCAGGTATGTATTCAGTCAAAAGTAGTTATCGTTTTATTTACTCAAGTACTTACCCTTTCTCTGAATTGCTAAGTTCCTTTGACTGGAAGAAGCTGTGGCAATTTGTTTTACCTAGCAAAATCAAGCATTTTTTTTTTGGTGTGCTCTCCATTCTTATCATCCAGTGCATGTCATTCTAAGGTTAAAAGGAGTGGATGTTAGTCATGCTTGTCCAATGTGAGGTGCACTAATGAAATTATTTTTCATGTTTTGGTTGATTGCAACTTTGCAATAAATGTCTGAAACTGCTTGGTTGTGGGTTTCATTGGAGGTACTGCTGTTGATTTTTTGCAATGGTCTAAATTGATTTTTTCTTGCCTTGATTTGGAGAAATGTAGGATTGCAATTGTGGTTTACTGGGCTATTTGAAAGGTTAGGAACTAGCTAATTTGGAACAACTCGAGGCTTTCTGCTTCTGCAGTTATGTCTATAGCTTACTCGGTGTTGAATGAGTGGAAGGCAACTCAGTTGCCTCTTACTAATGCTGCTGCTTGTTCGTCTAATACTTAAGTGAAGTGGTTTCCACCTCATTTGCATTTCTTGAAGGTAAATACTGATGCTTCTTTATCTCAGGTTGCTTTAAAAATAGGGCTTGCATTTGTTGTTAGAAATCGTGCTGGGAGTTTTGTTGCTGCTGGTTGTAAGACTATCGTTGGAACTCTCGATCCTAAAGTAGCAGAAACACTTAGTGTGCATGAAGCCTTAAGTTGTATTAAGATGAAAAATCTTTCTTCAGTTATGATTGAAACTAATTCTCAACTAGGCTACAATGCTTTAATGTCTGATTTAGGTGATTTTTCTAAGTTTGGATTAGTTATCGGTGATTGCAAGTCTGTGTTGTTAGTTAGATAATATCCGATTTGGATTTGTTAAGAGATCTGCAAATTTAGTTGCTCATTCTCTAATTAGAGCTGCTTTTTCTATGTCAGATCTTATGTTTTGGCACTTGCCCCTCCAAATTGTATTCTTCATGCCCTTCTGGCTTATTCTTCTTAATAAAATTATTTGCTTTTAAAAAATATATATATAATCAATCCTTTGTTTGGTAATCTAAATTTTACACAATATAATGTAATGATATTTACAAAAGTAATTTTCAATACATTTATTAATGTATTGACTAATATTTAATTTTAGATAGTATTTTTTATTACATTACAATTTTTTTCTAAACGTCAATCGTATCTCATTGGTCTTTCTATTCGCCTCTACTATCACTGCCACCACCTTTGTCGACAATGTAACACCTCCAAAATGATAACTTATATGAGTAGCACTTTTTGACGATGAACGGTGATACAGGAGCAAATAGTACAGTCAAGGGTCACCGGAACCTATAAAATTTTTATTACACCACTATAAGGTACTATTCGTGACAAATCTGGTGATATAATGTGAGGTGAAAATGAAGTCACTTAAGTTACCAAAAGTCAAAAATAAAAATGAGTAGCGAACCATAAAATGTTGACCAAAATTTTGACTGACCAGAAAAATATTTTATGGACATCGGAAAATTATTCCGATCATATGAAATCTCTTGAAATAATTTAACCAGTAATTTACATTATAAAATAAATTGCAATCCATTACTGCTTACTAAACATATGTTTACGTTTACTTCTATAGTAGTATATTGAAATTTGCCTATGTTTCTACACTACTATCAAATTTTTGTTATTTTATTTATATATGTTGCTGTTTATGCTTGAAAAATGTCAAAATGGCATACTGGCTTTCTATAATATTACTTACATCCTCCAGTGTGTCTCTCTTTCTCTCTCTCTATATATATATGTCTGTTTATTAATCATCTTTTTTTGAATGCAAAGTAAATTTTCATTAATAATATAAAAAGTACATCTGAAAAATACAAATAAATTTATAAAATTTAAAAATAAATAAGACATACGAAATTAATGAAATTTTTGGAATATATCTCTGAACTTATTCAACAAAAATAAAGGATAATATTAATATGTCATGAGTAATCTGGCTTTCAACAGAAAACTCGATCCATCTGTTGTTCACTAAAAAACTCATTTCAAAAGGAAGAAAACTTTCATAAAGCAAGATAATAACCTTCAAATATGAAGGACAAACTTGCATGATAAAAAATTTAAATTGCATTCAACATTAACTAAACGAATCAAATTTATAAAAATACAAATAAAATTTGGATAAATACAAAAATCAAATTTAAAATAAAAAATTTTAGATATGAGTTTATTGAAAACAAAACAAAAAAATTAAAAACAAATAAAAAACGACAAATAAAATGTATACTAATAATCTTTGTTAACATTTTTTTTAAGAAAATTCGAGTCCGATATTTATTTATTTTTAATTTTCTCATTTCATTTTATTCAAATTGTGAGTTGAAGAATCTGAATCATTTGCTCCGTGATTTTAACCCTTTGAATTAAAATTGTTTTATGTATCCGATCTTGTTTTTAATTCTTTTTCTGATACAATGATTACATAAAGCTTCCATTTTCACACTTGGAATCGTTGAATTTGTAGAAAAAAAAAATGATTTTACGTTTCCTGGATTGATGTTCTTGATTATTATAATGTTATTCCTACACCTCCACAGGATTTAATTCTTTATTTTTCATTTTTAATTTTAAAAGCAAGTCAAGATGCAACTTTACCTTATATATATATATATATATATATCAAAATCAGCCATATATTAATTTATTCATGTGACTTTAGTTTTCAAATTATGTTTTATTTGACATTTTTAATTTTTACATTATTATAAAAAAGCATTAATTAAGATTTTAAGGGAAATGAAACTCCTGAAGTTTAGATATAGCAAATTAAATTGTTAAGCCCCAAAAATCTTGATCACATAGCATAAATAGTATTTTTCGGACAACAAATAGTGATACCGGAAGAAAAAAAGTTGAGGTCAAATACAAATAGGCTCCTAATTAAAAAGCACAGAGAAAAAAATATCTGGACCATAAAAGAGTTTATCAACTTTGACAGACTCAGAAAAAATACTCTAGATCTTAGAAAATTATTCCGATTGCTCACTCATTCATTAATAATTAATAACTTCACTTGAAACACTTCCATTCCGATGAATATCAACCTGAAATACCAATTAATCAACCTGAATTTATATATTATGTATATTTTGATATAAAATCTAAAGCATCACAAACAAATGAAAGAAATATAACTTCTTGAAAGCTTTTAAGTTTCACCTGGAGAATAGGCTCAGGCATACGATTTTTGCAAGTCATTTTGACAATTTTGATGGCAGTGTCAAGTGATACAAGGTGACCAATTGAAATAGATATGGGTTTTACTGAGCCTTCAGTTGATCTCATTGCCTGTTTGAAAAAAAAAAAATAAAACTCTTAACAAAGAGAAGACCACTTCATTAAGTACAAAACTGGATTATCAATTTCACTCAAGTGCTTATGCTATTTTAGTGGCATTTAGAAACAATCACCACCAAAGCAAACACTTCAACATCTAAACTACTTGAATGTCATAAGACAAAATACTTGTACAGAAGTCAGAGGCAAGTTTTGATGCAAGGCATTGCAGATATTCAGATTTATAATAATAGGGACCAAAGAGCAAGAAGAACCCTCAATTAGTTTAAAGGAAACAACACAACAACACTTGAATGCGCCAGAACAAAGAGAGTTACAGCGTCATTATTTCAATAAAAGCTTATAGTACTTATTCTAGAGAGCTTAGTGAGGAATCATGTCTTAACTAGAAAAAGGAAAATGGAAAAGGGAAAAGATTAGAACAAAATCAAAGAATAATTAAACGAGAAGAAATGAATGCACAAATACACCAGATTGAATGACGTTTAGCACCAATTTTTAATTTCTCCTTTTTTCAATATGAGAAGTACTGTCAACTCTTAAATTTTTTGATGTATCAATAAACTTAAAAAACTTTTCTTCTAGAAGCAGAAAGACATGCAACCATGTATATGCCCAGAGCGTCCAATCAATGTAACAAAGTTTTCACCACTTCTTTCTTTTTCTTGAAGACATTTCCTCACTCCCTTTTCAGTTATACTTGGTGTAAAACGGAATTTAATAAAAGAAACTTTCCTCGAGGATGGAGTATCCCATTGTCATCAACCATTACTAACTGCTGAACCACGTATAAAGCCTCAGTTTAGATGAAAACTTATCATGATGATAAGAAAAGCGATTAGCATAAGGAATTAAGGGTACTAAATTATACTGTCAAGCTGTGTCAACTAAGTTTAAAATTTTTAAAAAAAAAAAATCACCTGAGGGTAGTAAGGATCATTATTGTTTTTCATCTTCTCTAGAAGCTCTAAAAGCACCGGGGCCTAAATTGATTCATATTAAAAATGGAAATCAGAATTAAAGTTGCAGATTCAAATACAATCAAATGTAGAGATCAAAAGATATTAGGAACCTCTCGGAATGCAATGAAGCCGGCAATATAAGGGACATCAAGCCTGACATGGGCAGAATCATGGTACACTACTTTACCAGTTTCAAAATCCAAACAACGATTGTCCCACAAGCAATGGAAAATCGGGTAATTAACAAGAATGGAAGAAAGGTTGTAAATTTCGTAGTTAAATAGTCTTTCCATCTCTATAAAATGTCTGAGGTTGAGCCTACTGAAGATGATGATTCTCCACCTCCAAAACAAAACCCAAAAGAAAAATTTCTCTGAAAATAATTCAAAATTTTCACCAAACAAACATCTGCCTATAAAGTCCCCTTATGTTCCATTAAAAAAAAGAAATTAAAGCAGAAAACTGCTAAACAATGGACATGCTTCAAGTTGCAGAGACCTTTATAAACGGTAATAGGAATCAGCAACAATGGGGACTTAGACTATGGGCGGCAAGTGGATGGCGACTGAAAATTACAGGAAAAGCAGAAGAATTGTAAGATGAAATCTCCTAATTTCATTGATCTCAAAAACCATGTTAAATTGATATTGAAATCTTAAAAGAGAACTCACTAAAGCTTTTACTGTGAAATCTGTTGTATTCTCCTCTGAAAAATGCAAACATCAATCGATCCAAAATAGAGAAAGAGAAGACTAAGATGAGGTAAACAAAGACGGACTTGCTGTGTATGAGTGAGAGAAGCCTACAGGGGAAGATCGGAGTAGTGAATGAGAGAGAGAGAGAGGAGCGACCGTGTCGCTGTTAGAGAGAAGATAAGACAATGGCAAGAGAAGAAGTTAGGGTTTCTATTGGGGTATTTATAGAGTGATAAATATGTAAATAATTCGAAAACTAGGGATAATGTAGTAATAATACATCGGATTGGGGATCCCTACGGGGCAAATAGCCTATTCCCTGCCCCCTCCCTGAAATACACATTGAAAATTTTTTTATTCTCATTCCCGCCCCCACGGGGGAAAATTGAGGATTTTCCGCCCCGTTCGGATTAGATCCCCGAAGGTATCGGATTTCAAGGTTGAGGTAAATTATAATTAGTATATATATATATATATATATATATATATATATATATATATATATATATATATATATACTTGAAATATTGAAGTAGAGGTAAATGTATAATAAAAGTAAAGGTTGAGGTCCAAATTATAATTAGTAAGAAAAATTTTATGACAAAGGGGTAAAGTTGGAATTAAGTGAATAAATTATAAAAATAAGGATTAAGTTGTAATTTTGCAATAAAAAAATATTTCAAGGACTGAATTGAATTAAGATAATATTTGAGATTAAGTAGATATAATAAGGGTAAAATGGTAAATTTGATATAATAAAGCACACTAGGGATAAAAACATAAATTGAGCAAAGATGATGTTCTAAAAAAATAATATTGAAATTAAATAATGAGAAAATGATAAAAAAATTAAAGTAATAGACAAAATAGATACAGTAGTGAATTTAATTATAAATACATAAAGAATTAAATAATAAAAATGTACGTATACATGTATTAATTGGATATATACCATTAATCATATATGTATGCTTGGCACGTAGTATTACTGCATGCAGATTTACATGAACAAATTAGAAAAGGGAAAAGGAACAAGTCAACCGGAGCTGCTGATAGAGACGATTAAATTTTGTACATGAAATGTATGTATAGAAGATAGTTATGGTGTGTTTTCTAAATAATAGAGACTTTGATACTTGTTGTATAATAAGACAAGATATTTAATTAACATTAGAATTATTGTACGTATACATGCATATGCGCGAATGGCTTTTGGATTTATACGCATGTAATTATAAGTAATTATTTCGATACGACAACCAAAGGATAATATACTTAATAACATCGTTTTAGTGACATGCTGATACTCGGTTTTAAATTGAATATAGGGTGTTAAATATATAAATTCCATTTATTTCTAACACAAATAAATAAATAAATTATCAGCTTGTCTCTGATTCCAAACCCCAGTCGAAAATGGACTAAAGACTATATGCCAATAGGGACATGTAATCTAGAATTAAAAACAAAAAAAAAACAAAAAGTTCTCCTTTAATCACCATTCAATTTGCTAAATATTTTCATTGCAGAAAGAACTTCATGATTGTAACTTATAAAAATAATGGAGTTAGCACAAATCAATGGGAAATAAGGCATATAATTAATATAGAATCCAATGTAAAGTATGTGTCCAATTAATTTAGATTGTTAATTAATATAATCACACTAAATTAGCCAGATAAAGCAAACAAGGAGCAGTTAAATCACCAAATGAATGACCCAAAATCTTGTCATGCCGATATGGGGATACAAAAATTTCAAAACAATCTTGGTTTGAAAGATAAAGCAAGAGTTATGGTTAAAATGGAATATTCTGGACTAAAATCAAGAATTGAAGTTGGCCATTTTGCAAGGAATCTCATGTATAAACCACGAGCAAAACATTTTTTTCTTTTTTCTCTTTATGCTTTTAATAATTCCTATTAGTTCGCAAATAATGTATTTTGATAAAACTTTATTTTATAATTTAGCTTTTTCCCACTTTATAAGAATATGCGGTCTCCCCAAACAAACTGATAGTTACATATTTATACTTAATTTTTGCATGTTTTTATAATATAATTTTAATAAATCTAGCAACTTTTTAATTGTTTTTTGATTCTGACTATTGCAGGATTAAATTAGTGAAAAAGGAGCAATATGTGGCTAATTGGAGCTAATTTGGAATGACCATAAAGATTGGAATTAATTTGAAAACAAAAAGCTAATTAAATCTAGATGTTAGCCTTGCCCAAGCCTAAGAGTCAAGGGAGTTATAGGAATATGAAAACAATAATTATAGAAAGTTTATATTTTATTTAATATTTTATTTTACTTATTTGGGTTACCTTTATTAGAGGAGTTTTTTTTAGGAATAAAAAAGAGGGAGAACATATTTTCTTCCTCATCCCCATTCTCCGTCTTTAGCTCTGTAATGGCCATGAGTGGCTAAACGTTTATTTTGGTCAAATTAAGATTCAACCAATTGCTATGAGATTATTTGTGATTTAATTTTCTCTTTAATTTTATGTGATGTTCATGTTATTTACTGTGACTTAGAGAAACTATATCTCAATTGGTATTTGTTTTATGTGCAATAAGGGTCCGTTATTCATTTAATTAAATAATATACATCTAATTGAAAATATAAAATCCGTAATTATTTGGTAGATTTGATAACGAGTGATAACTAGTATAACAACACCGAGAAGGGTTGTTATATTAAGTAAATGCATGATGATTTGGTTTAAATCAATCTCACTTATAGGTTGGTTAGCTTAGGTCGGATCTTTCTAAATCGTAAATCTGTCAATAAATTAATTTTTTTTCGCTTGTTAAAGGATTGTTTAGTGGTTAGAGGTTAATTACAGTTTTACTTGATTAGTCTATCATAAGGAAAGATTGGTTTGGAGTGCAAAGTAGATGATTATAACCAATTCATTCCATGATTTTAGAATTATTTTTTTTATCTATGATCAGTAATTCGAATCCTATGCCGCAAATACTTTTAACTGAAGTTTTCCATTAAATATTTTTTTTTGATAAAATAGAAGGGTAAAATAAAAAAAATAATACATTAATAAATTATTTTGAATTTACTAAAAGTGACAATTTGGTAAGATACATTTTTTTTTCTAAAAAAGTGATAATTTGAAGGGATGAAGGGAATCCTAATTATTAGGATGACATTTTGATAAAGATAATTAATTGTTGACAATTATTATTTATCTTTCCTTCTTGAACTAATTAATGTCCATAGATGTTGTTAAATCTTTCCCTCTTTGTATCATCGGCCTTTCTCTTTTATTATAGTCATTTTTTTTTATAGTTTCTTTCATGTTTGTATAGGTGACACTTTATATTATTAATTTGCTTTATAGAAAAATCATTAACAATGTTTAGAGGGAAAAATTGATAATCTAAATTCAAATGAATATTTTAGTTTATTTCATATAATTTTATATAAAAATTAATAAAATTAATTATTATCTTAATATTGGTAATTTATGTAACAATTGACAATTTAGTGAGATAAAAAATAAAATTATATAAGAGATTTAATTGATTATTAAAGTAAATTTAAGGGGCTTTTTTTTGACCCCCAGCCTAGCTAGCTACTTTCCTACCAAAAGGAAAGACATTTATTAACTGATACTATAAGAAAAAAAAATATGAATTTTTTTGGCTTCTATATTAATTTCAGCCACTGAAAATTAGATGTCGTTAATGTATTATTTATTGCGAGATGAATTTTAATCACTTTGCTAATTTTATACTCACTTCGTTCCATTTTAAAAGATATTTTTCTATTTTTCATGAAAATTAAGAAAATAATTAAAATATCTCAATTTTATAAAAAAAATTATAGTAATTGACAAAAATATCCTTTTATATTTTTAAAAATTTCATTTAATTTTAGTTAAAATTAGATAGTAATAAAAAAGAAAAATATTTAATAAGTTATATAATAAATAGAGATATACATGTAAATATATTTCTTAAATTTCGAAAATAATATTTGAAATAGAAAAACTAAAATAGATAAAAATACCTATTAAAATGGAACGGAATAAGTAATTGTTAAAAATTAATGTTCTTGTAGTATGAAATCTCGAATTATTTTGATTTTAGTACTTATTATTATTATTATTATCATTGCATCTTGATATTGATTATTATTGTTGTTGGTACAATTGTTATTGGTGTTGCTATAATTATTGTTGGTACAATTATTATTATTACATGATTTTTACAATTATTAATAGTACTACTATTACTCATCTTCCCCTCTTGAAATGGAGCTATTGTTTGAACTAATTAATGTTCATATATGCTACTATTTCTTCCCCTCTTTGTATCATTGGTCTTTCTCTTTCATCACGCTCATCTCTAATTAATTAAGGTATGTTTGCAGATCATTTTTATCTCTAATACCCGTACACAGCTTTTCAATTTAATATTTAGTTTTACCAATGAGAAAATTATTTGCAAATATTTTTTGTTTTGAAAAAATCCCACTTATAATTTTTTAATTAATGAAGTAGTTCAAGCTTACTTATATACTATATGATTATTAATTTTATTGTAGCCATATAATTAATTCAAGTTACAATAACCTTTGAAGAGCAGGATATGGAGATTACACTAAAGGAGCGTAGCATCATATGCCCAAACAAAGATACACCAAATGAGCATCTATGGCTATCTAATCTGGACCTGATAATGATATACGCAACCGTTCCTACAGTGTACCTTTACAAGTCTAATGGTTCTCCAAATTTCTTCGAAACTAAATTCCTGAAAGAGGCATTGAAAGAAGTCCTCGTGGCATTTTACCCACTAGCTGGGAGATTGGGAACAGATGAAAATGATAGGCCTTACATAAATTGCAACGGAGAAGGAGTTCTGTTCATTGAAGCTCAAACTCACTCTACTATGGAAGATCTAACTGATTTCACACCTTCTCAGCAATTCTTTCAACTCGTTCCAAAACTTGACTCTATCAAGGCCATCTCTTCACATCCACTTTTTCTTTTGCAGGTAGACTATTACTACTGTTGCCTAAATTAAATTTATGAAATTGCTTATAAATCAAGTGAAATTAAAGGCAAGTTTTATGTATATAGGTTACAAAATTTACTTGTGGTGGAATATCTCTTGGAATTTTGTGGCATCATGTTGTAGCAGATGGAGCTGGATATCTCCACTTCATGAATTCATGGGTTAACATAGCCCGTGGCCTCCCCATCACCATCGCTCCTTCCATTGACCGAACCTTTCTCCAGCACCGGATTCCACCGGCTCCGACAGTTGACCACCCAACCTATAATCATGATGTAGCAGAACCAAAACCTTTTTCTCAAATAATTCTGAAGATCACGGCCGATCAGATTACCACCCTCAAAGCTGCACTGCCAAACTTTACCACCTTCCAGATTCTCAGTGCACACACGTGGCGTTGCGCAACCAAGGCACGCGGCTTGCCAAATCAGCAATCAACAACAGTATATTTGGCGGTGAATAGTAGATCGAGATTGAATCCTGGAGCTCCTGATGGGTACTTGGGGAATTTAGTAACACGTGTAACGGCAAATGGATTGTGCGGTGAAATTATATCAGAAGCATTAGCAGAGACAGCGGAGAGAATTCAGAAGGCGTTGAAGAGAGTGGATGATGAGTATGTAAGATCCGTTGTTGATAGTTTGGAAATGATAAAGGAGAAAACAAGTTTGAAGCTAAGTACTGGTAGCCCAAATATGCATATTGTAAGCTGGATGAGGATGCCCTTTTATGAAGTTGATTTTGGATGGGGAAAGCCTTTCTATATGAGAGCTGCTTCTCCATCTGAAGGTAAAGTGCATTTAATTCCAGGTCCTAGTAATGATGGGAGTTTGTTTGTTTCTATAAGCTTGGAACCTGCCCATATCCAATATTTCCAACTCCTATTTTATGATTTGATTTCTCCAGACAAGTTCATTGCCACAACCAGTCGTACGTGAATTTCTACTCCATGCCACCTCCCTCAGTTTCTATTACTGTAGACTTCATTTAATTTTTTTTCTTACCTACTACGTACTGTTTGGGAGTTGCTTTCATGATGTTGGCTTGTTCACTGTATTCTGTTTGTGTAATTATAAATTTATTTGAGATAATAGTATTTCATATATATATATATATATATATATGTTAAGTGAAATTACTTCATAATTTCAACTATTTCCAAATGGAACCTAACTTCAAATATTCCTTATATGTAATACCTTTATACTCTCCTGTACCGTATAATGTCAAGTTATAAATGGAGTTACTAATTAGATTCTAGCTAACAATATTGTTACCTAATTCATAATTCATTGTCTTGAAACTCCGAGGTTAACTCCTCGTTATCTATTTATTTATCCGTTATGCGTCAATTTAATTATCGTCACAATTTTAGTATTCATTTGGTCAAAAAATTACTATTCATTTGATAAAAATTTCGACAGTATAATGACTATTATTTTAATTTACCCTCTTGCAAATTATAAAAAACACTATCTCAATATTCAACCTCCAACTCCAATATTTCAGTCAATAACACAAAGCACTTCTAAAATTTCATCATGATCGTCAGAAATATAAGCCATCAATCACATGCATTTACACGTACATTTATATCCTTACAAACATCTTATTCTCCAAATACATTAATTACATATACATGCCTTAAATACAATTGATCACCATAAGTCCATATATATACACACACACACATCTCATCTTAAATATTACACATATTGTTACAGATATAGTCTTCTATGTTAGAGCAACAGAACTCAAGCAGATGGATTGAATAAAAAATCCTCAGCCTAATTAAACAACCGCCCATTATCCACAAATTGAAACAGAGAATGCAGGAGGTCACATTTGCAGCTAGGGCAACATTTTCATATGCATGAAGTTAATTAGTGGCAGGCCAACCCCCATTGAATATATACTTACAAACACCGTTTTAAAATATTTTTCACGAAATATAGGCACAGGACATCATGCTGAAGTAAAGATTTAGGATATAATAGCAAAAGCACTGATTTTGCTAAGCAAAAGGCAGATCACGTAAAGAGAATATCCAAAGAACGGGAACAAACATGAGCAACCTGGCACAAACTAACTTTTATGCAAATTTATCAGCTAAAACATACAAGAATACATTCAAATAGCCTTCCAATAGCATAAATAAGAAAAATATATGATCAAGCAGAATAAATCGGATTGTCAGAAAGAAAATAATCCTAATAACTAAAGCAGAAGAAGACAACTATATTTGAGTAATTAAACCAAGTTTTTAGTATCCTTTACTAATGATGTAAAAGAGAAAGCACAGAAAATACATACTCGGTTCTGGTCGATGACATCGACGATGACAACGAGCTTTCCGTAGTCCTTGCCGTAGTTGACAAGAGCTACCCTCCCAATCTCTACGTATCTCTTAAATGGCTGCAGAACATCACCATCAAAATGCAGAATCAGAATTATTGGTTAAAAAGAAGGGAAAACGAAATAGACAGAAGAGATCTAAGAGAGTGCAGGAAAAAGCGAGAAAACTCACCATCCTAAAATTGTGTAGTATGTGACCGTGAAAGCTGAAAAAGTCGGAGGCAGTGGAGAAGGGAGAGAAATGAGAAGGGGTTAGGGCTTTTTTATATATAAGATGTTTTTATAGAGGATTTTGGACCGTCGGATTTAGGGTTTCTTAAACTTTCTTTGGTTAGAGGGAGAGGGAGGTTTAAAGTCGGGTTGGCCCAAATTGTCTAATGTTTAGGACTGCCAGAAGCCACTTGGCCCAATTTGGAGTAGCTGGACTGGGATATCCTTGATAATTTAGGAAAATGCATCCTATCAAATTTTAGATGAAGATATCTATATTTTAATAGGCAAATTAGAGGGTACAAAAATAATACATCCAATCACATTTGACGAGAATAATTTTATGTGCACGTATATTTCACATGATATATAATTATTTATTTTCTTAATTAATAATTATTAGTGAATAACTATTAAAAATAAGTGCATTGCATTCCCATCTATTTTCTCCTTCTAAAATTTTCATATTTACATGCATATTATTCATCTATTTTTTTCGTGAATAAATTGAATATCTTCAATTGATTATTTTTATAAATAAATTTGAATACTCTATTGAATGTAGGCCCAGCAATCAAGTCTGGATTAGATTGTAAATAGGTCGCTAATTGACCTGTGAATTGATTCAAATTGATCGGATTACATATCAATTTGTTTATTTTTTTTACAAATTTTTATGAATTTTATTTGAGATATTATTTTTTTTCGGAATTAGAATTTTAAAAACAATATAAATGAATTTTTGTAATTCAACATGTTAATAAAAAAATTAATAAAAGAGAAGATAATGTTTTTTCTCTTTAATTTGTACAGTGCTTTGTTAATAAAATAAGATAAAAAACAATAACTGTACCAAAGTTTATTCACTCAAAGTAGTATTAAGAGCAATAACTATATATACCAGCCATACAATAATTTGTACAGTGCCTCAAGTTCTCATTGCACGGTAACATTAAAACAAAATAAGCAATGATTCATTGTTTTTTCTCTAAAGAGTCACGCGGATCAATCCATGATCCGACCAGTACGGATCAATATGGATTGACCCTGTACGATTTGAAATTTTACAAATTATACTTATTGAATTATATTTGAATTATTTATGAATCGGATCGAATAACAAATTATTTGGCATCATATAATATTAAAATTGATACAAAAAAAATCAATCCATTCATTTTTCAATTTTTGTAGATTTCACTGTAAAAGTGGAATATGTATTTTCATCATAATGATTTAAATACCACATCAGTTTGATTGAGTATTGTGCGTTTAAATTTTATACATATAATGCATCTATGTTTATTATTTATAAAATTGATAAACATAAATGTTTAATAGAATATTGTTAAAATTTAAGTATTTAAATAAATTATAAAATTGAGTATTTTATATATATATATAAGCCTTATATAGTTAACGAGCGACAATGTCAAGAATTATATCATCAACCTGCTCATACTTTAATTAGACGTTTTGATGAATCTATCAAAGCATCAAATAAGAGACAAGCTACCTCTTACAGTAATCAATGGCTGAGGGAAGTTCCACCATTGAAGCAACCTGGAGATTCGAAGAAGCAAAACTTAACAGAGGCCATGAATGTTGATACAACTAAACTTGGTAGTGGCGGAAACCAAAACATGCACTTGGGGAAAGAAATTGTGATTGGGGAAGAGGAAGTTATGGCGGAGAAGTGGAAAGGCAATTGTGGGAAGCATGGCTGAAGGGATTTTGCACGAAGGAGATATTGAAGGGATAGTTATTTATGATTAAAAACGAAGAAGGAACAGGGAGGGGGTAGTTTTAACTCTAGTGTTGATGGGCCTAGTTTCAGCCTAACTGAAGGAAATCAAATGGAACAAAAAACTTGCTAAGGTCGGGCTTTGGAGAACAGGCTTGCCTGGCATTATGAGTTGCCTTAGTTGGAATTGTCATGAACTGGGCAAACCACAGACAATTCTTGTTCTTAAAGACCTGGTCAGGTAAAAAAAGCCCAAGTTTGTTTTTCTCATTGAAACAATGTGTAACAGAGAAAAACTTGATAAAATAATAAATCTTTTGGGTTTTGAGGGGTGTTTTGTTGTTGGTGCTTTAGGCCGTAGTGGTGGGCTAGCCTTTCTTTGGAGAGATAAGAATGAAGTTAGGCTCATTGGGTTCTTTAAATACCACATTGATGTGAAAATTAATATTTAAAGCACTAAAAAGTGGAGATATATGGGTTTTTATGGTGAAGCTAATATGAATAATAAAAGTGTTACCTAGAATCTGCTTCATACACTTGCTACCAAGTCATAGCTCTCGTGGTGCGTTATGAGAGATTTCAATGATATGTTGGATCCTCGGGAGAAGAAAGGAGGTATCTCTCAACCAAGTAGGCTGATTAATGGTTCTCAAGATGCAGTGGGGGATGCAAATTTACTAGACCTGGGCATAAAAAGGTATGCATTTACATGGGTGAGGGGAAATGTTGAAGATGGGTTTATAGAAGAAAAAATTTACCGAGCTCTTGCTGCTGTAGATTGGGTCTCCAGTTTTCCCTTCTTTTCGGTTAGTAATATCAATCAAACTTCTTTTGACCATAATTTCGTCTTTATGGATCCTGCTATTTTCCATAATAAGTGTCGTTCAAAAAGGTTCAGATTTGAAAATGCTTGGATGAAGGAGAGTGGTTTTGGAACGCCCTAATACTTATAGACGTACTACCAATTGTTAATCGTGGTTGCCATACAATTAGATCATAATATTACCTTAACTATTCGATGGTATGCATTATGTATAGCAAAAAGTTACTATTCAATTGGTAAAATTTTGGACATTATGACGGCTTATTTTTCATGCTTTCCAAATACCTACAACCTAAAATAATACTCCTAATAGATAGTCTCCTCCTCCATAACTTCAACAATCACACAAGCACTTCTAAATTTCATTCCACAATCACATTCATATAACACATATACTCATACCCATATGTTCATAATATACTAAAGTTATTTATGATTACAACCAAATACATAACAAAAGTTTATATCTTCAATTCATTACAAAAATGGACTAAAGTCCCCAAAATACATGTACATACCATTTCTTGTCTCCTGGTCTCTTATCTTCATTACCTATCTTTGCGAAAAGTCACAACAATTACGCGCTAAGCAACATTGTCGCTTAGTAGTGGATACTACTATACAAAATTTCACTCATAATTATAAAAGTTGTAAACTTCCCAGTTGGTACTTAAACTTTACTTCATATTTAAAATTAACTTACTAATATCTCAAATCTACTTTTAATTTTATTTCACTTTTGTTTCATCATAAACGTAAAAATTACAATTCAATCCCTACTTTTCCTATAAAGTGGAAAATTTCATCTTGGTCCCTGAACTTTTCAAAAATTATAGTTTTGCCCTTTTTAACCCATTTGCTCTTTTTAACCTCTTTATGTAATGACCCTCAGTATACCCTAGTAGTAATATCACTAATTAATTATGAGTGTTTATATTTAATTAAATATAAATATATAAAGAAGGACCCAATTGCATAGCTAAAGGGTAAGTTTTGGGGTAAAAGTGGAAATAAGAGAAATTAAGGGATTTAAGGGTAAGATCTTCTTTCAAGTGACATGTGGACCTATTAGAGAGAAAAGAGAGGGAGATATTTGGTGGAGGTTGGCCGGCCAAACAAGGGTCTTCATCTCCATCTTTATCTTCTCTATACCTCTAAACTCTCTCTGATCCTCTCTCTCTTTAGATTTCGTTGAATTAGGGAAAGGAAAAAGAAAGATTTATCTTAGTTTAATATTAAGGTAATCTTGATTCTTCTTTAATATGTATTGTTCTTTGTTTAGCTTGAGTAATATTTATGGAAGTGTTTTATATTATAGAAGGAGAATCAAGCAAAAGGAAAGGGAAAGAGGCTCTCTAAGGTTGAAGAAGACTTGGAGCTTAGTAAGGTATGGGAACTTAGGTTTATGGGTGTGTGTTTGATGTTTGGTCATGAGAGAGGGAGACCTTGAATGTCTCTCTTATATAATTTATGGATGATTTCAAGGTTAGAAGGGTTTAGAGTTAAAAATATGCAAGTTTGGTTGAAAAACATGAAAATTGGTTTTAAGGTTTACTGGACCAGTCTGTACATTTTTGCTCATATCTTGAGTTATAGTTGTCCAAATTATGAAATTCCAGTTGGCATAGAAACTAGACTTATAAATCTTGATTTTGTTAGAAGAAACCGAAATCTGATTTTTACTGCTTGATGGTGAAAATCGGTCTTGAAATCTGATTGTGATGGTTATTTTGTCTTCATGAACAGTCTGTGGTTTTTCTTGTATATCTAAATATTTACAGGTCCTCTTGAAGAGATTTTTAGTGTTTTGGAAACTAGAAATATTAGCCTAAAACTTTGTAGAAGATAGTATTTTCATAAAAAGTTGTTTGGTAGGTTGAAATTGAGATGCAATTTGAGTTTTGAAATTGATTTACAGGATTTTTGTGTATCAAGCGTTGAAGCTTGTAAACCGACGCCCTGTGTCGCGAGCGCGACTTATGCCGCGAGCGCGATATCAAGCCGTCGCTTTGTGTCGCGAGCACAACTTCTGCCGCGAGCACGACATTAAGAATACTCTTTTAGGCAATTGCTGACTGTCGCGAGTGCGATTAATACCGCGGGCGCGACACTCGTCGCGAGCGCGACTATTGTCGCGAGCGCGACAATAAGCATTTGTCTTCTATTTTTGATACTTGTTTTTTTTAGACCCCAATTGAGGTCTGAGCTTGCCTAAGCCTTCCTAAACTTATAAATCATCCTAAGTTGTAATTTAACGGCGATGTATCCCTTTAATTGCAAGATTTGCTTAACAATTGTAAGGTGAGATTTTATTACCTCGAAATAGAATATGCATTAATTATTTCTTTGCCATGACAGTATATGATTATTTTTATACAATGAGACTATCAATGCATAATATTAAAATACTTTACATTCATTAGTACTATAGTGGATTATGTGAATACAATTTCACAAGATATGAAATATGATTGATTTGTGCCTACACATAAAGACTTGGTTGTGGATAGATAGGCATGCCTATCGGGTTATAGTTGCAGCTGCTATAGTCTGACTCTTATGAGTCTATAATTGTCTCTACATGAGACCATAGTTCTGGCCCAATGGGTCCACAGATTTGATGCCTTCGGGTATCCATAGTACTAATACCTTTGGGTATTTACAGATTTGATACCTTATGGTATCCACAGCACCCGTTATCCACGCCCACAGGAAATTGAGGCAGGCACAATTTATAAGATAAATGATATGCATATACAGTTTATAATTTTTCATTCTATGATTTAATGAAACAAGTTATTCCTTCCAATAGTGCATTTGGTTATTTTATATTTGTGAGATATATATATATATATATATATGAACTGGTTATATACTTTTATGGCATGCTTGGTGATAACCACTGTGAGTGGTTATCAACATATTAGTTTGTTCCTTACTAAGCTTTATAGCTTAGCACGAGTGTTTATCCGTGTAGGTTCGCAGGGTAGAACTCTTGTTTAGGGACAAAGCCAACAATCTTCCAAGTCAACATCGAAATAAGAGTAGCATTTTGATGTATGAAAATTAACTTTTACATCTATTTTGGTTACACCCAATATACTTGTATTTAAAGGCATGTAATTATTAAGTTATGTAAAGAATAGTAAACAACATGAGAAGTATCACCCTCCACCAAACATGACTAGTATAATATGAAAGTATGTATGCTTTTATATGCATCGATAACAGATAACTTATATGATTAACAGGATTAAATGAATGTAATTAGTAACAGTAATCCAGATTATCTAGTATAGTCATTACACTTTAATAATATTTTATGATACCAAATTACGGTTTAGTCCTTAATTTCTCGCATAATTATATTTTTATCCTTTTTAAACCATTTGACCTCATTTTTCATCTTTTTACATGTAAATCACACAATTAACATATTTACCCACAAAACTACATTTTTATACTAATTTTTTTTATAATTACGATTTTGCTCCTAGTATGACCAGTGAAAATTCTCGAACCAGATATGTAGGATGAGGACTTCAATGATGTAAATAAGGACTAGATCACCTGACGTGACTCTGCATCCCAATTTTTATTGTGCTGGCAAACCAGAATATGCATAGTATGATAAATCTCCAATGTTATTAAAATTAGATTGGATAAAGAACCAGTAAGGCAGGAGGTTCTTGGTTCGACCAGTTCAA
Organism: Excoecaria agallocha; assembly: GCA_037975025.1. NCBI lineage: Eukaryota > Viridiplantae > Streptophyta > Magnoliopsida > Malpighiales > Euphorbiaceae > Excoecaria > Excoecaria agallocha. The sequence continues at coordinate 800,608 of JBBPFJ010000026.1, forward strand.
CCGAATTTTTTTTTCTATTTTTAAAATATTATAATTATTATAATTTTTTAAATACTATTGTATAAAAATTAAAAAAATATTCATCAAACATTAAATATATATCACAAATATTCTAATAATAAGTTACAAAATATAATTTTAATTTTATTATTACAAGTGATTAATTATGGATTTTTGAATATCATATGTTAGAAACATAAAAATACAATCATATCATGAAAATAATTTTATGTTTAGATGGAATACTAATGAAATAAACACAAAAAATATTAACCTTGCATATATGAGTATAATTATATTTAATTATAATAAATTCAAATAGATAATAAATATATTAAATTATTAAGTGACATATTTAGAATTTAAAATTCTAATTTTTCAAATAAATAAATAATAAAAATTTAATATATATATATATATATGTATATATTTTAAATTTTCATTATTCATTTATTTGAAAAAAAAATAGTATTTTAAATTTTAAAGATATTACTTAATAATTTAATATACTATTACAATGATCCGAATATATAATAAGTATATTAAATTTTTAAATGACATATTTATAATTTAAAATACTAATTTTTTCAAATAAAAAAATAATGAAAATGTAATATATATATATATATATATATATATATATATATATATATATATATATATATATATATATATATATATATATATATATATATTTGATTACAATGAATCAAAAATATAATAAGTATATTAAATTATTAAGTGATATACTTAAAATTTAAAATACTAATTTTTTTCAAATAAATAAATAATGAATATATATATGTGTGTGTGTGTGTGTGTGTGGGTGGGTGAAAATATAAAAAAATAATTTTTTACACATTTTAGCAAAAAACTCGGTTTTATTCGGTTCTTTGATTCAACCAGATTTTTTCGGTTCAATTCGATTTTTTGCTAATTCGGTTTTCAGTAGTTAAATCAATCGGATGGCCAACTGGTTCGCAGTTAAATCGGTTCAACCAGTCGGTCCAATTTTAATAACTATGTAAATCTCATGGTGTAACTACGGTAAATGTGTTCCTATGGTTAGCCATTATATCTAGTGATCCTGGATTACCCACTGAATACTAAGAGCAATAATTTACAAACTTAATGTCAATTATTATGCATTATCTCATGATATTCACATCATTTCACATTTCCACATGGTCATTTCACATTCATAAAGGTATAAACCTCATGCTTACATCATGTACACATGTAATTGCACATATATGACATAGAGATACATGATATTCCATATGGATACCATTCGGCCACATTAGATACACATGCTTAGGATGTTAATTTCTCTTCATTTACATGTCATACATGGTTCTAACATCATTATTAATATTTTTATATAGTTAAACCATCATTTTACCTGTATATCATAAAATACACATGTGATCACCATTATGTACACATACACATCATTATGTCCACATGCTATCTTTCATTCTAAACCATTCCAACATGTTCCTTTATCATCATATTATGTATTTCACATCATTTATATCATTAATTATTGAATTAAACCATGTTAAGGTATACTAATGCATTTGGCCACTTAAGGTTCATAACTCTCCAAGTTGTTTTCATCATTAATTCATGTCTCTAACATGTTAAATCACCATTTTATCATGCTATATTAATTTATTTCACCATTTATCCTAAGTTGTCATAGTTACATAATGAAAAATTTAACCAAATCTTAATGAAATATGTGAAATTAAATATAGATAAAGTATCCACTAACCTCAAATGGCTTAGAAGTCACCTAGACTTCCTTCTGTTTCCCTTTTCCTTTCTCAGGTTGCTTTTCTTCTTTAGGACGAAATGAAAAAAGAATCAATCATAAGCTTAAGCTTTGAATTTCAACATTTATTTGATGCTTGTAAGTCCTATTCGTGATGTTCCACATGCCTATATGAAAAACCCCAATTAAAACTAACAAAAACTGATGAATTTACCTAATTAGGTTAAATTTCTCTCTCCCCAAATCCTTGATTTCTCCATACTTTTTTGCTTTAATATTTCTTTTAAGATGAAGAGGAGGTCTTTTAGTGTATCTAGGTGAAATCTTATCTTAAGATTTGGTGGAAATTGAAGAGAGAAGGAAGAAAAATGGTAGGGAGGAAATGAGAGAGAGGTTCGGATTTGGAGGGATAAAGAGGGGAATATGACAATGTTTTGCTGTAATTTTGGAGAGTTATAGACTACTCTAGGGTACCTTTAAATACCCCAAATCATTTTGATATCATTTCAGTATACTTCTAGTTCTGGAGGTATTTTTGCTAGTCCGAAATCTGAAATTTTGAAACTGTCGAAGGTAGTATTTTTCATTACCCTGGGTTAATTTATACTATTTATAATGCATATATGAAATGAAAAGACTAATGGAGGACTTTAAGATACTTAAATATTCGATCAAAGTCTTGGTCAAACCCCTCGCGAAATCGTAAAATTTTTCTTTATTTGCTTATTTAGAGACCTATTTGACTTCAATTTCTCCCCAAACTATACCATTGAACTCCATTTAACTCAGTCTACCTTAATAGGTATTTAATTCACATTTTCTAGTAGGTCACCCATCTTTCAAGTTAAGCACGTTTAACTTTTAAACACTGTTAAAATTTTTATGTCTTATACTAATGCAATTTCCCCGATACTGTACTCAGGACGACTATTCATGCTTTAGAATGTATTATGCATGTTAGATAGAAATTTGGGGCATTACAGGTTTTGTGGAGTTTATGCGTAATGTGTGGAATAATAATAATGATGTGCCTCTTGACCAAAAAATTAAGCATTGTAGTGCTGCTTTGTCGAAATGGGATCAAGAAATCACAGATGATTTTAAGAAAAAATTGCTAATTTAAAGAGTGAAATGAGACAAGAAAGAACAAGTCTATTGAATGCTAATTTCATTGATATTCAATGCCAATATTTGGATACTCTCTGTCAGCAAAAGATATTTTGGATGCAGCGAGCAAAGTTGTTCTGGCTTAATTATGGAGATTCAAACTCCGAATATTTTCATGCAGTGGCTTCAAAAAGGAAAAGGAAGAATCATTTCTCGAAATTAAAAGACCTAACTGTAGAGTTTGCTCTTGGAATAATGGGCTGGAAGAAGTTATTATTGACTATTTTTAGAATATCTTTAAATCCACACACTCCAAAACGAGAATCACAACCTATGGTATCAACAATAGAGTCTCTCCTACTCATAATGAAATGCTTTTATGGGCTTTTACCGAAGAAGATGTAAGGGTGGCTATGTTTAGTTTGCATTCAGGTAAGGCATCGGGCCTTGAATGTAATGACCCAAAGTATTCACTGGTAAATATTTATAAATATGTTAGGAACGTAATTGAAATTAATGTATGCATATGTGGGTAATTTTGTAAATTTGCTAACTTTGGGGGTGAATATATGATAAGTGTGAATTATATATAGTTTTTATATGTTTTAAGCATTGTTATTTAGTTAATTTGGTGTAATTTAGGTTAAATTAGAGTTAAATTGTCAATTTGTATGTTTTTGAGGTTAATCTAAAAATTTGATTGTTTTTCAGGTTAAAATTGCCAAAAAGGGCTTAAATTTCAAAAAAGGCAAAGATTAGGGTCAAAACTGCAAATATAAAAAATTTATGCGAGAAAAATGAGCGTCCAGTCCAGAAGCTTTTCACGTAACCACATGAAATCAATGAAGAAATATGTCCGTGGCCAAGTGAAGGATTGAAGCTTGGAAGACATGGTCACGTGAAGGGTTAAGGCTAAAAGACCCATGGCCACGTGAAAGGAAAATTGAGTGAAGAACAAAAGGAACACGTGACCACGTGTGAAGCAAAGAAAGGCCACACGTGACCACGTGTAAGGAACAACTAAGAAACACGTGACCACGTGTGGCAATGTGCTAGGAGAGGCATGACCACATGCTTAAGACTCCCATTCGACGAAGGATTTTCCCGAGCTTCCTATTTTGGGCAGAGTTTGCTTCCTATTTGATTTTGGAGTTTGAGAAGGGATTCACGACATCTTTTGTAATGGCCTCAACACCGGGTTAGCCGTAAATAGTACCTTCCGGCAGTGAATAGTATTTTTCGGGCCCGAAAGGACACCTGGAAGTCGAAAATATTTTATTGGACCATTTAAAAGGAATAGTCATGGTGAACATATGGTTGAAATTTGAAATGAATTTGAGGTCAAATGGGCCTTCAAAAGTCAAAAATACGAAATAGGTAGCGAGTCAATTTCCTTGGTAGGGAAGGAGACTTGATTTTGCTTAAATAATTAAAAATAGTAAACGAACTCCGAATATCGCCAGATTTTGCGTGCCTATATGAATTTTTATGTAGAATATTTCGGTGATGAGAATTGAATTTTTTGGTGACTCCGACAGTTGTCGAATTGGATCGATAAGTTTGAATCGGACTGATAACGGACTCCGATTGAGCCGAAAATTTACGTCCTACCTATTTTTGATGTTTTAAAAATTATGAAATCGAATTTGTAGTGATTTGGAGTGAGAAAAGAGGAGAAATCATGTTGGGCTTTAAATTAGGTTGTTAATGGGCTTTAATTAATTAATTAAGCCCATTAGCCAACCCAAGCCCATTTCACCCAAAAGAAGTGGTATGAAAAGAGGGAAAATTCTGGAAAATCCCAGCAATTTCTTCTTCTTCTCCACATCTTCTTCCCTTGGCCAAAATACTCCACCATTTTTGTTGAGTTTTCTCTTCTTCTTTCTCTCCATTTCACACAAAAATCAGCCCTCTTATAATATTTTCCATCTCTCTAGTTGAGATTAGTATCCTCCTCTTTTCAAAAGAAGGAATAAAATCAAGGAAAATCAAAGAGGGAAGTTTAGAGGTTTAGTTGAGGTAAGAGAAATCAAAGGGTTTAATTTTGTTCTAAGGTGTTTTCTAGTATTTTAAGGTCTCTAGATTTCATTTTTTGTGTTAATTTTAGCATTTGAGGTCAAGAAAATTTTGTTGTGATGGCTTGAAAATTCGGTTTCTATAGGATTTCAAGGAGGAGAGCCATCCAAGCAAGCTAAAGGCAAGGAAAAGGAAGTTTAGGCATTCCAAAGCTAAGAGAAAATGTAAGTGACTATAAAATCCCTTAATTTCCCATTTAATATGAATTTTCTGGATTATGTAACTAAAATAAAAATATGTAAAATTGTTAATTGATGCAATTATATTAGGATAATTGCAATTGGATTAGAGAAATGATGAATGGAAAGTGAAAACGAAAGAAATAAAAATATTTAGGGAGAAATTTAATTGTGGCCGAAATTGATAATAAGGAAAAATGATGAGAAATTTGCATGTAAATAATGTATGTTGGTTTAAAATAATTATAGACATGATAATTGATGTCTATAAATTTTTAGAGAATATTTTGAAATTATTTGGAAATTTTAAAGGTTATGTATAGGGTATGTGTTGAATGAAAATTGTGATTTATTGTGAATTAAATGATTATTTTGATGAAAAATGACATTGACCAATAAATAATGCATAAATAAATTTTATTAGAATTTATTAAAGTTATTGAAATTTTATTGAAATTTTTATGTGTATATGTATAATGAAAATAATTGAAATAGCAATGCATAATTGTATAAAAATGGTAATTTTATCAAAGTGGATAATTAATGAGTAAAAATAAATAAAAAATAGTAATGAAGGCAAAATAGTAATTTCGGAGACCTAACTGTGTCAAAAGATAAAATTTCCATAGTATGGGGACTAAAATATAATTTTACTCGAAAATGGTAAAAGAAAGAATAAACGATGAATAATGGAAGAAATGGTATAATAAAAATAGAAATAAATGATTATAATGGCAAAATTGTAATTATGTATTTAAAATGAATAATCCAATAGAAAAAGTCAAATTATGTTAATGGAATTCCTAATTGTGCGAAATGTAGTAAATAAAGGTATGAATAATTTATCGAAATAAATTAGTCAATAAAAAGCAGTAAAAGATTATAAAAGTATAAAATATTTTGCTAGCGATATAAAAGTCAGTTAAGCGAATAATTAAATGTTTTGAACAATAAAAAACAAAGTATAATCAGTAAAGCTTAAAAGTATTGGAAAAATAATTCGTAAAGAATTATATAAAAAGAATAAAATAAAATTGTGAATTATAATGTCATAATTCATAATTTATAATCTGTATAAAAGATTGAAAAGTTTAAGTATCTGAGTAAATTATCGAAGGATAATTCGCAAAAATGACTGGAAAAGAGAAAGTGAATAAAAGGATAAAAAGCTATTGATTAGTGAAAGGCACAAAATAGTGCATTTGATCAGAATAAAGTATAGTAACAAATAAAAGAAATAAATTAAAGAGTTTTAAATGTTCAAAAATGTTTACAAATGTGACTGATTATATTTGCCTTTAGCGATAAACAGGTATTATGATTCTTGTTCTGGATATAACTGGCTAGCCATAGGGACACATCTGTACCGCGGTGAAAGTCATGGGGACTTGCTTAGCTATGGGCGGGATCTTTGATCTCCATAGCTTCTGTAAAAAGTGAAAATGTATCTGTTTCTGCTTTGTGAGACTTGATCTTTCGAGATCATTTCTCTATCTGTTATGTGGGACCTTCGGGTCCAGTCCTGAATATCTTTTGTGGGAAACCTATTATATTGTACTAGGGGCACATCGAAATGAATAAATTAGTACTGTTTAATTGAACTGAATATAAAGATATAAAAGTTATATCGAAAAACGATTCGATTGAAAGAGAATGCAAAGTTGAAATAAATCTGTAAGGTTTCTGACAAGTGTACTTAAAAAGAAAAATAAAGATTTTATAAGAATAAAGTATTAAATCAATGTTTAGTTAAGCTTTTATAAGAAATTCAAATATATCTTGTTTTACGTGAAAAAGATAATTTTAATTGCTTAGTAATTCTTGTACCATTTACCACTGTAAAGATAATGACAAATCTGAAAAATAATATTAATTTTCCTGCTTAAAGTTAAAAAGTGATGATAGTGACAAAAAGTGAACTTAATGCTTAGGTAACGCTTTTCTGAAAGATAAGTTACCTGAAAAGTAAATGATATAAAGGCATAGAATTATGCAATAAAGGAAAAGTAAAAGATATAAGTTTTAATTAGATAATTAAATATGAATAGTATATATAAGAAGAAAAGAAGTTTTGACTGCAAAGTACTCCAAAATAGCTATATCGCTTTGCGATGAAGCTTATAAGCCTTTTAACAGTAATGTAATTATTAGATTAAAGTTAAAGTAAAGTAATAGAATAAATAGTAAAAAGTGAAGTCAGAATATAGATTGAATAATTGACTAGTAAAGCAAGTAGTAAAAGTAGTTTATTTTGGTACTAGTAAAGACACGAGTACCAATACACATCGCTAAATGAAATGATAATTAAATTGCTATGACTAAAGGATGAAATGAAAATACTGATAAAAAGTAAAAGTTATAGTAAAGATTAACGTAAAGATAAAAGGTAAATCTGATATTGATCTACCTAAAAAGATACTGTAAGTACAGTTAAAAGTTTAGAATAAAAGAACTATGATTATCAGAATATGAATTAATAACATGAATAATGATAACTGAAATAAAAGGAAATGTTTAATGAAATAAGAATAGTAGAAGCATAAATTATAAAATTATGCTTATTCTTGGAAAATTCTTGGATTAATAGTCACCACTAGACATATTTAATGCTTAGCACGTAGTGTTTACTGCGTGCAGGTTCTGAAGCGTGGCGGGAGCATAGTACATTGAAGGTCCAGATCGGAAAAGCAGATTTTTGTGTTAGTTGGTGTAAGCTTCTGGCATGTATATACTTAGACTATTAAGGTAAAAGATTGTATTGTATTTTGATTACATTTTAATTGTTAATGGATGAGTGGACAATGCAAGTTTTTGGTGTGATGGGTGATGTTTGTTTTAATTGTTTATAAGACTGTTGTTTGATTCTAGAATTAATGAAAAAGTATTTTGAAGTGTTTTGAATTGTTCGGAAAAAAAAGAAAAAAAAAACTTACTGTCTTCAGTTAAGTCTCGTTTCGATAAGGACTGTTCCAAGAAGGGTGTTACATCTTTGGCCTATAAATAGAAGTCTGAAATCTTAGAGAAGGGATCCAACCTTAGAATTAAGCACAATATTTTCTTAAGTTTGTTTTACGTTGTTTTTGTTTTCACTGTTTTTCTTCAAAGCTTTGTTTAAGTTCTAAGCATGTCTTGTGAGTAGTTTTCTTTAACTTTTGCTAAAGGATACTTGAATCCTTAACTTGTATTGTTATGACTTGAGTTTGAGCTTCAATTTAATACAAGTTGATTATTTCTTAGTTCTTAAACATAGTCTTGTCTTTGTTTAACTTTAAATTGATTGTTAACTTGATTAAGCATTGGTTAATTAATTAGTTTAAGTTGAATATTGATTTGCATGTTCTTGGATTGATTTATTTAGGTTAATGCATGATTATAATCTGAATAAACTATAATTTTGTATTGATTTAAGTAAGTTGAGATTGAGAAAAGTGTGACTAAGAATAGGTGGAAGTTAAATCTCTTGAAAAAGGCTTTAAAAGACATCTAGGAGGATTAATTCAGATATTTATGTTAAGTGTTGAATTGTTCTGAATAAGGAAATTTTAATGCTTGGAATGATAATCTTGAATAAAGTTATCTGGGTTTATTAATCTGAATTCTCTATAATCACTTGTGTGTTTACTTTTTGATTAAGTCATAATAATATTGGTTAAGGTGGATAGTCTTTTAGTGAAAGTTGCTTTTAATATTGATTTTTACCTCATTCAATTTACTTGCTTTTATTTTTACTCTTTCAATTGTTTTATTTTAGTTTTAAAATACTGCTTTTTGTTTTAATCTTCAATTATCACAACTTTGGGATTTCTCTTCTTCCTTTTACACACAAAATTGGTTTTGAAATTAAAATAACACATACAAACACAAGTTTTCCTTGGGTTCGATATTTTGGATCATAATTATATTTTCCTATATTACTTAGCTGATTAGTACACTTGCTAGCATTTGGTCAAGTTTTTGACGCCGTTACCGGGGATACATTGGCGTTTGTTTATTTATTTTGATTTTAAAGTGATTTTTATGTGTTCTTCTTCTCTTCTTCACCTATTTTCTGATTTTTCTTTTTTTTTTTTTACTAGTGGTTTTTAGTGAGAAACAACCCCATTCTACCCATAGACCCTGAAATTGAGAGGACATTACATAGAAATAGAAGGACAAGATGCAATATGAATGATCCAATAATAAAGCCACCTATGAATGATCCTCCACCACCTAGGATTGAAGAGCAAAACATACTCCACCAAGCTCCCGGAAATGGATATAGACCTAGGACCATTAGGGATTATGCTATTCCTAGGTGGAATGAAGAACATAAAACCATTAGGATCCCTCACCACCAACCCTTTGAGATTAAACTCGCTACCATCACGATGGTACAAAGAAACCAATTTTCGGGTTCGGACATGGAGGATCCTGCACAACATCTAGATATATTCTTAGAAGTTAGTGACACTGTGCAAATTCCTAATGTATCGACTGATGCAATTAGGTTGAAACTCTTTCCATTCACCCTCATAGGAAAAGCTAGGGATTGGCTACAAATGCTACCAAATCAATCAATCCATTCTTGGCAACAAATGCAAGAAAAATTCCTGTACAAATTCTTTTCACCTATTAAGACTGCCCTCATTAGAAAACGAATAAGTGATTTCCAGCAATTTTATGAGGAGTTATTTCATGAAGCATGGAAAAGATTTAGGAGACTTTTAAAAAGTTGTCCTCATCATGAGGTTCCTGTTTATCAACTAATGCACATTTTCTATGCAGGTGCCAATCCATCAACAAGATCTTTGTTAGATGCAGCCTCAAATGGTAGTTTCATGGACCAAATTTCAGAAGATGCATTTTGCTTCTTGACGAGATGGCTACCAATGATGCTCAATGGGCAACCTCTAAAGCAGCTCAAAAGAAATAGGGAGTTCATAATATTGATGAAGTAGCTATGTTAAAAGCTCAATTAGAATTAATAGAAAAGAAGCATTTAAAAGAAATAAATGAGCTTAAAGCTAGAAATATTTCTATGTTATTTAATGAAGTTGATGCTTATGCAGGAATTCCAGGACATTCGGGAGTGAAGCCTAATGAAGGATTAGTAGAAGAAGTAAATGTCTTGAACCCATATAGCAACACTTATAACCCGGGATGGAGAAACCATCCAAATTTTTCATGGAGGGAAGGTAATCAAGGTTCTTCTTCTAACTCTAATCCCAGACCTCAATTTAACCATAACCAACATCCCAATAACCATCTTCCATACCAAAATCAAGCTTCACTACATTATCCAAACCAATACCCATTACAATCATACCACCAATCACCCGATTTTCAAAAATCTCAACCTCCCCCTCCTCAAGAAAAGAAATCCAACATTGAAGAAATGATTACAAACTTTATGGCCTCCCAAAACTTAATTTTGGCTAGTCAAGATGTTAGATGGAAATCATAAGATATTTGGATGAGGAACCAAGAGGAATCCATTAGGAATCTAGAGAACCAAATGGGGCAACTTGCTAGTTCATTATCCAACCGAACTCAAGGGACATTTCCATCTAATGTGGACAGAAATCCAAAAGAAGAAGCCGAAGTAATCACCTTAAGGAGTGAGAAAGAGTTAGAGAAGACTAAAGGTAGAAGACAATCTCCCTGAAAGGAAACTACCCCCTCCTTAAAATTTTGCTATCCACAGCAAATGAAGAACTATTCAGGTGGAGGCGGAGGTGGATGTGAGAGGAATGAAATGAGGAAGAATAACAAAATTGCCCTATTTGGTTCGTTTCAGGGAGTTAGAGAAGACTGACATAGGGTAACAACTTTGTAGAAGGCCACTTTGGCCAAAAATACCATTTTACACATCTAAAAATGCATAAAATCTAAAACTGAAAATCTACCTTAGGGCAGAATGGACCTCACGGTCAGCATAAATTAGCTACTAACTGTGACATAGCTCAAATTCAGTCTAAAATCTAAAATTCATCTATGTCACAATCAGCAGCTATTAGGTACTGACAGTGATCTCCTCCCGTAACCCTAGGTCACAGTTAGCACTCTTTTATACTGATCGTGACATGGCCCAAAATCAATCCGGAATTAAAGTGTTACCTATGTGATGGTCAGCAGATATAAGATACCAAAGAGGATAAGTACCATTTTCAAGTCAACATCTGTAGGCCACTGGAGAGGATAGCGAGTGCAACTAATTTTGGAGTAGAGTTATTTTTGTAAAATGCTCAATGTAAAAAATTTAGAATACACGTAATAAATTGATTTATAATGATACTTTAAATATATTTATTTTATATGTTTGTATGTTTATTTGTGCTAACAATAAAGAAATATGTAAATAAAAGGTAATAAGAGTAAGCGTTACATTGATGGCATGAATGTAGCCTTCTATCAGAAGTGTTGGGCTTAGGGGTGTGTAGAATTGAATCGAAATCGAGAACCGAATAGATTTTGATCTGTTTAGTTCGATTATTTCGATTTTTAGTACGTTTGGTTTTGAACCGAAGTAAAATATCGATTTTATTGGTTTGATTTGGTTTTTAAAATTGAAAAATCGAAAGAACCGAACAGATCAAAATTTTAAAAATTCATTGTTTTGCTTATATATATATATATATATATATATATATATATATATATATATATATATATATATATATATATATATATATAGTTCTTACCCTACTTGCAGATACAAAAAAAAAACCCTAATTACCAGCCGCCTCCTCTTCCTTTTGTCTCCATTGCTTCGATTTTTCTTTGGTTCTCTTATTTGATTCTTCCTGCAAATTTGCAAATCGATTTTTCTTTAGTTCCTCTACTTCGATTCTTCCTACAGGTCTGCAACAATGGTTAGTATTTTCCTACTATGATTTTTATTTGATCTTTCTTGTCCTCTCCTTCTTGTTCTCCATTTCAACTTTGCCGATTTTTATGTTTGAAGGTTTGTTAGTTGGGTATTATTTGATTAGAAAGTCGAACGAGTGCAGACTTTTTCCATTATTGGGCTTGACTTTTAGGGTTGAGAGGGTGAAATTTCTTTGAAATTGCTTTATGAAATTACAAAGAGGCACAAATTATACCAGGTAATCGGTTTTTATTGGGTCTTAAATCAAGAACCTTAATCTCGGATGAGGAATAGTGCTCTTATTGCCCATTGCGATGAGATTTGTTCTTTAGATTATTTAGCTTTGCATATTTTTATGTTTTAAGGTTTCTCTTTACTGTATAATGATTTTTAATCTTGATGAAAAACTACTGCCTTGTCAATGTTTATATTGTTTAACTGGGTTACTTTACTAATTAAGGTTTTGGTATATGTTTGAAGTATGTAATTTGTTTTTTAAGTTCAAAGTATGTTATATGTTCTATAAATTAGTTAAATGTTTAATGAATTATTATTGGTATATGTTTAATTATATGTTCAAGAACAACAAATTGGAGTTTTTCCAAGTTGAAAGAGCTCTGCAGGTGTTGTCTCATATGGCGGTGATAATTTTAATTCTTTTCATACTTGGCTTAAGAAACAAGATGATAAGACCTTGTAGGATTTAGTTAGTGATCATTCAAAATCATGATTATATTTGTTCATGTTGTTTTATATAGTTGCAAGAATCAATCCATTTCTATGGCAATTAAAACCCAGAATTGCTTTTGAATTCCTCATCTGCTAATTTTCTTGAAACTTTCATTTAGCCAATGATATATTACAAAGTAGATAAGCTAATGGATAAGGTTTTGATCTTAGATGATAAATGTTAAATTTTCTTGTAATTAACAATTAAAATTATAGCAAGGGGCAAGTTTGATTTTCTGCAGTGGGACAATCATAATGGAGCTATCTCCACCTCCGGCCACCTCATGATTTTTGGATTCAACAAATTATTGTATTTTCCAGTTGGTTGGAAATGTTAGTTAATAATCATTAACTTTAAATTCTTGATTTAAACCTATTACTATTAGCAATTAAATTCATATGTGAGTGTGCAAGAGCTGTTGCTTGGCAATGAAGGATATATTAAAAATCAATATATTATAAAGTGATATATTACTATTATTTTCTACGGTGGGACAATCATAAAGTGATATATTAATAGAATTGTCTTTTTAGCTCACAACTAATCCCCAGCTGCATGTCCTGATTTTACCGACCTATAAATTATAGAATTGTCTTTTTAGCCAATATTATTATTATTATTATTATTATTATTATTATTATTTGGCTAATGTGCACATCTGTAATTCCTTAGTTTAATGAATTTACTGTTTATATGGATGCGGGTCTAAAAGGTTGAATTAGTTAGGAGAATACACCCAAAATTATGCTGTATTAATTTCAATGCATGTTTTTTTTTTAAATTGGAGGACATTAAATGTATTTTTAATTATGGGTTATGTTGTATTTATTTTAAATGTATGTTTTTTAGTGTAATTTTTAAGTTATGTTGTATGTACTTTTAACTTATATTTACTTATTATGGAAAAAATTTTATGTATATTAATTGATTTTATTTTGTTAGATATATGGATCCATTTAGATTAAAAATCCAAATAAAAGTTCAATTAAAGTTCAAAACCAATTGAACCAAACTGAACTGAACCAACCAAAATTATTTCGATCCATTTGGTTTTCAGTTCCATAAATTTCGGTTTTGGTTCTATTCCTATATTTTCTAAATTTTGGTTTTTGACCGACTAGAAAAATATTTTATGGACCATAAATTTCACTTAAGTTATTAAAAGTCACTTAGATTATCAAAAGTCAAAAATAAAAATGAGTAGCGAAACCATAAAACGTTGATCAAAATTTTGACCGATTAGAAAAATATTTTATGGACCTCAGAAAATTATTCCGATCATATGAAATCTCTTGAAATAATTTAACCAGCAATTTACATTATAAAATAAATTGCAATCCATTACTACTTACTAAACATATGTTTACGTTTACTTCTATAGTAGTATATTGAAATGTGTCTATGTTTCTACACTACTATCAAATTTTTGTTATTTTATTTATATATGTTGCTGTTTATGCTTGAAAAATGTCAAAATGGCATATTGACTTTCGATAATATTACTTACATCCTCTAGTGTGTCTCTTTTTCTCTCTCTCTATATATATGTCTGTTTATTAATCATTTTTTTTGAATGAAAAATAAATTTTCATTAATAATATAAAAAGTACATCCAAAAAATACAAATAAATTTATAAAATTTAAAAATAAATAAGATGTATAAAATTAATGAAATTGCTGAAATATATTTCTAAACTTATTCAACAAAAATAGTGGATAATATTAATATGTCATGAGTAATTTGCTTTTCAGCAGAAAACTCAATTCATCTGTTATTCACTAAAAAATTCATTTCAAAAGGACGAAAATTTTCATAAAGTAAAATAATAACCTTCAAATATGAATGACAAACTTGCATGATAAAAAATTTAAATTGCATTCAATATGAACTAAACGAATCAAATTTATAAAAACACAAATAAAATCTGGATAAATATGAAAATCAAATCTAAAATAAAAAAATTTCAGATTTAAGTTTATTAAAACCAAAATAAAAAAACTAAAAACAAAAAAAAAACGATAAATAAAATGTATACTAATCATCTTTGTTAACATTTCTTTTTTTTTTTTTAAGAAAATTCGAGTCCGATATTTATTTATTTATAATTTTCTTATTTCATTTTATTCAAATTGTGAGTTGAAGAATCTGAATCATTTGCCCCGTGACTTTAACCTTTTGAATTAGAATTGTTTTATGCATCTGATCTTGTTTTTAATTCTTTTTCTGATACAATGATTACATAAAGCTCCCATTTTAACACTTGGAATCGTTAAATTTGTAGAAAAAAAAAATGATTTTACGTTTCCTGGATTGATATTCTTGATTATTATAATGTTATTCCTACACCTTCACAGGATTTAATTCTTTATTTTTCATTTTTAATTTTAAAAGCAAGTCAAGATGCAACTTTACCTTAAATAAATAAATATATATATATCAGCCATATATTAATTTATTCATGTGACTTTATTTTTCTAATTATGTTTTATTTAACATTTTTAATTTTTACATTATTATAAAAAAGCATTAATTAAGATTTTAAAGGAAATGAAACTCCTGAAGTTTAGATAGAGCAAATTAAATTGTGACGCCCCAAAAATCCTGATCACATAGCTTGAATAGTATTTTTTGGATAATGAATAGTGATACCGGGAGAAAAATTTGAGGTCAAATACAAAGAGACCCTAAAAAGCATGGAGAAAAAAATATCTGGACCATAAAAGAGTTGACAAACTTTGACCTACGCAGAAAAAATGCTCTAGATCTTAGAAAATTATTCCGATTGCTAACTCATTTATTAACAATTAATAACTTCACTTTAAACACTTTCATTCCGACCAATATCAACCTGAAATACCAATTAATCAACCTGAATTTATACATTATGTATATTTTGATATAAAATCTAAAGCATCACAAACAAATGAAAGAAATATAACTTCTTAAAAGCTTTTAAGTTTCACCTGGCGAATAGGCTCAGGCATACGATTTTTGCAAGTCATTTTGACAATTTTGATGGCAGTGTCAAGTGATACACGGTGACCAATTGAAATAGATCTGGGTTTTACTGAGCCTTCAGTTGATCTCATTGCCTGTTTGAAAAAATAAAAAATAAAAATCTTAACAAAGAGAAGACCACTTCATTAAGTACAAAACTGGATTATCAATTTCACTTAAGTGCTTATGCTATTTCTGTGGCATTTAGAAACAATCACTACCAAAGCAAACACTTCAACATCTAAACTACTTGAATGTCATAAGACAAAATACTTGTACAGAAGTTAGAGGCAAGTTTTGATGCAAGGCATTGCAGATATTCAGATTTATAATAATAGGGACCAAAGAGCACGAAGAACCCACAATTAGTTTAAAGGAAACAACACAACAACACTTGAATGCGCCAGTACAAAGAGAGTTACAGCATCATTATTTCAATAAAAGCTTATAGTACTTATTCTAGAGAGCTTAGTGAGGAATCATGTCTTAACTAGAAAAAGGAAAAGGGAAAAGATTAGAACAAAATCAAAGAATAATTAAACGAGAAGAAATGAATGCACAAATACACCAGATTGAATGACTTTTAGCACCAATTTTTAATTTCTCCTTTTTTCAATATGAGAAGTACTGTCAACTCTTAAATTTTTTGATGTATCAATAAACTTAAAAAACTTTTCTTCTAGAAGCAGAAAAGACATGCAACCATGTATATGCCCAGAGCGTCCAATCAATGTAACAAAGTTTTCACCACTTCTTTCTTTGTCTTGAAGACATTTCCTCACTCTCTTTTCAGTTATACTTGGTGTAAAACGGAATTTAATAAAAGAAACTTTCCTCGAGGATGGAGTATCCCATTGCCATCAACCATTACTAACTGCTGAACCACGTATAAAGCCTAAGTTTAGATGAAAACTTAGCATGATGATAAGAAAAGCGATTAGCATAAGGAATTAAGGGTACTAAATTATACTGTCAAGCTGTGTCAACTAAGTTTAAAATTTTAAAAAATAAAAAATAAAAAAAATCACCTGAGGGTAGTAAGGATCATTATTGCTTTTCATCTTCTCTAGAAGCTCTAAAAGCACCGGGGCCTAAATTGATTCACATTAAAAATGGAAATTAGAATTAAAGTTGCAGATTCAAATACAATCAAATGTAGTGATCAAAAGATATTAGGAACCTCTCGGAATGCAATGAAGCCGGCAATATAAGGGACATCAAGCCTGACATGGTCAGAATCATGGTACACTACCAGTTTCAAAATCCAAACAACGATTGTCCCACAAGCAATGGAAAATCGGGTAATTAACAAGAATGGAAGAAAGGTTGTAAATTTCGCAGTTAAATAGCCTTTCCATCTCTATAAAATGTCTGAGGTTGAGCCTACTGAAGATGATGATTCTCCACCTCCAAAACAAAACCAAAAGAAAAATTTCTCTGAAAATAATTCAAAATTTTCACCAAACAAACATCAGCCTATAAAGTCCCCTTATGTTCCATTAAAAAAAAGAAATTAAAGCAGAAAACTGCTTGATAACTATGGAAAATATATTCTTAAAGGCCCAATTAATGGAGCCCAATAACATATGGGACGGCCCAAGTCCAGTAGCAAAAAGACAAAGCATGAGCTGGAAGATAACACAGGGAAACGTGGTGTCCGATCGGATTGATGGGACAACCCGTCCTATCAGCCCACTGACACAAGCCAGCGCCCATACTCTCCATCTACTTCCTGTCACATTGTCGCTCATCTACTCTGACTGCCGGTTATCACTCCCCAAGGTACTCAAGTACTCCTCCAAATGACTCCTATAAATAGCCTAAAATACGATGGCTCTAGGTATTGAACTCCTGAGACTTTCTCACTCTTTAAGCACTCTCTCTAAAGATACTAACTTAAGTTTCGGAGTGCTGGGTCCGACTGGACACTCCCTTTTGCAGGTCCAGCCATCCGACCGGCCTTTCAACTGCTAGCTCTCCTCTTATAGATAATTTGGTATCCAATTAGCTACTGCAGCTTTCACTTCTTCTTTCACAGATAAACCACTTTAGGGTTTGTCATTTGGTGCTTTCGTTGAGAGACATGGCAGATCTTACGAACATGCAGCTCATGGAGAGCATAGCCGCCACAATCTGGACAGATCCGAACCTTCAAGGTTAAGAGAGAGATCTCTCAGGTCACCAGTCGAAGGCAACCTCCTCTTAAGTCTCGATGATATGGTTGCACGATAACAGGAGAATGCCCTATTACTGTAGGTGACATGCGCGTTGTACTTGGTCACCTCACTGAGAGCATGGTCCAAGCCTTGGAAATGGGAAGAACACCCGAAACTTTTGAAGGTGATCAAGAAATAGATTTGATGGTTGAAGACTTCGAAAGAAGAAGGAATAGGGGGATTTTCCTGAGAGAGCCAAATGCTCATGACGGGAGAAACGCAGGCACAAGAATCATGAACAAGTATGATAAGGGGAAGAAAACGATGTTTTCGAGCAAAAATGCTCCTCATATCCCCAGTAGATTGTACGCTTCGTCATTTGATGAGCAGGGAGGATGTGCGCCCAGTCACGCTTGCTTCCAAAGGATAAAAGAAGAGTTTACCCCTGCAGCGATGAGCAGTGAGGATGAATGGTTTAAAAAAAACTTAAAAGGTTCGGACTGGCGGAGCCAATGAGAGGGATGTCTGAGGGGAACGCTTGCAGCGGCACCTCCCCTTTTTGCAGGGAAATTATGGAGTCTGAGCTACCTCCCAGATGGAGAGACGTGGCGATGGACAAATATACAGGTAAAACTAATTCTGCTGTCCACCTTGCGAAATTTTTTACTAAAGTGCAGGTCTATACTTTCGATTAAAGGATCGTCTGTAGAGTTTTTCCGACTACCTTAGGAGGGGACGCTTTGAAATGGTTACTCAGACTCCCTCATGCATCAATCGCCTCCTTCAAGCAACTCAAGGAATTTTTTGTGACGCGATTCCATAAGCAAAAACGCGCATCAAAGTCGGTCAATGACTTGCGCAACCTTTATCAAAGAATCAATGAAAGTCTCAGAGATTACATTGTCCGCTTTCAAGTTGCAATGTCGAAAATAGGGGATTTAAGCGTGAAATTGGCATCAAATGCTCTGACAAAAGGCATCGCGGATTGCCCATTTTCCGAATCACCGACATCAAGGCCACCAAGTAGTTTTCCTGACCTAATGGAGAGGATCAAGTGAAGCGTCTAGTTAGATGATGCTCTCAGATCCAATAAAATCGGGAAAACTAATGTGATGGACAAACTGCGATATTTAGATGGTCGGCCATTCAATAGAACCCCTACTTTTGATCTAATAGAAGGGAAGCTGAAACGGTCGGTCTTCTCGAGGATTTCGAAGAGGGGAAATGAGGACGAGCAGAATAAACCCGACCGCCGCAATAGTCGGTCAGCTGGGACTTCTACCCCCTCAGTGCCGATTCTCTCCAAATGCCATTGAGTGTCAAGAGAAAACATGAAAAAACCAATCTACTCAAAATGGCCAAGCAAGAGGAGAAGCAGTGGAGGCCGCGACAAAAATCATGAGTTATCCTGTGAAGAGATCAGCAGATAATGACAAATCAGGTACAATTGTTACAATTTGAGTTTTTAAAAGGCATCTGTACTAAATTTGAATGTTTTCTCATCCTTCTGTAATAAGCGCTGGAATACCAGATTGTCTTAATATTAAATATTTTGCCATTTAAAGATATATTCTCAAGTGACAGCAATAAAAAAGGGCTGCAACATGCAAAAAGCTGTTGAAAATTCCAACATTGCGACGCGTGCGAAATAAATGCCTCCACAAAGTAAAAAAAAAAGGTACGTGTCCAAAACTCGCAAATTTAATACTTATCATTTGAGTAAACTTATTAATTCTCCAGCAAAATGGTTTTTTGAATCAAATCATTTTTTCGTCGGGAGCTCGAGATAAAGGCCTTGAAGGCCCATAGACCTCACCCCGATCGGATGGTATTAACGCCACCGCCAAGAGCAGACTAGAAGAGCTTCCATCCTCAGGAGCGGATCGGATGGTATTAACGCCACCGCCAAGAGCAGACCAGAAGAACATCCATCCCCAGGAGCGGATCTAATGGTATTAATGCCACCGCCAAGAGCGGACTAGAAGAGCATCCATCCCCAGGAGTGGATCGGATGGTATTAACGCCACCACCAAGAGCGGATCAGAGAAACATCCATTCCCAGAAGTGGATCGGATGATTATTAATGCCACCGCCAAGAGCGGATCAGAGAAACATCCATCCCCAGGAGCGAATCGAATGATTATTAATGCCACCGCTAAGAGCGGATCAGAGAAAGATCCATCCCTAGGAGCGGATCGGATGATTATTAACGCCACCGTCAAGAGCGGATCGATGTTATGGTTGCCACTGTCAAGAACAGATCGGATTGAAAAGGTATGAAAATGCCTTGAGAAATCATCATTTATTTGCCAACGGCAACTTTGAAAATCTCTCAGACAACGTGAGCAGCCGAAAAACGAATTGGTAAGTATTTATAACATTATTTACAGGGTAATATTGTAAAATTTCTGATCTTGATCGCATCCCGATTGGTGAATCTAGATCGGTAATTTTCTCGAAACTCTCGAGCCCTCGATCTCAAAGATCGAATGCGTCAAAAGGGGAACTAATGACAATACCCAAAATAAAATTAACCATAAGGCCGGCTCATTAAAAGCTCATGAAGAGGCCTGAGGAGATTGGGGATGAAGGCCATGGCGCCTATAAACCCTCCCGAGCAGTCATAACTCCATCACTAGGCTCGATGTCCATCCTGAGCGTGAAATAAGAAAGCCTCCCCTTGTTATAAAGCTCGTATGCTAGGATCGACATTATTCTTGAATCCAAATTGTAAGACGCTTTAATTTGATCTCCATCAACCTAGTCACCAAATTCGACGTCTATCATAATGATCGGTATCGCCATCTTAATTCCGGTCGGATAAAAATGTATTAACCTAAATAAGTAACTTCCTGCAAGTGGATAACTCCCTTGAACTTTCAGGGTCAAAATTCCCTGCTTGGCACAACTTATTTATAATGGTCTGATGCTTATCTCAAGCCTGGGATATGAAGGGCATGTACGCCCGTTTAACATCAGTCAATTAATTCGCTAGATTTAATGCCTATTTTGAATCCAAGATATGAAAGTTGACAACTGAGTTAGCCAACTCCCTCAAACAAATATTTGATCAAAATAATGAAACTTCATCCGTTGTGCCTAATGTAATAAATTCGAGTTACAATTATTGACCAAATGGTTCATTTTGTACATATGACCGTACTAAGAAACTATTGATAGAATCGTATATCGCAATGCTTGAAAAAGCAAATTGAAGTTCAGGAAGTATTTTTCCTTAGCCGGTTTCATACTTTCTCCATGAATGATTTGCACGATTTTCCGCAGACAATCTAATATTTTTTTTCTTAGCTGATCTTATGGTGAATATTTATTGAATTAATAATTGCATTCTATGGAAGCGATTGAGAGAAAGCTCCACTATTATATATGAATAATTCTTACAAAACGGGGAAAAAATCATTACAGCAAAAAGCTATGCTTCTATATTTACTATTTCTACACAAAAAGAAGGTCCTGCAGTAGCTTTAGCAGAATATTCGGGAGATTTTGCTATTTTTCCAGAGGCATTCTCTGTCAGCAGGAAAGTTGCAATATCAGAACTGACCTCTGCATCGGCGTTCGGTCGAAGAGGATACAGAGTCCTGAGAGATTCTATAACCATCGTAGCTAGAAAGAGGGTCGAGTGAAATACTCGGGTCATTCATCCGATTAAGATCAGCCTTGGAAAAATGCCTGTCGGCCTCATAAATTAGTCAAGACTGCAAATTTCTTAGAACATCTCTTAGTTGACCCGTGATATCTCTTTTTTAGGCAGAAAGCCCTTCTTCAAGCTTTTTTCTATACTCCACCTCTTTTTTTAAGGTAGCCTGTAATGAATCACGCTACTTAGCCTTGGAACATTTAACCGATAGACGGGCTATATCACCTTTGAGGTGGTCCACCTCTTTTTACTGAGCTTTCAGATTCTGAGAAAGACAAGCAGATTCCTCTTTCAGCTTTTTAACTTCCGATCAGGCAAGTAGAGACTCTTTTCTTGCCAAATCGTATTTGGCCTCCGCTTCCCCCTAGCCCGATTGGAATCTTCCCAATTCCTTTTACAAATATCAACCATGTCATGTGGACGCAAACCCCTTTTTATTAACTGAAAATTTGTAAGAGGAGATAGGTTAGGGAATCAAGAGGATAGCAGAGTGCAAGATGAATGTTTGTTTAGGAATATACATTTTGAAATAATACCTTTAGGCTTTGCCGTTGAAAAAGGCTGCGTTCTTGGGACAGTATGTCAGGATCTCCCATTGCCTTAAAATCATTCTCTTGGAGCATGCCTCGGCACAAAAAGCTTGCAACCGTCCTATTTTTAATGGACCAGCCATCGCCAAATTGACCTTTTAGAATTTCTCCCAGTGATGCAGCACGCCTTTCAGAAATTCTTGTAGTAACACTCTTAAAGGACTTGTATTGAAGTGGCTCCTTGCCCTTGGCAGCGACCCTAGTGCCTGCAGCAGTCGCTAACTTAATAGTTTCTTCCTTAGCTCTATCCTCAGCTCTCCTTTGCGCACTTTTATCTCCTGGGGGCATACTGATTTTAACTGACCTCGTCTGAGGTAGTACGAAATGCTCCTTTTTCTGCATCAATTTCATCCCTTAATAAGAGATACGGTAAGGAGCGTTGACCCCCTAATAAAGGCTGATCAACAGTAGGCATCGGAAGAGGCTGATGGGGATAGGAGACTGCAGCACTGGCGAAAGGTGCGAAAGCCTGCACTTCTGAAAAAGACACAAGTCTTCTCTTTTTCAATCTCCTCTCTTCCCTGGTTGAGCGTTCTGCTTCCATTTTTGCTTTAGCTCGATCAACCAGCAGTTTGACAATATTATCTCCCTTAGCCATCACACCTACAACTGCGTCGTAAAAGTAAAAGATAAGTACTCTCTCTAGTTAATGTAGATTTTATAAACATGCAATACATGATGTTCAACATGCCTTTAGCTTTGACATTCATGATCTGCATCAATATCGACGTCAGGGTATGAAGATCTGATCAAAGTACCAAAAAGATGATTAGAATTATATGTGATAACACATGATGTTATCTCCTATCTCACATCGACTGGAGATGAGCTCAAAGTGGATCTTATAAGGCTATGGACACCTTCTTCCTACATAGGCCTTTCGGGGCAGGTCCCCAGAAATAAAATCGTGAGGGTTGTGGCCCAAAGCGGATAATATATGCAGAGCCCGATAGAATCCTCCTCCTCGATCGGATCCTTCCACCATCGAAAATGCGAGATAAGATTTCCTATCGATCGATCAGCGAGCGATCCATCAATATGGTTTCTCATGTCTTCAACATCGATCTTCGCAAAGATCAATCGGAATACTAGTTCCCCAAAAGCAATGGCTACAGCCGGTCGGATTATACGTAGCAAATCCTCCAGTTACCCTTAAAAAAAGGAGAAGTAGTCTTTCTTCAATGCCTTATGGGAAGATAATATGACGCACGACTTCTTTTACGATCGGGTTTTGAGCAAAGCATTGATCTCTATCCATTCAGACGCCTAGGGGCAATTCTATAACACTTGAGAATCACAATTTCAAAGATGTTAAGGGGAAGTCTCGCTACCACACCCCACTTCTTGGATGGCCAATAAATTGCTCATTACCTTCGTCATCCTCTCCTATGTGAATTCGGTAGGGCAAGTTGGGATCCCATAATCTTTTTAAGCTCCAAAAAACCCTTTGGTTGAAGACTAATGTAGCTCGAAACCATTTGTCATGGAAAGGGAGGAATAATGAATAATGTAATGTGATGATGTTACGAAAGATGAAGAAAATTAAATAGCATGAGTTATCCACTTACTTGAGTAATTTGATATCCTTGTGAGAAATAATGAAATCCTCAGATCCTCGGAGTATAAAGCCCGAAAACTTTTTACATAGAAAGGATAAAGAAGGGGGACTTTGCAAAGAGAAGGCTAATACTGAACAAAATCAGATGTGTAGACAGCCTTAATGATGATGGTTTTTCTTACATTGGTGCCAATTGGCCGATTGGCGATGAAATAATGGAAAGTACACAGAATCTGACCAAGATCATAGTATAAA
Organism: Excoecaria agallocha; assembly: GCA_037975025.1. Classification (NCBI taxonomy): domain Eukaryota; kingdom Viridiplantae; phylum Streptophyta; class Magnoliopsida; order Malpighiales; family Euphorbiaceae; genus Excoecaria; species Excoecaria agallocha. Next base: position 824,542 of record JBBPFJ010000026.1, read on the forward strand.
ATTGAAGCACGCTGAAAGAGGCATGGTCCGGAAAGTTGTTTCGACTTCCCATAACAAGGGAAAAACTCGTGATATACTACCACTGCAACCATACTTGCGAATGGGAAATGAATGGTTTACTACTATGACCTCCAAGCGTTTTCCCATTCTTCACCGTGGAATTTGGGTGAACCATTGTAGATACCTTTGCGAAAAGATCATATTATAAAGAGACTTCAATCACTCTCTCCCATGGTCTTCATAAGCCTCAAGAAAACACCAATCTACAAACTTTATGTTGCTTGCAGTCATCTTTGATAAAAAATAAGAAGAGGCAGGAGATATTATAGATGATGAATTACTTGGTTAATCTCGCTGAAAAAGCATGATAAGAGTTTTGCACTTTTGCCAAGGAAGGCTGAAAAATAAGAAAAAATTGCCCCAAAGTGGTTTATTTATAGGCTCTAAGCTTCTAGAATTTTCCAATCACCTCTCTGTTGAATAATCGCCACATGTCTCCAATCAACAAAATGCATAGCAGAGAGCAAAGTGTCGCCCTCGATGCATGAGCCAGTGTTAAATGTATGACAAAAAATGAAGCGTCGTCCTTGGCGCATGTGCAGGCATTAAAGGCATAATGGTTATCCAAAATTGGTAGATGTAACTCCTCAAATTGAGCGCTTCTAGAAAATTCAAAAATCTCGCCAAAGTAACCGAACAGTACCTTGCCCATTTCGGACCTGTTGGGGGGGGGAAACAAGTGATAACTATGGAAAATATATTCTTAAAGGCCCAATTAATGGAGCCCAATAACATATGGGATGGCCCAAGTCCACTAGCAAAAAGATAAAGTGTGAGCTGGAAGATAACACAAAAAAACGTGGTATCCGATCGGACTGATGGGACAGCCCATCCTATCAGCCCACTGATACAAGCCAGCACCCATACTCTCCATCTACTTCCTGTCACATCGCCGCTCACCTACTCTGACTGTCGGTTATCACTCCCCAAGATACTCAAGTACCCCTCCAAATGACTCCTATAAATAGCCTAAAATACGATGGCTCCAAGTATTGAACTCCTGATACTTTCTCACTCTTTAAGTACTCTCTCTAAAGATACTAACTTAAGCTTCGGAGTGCTAATGCCCGGATCCGATCGGACACTCCCTTTTGCAGGTCCAGCCATCCGACCGATCTTTCAACTGCTAGCTCTCCTCTTATAGATAATTCGGTATCCAATTAGCTACTGCAGCTTTCACTTCTTTTTTCATAGATAAACCACTTTAGGGTTTATCACTGCTAAACAATGGACATGCTTCAAGTTGCAGAGACCTTTATAAATGGTAATAGGAATCAGCAACAATGGGGACTTAGACTATGGGCGGCAAATGGATGGCGACTGAAAATTACACGAAAAGCAGAAGAATTGCAAGATGAAATCTCCTAATTTCATTGATCTCAAAAACCATGTTAAATTGATATTAAAATCTTAAAAGAGAACTCACTGAAGCTTTTACTCTGAAATCTGTTGTATTCTCTTCTGAAAAATGCAAACATCAATCGATCTAAAATAGAGAAAGAGAAGACTAAGATGAGGTAAACAAAGACGGACTTGCTGTGTATGAGTGAGAGAAGCCTACAGGGGAAGATCAGAGTAGTGAATGAGAGAGAGAGAGAGGAGCGACCGTGTCGCTGTTAGAGAGAAGATAAGACAATGGCAAGAGAAGAAGTTAGGGTTTCTATTGGGGTATTTATAGAGAATGATAAATATGTAAATAATTCGAAAACTAGGGATAATGTAGTAATAATACATCAGATTGGGGATCCTTGCGGGGCAGATACCCTATTCCCTGCCCCCTCCTTGAAATACACATCGAGAATTTTTTTATTCCCATCCCCACCCCGTTCGGATTAGATCCTCGCAGGTATCGAATTTTCTCCGCCCCATGATCATCCCTATATGCTTGAAAGGGTATTAATGCATAATGTAAATGACGTAGAAAGTATAAAAAGACTGCAAGTATTGCATAAATAATAAAATAAAAATGAAAGTTTATTTGCCCTTAGTAACCAGCGGTTAAATTAGAAGCATGGAGCATAGTTGGTTAGCCATATGGACTTGATATGGTACCATTTGATTAAAAGATGTTGGTGGGTTGAAGCGTTGGCCACCTTAAGTGGTCACTTCGACAAGATTTGGATAGTTAGTCAAAGCATTGGCGACCCGAAGTGGTCTTTTCGATAGGATTTGAGTGGTTAGTCGGAGTGTTGGCCACCCCAAATGGTCACTCCGATAGTTTCGCATATCTGATTTGATAATTTTCCATAAAAATTACTAGGGGCAGTTCTATTAATAAACGAATGGTAATAATATTAATATATTGAAATTTAAATGGAAATAACATGGTAGAAACTACAACTATATGAAGAAATTTTTAAGTAGAAGACTAAACAGTAATTTTGGAATGTCACATGAATGCAGAAACCTAAATGGTATAAAAATGGAGAATTGAGAACAAATTAAAATTAGTTAATGAAAATAGCATCCCAAGGGTAAACTTGTAACTGATAAATTAAAATTGGAGATTTAAGAGCAAAAAAGAAATTTCGGGATAAAAAAATGAAAATTTTTAAAACTTGGACCATTTAGGGGAAAAAGTTGAAATAAAGTTATAAGAGAGAAGAAATAGTGATATAATAGAAATTGCGAAATAAAATGGACAATTAGGACTAAACGTGAAACAAGTAAAAAAGTGAAGTATAAGGACAAAATGAAGAATTATGTATATGAAATATTGAAGTAGAGGTAAATGTATAATAAAAGTAAAGGTTGAGGTCCAAATTATAATTAGTAAGAAAAATTTTATGACAAAGGGGTAAAGTTGGAATTAAGTGAATAAATTATAAAAATAAGGATTAAGTTGTAATTTTGCAATAAAAAATATTTCAAGGACTGAATTGAATTAAGATAATATTTGAGGATTAAATAGATATAATAAGGGTAAAATGGTAAATTTGATATAATAAAGCACACTAGGGATAAAACATAAATTGAGCAAAGATGATGTTCTAAAAAAATAATATTGAAATTAAATAATGAGAAAATGATAAAAAAATTAAAGTAATAGACAAAATAGATACAGTAGTGAATTTAATTATAAATACATAAAGAATTAAATAATAAAAATGTACGTATACATGTGTTAAATATATTAATTGGATATATACACTAATCATATATGTATGTTTGGCACTGCATTCAGGTTTACATTAACAAACTAGAAAAAGGAAAAAGGACAAGTCAACCGGATCTGCTGATAGAGACGATTAAATTTTGTACATGAAATGTATGTACAGAAGATAGTTATGGTGTGTTTTCTAAATAATAGAGACTTTGATACTTGTCGTATAATAAGACAAGATATTTAATTAACATTAGAATTATTGTACGTATATATGCGTATGCGCGAATGGCTTTTGGATTTATACGCATGTAATTATAAGTAATTATTTCGATACGACAACCAAAGGATAATATACTTAATAACATCATTTTAGTGACATGCTGATACTCGGTTTTAAATTGAATAGAGGGTGTTACATAAATTCCATTTATTTCTAACACAAATAAATAAATAAATTATCAGCTTGTCTCTGATTCCAAACCCCAGTCGAAAATGGACTAAAGACTATATGCCAATAGGGACATGTAATCTAGAATTAAAAAAAAAAAACAAAAAGTTCTCCTTTAATCACCATTCAATTTGCTAAATATTTTCATTACAGAAAGAACTTCATGATTGTAACTTATAAAAATAATGGAGTTAGCACAAATCAATGGGAAATAAGGCATATAATTAATATAGAATCCAATGTAAAGTATGTGTCCAATTAATTTAGATTGTTAATTAATATAATCACACTAAATTAGCCAGATAAAGCAAACAAGGAGCAGTTAAATCACCAAATGAATGACCCAAAATCTTGTCATGCCGATATGGGGATACAAAAATTTCAAAACAATCTTGGTTTGAAAGATAAAGCAAGAGTTATGGTTAAAATGGAATATTCTGGACTAAAATCAAGAATTGAAGTTGGCCATTTTGCAAGGAATCTCATGTATAAACCACGAGCAAAACATTTTTTTCTTTTTTCTCTTTATGCTTTTAATAATTCCTATTAGTTCGCAAATAATGTATTTTGATAAAACTTTATTTTATAATTTAGCTTTTTCCCACTTTATAAGAATATGCGGTCTCCCCAAACAAACTGATAGTTACATATTTATACTTAATTTTTGCATGTTTTTATAATATAATTTTAATAAATCTAGCAACTTTTTAATTGTTTTTTGATTCTGACTATTGCAGGATTAAATTAGTGAAAAAGGAGCAATATGTGGCTAATTGGAGCTAATTTGGAATGACCATAAAGATTGGAATTAATTTGAAAACAAAAAGCTAATTAAATCTAGATGTTAGCCTTGCCTAAGACTAAGAGTCAAGGGAGTTATAGGAATATGAAAACAATAATTATAGAAAGTTTATATTTTATTTAATATTTTATTTTACTTATTTGGGTTACCTTTATTAGAGGAGTTTTTTTTAGGAATAAAAAAGAGGGAGAACATATTTTCTTCCTCATCCCCATTCTCCGTCTTTAGCTCTGTAATGGCCATGAGTGGCTAAACGTTTATTTTGGTCAAATTAAGATTCAACCAATTGCTATGAGATTATTTGTGATTTAATTTTCTCTTTAATTTTATGTGATGTTCATGTTATTTACTGTGACTTAGAGAAACTATATCTCAATTGGTATTTGTTTTATGTGCAATAAGGGTCCGTTATTCATTTAATTAAATAATATACATCTAATTGAAAATATAAAATCCGTAATTATTTGGTAGATTTGATAACAAGTGATAACTAGTATAACAACACCGAGAAGGGTTGTTATATTAAGTAAATGCATGATGATTTGGTTTAAATCAATCTCACTTATAGGTTGGTTAGCTTAGGTCGGATCTTTCTAAATCGTAAATCTGTCAATAAATTAATTTTTTTTCGCTTGTTAAAGGATTGTTTAGTGGTTAGAGGTTAATTACAGTTTTACTTGATTAGTCTATCATAAGGAAAGATTGGTTTGGAGTGCAAAGTAGATGATTATAACCAATTCATTCCATGATTTTAGAATTATTTTTTTTATCTATGATCAGTAATTCGAATCCTATGCCGCAAATACTTTTAACTGAAGTTTTCCATTAAATATTTTTTTTTTGATAAAATAGAAGGGTAAAATAAAAAAAATAATACATTAATAAATTATTTTGAATTTACTAAAAGTGACAATTTGGTAAGATACATTTTTTTTTCTAAAAAAGTGATAATTTGAAGGGATGAAGGGAATCCTAATTATTAGGATGACATTTTGATAAAGATAATTAATTGTTGACAATTATTATTTATCTTTCCTTCTTGAACTAATTAATGTCCATAGATGTTGTTAAATCTTTCCCTCTTTGTATCATCGGCCTTTCTCTTTTATTATAGTCATTTTTTTTTATAGTTTCTTTCATGTTTGTATAGGTGACACTTTATATTATTAATTTGCTTTATAGAAAAATCATTAACAATGTTTAGAGGGAAAAATTGATAATCTAAATTCAAATGAATATTTTAGTTTATTTCATATAATTTTATATAAAAATTAATAAAATTAATTATTATCTTAATATTGGTAATTTATGTAACAATTGACAATTTAGTGAGATAAAAAATAAAATTATATAAGAGATTTAATTGATTATTAAAGTAAATTTAAGGGGCTTTTTTTTGACCCCCAGCCTAGCTAGCTACTTTCCTACCAAAAGGAAAGACATTTATTAACTGATACTATAAGAAAAAAAAATATGAATTTTTTTGGCTTCTATATTAATTTCAGCCACTGAAAATTAGATGTCGTTAATGTATTATTTATTGCGAGATGAATTTTAATCACTTTGCTAATTTTATACTCACTTCGTTCCATTTTAAAAGATATTTTTCTATTTTTCATGAAAATTAAGAAAATAATTAAAATATCTCAATTTTATAAAAAAAATTATAGTAATTGACAAAAATATCCTTTTATATTTTTAAAAATTTCATTTAATTTTAGTTAAAATTAGATAGTAATAAAAAAGAAAAATATTTAATAAGTTATATAATAAATAGAGATATACATGTAAATATATTTCTTAAATTTCGAAAATAATATTTGAAATAGAAAAACTAAAATAAATAAAAATACCTATTAAAATGGAACGGAATAAGTAATTGTTAAAAATTAATGTTCTTGTAGTATGAAATCTCGAATTATTTTGATTTTAGTACTTATTATTATTATTATCATTGCATCTTGATATTGATTATTATTGTTGTTGGTACAATTGTTATTGGTGTTGCTATAATTATTGTTGGTACAATTATTATTATTACATGATTTTTACAATTATTAATAGTACTACTATTACTTATCTTCCCCTCTTGAAATGGAGCTATTGTTTGAACTAATTAATGTTCATATATGCTACTATTTCTTCCCCTCTTTGTATCATTGGTCTTTCTCTTTCATCACACTCATCTCTAATTAATTAAGGTATGTTTGCAGATCATTTTTATCTCTAATACCCGTACACAACTTTTCAATTTAATATTTAGTTTTACCAATGAGAAAATTATTTGCAAATATTTTTTGTTTTGAAAAAATCCCACTTATAATTTTTTAATTAATGAAGTAGTTCAAGCTTACTTATATACTATATGATTATTAATTTTATTGTAGCCATATAATTAATTCAAGTTACAATAACCTTTGAAGAGCAGGATATGGAGATTACACTAAAGGAGCGTAGCATCATATGCCCAAACAAAGATACACCAAATGAGCATCTATGGCTATCTAATCTGGACCTGATAATGATATACGCAACCGTTCCTACAGTGTACCTTTACAAGTCAAATGGTTCTCCAAATTTCTTCGAAACTAAATTCCTGAAAGAGGCATTGAAAGAAGTCCTCGTGGCATTTTACCCACTAGCTGGGAGATTGGGAACAGATGAAAATGATAGGCCTTACATAAATTGCAACGGAGAAGGAGTTCTGTTCATTGAAGCTCAAACTCACTCTACTATGGAAGATCTAACTGATTTCACACCTTCTCAGCAATTCTTTCAACTCGTTCCAAAACTTGACTCTATCAAGGCCATCTCTTCACATCCACTTTTTCTTTTGCAGGTAGACTATTACTACTCTTGCCTAAATTAAATTTATGAAATTGCTTATAAATCAAGTGAAATTAAAGGCAAGTTTTATGTATATAGGTTACAAAATTTAGTTGTGGTGGAATATCTCTTGGAATTTTGTGGCATCATGTTGTAGCAGATGGAGCTGGATATCTCCACTTCATGAATTCATGGGTTAACATAGCCCGTGGCCTCCCCATCACCATCGCTCCTTCCATTGACCGAACCTTTCTCCAGCACCGGATTCCACCGGCTCCGACAGTTGACCACCCAACCTATAATCATGATGTAGCAGAACCAAAACCTTTTTCTCAAATAATTCTGAAGATCACGGCCGATCAGATTACCACCCTCAAAGCTGCACTGCCAAACTTTACCACCTTCCAGATTCTCAGTGCACACACGTGGCGTTGCGCAACCAAGGCACGCGGCTTGCCAAATCAGCAATCAACAACAGTATATTTGGCGGTGAATAGTAGATCGAGATTGAATCCTGGAGCTCCTGATGGGTACTTGGGGAATTTAGTAACACGTGTAACGGCAAATGGATTGTGCGGTGAAATTATATCAGAAGCATTAGCAGAGACAGCGGAGAGAATTCAGAAGGCGTTGAAGAGAGTGGATGATGAGTATGTAAGATCCGTTGTTGATAGTTTGGAAATGATAAAGGAGAAAACAAGTTTGAAGCTAAGTACTGGTAGCCCAAATATGCATATTGTAAGCTGGATGAGGATGCCCTTTTATGAAGTTGATTTTGGATGGGGAAAGCCTTTCTATATGAGAGCTGCTTCTCCATCTGAAGGTAAAGTGCATTTAATTCCAGGTCCTAGTAATGATGGGAGTTTGTTTGTTTCTATAAGCTTGGAACCTGCCCATATCCAATATTTCGAACTCCTATTTTATGATTTGATTTCTCCAGACAAGTTCATTGCCACAACCAGTCGTACGTGAATTTCTACTCCATGCCACCTCCCTCAGTTTCTATTACTGTAGACTTCGTTTAATTTTTTTTCTTACCTACTACGTACTGTTTTGGAGTTGCTTTCATGATGTTGGCTTGTTCACTGTATTCTGTTTGTGTAATTATAAATTTATTTGAGATAATAGTATTTCATATATATATATATATATATATATATATATATATATATATATATATATATATATATATATATATATATATATATATATATATATATGTTAAGTGAAATTACTTCATAATTTCAACTATTTCCAAATGGAACCTAACTTCAAATATTCCTTATATGTAATACCTTTATACTCTCCTGTACCGTATAATGTCAAGTTATAAATGGAGTTACTAATTAGATTCTAGCTAACAATATTGTTACCTAATTCATAATTCATTGTCTTGAAACTCCGAGGTTAACTCCTCGTTATCTATTTATTTATCCGTTATGCGTCAATTTAATTATCGTCACAATTTTAGTATTCATTTGGTCAAAAAATTACTATTCATTTGATAAAAATTTCGACAGTATAATGACTATTATTTTAATTTACCCTCTTGCAAATTATAAAAAACACTATCTCAATATTCAACCTCCAACTCCAATATTTCAGTCAATAACACAAAGCACTTCTAAAATTTCATCATGATCGTCAGAAATATAAGCCATCAATCACATGCATTTACACGTACATTTATATCCTTACAAACATCTTATTCTCCAAATACATTAATTACATATACATGCCTTAAATACAATTGATCACCATAAGTCCATATATATACACACACACACATCTCATCTTAAATATTACACATACAAAAAGATAATTCAAACTATTCCAATTTATGCTTCCTTCTTCAATCCGCTTTATTTATACCTGCAGCTTCGAATACATGTCCCCGCTTTCAGCAAACAACTATGCGCTAAGCATAGTCTTGAATACTCAACTAATAAATTTCACTAATTACATACTAAAATTATAAACTCATTAAACATACAATTCACATTTAACCCAATGTAAAAACTTTGCCTACCTAGTTTATTTAATATTTTTTCATTATACTTAATTTTTTTTATTTCTCTTATTAATTTCTTAATTTCATTATTTTCCTCTAAATTACATATTTAAATATCACAATTTCTTTATTATTACTCTAACTTCATATTTTTCACTATCATCCTTATTATGGGCCGAAGTTTACATATTTACCTTTAATGGTTTAATGTTTTTTTTTTTAAATTACATTTTAGTTCCTAAAGTTTCATCCCATAATTACCATTGTATCCCTCAGTTTTCCTTTTTAAGCAAGTCTTACCATCCTTGCATATTTTCAACACCAAAGTTGCATTTTCTTTCATTTTAGTCCTTAAATTTACTTCTTTTATGAAAATTATAATTTAGTTCCTATTTTATAACTTTTTCACTTATTTACAATTTTACCATTTTTTTTACCAAATTTAATCCATAATCTCATCTCAACCTTCAAATTGTTTTTTACACTGTATTTTTACCATTTTACCTTTGATTTCACATTTTATTATATTATTTCCATTTTATCTCTTATTTTCTATCTTTATTTGATATTTACCAATTCCCTTAATTTTTCATCATCTTAGTATTAGTTTCGCCCCTAGTAATTTTCAGTTAAAATGAAACCTTTAAATTGGATACACGGAATGTGGACCCCACATGTCCAAAGCTACATAATTTCTCACTTCTTTCTTTTTTTGTTCTCAACTTTTTCTCATATTTACAGTGTGGACCTGCCTTTGGTCCACTTTTACGAGTCGTCATGACTCACTGCTGCAGTTAATATCCCTATGGCTTGCCAATTATATTCTATGCTTCTGATTTCACTTTTAGACACTAAGGACAAAACTATTTTCACAATTTCAACATAAAAGTATACATTATTCTCATATTTCACATTATGTAACAAATGAATTTCATACAATATGCATCATTTTCATTAATTTACCATTCTCATCACTCATCAATCATCATTCATCAAGTCATCATAATTACACCATTTTACCAATATATACTATTCGGCCAACATATGTACATGGCCATTCAAATACTTTTTCATACAATAAGTTGTTCTAATAATGTTTTTAAGGCTTAAATCATGCATATCTAATATTATCTCACCATAATTAGCAATTATCCCATCATCAACATGTTTTCTTCCATTCGGCCATAATATGATTTCTCACATAACAACTTGTTTAATTTACATAAATCATTCTAAACATATTTTCCAACTACAAATTACATAATTCCAACATTTAATCAATTTAATTCCATTCACAACCCTAGGTTTTTATATTTACATAATATGTTCCAATACTATCTTCCTATGTTCAATCATGTTTTCATGCATTTAATTTCACCAAATTCATTATTTTTTATTCATTCTAACTTATTTACCATCAATTTGAATTTAAATACATCTTATATACAAGAACCCTAAGTTAAATAATAGGTTCATGTAAGCTATAATTCCTGATTTATTTTTGTTTGCATGTATTTAATCTCATCAATTACATTAATTAACGTCCAATTTCACTTATATACAATTAATTTAATTTTAAGCATGCCATAGATGTAAAAGCCCTAAATTACATAACCCTCATTTTATGAAATAAGTTAGTTTAGGTATCTACATACCTTAATTCTCCTTTGTTATTCTAGTTTTTCTTTTCTTTTCTCTTTATCTGATTCTCGTTCTTCACCTAGGCTGAATTGAACATATGTAGAAATCATGAATTTCTCTTCAATTTATCATCCAAAATCACATGAAAATGATAAACTACCTTATTTTCCAATTATTTCTAACTAAAACACATAATTTCACTTAATTGAATGAATTTTTCTCACTAAGTTCCTTCAATTTTCAAGCTTCTTTTTGCTTCAATTCCTTGTCTAAGTTAATCTAGATAAAATTTGAGTAAGGAATTTGATGGAAATTTGAAGTTAGAAAAAAGAAAATGGTAGAGAATTCGGCCAAGGATAAGGGAGGAAGAAGATGGCTAATTTTTGAAGAAATTTCTACACCATTCTTTTATCTTTTTATACTTTAAATAGAGGGCCAGGATTAAATCAAGCACTATTCTACACCATTCTTTTATCTTTCCAATTGGCTATAAGTTTTAATTATCAAATCATTGTAAGGCCTCAACAAATACCATTGTAGTGATATGAAATGTCTAAGGTGTAGTAAGTGCATATACATGGGTTAAAGGTATAATGGTAATTAATTTAAAAGGCAAGGTTAAATTAGTATTTTGATTATTTTTTGCCTGAACATGCATAATTGTATGAAATATGAATTAGAGTGTGTAATGCATGCCAAACCCGTAGGCATCTAGCTTATTCTCAAAAGCTCGCTTTTAGGACTCGAGATCAAATTAAGGTTCATTTAACTCGTGAAAATCAATCGCTTTTCGATGAGTAAGGATTTAATCCAATACGTGATGCCTCAAATCCCTCAAAGGATAAAATAACGTTCGAGGTATCCTCACTCATTTGCTAACAACTAATTTATGAGACATTTGCTGAGCATCACAAGGCATTTTAATTTATGAGTCGTAATCCAATAGAACATTGAAAAAGTTATTCTAACCTTATGAAGCTGAAACCAAAGAGAGTTCGAACTTTACTCCTATTTATACCCTTGGTTAATGTTATATAAATAAGTTTTAGTGATTAACATATTTCATCTCTTTTCTCACATGAGTTATTATGCATAAAAATAAAAACACATCAAATCACGTTGAAAAGCATGTATATGAAAGCTATGAAGCATTCAAGAATAAATATAAAAGTAAATTCATACATAAATCGATGAGTTAATTGAATTCCTTTGAATGAGGACATTTGTCCTTGCATGCATATTTACAAAAAAGATGGCATTTTAAGTGTATTTTAGATTAAAAAAGGGATAATTGATCCCTCGCGATTTTGAAAAAAGAATTGCGTTATTTGAATAATTTAAATTAGAAATTATTTGATGAGCTTTTAATTTATCATTCAAAAACCCATTTATTTGTGATAAATAATATAAAAGAATAATAGTACAAATAAAACATGCATAAATCGGGCTATTGATTGCTATAGAAAACTTATTCCCTCATGCATATTTATGAAATTCTTTGGTGTAATTTTTGGAATAAAATAGGACATTAATCCATTTTATGAGAAAAATTCAATTTAATTAAACAGAAAATATTTTGATGTTATTTTAATTAAAGCGTGTAAAAATCCATTTTTACCAAACTATTACAACTCAATAGGAGGCATTAAATAATAATACAAATCCAGATAATAAAAATAAAGGATAAGGAAATAGAAAAAAAATCTAAGTTAATCCGCTTCGGCTTAACCTCCAACTCAATCCGGGACATAAATTATACATTAAAAAATATGTCAAGAAAATATAGTTAGTAACTAATAAAAAATGACAATAAAAGTAAGTAATACTATTAATGATAATATTTATAATAGTAATTATGAATATTATCGTTAAAACAATAAAAATGTTAATAACAACAATATTTAAAATTAACACCAATTAAAAACAATATAAAAAAACATAACAACAACAACAATAATTATAATTATAATTATAACAATGACAATAATAATAGTAATAATAACAATTTATAATATTATTATAAAATCAACAATAAAACTATTAACAAAATTAACAAGACAATAATAATAATAATAATAATAATAATAATAATAATAATAATAATAATAATAATAATAAAAGTAATTAACAATATCAAAAATAATAAAAACTAATATTAATAAAGCATCAATTATAGCCCTAGTCATATTAATGTAATATTAATAATCACAACACAATAATATAAATAATATCAGTAAATAATAATAATAATAATAATAATAATAATAATAATTAATAAAATGAAAACAAAAGGAAAAAGGGAAATGTGTTCATGAACAGTTTAAGAAGGAAGCATTAAAAGACCAAAAAAGAAGAGGACGTGAGGTGTATGAGCGAGGGGAAAAGGCAACATGACTGAAACTTTTAGCGACACGAGTTTTTAACTGTTGCCATAAACTTCTATCACTAAAGGTCCATAGCAGCAACAAAAGGGATTAAAAGAGAAAAAACTCATTAGTGACAGGAACAAAGGGCTTTTAGCAATGGGATTTTTTAAGCGTTGCCAAAAATCCAAAAATTAGCTCGTGAGTCATATAAGGTCGTGACTTCGCTATTGAGTCACGGACTGGGCTCATGACTCAGCCTAGCTAAGCAAAAAAAAATACAGAATAACGATAAAAATTAACGAGTATAAAAATTTTTGTTACTAAATGCACCATTTAGCGACAACATTGCGACAAAAAGTAATTTTTGTCGCAAATATTGTTAGGGTTAAGTTGGAAAATAGATATTGCGACAATTTAACGATAAATAAATTTTGTTGTAGCTAATCTTGGGCCTCAAAATTTTGGAGCAAAAAATAGCGACGACTTTGCGAGCATAAAATCCTTGTTAACTTTTAATGCATGGCTCAAATGATTTATTAACCATTTAGCGAGGACTTAATCCTTGCTAATTTTGCGAGAAAAAAATGCTTTGCAAATTTAGCGAGGATAAATCCCTTGCTAATGTTGAAATAGGTGGCATTTGATGGATGAACTATTTAGCGAGCAAAAATCCCTCGCTAATGTTGAAATAGGTGGCATTTGATGGATGAACCATTTAGCGAGAACTTAATCCTCGCTAATTTTGCGAGAAAAAATGCCTAGTGAGGATCAATATGTAATGCTTACATTACGGAAGAGGCTTCACACTTCTGCTCACATTAATTTGAACCATAAGTTATGTGTCGGAGTAGAAATGTCCCTCATAATGATGATGGCAGTGATGTTGATGAAGCAGATGGATATATTTCTATATTCAAACATCCAGGTCGATTTTATGCTCCGACTAAAAGTAGGATGTTAGAAGATCATGAGTATAAGGCAGCACATACATATATCTTGTTGAATTGTGAGGAGGTTTCGCCATATATGAGGTAATAATGACATACTGCTTAGCCTGTTCATTCAATAAATGGGTGTATTGAGTTCTTAATGCTTCATTGTGTACTCATACAACATTTATGTTGATGGGCTAAAAAAGACACAACCTCACATCACTAATGAGCAGATTGATGAAGTTCTTGACAATGAATTTGCTAACTGGTTTGAGGAATTTGTGAGTTCTATTTTATAATTAGCAAGTTAATTAATTGTAAAAAAAAACAAGTTATGTAACCAATATTTGTCACTCAAATTAAAATTAACTCATCTCTTTTTATTGTTCTTAATAGGCAAGACATAATGACATGGGTAGTGATTGCTTGCGACAGTTGGCTAAAAAACCTTTGAGATTTGTCAATAGATACAAAGTCTATTTTGTGAATGGTTATAAGTTTCATACAATGGGACATACTTCTACAAAAGATATAATGAATAGCGGAGTTTGCATTCAAGGCTCTAATTACAGTGAATCTGTCCTGAGGGACTTTTATGAAAGAATAAAGGAAATTTTAGAGTTGAAATATCCAGGATTACCAATTAAAAGACTTGTTTTATTCAACTGTGAATGGTTTAACAACACCCCTAATGTTGGAACTAAGGTCCATCAAGGATACAAGCTTGTTGATGTACATAGTCGTCGTCGATACAATAAGTATGAACCGTTTGTGCTAGCAATACAAGCAACTTAGGTATATTACATGTCATATCCTAGTAGATGAAGGGATAAGTTCGATTGGCTTGTAGTTGTGAAGGTAAGGCCTAGGTCAATGTTTGATTTGCCAGAGGGTGATAAAAGGACACATGTTGCTTTTCAAGAAGATGAAGTTGAAGCACATGAAATCAATATCACAGATTTGGAAGAGGAACTGCAATTCCTCAATGATCCAAATAGAATTTTATTAGAACTTGATGAAGAAGTTAAAGAAGAAAACGAGGAACCAGAATTGATCTCTTCAAGTGACGACTTTAATATTGACGAAGGGAATGATTATCGTTCCACCGAGGATAGTGAATAATCTTGTATGTATTAGTGTAGTGGGCAATGATTGCATTTTTTTCACTAACATAAATTTATATCTAATATGTTTTATTTTATTATAGATATGTCAAAAAGGAAGCACGTTATCATGCCATGTTAGAGGGTCTGTCTCTCTTTCCGTGCATATAAAACGTTTGGTAAGTTGACATTTTTTCTTAACAATAATTAATAAATTAACAAAGAATTTGAGTTTTTAGCATTATATGTTTGATGTGATGATTATATGAGTTGTTTTGGGGCATATAAGTGGTTAAAATGATTGTTCTAAATGCATTGATTTTTATATAAGTGTAATTGAAATTTGAGTTATACGATGAGCAAAATATGTTGGATGTGATTATTATGTGTTGCTTTGGGGCTTAGTTAAGGGATCAAAATGGTTGTTTAGATGCATTGATCCTTATAGAAATGTAACTATGAATATGTTTTTAGGTTTGACAATTTGGATTTGTTTTATTTTTAGGGAAAATGCTGTCAAATTTTTGACAATACCCGAGTCTATTTTTATAATATTTCTTTTTTTTTATAATTTTTCTTGCTTTATTATATTTTAGGCTAAAAAATGAATGAGATTCATACCCAGCTTCGTGCTAAGATTGAACAAGAGTTGGAACAGCAAATGGTGCAGCAGGTCGAACAGATCCAGCAACAGATGTAGGTATAACAACTATTCAAGCAACGGATTGAGGAACAGATGAGCTTATTCACTTTTTGTATTGTCTGTACTAATGGTTCAAGTGCTTCACTACATGATCTAAACATAGGATCATATATACTTTTTTACCTACAGTACAGTGTTATAATATATATATATATATATATATATATATATATATATATATATATATATATATATATATATATATATATATATATATATATTAGGACATCTTGTATATCTTTTGTTTCTGCTATATATGCATGTATATATTATTTTGGATATGTTCCTTATATATATGCATGCATATATTATTTTGGATATGTAATGATATGCACTTGTAAATACTAGTTTATTTATGAATATATATATTTTTATATTAAGTATTGAGTACTCTATAAATATTATTGTTATTTTTTAGTTTATTATTTAAATAATAAAACCTCCATAGTAAATTAAAAAAATTCATTTTAAATTTAGAAAGTGTAATAAATAATATTATTGTCGTCATGGTACTCAAAATAATGTTTAGCGAGGACCAATCTCGTACCAAATTTAGCAATAACAATATTTGTCACAAATTTGATGCTAAAATTTAGTAAAAAATTTTTCGTTGCTAAAATTAAAAGTCCTAGCAAAATTTAATCCTCGCTAAAATTTAAATTCCTCGCAAAATTTAGCGAGAAATTCAGACCTCGTAAAAGTTAGCGACAAAAAAGTCCTCACAAACGTTACCGAGGGCTTTAGCTTTGCAAAATTTAGCGAGGACTTTAGTTCTCGCAAACGTTAGGGAGGAATAGATTTGTTTTAAACGTTAGCGAGGAAAAAATCCTAGCAAAAGTTAGCAAGGACTTTAGCCCTCGCAAAATTTAGTGACGATTTTAGTCCATGCTAAAATTATCTAGGATGACTTTTGTTACAAAATTTTTGTCCTCACTAAACTGATTTAGCGACGAAAAATCATCATTTAGCGAGGATTTTTTTTTCGCTATTTTACATTTTTCTTGTAGTGTAGAAATATATTCCAGCCATTAGAACATGCCGGGAAACCATGAAAATTCCTAAAAACTCAATTTATACTCATTTAAATGCACAAAAGGCTAAAAAGGATTCACTTAAAATACTTATATTCAAGTCTATCCCACCATCCATCCTCCGTTCAAACTTCAATACAAACAGCAGCCCTTCATCCAAAGTTTAAAAACCTTAAAATTCAACCAAAAACGCAAGCACAACATATTTAATTTTCTAATATTCTCAATATAATATACAATGCCAATATCCATGCATATTTACATAAGATTTACATTTTCAATACATAATGTACATGCCAAAATATTGTAAAAAAGGTAAAATGAACCGAGGTGCATCCACCTCAAAATCCTTGCACTTCTCTGGTGTGATTCAAACTTTGATATAGATCTGCTATAAAAAATCTTCAAAAATTTCTTTAACCTAAGCACGAAAATAAAATCACGGGCTAAACATATTGCTTAATGGTGTTCGAGCAATTCTATTTTTCCAACCATATGAAATATTTAAATAAAACATACTTGAAATTTACATAAAATCAAATATAACCAATTTCGTTTACCTTTAAGTCAAACAATCATAAATTTGTTGTAAGAAATCTAAACATATATAATCCACATTCCTATTCATTTTTCTCCAAGTCAAAGTTTGATTAATATCATAACCCAAATGATAACTAGTTAAGTATTTTTCAACTTAAGAATCTCAATTTAATTATACAAGTACCTAATATTTATGTTTTGTATTTGCCCCAAGTAAAATCAAGCGGAATTGTATGATGAGCTAGATAAATGAGAATAAAATATGGGACCTAGTTCTCGAAACCATTCGGTCCATTCAATATCTTTTTTTATTATTATTTTTTTCAACATTCGTAATATCACCATTGATCATACATCTATACGTTTATATATATATATATATATATATATATATATATATATATATATATATATATATATATATATATATATATATGCACATATGGACCGAGCTCTCAGAGCCATTCAGCCCATGACTTAAATTAATCACATCCATCGGAAGGGCTCTCGGAGCCATTTAATCCTATAACCACATTAAGGTATAATACTGCTAAACGTCCCTAATTAGCAAGCCAATCTTATCCCATTACTCTAATTCTTGTCTAATTTTACTAAGGCCAAATGTGATGACTTTTAAATTTTTCTAATTAGACATATGGTAGTATTTCCAATTATTACTCATTCAATAGTTAACTACATTCATGTCTAAGTTTTGCATCAAGCATGTGTTCGTTGTTACCCATTTAAGCTTAATTATAACATACTATAACATCTTTACGGCTCGGTAATTAATTGACAAAGCACATGATGTCGTTTATTAATAAAATATAAAACATTTTATTAACATGTACACCTCTTTTATTAATAATTATACCTTAACTTATACTTTATCTACTTATTCGTTTATGTAATTAACCATCACAATGTTTAAATTCAGCTTCCCTTTCAAACATAAGGCGTACTTTACCAAAATTTTCAATTTCTTCAAGAACTAAGGAGCGTAATGGTTTTATATCCTTATTATAACCCAATTAAAACTTTATTATAATTAGACATAATATATAAATCCCCCTCTAAACTATCATCGTTTATCATATTTTCCTTCTAAACTAATTGTATGTTAAATTACCCCCCTGAACTTATTGAAAATATCATATTAACTACTTGAACTTACTTAAAATGTAAAATATACACCCTATACTATTGAAAATATGAAATTAACCCCCTAAAACTTGTTAAAAATTATCAAATTATTCCTCTATTATTGTTTGATATGTATTTTTACGCACCAATTGTAAATTGACAAGTGTCTTACAGGGGATAATATGATATTTTCAACAAGTTCAAGGAGGTAATCTAACATGTAATTATTTTAGAGGAGAAATCTGATAAATGGCGATAGTTTAGGAAAAATTTTATGTATTAACCCTTATAATTATTTTGACTATCTTATGGTCATACTTTATTTATCTTAATTAGGAGGTATACCTATTAGTCTTTAGGTTCACAGTTAAATATATTTATAATTCCTATTTAGCTTCAACTCAATTTTTAGCATCCCATTAATTATTTGTAATGCCAATAACATCAAACTATAGTTCTTACACCAACAATTTTAACTAAAATAATGTGAAAACTCAGGAAAAATAAATTTGTTTGAACACATACCTATTTTTGTCACCAATTTCTTTAATTTCAACCTTTAAGAGCTCCAAATCATCATATTTCTTCCATTTCGTTTCCTTTTATGCTTCTTTTAATTTCTCTTTCTACATAAATTCATAAATTCAACTCAAATTCCTTAACCAACAATATTTAGATGCTCAAATTAAATAATTCTAACTAGTTAATTACTTAATTCCTCCAAATAGCCCACTAACTCCTAAATTTAATATTTTCCCTAAATTTTTCTAAAATCCCTAGATTTAATTTTCTATCATAACTTTTAAATTTTCACTATATCTCACAAATAGGGGGTTAATTGAGCCTCAATAATTAATGGAGGAAGTTGCAGCTAAAAGAGTGGAAGGAGAAGAGAGAAGGGAAACCAAAGGGATCGCGACCACTATCACATGTGAGAGGGAAAGGGGGAGACGACGGCATCGGCAGCTGCTCAGGTAGGGCGACGGCGAAGGTGCGGTGCGACGACTGGCGGGCAATGGTGATGGTGAAGGCTTGGTGGGGAAAAGAGAGGGAAAAAGAAATGAAAGAAAGAAAAAAAGGATGAGGTGTGTAAAGGAAGAGGAACCCAATGGTTCCAGCAAAAAGGAGGGGAAAAAGAGATAAACCTAAATGACATAGTTTTGGTAAAGTTCTCCTTTGGTCCCTTAATTTTACACAACTTAACAATTAAGCCTAAATCTTCTTATTTTGTGCAATTAAACTCCCAAAATAAATATAGTTTAATCTATAATTATTTTTATATTTATATTATTACCTAATCTAGATAAAAATTGGGTTGGTCCGATTATTATTTGGACGAATAAAATGTGGGGCGTTACATGAATCTAATGTAATTTTAAGTGCTACAGAAGGTACACATGTATGAGATTTTATTAAGAACTTAAAAAACATTATGCTTCAAACCCATAATTGAATAAGTTAACTAAATAAATAGAAACAACAGTGTGGGTATGACCCCTTATTTCTTAAAATCTAACTCAAAGTAAGATATAATTACTTTAGAAAATTTCTTGGAAACTCAATTAGATGATGGATTTTACGTAACACATAGACATCTACAATAAGCACATTGCCTAAAACATTAATCATTCAATGTGAGTCTGACCTGTAATGGAAAACTAGACCTATTTGTCTGCCAAAATCACCCTAACCACATTAATCACTATAAAAAAAATATGATGTGTCAAGCAAAGCCTAAACTAAAGAAAAATTCCAAGTGTGCCTTGTCTTATCAAATAAGACAGCTTTATCTCTTTATTTGTCATGCGCATCCTCTCAGTTACGCTCTATTCCTTAAGTAATATGGGATTACCATTAGTTGGGCCTTCCCATTTGGTTGTTTTTGAGCCGAATGTGGCTTAGGCTCGGTGAAGATAATTTTGAGTATTATCATTTATCCCTCCCCCCTCCGACATTACAATCAGACAAGTGAGTTAGGGGCTTAATTAGCTAACACTTGGGACTTCTGCGAGTGAGGATATGTTCCACGATACTTATCTTTTTAATTTGTCAACTATGATAGGCTAATCATCCTGAAGGATCATGAGAAGGGTCCTTAGGTGACGAAGGCCTGGTTCTTGCAATTAATTCTCTTCAGTTGGGAGATTTTTTTAGAGGTTCAATTTTGCTTAAAGTGCAGGATTTTCCTTCAATCTTTTCATGTTCCAACTTTAAGACTTTTACTTTCTTTATAATTTTACATGTTTCTACCAAGCGACCGTCTTATACTTCTTCGTCTTGGTCTTCATTTGTCTTTTGAGCAGCCCACTTTCTAATATTTCAGGGTTTGCTTTTTAGAAGTAGATTAGGGGCTCTCTTTTGTTGTTCTTTCTTTAAGGATTTTTAGTTCGATTGTATCCAATACTAATTGGACTTTTGGTCTCAATTTCTTGGAATCGTAAGTGATTGAGAATTTAATTCTCTGAAGGCTCGATTATTTTGTCCGTCATACATCGAGGAATCCTTTAGAATGGCTCATCCATTTTCGAAGTTATTTGGAGTGTGGTTTACAATCTCCATTATATCCATGTTGATAAGAGAATCTTTGGAGGTTTTCTTCAAAATTTGTTCCAATCGATTTCAAACTAGCAAATAATAGTTGCCTATCCGGAGGCTTTGTGTAGACTACTATATTTTTTGAGCTTTTTCTTTGCCTTTTTTACCTGTATGTTTAGAGAGGCACAATAAGATAACATTTTATAAGGAATAGAAGGGAAGTGTCTTACCTTACGCCCCTCTGCAAGACATTTTAGATAGGAGTTTCTACATAGGAACCCTATTAGATTTGATGATCATGAGTCTTTAGATTTTGTGTTATTATGAGCATTTGCATACTGTGCCTTGTGTGCCATTATCTTTTTTCAGTCTCTAGTGGATCATTTAAAAGGTCCCGTGTCTTTATGATGAAAATTAAATTTGAAGAAAAGTTTATTGTCATAATCAGATCAAACCAAAGAGCGCACGAGAATTTAGAGGCTATTGGTGTAACACCCTCATACCACTGTACTAAATGTACAATACCACTGTACCAAACGTAGAGTGATCAGATGTCACAATAGAAAGGTAATAATGAAAATGGCTACACTAAATAGTCTGTTAAATTTTTTTTTTCTAAAATCACAAATATATTCATTCCGTAACATATCCATTTGGCAAATATAACTATAATTCAATATTACACAAGTACATTTCTTACGTTATACCTCCAATATACACATATATACATGCCATGCCAACTATTATCCTTGAACCCCACTTTGATCTTTATCAATACTGTAGCATCGGCTACCTATCATTCCGTCTTTATAACCTGTGCGCAGTCAACAAACTAAGCTCTAAGCATCAAAATGTCCAGTGATGGATACATATCCTAAACTTTTTACAAATAATATCATTTCCACATACACATACATGCATGCACATGCACATACATACACACATGCATGCTTCCATTAACATTAATTAACACTAGCTATTCATTTTTATTATTTTGATGTGCATCATACAATCATGCACACATACATTTAACTTGGAAAACTATTTAAATCATTTAATAGGATATAATTATCAATTTTATCTTTTAAACACGTCACTTAGTGTAATTGCCATTTTTATGCTTATTTTTCATTTATTTATAATATTAACTTTCAACTATAATTAATCACTTTAATATCGATAATTGAACAATTTTATACACTTCATTTATTGTTCATTATGAATTTTACAATTTTGATTCTTAATATACTATTTTTTTGTCATTTTATATTTTAATACCAATTCTTTTCACTTTTTATAGACACATTCACTCACATTCCATTTTCACTTGGGAATTTATCTTCATTTTTTTATTCATTACACAGTCGTTTAGTTATTCAGATATGCATTCATTCATTCAGTCATTTAGACATTTATCCAATCGTTTATTTTTAAAGGATTTTCTTATTTTCATCACATTTACTCTTAAGGTTTAATTATTCATCTCTTTTATTTTTAATACATGTTATGATATGAATAATTACGATTTAGTCCCTATTTTCACTTAAGTGTAAAAGTTTCACTTTTGATCCCTATCTTACCACATAATAGGATTCATTCACAGTTTCATCTTTCAATTAACATTCTATTTGCTAATTTACTATTTAGTCCTTGCACTTTCATTAAATTACAATGGTGCTTTCCTTTATCATTTATTTACACTAATGCCACTACATACTTATCTCTACTTTCACACTAAATTGCTTATTTGACATGTAACTTATCATTTTATTTCAAATATACCATTTTATGGCAAATTATATATGGATTCCCTAATTTTTCAATTGTTTATAAAATTGTCATTTTACATCTGATTTACAATTTTGCTATCAGTTCACTTATTTCACTTTAAATCCATTATTTAGCATACAAATTATCAATTAGTGCTCGTTTTAATATTTTCATGTCAAATTACATTTTAATCCTCAAAGACTACAAAGGATTACTTTTAAGTTGTTCATTCACTATTTTATCATTATTTATTCATACATTCATGATTTTATCCCTTTTACCCCTTTAGATTCATTATTTGGGTAATTATCATTTTGACCTTAAACTTTTCATTTTCTTTCATATCAGTTCTTTTTTACTTTCATTTCCATTCACACTTCACATTTTGTATTTTTATGTCATTATTATCATTATGCTCCTAGTACAATCCCATTAAAAATCTTCAGACTGGATATACGAGATGTGAATCCTATAGGCCCATAGTAGTATAGTACAGTAGGGGATGACCCCAAAAGACCAATTCACCTCAGATCAAAATAGAACAGTCATAACAAAAGCTATGTGAGATTATTACAATCCTATCATAGCAAAGCAAGTCGTTATAACTTACACCGCTTATGGATGTCCCTATGGCTAGCCAATCATATCCTGAACTAGATTTAGACCGCTAAACCACTACTAAGGGCAACATTCTTTGCTCATTTCAGAATAACTTTTCACATTTATGACATTTCTATTTGCTTTTGCATTCAGTACACTGTCCATTCAGTTCTTTCATCACTTTTACACATCTGACTTTTTCACTTGCTTTTACATTTTCAATACACTAATCACTTGACATATTCATCATTCTCGCTCATTTCATGAATGGTTTACTTTTCTTGAATTCATTTTTCACATTTTTAACACTTTCACTTACTTTTACATTTTCATTCACTAACCATTTGACTTTTCCATCACCTTTACACATATTATGAATTATCTCATTATAATTCATTATTTTCACTCATTTTATAAATTATTTCACCATCATTCAACAATTTCGTTTCAAACATAATACAATTACATTCTAAAAATATGTATATAAATTCCATACCAATTAAAACCATTACTTTGGTATACTTTTCAATTTAGTCCTTAATTTTCATTTAATTGTAAAATTGCCCTTTTTACACTTTAATTACAAAATTACCACTAGTTTACTTATTTTTACTCCACATTCATTTATTGGCATACAAAATTATCCTTTGGTCCTCATTTTAACTTTTCATGCAAAATTTCATTTTAGTCCTTCCAATTCACAAAAGTTAATTTCAGGTTGTTTGCTCACTATTTCTTTTCATTTTTACCCTTTATTCATTTCTTTATCATTTTTACTCACTAAACTCAATATTTGGAAATATTATAATTTTATCCCTAAACTTTTCATTTCTTTTCAATTAGTTCATTTTTCATTCTAAACTTCATTTTTACTTTAATTCTTACACTTTTCATATACATTTACTAGTATTTTTTTCACACTTAAACTTCTATATAAGGGAAAATTTTTGTTTGGTTCCTAAACTTTATTGCTTTATAGTTTTATCCCTATAGTTCACTTTTATTTGCAAAATTATCATCGATTCTATACTTTGTATTTTTAATTCATTATACTTTTATGGAACTACAATTTAGTTCCTAGAACAGTTGAATTACCATTTTATCCTTTTTTCTCAATGTTTTGCAAAATTATAATTTACCTTTAAACTTTCAATTTCTTTCATTTAAATCTCCCTTTTATTTTTTTATTTTTTTCTTATTTCATCAATTTAACTTCAATACATACCAATAATCAACATTATACACTTAATATATATTTTCAATTAAAATATACATTAAGTACACTTATATATATATTTGGCCAACATAATTATTTTGCACACATAATTTATTTTGATCCATTTAATACTTGATCCACCTAATTAGTTAATCATTATCACTATTTTACACTTAAGTGATCAAATACATTAAAAATCATTATGGTAAACCTAACTACTCTATTCAGCCATCTCAAGTTCTTCACCTCAATTATATTTTCTTCTATTACAAATTGATCAAAACATCATTTTTAATCCTTTTAACCATTTTTATAACAAGTATTTCAATTATTAATGCATTAATCATATACATGCATAACATATACAACCATAAATCAAACCAAATCAACGAAAATTAGGGGATATTGTATCCACTTACCTTAGATTTATTTCCTCCACACTTTATTCTTTCTCTCCTTAGTTTTACTCCATCAATCATCATCATCTTCTTTAAAAATCCTAAATGGTCAATTATGTAAATAGGGGCGTAGCTGGCATGTAATGAGTGGTGTAAGGTCCTAAAAATGACCCTAGTCAAAATTGCATGACTCAATGTATTATTATTTGATTTAAGTGATTAAATGTGTGAATTTATGTTTGAGTAAGACTAAGATATTTATGTGTATATAGATATATAGAGCAGAGAGGCTAAGGTAAATGTTATTAGGCATTTTTGTTATTTTGACTAAATGTTTGGGTCAACATTTAAAAAGGAGAAAATGGGGGTTATTATTATAAAAAAAAAAAGAAAGAAAGGAAGAGAGGAGAGGGGAGTGAGGATCGGGGAAGGGGGGAACAGGAAGAGAGGAGAGGAAGGAGGGAGGCGCTGCCGCCAATCAACGGCGCCTATGTAACACCCTTACTGTAACAGTCTTATCGGACAAGTGATTAGTCGGAATTTTTTTTTCATCATTTAATTCCTTTAACTTAACATTAACTTAACAACCTTCATGCATATAACTTTCATTAATCATTAGCCTATAACTGTCCAGAAATCACTATGCATTTAATAAAATTTTGGCAATATAACGGCTATATTCTTAACTAGCCCCCTAAAAAGCAGACATTTACACAGCCTCTCAGAGGCACAACAGTTTATATCAATCATATAACACATCCACAGTTATTATCAAGCAACACTTATATTTCATCCATTCCCTGCAATTCCTTATCCCCACACTACCATAAATAATACATAATACGATAATAGCTACAGTATTATCTTCATATACAAAACATGATAGGTATATATATACATGCCACAAAAATATTCTTTTTAACTCTTCAACTTCACTTTTCCTCTGTGTACCCACGCTCCAGACTATCTGTACCTGCACGCAGTAAATTCTACGTGCTGAGCATTAAATATGCCCAGCGGTGACTAAAAATTATAGTATTTTCCTAGAATATAATTGTATTAATAATTTTGGTTTAAACAATGTATTATCGATTTTTCTTCTTTAAAAGCAATATTTATTTTATGAATGATTAATTTTCCTTTCCATTC
This sequence comes from Excoecaria agallocha, assembly GCA_037975025.1. Classification (NCBI taxonomy): domain Eukaryota; kingdom Viridiplantae; phylum Streptophyta; class Magnoliopsida; order Malpighiales; family Euphorbiaceae; genus Excoecaria; species Excoecaria agallocha. The sequence goes on from JBBPFJ010000026.1 coordinate 850,922, forward strand.
ACAAACTTCTTTATCTTTTCAAGTTAGTCCTTAAACTTCTTATTTATTACAAAAATGCCCTTTTTACCCTATTAATTACTAGTTTGCCCTTTTATTCCTTATTTTATTATCTTACCTTATTAGTTAACTTATAATTTACCGTTTAAGCCTTAATTTAATCTTTTTCATGTAAAATTACATTTTAGTCCTTTAACTTTATACGGTTGGCTTTTTATACAATTAATTGACTAAATTACCATTTTACCCTTATTACTTATTTCTTTTGTTACTTTTATCAATTAATTTCACCTTTTAGGCAAATTATCGTTTTACCCCTAACTTCTAAATTCTTTTCATTTTAGTCCTTTTTCATATAAAACTTTCATTTTAGCTTCTCTTTTACACTTTTAACATTTCCTTATCAATATGCCCCTAGTACAGACCCAGTAGAAAACTCTCAGACCGGATATGCGGGACGTGGACCCCATAGGGCCACAACAGAATGAGAAATGACCTCCCAGAATCATTCCTCATATAACATATGACATGTGACAGTACGTATGATAAATATACTATGGAGATCAGTGATCCGTCCATAGTAAAGCAAGTCGCCATGACCTGCATCGCGGTATATGTATCCCTATGGCCAGCCAATTATATCCTGAACTAGGTTTTACTGCCTGACTCTTCCTAAGGGCACATATTTTCTTAATTTCTTACTTTTCATTACTTGTCAATACAATATCAATACTTTATCAGTACAGTCAATCTTATTTACACATATTACGAAACATTTCACAGTAATTCATCCTGACATCAATAAATTATGTCATAATTCATTCAATTGTCACATTTTTCAACTAATACCTAATTAATATTTATTCCGAAAATATTCATTTAATTTCCATAAATTTTATAAAAATTCATAATCATTAATTTACATTAGTATTAACATTAGGAAGCTTTAAATCACTAAAATCATCAAATTTCACACTAGTTTCTTAGGATATACCATTCGGCCAACCCTATAACTCTCTCATCTCATTGCTTTTTATTTCATTTAAAGTTTTTAATAGGCTTATATGACTCCTAAATGCATGAATATAACAATAATTTCAATTATATCACAATACATAAAAATTTTCTTAAGAAACCTAAAGGAATTTCATTAATTGGGAAATAAAAGGATTTATTAGTCACACACCTTTTTCTATGGATTACCCTTGCCTAGGCTTCCTTTCCCTTTCCTTTGGCTTGAGAACTTTGCTCCTCTTCTTGAATTCCTTAACAAACCGAAATTTCCATCAATGTTATCTCAATTATTTTGGCTTCAAATGCTAAATTTAATAGCAAAAATGAACTCTAGGCACCCAAAATTAGTAGTAGGCACCTAGAAACCAAATAAAAAACAATAAACTCACATACCTAATTTAGACACCTAAACTTTAACTCTAAACTTCTCTTGATTTTCTTCTTTGAATGAAGGATTGGATCTGATGAAAGCAATATAGAGAGGCTGAAATCACTTTATGAGGCTTTGATTTGGTGAGAATTGGTGAAGAAATGAAAGAAAAAGAGAGGAATTTGGGAGAGATGCAATTCGGCCACCAAGAGGGAAGAAGAAGAGAGGAGTTGCTGCTGGAGATTTCTGGAGAAATTCACCTTATATAGGTCTTCTAATTGGGCTATGGGCTGGGCTTTAAGTGGGCCTTACACTATTTATTAGTTTAGGCCCAAAAATTACCCAATTTAAGCCCTAATTAATTTCTCTCACTTACCAACTTCAAATTTCTTCAAATTTGATTCCATTATTCATATCATATCAAAAATAGGCTACACCTAAAATTTCATCCCAATCGGAGTTCGTTTTGGATCCGATTCAATTTTATCGGTCCAATTAAATCATATCGGTATGATGCCAAAAATACCAGTGTGATCAAAAAATTTACTTTTTGCCACCAAAATAATCTACATATTATTTTATGCATATATATAATTTTTGATAATTTTTAGACTCCATTTGCTATTTTTAGTAACCAAAACGGTCAAAAATTCAATTAAAAATCCTAATTCCTAATTTCTCTCGGTTTTCGTTCTTTTGACTTTCGGAGGCCTATTTGACCTCAATTTCACTCCAAATTTCAATCCCGAACTACTCGTGACTAGTACTTTCCAATAGTCCAATAAAAATTTTTCCACTTTCGGGTGTCATTTTCAGTCCGAAGACACTATTCACTGTCGAAAAGTACTATTCACAATCAGTCCGACGTTGAGGCCATTACAGCCTGCGTCGGCGATCGGCGCGGCTGCCACCGTCTCCTCACCGTCCCTTCCCTCCGGTGGCGCTGCGGTCTTCTTTTTTTTCCATATTTTTCCCCATCACCACCGTAGCTTCTTTCTCTTTTTTCGTTGGTTCTCGATGGCGGTTGAGGGAGCTGATGGCACCGGTGGGATTCCAAGGCTGTGGTGATTCCTTCGGTTGTTGCCGCTTTTTCCCACTCGCCGGCAGCAGGGAGATCGGCGATGGTGAGGGCGGGATCTTCAAGCTCCGATCCTGATGAATAATGGCAGCATGGGGGTGCGTGAGTGTCGCCGGGACGTTGCCAGTGGCTCGATCTTTTGGTGGACGGCTTCGGTAGCTTTTCGGCGAGTCTCCAGTGAGTCTCCGGTAAGGCTCCGACGAGATCAGAAATAGGTAGATTGAAGCTGATTTTTGACACTTTATAGGTATGGGATACTGAACTTATCTCCCTCAATTTAGTTAAATAAACTTTGAAATTTTAATGAGAAATTTATTGTATGTGTAATATAAATGTTTGCCTCTGTGTATGTGTGAACTGATAGAATATAGGGATTAAGGTTAACATAAATGGTAAATTATGACATTTCTATGTGATGATTTCAAGGCTTATGAATTGATAAAGATTTGTCTTTTTGTTACAATTTCATTCATTTCATATATCTATTGGCAAACTTAACCTTCATGTAAATAATTTTGTTTTGATTGGCTTTGATTAGCCGCGGCGTATTTTAGCTCTAATCTTGCTCTCATGGGCCAATTGGATCTAATTAGGAAATGGGTTTTCTTGAATTCTATTATCCAGTAATCTCTCATTTGGTGTGGAGATTCTGTTTTGATTTAGATGGTATGAATAGTGATAGATTGTATTCTTTACGACCGGATTAAGGATTTATTGTTAATAATTCATTAATTGTTAGAAGAAGCTGCAAGTAAAACTCTTTCCGATTTTGATTTATCTTTTTGAATTGTCACAGCTAGTTTTTGAAGCATTATTTGAAATTGGTCTCTTAAGTGATGAGAAAGTTATGTAGGTTATACATGAAACTGTAGGTTAAGATTTTAGTTATGTTGCCTATTTTGGTGCTTGATTTACAAAAGTTACTGGATTAGTTTATGAATACTTATCGAGATCATGTTCACCATGTCCAGTGACTAATGAACATTGATAACAGTTAGAATTTGAGATTTATTTGTTTCCAAGTGGTTGTTATATAACTAAAGAACAATGAATTGTATTGGTTAATAAAAGTGAAGTTTTAATTAGTTTTAATGGATTTGAGGGTGAATTTATTGAAATATAAATAAAACATTTCATTTTACTCTTGAAGCTTGTAATGCTTTCTTGATCAATTTTTGGAGGTAATCTCGAAATAGGTTATAGTTGAAGTTTTAAAAGGTTAATCAGGGGAAAGTTCATAGATTGTAATAGAAAATAATGCTGGAAATTAGTGGTTTTAGGTAAAAGATCATACTTTGAGTTTGTAGGCTGAATTGGGGAACTATAGTTTTCTTGTTTTGATCGAGAGGTAATGTTGTATCATACGTTCACTTGATTTATTTTGAGCAATAAAGACATATATTCATAAAATTAATTTGTAATTAACCTTATAGCAGTCCTTGAAGTTTGATAAGCATTGATCATAAGTATTTTGGTTGGTAAATATTGGTTATATGTTAAAAATTATTAATAGATTAAGGAGCTAGTATTTGACAATGGGCTTAAGATGTAAATTATAATAGAAGTTTAATTGGAGTTTATGAAATAAGTGGAGATTTAATGGGTTATTAGTATTAGATTTACTTAAGGATATTTAAAAGTGAATTACTATTAGATGATGGAGTTATAATTTTAAAATGTGAACTTGTTTTGAAATAAAGCTCGTTGTATAAACTTAATGATATAAAAATGCAAGAATTTTAGTAAGAATTCTTTATGTTATCCTATTGGTAACAAATGTATTGAATAGCTATTATTTAAATTATTGATCCCCATAATTGAATAAACTATACGTGAGAATTATAATGTTATGATACAAAGTAAGTAATAATGTAATTAGTATAGCGGCAAGCTATTGGTATAAAGGTCAAATATTTACTTCCCTTGATAAATTCTTGCTCGGTACTTGAATAACAATTAGGAATATCATTATCTATAATAGAATAGATATAGTGGTATGTTTATGCTTTTATGATATCGTGTGAAACTGATATTAAAATACGATGCTTTTACACATGGTTGTTTTAGTATATGACTATTTAAGATCATATAGTTACATATGTAAGTATGATGTGAAATTTATATGCATATACATACATTTCTATTAAAAGTGACGCATTGAATGTATGTATCAAATATAGTATTAGAGTGTGAATGTTTGGTGATTAAATTAAGTACAGTGAAGCATGGAGATGGATATGATGAACCATACAGGTATGTCCTTCTTAGTGATTATGTGTTTATATGTTGATTCTCGCATCAATAGTCTAAATAATGGTATATGAATTTATTCTTATGAACATAAAATAGTCAGGTATGAACTATCATGATTAGTACAAGTATTGTTCACATATGGTTATTAGATTGTTAAAGTAATTTAAAAGAATTTGTATAAAATAGATTCCTCTGATGACTGAAGAATGTTGTAAAGAGAATTTACTGAATTATTATGAAATAATTCATGACATAAGTGAAAGATGGTTCACAAACTGTATTTTCTAGATTGAAAAGGAATTGAAATGATGAGAAATTTGATAAATGTTTTGAAAGCAAGTGACAATTGTGCCCTTAGAAAGAGTTAGGCAGTAAAATCTAGCTTAGGATATAATTGACTGGCCATAGGGATATCTGTACCGCGGTGCAAGTCATGGTGACTTGCTATGCTATGGACTGGATCTCTGATCACCATGGCTTCTCTGTCTCTGTACTCTGCTCTGTGAGAATTGGCCCTTTGGGGGTCATTTCTCTATCCTGTTGTGGCTCTGTGGGGTCCACGTCCCGTATATCCGGTTTGAGATTTTTCTGTCGGGTCTGTACTAGGGGCACTAATATGAAAATAAGTTCAAAAGTATAAAATATAAGAAATGTTATAGTTCAGAACTAATTTGCATAAGAACTAATAGAAGGTTACAATATTGATGAGTATGTGATTCTTTAATACTATATAAGTTGGTTTCTTAATTTGTTATATATATATATATACAACTCTGTTACGGGTCAAGTATATAATATTTAACCTATAGTTCACCTTACTAAGTTTGTCTTAATGATTACATGAATGTGAGTTTATAATGCATACTATGTTTTAATGATGTATATATATGAAGGAATTATGCCAAACGTTTTCTGTGGTAACAATTACTGATGAATTGCTTATTGAGTTGTTAAGTTTTGTGGCCTATACGAGTAATATATTCCTTCTTTTATGCTTGTGATTTATTGCTGAATGTAAAAGCTTGGATCTAAGGAAATTAAAGGTATTAACTGGCTGTATTATCAGTCTTTGTACTTATATAATCGAGGGTATGTGTTATAAAGATTATCTTTAGATTATTTTGTTCCCCACTAAGCTTTATAGCTTAGCACGGGTTTTGTTATCCGTGTAGGTATCAGGATAGGCCTGTTTCTGGTTAGACAGCTCCTTTGGTTCAACCATCTGAAGAGGAGATCTAATCTGGGCAGTTCACCTTTGAGGTGTATAGATGTAGCAAGGCAATCTAAATGTAAATTGTTCTTTATTTTGGAGTATTATCATAGTTTTAGAATGAAATATGTAATATTGAATCATCTTAGGTAATGTGATTAATAATGAGAATGGTTGTGTGAGATGCATGTTGGAATTAGTTTTGTATTGTGGTGCCCTTGAAGGGCTGAGGAAATTGTCTGATTTTCAGGTGGTTAGGTAAGTTTTCAGATGTTATATTGCCGGATTTTTATTTGATGATTAGTCAAGTGGACAATTATAGTTTTATCAGTATACTTAATTTCTAAGTAATTTTTATTGGTCGAGTCTGCAGTCATCAGAGTAGCTGAGGTTTTAAAAAAAAAAATTTCAGGTCATCGCATGGTTCAATTAATCTGTTCAGAGGGTGTTACAAGTGGGGTCAATTGACCCCACTTAATTTACATTTTTTTAAATATCCTTAATAAATTTATGTTTTTTCAAATTGACCCCACTAAATTTTTTAAATGACCCCATTAACAATTGATTCCATTAAAAAATTGACCTCACTTATATATTTAAATATTTTCATTAAAAGTTAACGCTACAAGAAAATTTATAAATAGCAACGAAAAATTAAAAACGGAATTTATTTCCGTTTATAATTAGCAACGGGTTGCTAATTTTGGTAAAATTTTTTTGCTTTAACAACGGAAATGAAAAATCATTATTTTTCGTTGTTAAAAATAAAGGAAATTATTAGCATCAAAATTTTATGACGAAATTGAGTAATAAAAATTTTTCATGTGAATGAATGTTTTTATCCGAAATAATTTTTAACCCCACTGAATTTAATTTCTAGCTACGCCTTTGTATGTAAAAGCATAAAACCATCATTTTCTTTTCTCCAAAATTAAATCTAATATCACAAATAAGCTCTGCACACCTTTATCTAGCTATATAAATCTTTAAATCAAGTTATAAAGCTTCATTTTTCATACCTCTTTTTTTATACATAGCTTGATAAATCTTGATTTTTTCCCTTCAATCACTTCAATTTGAGCTAAGATAAGATTACCATGTGAAATAGAAGCCTTGATTTGCTTGAAAGAGTAGAATTTAATGGGAGATTTTGAGAGAAAAAATGAAGAAATCCTTGAGAGAAAGAGAGATGGCTAATTCGGCCAAAGAGGAGATGGGAGAGAGTTGTAGTGAATTCTAGAAGCTTGCAAATTTTTAGGCTACTTATACGGATGATTTGGGCTGAGTTTAGTTCAATCAAAGTGGTTGGCTCTAATTTAAACCCAATTCGATTTTTAAGCCCATTTAATGTACTCTAAATTATTTATCTCTCTTTTAAAGTTCAAATCCACTCAAAATCAATTTCATAATTCTTAAAATGATAAATAAAATCTCCATAAAAAAATTTATCTCAATCGAAGTCCTTTTCTGATCCGATTTACTCAAACTAATCCGATTAGTAAAGTTATGATATTACGTAAAATTATTTTTTCACTATCAAATAATTTCAAATACTAATTAGAGCCCAACTAAAACTTTTTGCAATTTTTAAAGATCATTTGCTATTTTTAAAGTCTCAATCAAATTTACAGTCAATCGATTACTATTTAAATCGAAACCATCATTTTTCTCTTACTTCTTATGTTCAAACCTTCCTAAAAATACTTTCATAATCCTCAAAATATATTTGTTAGGCTTCATAAATATTTTTAAGTCAACCAAAAACTGTTTTCCTATCTGGTTAACTTTTACCAGTCCAATGATCCAATTTTTAAAGTCATCAAAAAATTAATCTTTTATTGCCGTATAATTCTACTATCAATACAAGTGCATTCATATTTTTGGTTTATTTTTTTATGGTCATCAATATAAGATACATTGTGATGAAGATCCTAAATAAAAGGAGGCATTGCCATTCTAAAGGGTGACCAAAAGGCATCCAGGGAAACTATGTCACCATGATAAAGCTTAAAAAAGAGACCATGATGGTAGGACGATCCAAATAGGTGCAGGGGCGGAGAATGGATCCTACGAAAGAAATCAAGACAAAAATACTTGCAAAAGGGAAAAGTGTCCAAATAGACACCTAGCATGGGTGAAGGAGTCAAGGAAGCCATCATGCAAAGATTGAGGTAGAGCCTTTAGTGACAATTACGGCAGAAATTGTCAAAAATTTCGCATAAAGAAGCACCATTTGTAGGTATGGTTTACCTAATATTTTTATTGCAGATAATGGCAAGCAAATCGACACCTAAGTCTTCAGAAAATTTTGCCAAAACCTCAACACCAGTCTTAAGTTCACCTTCATCACCCATTCACGAAGCAATGGATGACCGAGGTCTCCAATCAAACACTCTTGAAAGGCTTGAAGAAACGACTTAGTGAGGTAAAAAGGCAACTAGACTCAAAAACTGTGAAGGGTCTTATGGTCTTACAAAACCTCTCTAAGAGCCGACACCCATAAAACGCCATCGTCTCTCGTCTACGGCTTCTAAAAAATAATACCTGTAGGGATCGGCCTCTAGTCCTATTGGTCCATATCTTATTCCTTAACGGATGAACATCTGAGATAGATGCCAATATTTGGATTTGATAGAAGAAAGGAGAGAAGATGCCTATGCCATGATCGTTACCTACAAACAAAGAGTCGTTATATACTACAATGCAAAAAGGTAAGAACCCTCAATATAGTTAATTTAGTGCTCAAAAAGATAGATATAGGCACGAGAAATGCCAAGAATGGGAAGCTAATGCCAAACTAGGAAGGTACCTATGAAATCTTCGGAAGTCAGAGTGTCGAAATACTCAAGAAGCACTAAGTATAATCATGTACAAATTGACATTCAATGAGGAAAACATTCTCCATTTCTTCTCCGACTTAAAAAAAAGTACGTTTTCATTGATTTATTTTTAGGTTTGATGTCTGTTTGTAGGTTGCTTGTCTAATTGATGGAAATCCCGATTAATGAATTTTCTAAATCCAATCGGCATAATCCGATCGTGGTATTATAAAAAAGCTCCCTCGCTAGGCTTGATGCTCATCCTGGGCCCAAAATGCGAAGGCTTTTCTCCGTTTTCGAATTCATCTACCAGGTTTGACGTCTCTATTTAATCTCTATCGACACATTCACTAGGTTCGACATCTATCCTGAATCGAAAATGCAAAAGTCTATAATTAAGTACAAAATCGCCAAATCTCCATAAAGCCAATAATTGGCCAAAATATCTCCAAAGGAGACGATCTCCACAAAATAACTGAAGGCTTAATTTCGATCGAAGCTGCATCCCGATCGACGAATCAATATGGTGCAACTTATCTGCTAGGCTTAATATAGCCAAAGATGTGGAAGTTGAAGTCCATTTATTTACAAGATAAGTTCCTTCCTTAGGCTCGACGTTCATACCAAGCCCGAGACAATGCGAGACCAAAAGGTCATTTTACCTTTGTATCCGATCGAATAATGCTTTAATCTGTTGAAAGACTGACAAGTCACCTACTAAGCTTTGACGTCATAAATCTAAGTCGCAACTAATGCCAGAGCAAATGACTCTTATCCTATTAGTTTCGATCGGATTAATCGATCAAAACCCTAAGAATTAGGAATTACAATGCTTGAAAAGCATCTTCAAATTCAGGAAGTATTATCCTTATTCAATTTTATATATTCTCCATGGTCGATTCTATTTATTCTCCTTAGTTAATTTCATGATAAGTTCTTCATAAAATGAGAATTGCAGTACGAAGGTGCAACTGAAAGGCGAATCGACTTTTATATATGAAAAATTCTTACAAGTTAGAAAACGAAGGAGAAAACCATTATAAAGAAGAAAACATTACGAGGACAACCTATATTTCTATATTTAAAACTTCTGCATCACCCGGTCGGGTACACCAGATGAGGGCCCCAGCGCCTTAAGACCTCCCACCCGATTGGTCAACGAGCGATCTATTATTTGAAGCTAATATAGAGCAAAATCGGACGTGTCGATAGCCTTGATGATGATCGTTTTCCTTACATTGATGCCAATTCGCAGAGTGATGATATAGTAATTGGAAAATGCACAGAATCTGGCCAAGATCAAAGTATAAAACCAAAGCACGCTGAATGAGGCATAGTCTGAAAGGTTGTCTTGACTTTCGATGACAAAGAAAAAAGCTTACGCTATAGTGTCCCTGAGACTGTGTCCACACATGGTAAATGAACGACTTACTGTTCTCATGCCCAAACACCCCCTCATTCATCACCTTGGAATCTGGGCAAGTCATCACAGAAACCTCTATGAAAAGATCTTATTGTAAAGAGATTTCAGTCACTTCCTCCTCTGTGATTTTCAAAGAACGAGCCACGATTTCGTTGTCTTCGTAAATCTCAAGAAAACCCTCATCTATAGACTTGATGCTACTTGAAACCATCCCTGATAAAGGGGAGAATTAAAAAATGATGTTATGAATGAGGAATTACTAGGGTAATCTTGCAGAAACTCTGAAATTGCTAAAATGGCAAAGTTCACAAAGAAAGGCATGAAAAAGTTTTGCTAAGAATCACTGAGAAATGAGAAAAAATCACCCCAAAAGTCACCTATTTATAGGCTCTAAGCTTCTGGAATTCTCCAACCGCCTTTCTACTGGATAATCGCCACGTGTCTCCAATCCATTAAATGCATAGCGGAGAACGAAGCGTCATCCTCGACACATGTGCTGGTGTTAAATGCATAGAGCAGAACGAAGCGTCGCCCTTGGCACGCACACAGGCGTTAAATGCAAAATAGCTATCTGAGCTAAACGGACGCGTCTCTTCAGATGAACGCCTTTCAAAATTCAAAAATCCCGCCAAAAAACGTGAATCGCCCGATCGAACTGTTCGGAGGGGGACAAGTGATAACTATGAAAAAAATATCTCCAAGGCCCACTCAGGTCGGTCCAACAACACTTGGCATAGCCCAAACCCATTAACAAAAAGGTAAGAGCATGAATGCCCATACGCTCCACCTGCTTCCTGTCACATCACTGCTTGCCTGCTCTAACTGCCGGTTATCACTCCCCGAGGTACTCAAGTACCCCTCCCTTATCTCCTATAAATAGCCTAAAATGCAATGGCTTCAGGTATTGATTATCTGAGACTCTCTCTCTCTAAGCACTCTTTCTCTAAAAGCTACTAACTTAAGCTTCGGAGTGTTAATGCCCTGATCCGACCGGACACTCCTTTTTACAGGTCCAGCCATCCGACCGGACACCTTCAACTGCCAGCTCTCTTTCTTACAGATAAAGTTATTTCGTGTTTTACCAATTCTTATTTGATTTTATCAATTTTACCTTTATCTAATTATCTAAAAATAATTTAACTTGATATAAATTTTTTTTAACCATAAGATATCCTAAGCGGGCCCATATCAATAGACGAGAGACATATTTAAGTCATACCACATTTATATTAATCCCCATTCGAGCCAAGTAGGATCAAAAAGACGGCAAAACTCTACCACCAAATATTTAACATAACTACATTTCAAGGACTTGAACTCGAAACCACTTGTTAAGCTAGCAAAGATCCCTATCATCTTAGCTACATGCTTAGTGGTAACTTGATATAAGACTTTATTTATACTTAAAATTACTAACATATTCAAACTCTATTACTTTGCCTTATAAATTGTCAAACAATTCAGGTATGGCCTTCTTTTTATTCTTTTCACTTTTTTCATCTTGTTTTTTATAAAAACAAAATCGAGTGTTCCTCATCGGAACTATGCTCGATTTTTCTTTCTTTTTAAGTTGTTCTACGTTTATGGATAGTTAGATTTTGGAAATCATTCTTTAAGGTCCTTTAAGCTAAAAGCTCGAAATTTCGAGCTATCATCACTTATTATTATTACAATTACATAATAATAATAATAATAATAATAATAATATTATTATTATTATTATTATTATTATTATTATTATTATTATTATTAGACTTAATATATAAATTGACGCCTATAATTATCTTATTTTATTGAGCCAGCTTTCAAACGTATATGTTTCCTCAAACATCGCAACTCGAATAAAATTCACTTTATAAACATCTCCAATAAGGATTTTTTTTTTATAAATGAATTTGACTATTTTATTGAATGCAAGCCCAATAATTAAGTTGGGTCGAATTGTAAACTTGAAATGAACAAACTGTTGTAACAATTAAGTATAATTTAACTTGATATAGAACTTTATCTATACTTAAAATCACAAACATATTCAAACTCTATTACGTTGCCTTATAAATTGTCAAACAATTCAGGTATGGCCTTCTTTTTTATTCTTTTTACTTTTTTCATCTTGTTTTTTTATAAAAGAATTTGAGTGTTACTTAACGGAATTACCGTCAATTTTTTCTTTCTTTTTAGATTGTTCCCCGCTTCTAAATAGTTAGTGATAACACCCAACTTGATCCAATAACTCCAAGTCCATCTTAGGATAGGAGGACCATGCTGCCCAAGCCCATATCGATCTAAAATTGATGAATATGGACACAAAAGCATCAAATGAGCACAAGAATTGAGAAGACAATGCAATCCGATTGAGCTTGGTCTTCAACTAATCACTAACACACGACACCATTTTATCCATTATTCACTCAGCCAAATATCTACTGTGACATGCAGATAGACCACTCAAGTGGCTCTATATAGACCACTCAATTGGTTTTATAGGTCCTCTATAAATATCAAGCCTTTTCACAGGCACAACAAGTTAAACCCTCTCATATTTCTTTCTCTCTTTTACACATTTCCGATCCAAGTATCCCTAACTTGAGTTTCGAAGTGCTAACGTCTGGTCCATTCAGGTAAGCTCCTTCTCTTTTTATAGGATATTTTTCAATCTAGTTCTGTTAATCATAGCAGGAATGATCGCCTTAAACACAACCTTCTCTCAACTCTCACTACTGACCTATTTTTTGTTAAATCTCTGGATTTATCATTTGGTATTTTTATGGAGAACCGATTATGGGACGAAAATGCATACCTCAAATAATGATGAGCATGCCGATGAAAATTTCTTGCAAAACTTATAAAAAGCTCTAAGACTGAAGGAAGATAAAATAATTTATGCCAAGACCAAAGGAGAATGAAACATTCCCCCTCTTGAATCACCACACGACGGTGCACGAGCCCTTCGATGCTCTTCACCAAGAGGGGTGCAGGAAGAGGCATTAAACTAGCTTTTCTCCTCCCCAAACATGAGTGAAGCCGATCAAAAGGCTTATCAGTCCGAGCTTTAAGTTCTGATGTCTTTGCCCTGCAAAACAATTGATTTTCAAGCACAATAAGGAAATAAGTCTGGAGTAAAAAACACTACCGTTTTGAACCAAGATGAAACGAGATGAAACAACCCTCTCAAATCTTCGAATGACTCTTCTGTAAGGAGATGTAACATCCCTCCAATCAATGGATGAGAATCCTCATACCCATGCATAAAGGGGGATGACAGATAAAATTTCAGAGCTATGTCCTCTTCAATTTACTAAAAAGGGGAGAAAACACATCGCAGCACGAGAAATGCTCTCATTTCAAGCCAAAATGAAAGAATGCACGCTCATTTTAATCTCAGAGGAAACAAGCTGCTTCCTGCCCCTATGATCATTTAACTAGATATTAAAGCTATTGGGCATATGAAAAGGGCAATCAGGCCCACCCAATAAGAAAAATGCATGGGGAAGGAAAATGGAAGAGGAAAAGTCATCAATTCGATCAAAGGGTAGGTATGGTTGAGCAAACCTCTCCAAACCTCTAGACCTCCCTCTGCGGATGATAAAAAATATCCTAGACTTCAACCTCAAATCCATCCTTATGCGAACATTTGTCACAACCAAACAAGTGAAGATATTGCGAAGAGCTCGCTGTGAGAAGGCACTCAAAAGATACACCATGTAATATCCTCCCCATGTTTTTTGAAATTACGTTCTTCCAAATTTTGGTAATTGCATGCAATGTTATTAAAACCGAACTAGATAAAGAACTGGAGAGGCAAAGGGTTCTTGGTTCGATAGGATTCAACCAAGATTTTTTCTTTTTTTTCAAAATAATATTATTTTTAAATTTTTCTACAAATATTATGAAAATACAACTATATAAAAAATAAAAAAATATAGTTTTAAAAACACATTTATCATCAAACATTAATCATAAAGTAATATTTTCAAGTTATTCAATATTTATAACAAATATTTAAGATAAATATAGTAAAAAAATGCAAATGTTCAAAAATATTCATCAATTATAAATTATAATTTTTATTTTATTCATAAGAAATTGATTAAAATTTCTAAATTTTAGTTATTTTATATTTATATTTATATTTTTTTAATAAAAAAAATGTTGTATGGATATTTTGGATAAAAATTGGTTTTTCTAGTTCAAACCGATTTTTTTGTTCCACCTAGTTTCGGCTCAATTTTCAATAGTTTAGCCAATTTTTGATCGATTCATACAGGTTCCTTACGTTTTTTACCTAGTTCAATTTCTATATATTGAACTGATTGGACCAGCTATCGATTCAGGGTGAAATCTGTAACGTCCCCGGATGGTCGCTTGTCAATATTGTCCGCTTTGGGCCTCGACAAGGGAGAGGTATCCATAGCCTTATAAGGACTACTTCGTTCTACTCTCCAACCGATGTGGGATCCTTTGACTGAATCCACCTGTATGTGGGAGCCTTTGACTGACTAATTTGTTATGATGGTACGTAAAGGATGATAAGATGCTTTATATATTTGTCAGAGATTTCCTTATCAGTGTGGGCAATTGAATGTATTTCATCATTTTGGGATGGGATAAAACATGTACTATACATGAGAAAATGCATTGGTATTTTATTGCATACATGAACTCATTCACACATTGCATAGCATTCCATATCATTTGATAAGACATGAATAGCATCATATCATATTTCTGGCCCTAGCTGAAAAGGAAAACTGACAGGAAATATAGCGAGCATAAGAGTAACCAATTGCCACGGTAAGAGAACTATTGTTATAGAATGATGAGTTCATAGATAAAGAATAGTTTTAGGAAGTTGATATCAATGATGGAGCAGATTACCGGTTTGAATTTCGAGGACGAAATTCTTTAAGGGGGAGAGAATTGTAAGGTCCCAAAAATGACCCTAGTCAAAATTGCATGACTCAATGTATTATTATTTGATTTAAGTGATTAAATGTGTGAATTTATGTTTGAGTAAGACTAAGATATTTATGTGTATATAGATATATAGAGCAGGGAGGCTAAGGTAAATGTTATTAGGCATTTTTTTTTTATTTTGACTAAAGGTTTGGGTCAACATTTAAAAAGGAGAAAATGGGGGTTATTATTATAAAAAAAAAAGAAAGAAAGGAAGAGAGGAGAGGGGAGTGAGGATCGGGGAAGGGGGGAACACTCAGTCAAAGGCTCCCACATACAGGTGGATTCAGTCAAAGGATCCCACATCAGTTGGAGAGGAGAACGAAGTAGTCCTTATAAGGCTATGGATACTTCTCCCTTGTCGAGGCCTTTTCCAATGAGAAAAACAAAATCGTAAGGGCCAAGGCCCAAAGCGGAAAATATCGGCAAGCGGCCATTCGGGGACATTACAAAATCGGTCCGATCTGGTCCAATTTTAATAACATTGATTACATATGTGCAGTCTGATTGACATGTTCCCAATCTAAGACTTTAATCCCAATCAAATGATTGATGTAAAGTTATCTATCTTTCTGAACAATGAATTCTCAATTAGAAATATACCATCCCAATTTAAAAAATTGATGTATTTACTTTTGTGTTCTCGATTGAAAAATCGATGTACAAACTCTAAGCGATTGACAAATGAATTATTATCTTCACTGGCTTAAATGCACTTATCGCGTGACAATTGCATAATTAATGTTGTCATTGAACAAAATAGAGTTATTTCTTTTCAATCAAAATATCATTGATCAAGACTGTCCGATCAGAAGAAGGAATTATCAGTTTATGCAAAATCAAGATTCAGAAAGTTCACTGAATCGATTACTTTCGGTTGAAGGTTTTAGAAATCATTAAACATGATTATCTGCTTTCATTATCGAGACAATCATAACTATCAAAAAGCAAGCAAAGAGAAAAAAAATGCTATGAATTAAAAATTAAAATTTTATTAAAGATTTGAGTACAAAGATACATTGGATAACGAAAAATCCTATCCAAATTTCTATTAAATAATTGCCCAATTCTTCAAGACTACCTTTTATCAACTTGGACAGCGGTGTAATCCTCTTCCTCTTCAATTCCAACCAGTTCACAAAGTCCAAGCCACTCCCCATTCATAGACCACAATCACAAATGGTGAAACATGGAAAGTAAAAGGTGGAATAAGGGAACTGAGAGGCAAATACAAATTCAATGGCAAATGACCTATTGTTAATAGGTGATGCCATGATTGAGAAAGATCCATCTAAGGGTAAAACTTCATTTATCTTCCTAAAATGGGAAAAAAATAAAGAAGAAAGAAAGAAGAAGAAGGCTGAAAAATCTCCCAGTACACAAAGATCTCCATTGAAGGATCATGAAAAAGAAAAGAAGGGTTCTCAATAGCCCAAGAAATGAGCCTAATTAAAGGAAAATAATCTTTAATAAAGGCAACTACATGGTGACCTCTAATAAATACGGAATCAAAATCGAAGTATCATAAATGAAAGTAATTGAATCATCATAATTAAAGCTCAGGAAATAAAATGATGAATTAAAGAAGTTAGTTATTTGGTGCTCCCTCCCAAGCGACACCATCAAATGACACAACGATCCAAATGTCCGCATTTAATGAGCTAAAGTGACACATATAAATTAATCGAAATCAAACGATCGAATTACGAATAAGTGTAAAGGCACCTCCCTCTAACGATGGGGTTGATAACTCCATCCCTCTTATTGATCGACGACTTCCCTGTTTGAATATATATTTATATCTTTAAATCCCAGTCGCAAAACTGATGGCATTATTATCGAAGCGTTCACTCCTTCGATCAAATACATTATTGATTGACATATCAAGAATCTCAATCTTATGATGAACTCAAATAAGATAAAAGAAGTATGCAATTCAGTCAGATCCATAGATGATCGAAGATTTCTTTCCTATGCTGATAAAAAATGTTGGGTATACGCACTGGCTTTAAATTTCTCATTTATCCTGAGTTTAGGAGTCGCATTTTTTTATTAACATGCACTTAAAACTTGAAAACTATATTCTTAATAAGATACTAAACATTTAGCGACATATCTAAATACTGGCACTGTGCCACATTTCATATGAATAAAGAATGGAAGTAACTTTATTAGTACAAAGTTCTGGATATAAGCAAATAAAGAAAATTAATTACGATCTATGTATAAATTTTGAATTAATCATTGGCATTCTAGCCTAGATTCTCTACTTTTTCCTCTTCCTCCTCGGTCTCTTCCTCATTCTTATCTTCTGCGGAGAGATCGAGAAGCAAATAAGGGTTATCCATAAAACTAAAATTTTAACCGGGGAAGCATTTATCGTACTCTAGTTGAATACAAACAATAAGGTCACTTTAAAGATTTCCTAAACAGTTTATCAGTTGTTCTTTCTGATCGGCCAATTTCTTTTAACAAACTTGATCGGCCAGGCCCAACTTCTCCTCAAGTTGTTTATTGATCGACTCCACCAATTCTACCTTCGCCTCAAGCTCTCTCGCTTGTGAATGCAACTAGCTTATTTGAGAAGAATATTAAGCTTTGACAACTTCTAAGCTCTCTTTCAACTTCTATTTGGATTGAGTCTTTGCGACTAGTTTCTCCTTCCAAGCCAAGTTCTTGCCATACAATCGCATAGCCCTCTACATAATCTATATGAGGCAAAAGAAAGTAAGGTTTACAATACTTAGAAAAAATCCGTGGAAAAATACAACATGAAAAAATCTATCTGGAAAGCATCAAAATTTATCTCGAACAATTCCCTGGCTGAAGAAATGACTGGACCTAAATCATTCATATCCTTCTCAAGAAAAAAGCCTTTGCTTAAGTAATCTAACACCTGCAAGCTACAAACAAAACATCCCCTTACCAAATCTTTGAGTTAATACTTCTTTGAAAGGAATAGACTCGATTGGAGGAAGAGATGTGATTTCGATGGAGGAGAAAAATGGCTTTTTCGATGCAATTTTTTTGGGGGAAACCTGTTCAACAGATGCTTCTGCATTGACTTAAGCAGGAGGAACAACCTCTACCTCCTCCTTAGAAGTCTCATCCCTGAAAGCTAGCTTTTTCATTTTAACTGGTCGGGGCGTTTAATCTTCCCCCCTATGTGACTTTCTCCTTTGAGACTCATGGGTCTTCTTGGCTTGCTCAAAAATACATCTCTTTATCTCGAGGTCCATAGAATCTGGAAAAAATAAAAAAGAATATCAAACTGCAAGACATAAATCAAGCATTAATTTAAATCTAAAATTCTTATAAAGCTCTAGAGACTCAGGATTTTCTAATCTAAAAAATAAAGTCTTACGACTAATATGGTCATCTTCATGATCTTGCATATATTTTGTCAACTTTTGAATATAGAAATCATACGTCTAAACACAGGAAGTTACATCCTTAACAAAGTAGCTCTAATGATCAGTGTAAACTCACATCGAAGCCTTTTTTTCTTCCAATCATGAGATAGTTTTTCCTAAATCCCTTCACATAAGTAGTAAAGTGAAAAGCCTTCTCTTATTCCTAGAAGTAAAAAGATATTTCATCCCTTCCTTTCACCTAGATAAATAAAAGAAATAAGTGAAAAGCTCGAGAGATGGAACAACTTTGAGTTGCTAGCAGAGAATTCTAAAGCAAGCAATCTTTCTCCATCTATTAGGATTCAATTGGTTTAGGGCAATCCCATAACCACAGAGAACGTTTTGGTCGAAGGGAGATAAAGGAAACCCTAAACTAATTTTTAGACAACTTTGGAATCCGGTAAACCATTTTGGAAGATCTCCAAATGGTCTATCTTTTACTAGCATAGACAATGGGCAAGCAACAAGAGCTATATCTTCAGACAACTTACACTTCTCTCTTAATTCCCTCATTTGAATAGCTTTCAACACTATGTGCTTTTTCACGGGATCTTTGCACCTATACGACTCTAGAAAACTAAGGTCAAAAGCTTTGTTGGCACTAGACCAACTCGGGATGTTGTTTAAAGCCATCTTCAAAGGAGGAGTAATAAAAAGGAATTC
Source organism: Excoecaria agallocha (assembly GCA_037975025.1). Taxonomy (NCBI): domain Eukaryota; kingdom Viridiplantae; phylum Streptophyta; class Magnoliopsida; order Malpighiales; family Euphorbiaceae; genus Excoecaria; species Excoecaria agallocha. The sequence goes on from JBBPFJ010000026.1 coordinate 870,118, forward strand.
CCTAATTTGCAATCAAGAAGCAGACCTTAAAAGGTCCAAAAAGGGTCTTGACAAGCAAGAAGACGAAGATGGAGAATTTGAGCTTGAAAATAATGGCAAGACATCCAAGCAAAGAAAACTTACTTGGAAAAAGTCTACAAAAAATTCAAGCAAAAAAGACACCCCGAAATCAAAATCCAGAAATTCGAGAGGACGAAGTGTGAAACTTTAAAAAAGAAAACAAAATCCGCAAAAGGTATGAAAATACTCCCTAAATTGACTATTTATAAATTGCAGTGACCGACCTCCTCGGCACAATATGAGGACATCTCAATCCTTCACCTAGATTCGCAATCCTTCGATCTTTTGCAGATCGAAACGGTGCAAACCCTCAAAAATCTCGAGCACAAAAGATGCCTCGATCCACAATCTTTTGATCTTCTGTAGATCGGAACAGTGCGAACCTTAGATTTGCAATCCTCTGATGTTTCGTAGATCAGAACTATGTGAACCCCCGAAAATCTTAGATGCGAAAGACATATGGAACATTTAATGTTACTTTTATGGTAGGAGATTGAAATTTGCCTAAATGTTTTCACTCCCATCAAATTTTTGTCATTTTATTTATATGTTTGCTGTTTATGATTTTAAATTATATATATATATCGAAAACTGTTTTATAATGTGTGTTCCCTTCTAAAAAAACAACTCATTCAATTATAAAATTGTAAATAGGTCCATTAATTATACTAGACAAAGTCTACTACTACATAAAGTGTTTTTTTTAAAGGAAAAAAAAAAGAAGCTAAATTTGTGAGAGCATCATAAAAAAAAAAATTATCTTATCCGGAGGCATCATTAAGCCTATCTTAAGGCATCTACGGTTCCTTATAGTCGGTTTGAGTTATGCTCGTCGGCAGTTTCTCTTTCTTTTAGGATACCCTAATTAATTACTTGTTTATCTTAACAACATTGAGAATTTATGCTGTTTCTCGATTAACCAATTCTTTTACCTTTTTTTCCTTTTTTTTAAAAAGAAAATTCCAGGCCGATATTTATTTATTTATTTATTTTTAATTTTCTTATTTCAATTTATTCAAATTGTGAGTTGAAGAATCTGAATCATTTGCCTGGTGACTTTAACCCTTTGAATTAGAATTGTTTTATGTTTATGATCTTGTTTTTAATTCTTTTTCTGATACAATGATTACATAAAAGTTCCATTTTAACACTTTGGAATCGTTGAATTTTTAGAAAGAAAATGGTTTTGCGTTTCCTGGATTGATATTCTTGATTATTATAATGTTATTCCTACACCCCCACAGGAATTAATTCTTTATTTTTCATTTTTAGTTTTAAAAGCAAGTCAAGATGCAATTTTACCTTTACATATATATATATATATATATATATATATATATATGTCAACCATATATTAATTTATTAATGTGACTTTATTTTTCTAATTATGTTTTATTTGACATTTTTAATTTATACATTATTAAAAAAAGCATTAATTAGGATATTTTGAGGGAAATGAAACTCCTGAAGTTTAGATATAGCAAATTAAATTTCATTTCTTAAATAAATAAATAAATTATCAGCTTGTCTCTGGATTCCAAACCTCAATCAAAAAATGGACTAAGGACTATATGCCAATAGGGACATGTAGTCTGGATTAAAAAAAAATTCTCCTTTAATCACCATTCATTTCATTACAGAAAGAACTTCATGATTGTAATTAACTTATAAAAATAATGGAGTTAGCGCAAATACAAGGCATATAATTAATACGGAATCCAATGTAAAGTATGTGTCCAATTAATTTAGTTTGTTAATTAATATAATCACACTAAACTAGCCAGATAAAGCAAACAAGGAGTAGTTAAATCACCAAATGAATGACCCAAAATCTTGTCATGCTGATATGGGGATACGAAAATTTCAAAACAATCTTAGTTTGAAAGATAAAGCAAGAGTTATGGTTAAAATGGAATATTGTGGACTAAAATCAAGAATTGAAGTTGGCCATTTTGCAAGGAATCTCGTGTATAAACCATGACCAAAGCATTTTTATTTTCTTTTTTCTCTTTATGCGCTTTTAATAATTCCTATTATTTTGCAAATAATGTATTTTGATAACACTTTATTTTATAATTTAGCCTTTTCCCACTTTATAAGAATATGGGGTCTCTCCAAACAGACCCCAAATTAGGCAGAAGAACAAAAGAATGGGAGGAGGAGGAGGAGGAGGACAAGAGGTTGCAGAAGAAGAGAAAGTGGTAGACATTAGTATTAAAGAACTTGCAAAGAAACTTGAAGAATTTGCTAAGGCCAGAGACTGGGAAAAGTACCATAGTCCCAGGAATCTTCTTCTTGCTATGGTATTCTTCTTCACTACTTCTATTTTGCATCTTCTTTGCAATTTTCTTTTTCTTAAAAGTATAATTAGCTCAAAAAATTTGAGGGTAGCATGGCGATGATAGCTAGCAGTATTCTATCCTCCTGTAAAGAGAATAATTGGACGACCTTTTGATAAAAGATATTATGACAATTAAGTCAATTAATCAGTGTTTAAAGCTTAAAGATAGTGTATTTTTACTGATAACGGCAGTTCTTATATCAAGTATTAAATGAGTCAGACTCTTAATATTTTAACAATAATTAGTAACAGTTGTGGTTGTTGATAGCGGAATGTTCGTCAGTTTCTTTTTAGCTTTTAAATGCTAATAAAATTTAAAGAGTATTACTATATAAAATTATATAGTAATTATATATAGTTTAGTTATTACGTAGAATTCATTAGTTCTAAACCATATAATATGTTGTTAAAATTTTTAAATTCAAATAAATATGTTTATTTGAGTGGCAAAAAGAAATGATAAGTAATTTTGATGGGTAGGTTGGTGAGGTAGGGGAACTATCAGAAATATTCCAATGGAGAGGAGAGGTGGACAAAGGATTGCCAAATTGGGAAGAATCAGATAAGGAGCATCTTGGAGAAGAACTATCTGATGTGCTTCTATACCTCATTAGATTGGCAGATATTTGCGGCATTGATCTTGGTGATGCTGCCACCAAGAAAATTGTTAAAAATTCTATCAAATACCCCCCTAATTAGATTTGCTTGAAAAAAAAATTGACATTTTCTTTCTCTGTTGAGTGTTCCATTTTAATTTTAAGGTTGTTCTTAATTATATTTTTCAGCTTCTAAGGCTTGCGATTAATTAGAATTGCCAATACTAATTCTGGTACCGTAGGTTGACTTAATACTCTTCTCTTTTGATGCTTAATGTGATTGATTGGCTTATACTTCTCACTTATCTTAGGAAATTGAAGTTTTGGGTATCAAAGTTTGTTCAATAGATATAAATTAACATCTTATACTACAAAAAAAAGGCAATTAATTGATGAATTTCGTCGCTAAGTTAATATAGCGACTAAATGATGGATCGTCGCTATTTGGCCGTCGCGGGCATTTTTAGTGACTAATAAAAAACAGTCGCTATAATAGCGACGAAATCCGTCGCTGCTGTAAAATTCTCGTCGCTAATTAACCCCTAAAACATTCGCCAAAGAAAATATTAGCGACCAAAAAATCGTCGCTATTTCAAGTCGGTAAAAAGTTGAATCTTTTTGCGACAGTTTGGCGTATTTTTTCCGTCGCTAATATTTGTTCCCATTTACTGAATTAGCATATTTTTAGCGACTGCAATGTTGCTAATTCGTCGCCAAATGTTAAAATTTATTTATTTTTACCTATTTATGAATTTATTTATAACCATGGATTGATGTTTTATAGATAGCAACTCAAAAGTATATTGCTCCCCGTATACCAGTAAACAACAGTCGCTGCCGTATGACGCCGAAAAGGAGTGGCAATTTTGGCCTAGGAGAAGCAATCGGGGAGGGCGTTGGATGCCGGAGCTAATGGAGGAACCGACCGTTGGGGAAATACTGGTGATGGAACAGCCGCCGTCAATGGAACAGCTGGCATAATGCTGCCGATGAAGCAGCCCCACCCCTGCGCTCTTCCCGTTCCCAATACCCTATCTTCTCTTCCCCTCTCCTTTCCTTTCCCTTTTCATTTAATTTTTTTTATCTCTTTTTCTCTTTTCTTTTTGGCCCTGATAGTTCCATCTAAAGGATTCTAGGATTTCTAAAATTTCAAGTAAAGCATAAAACCTTATATATATATTTATTAAGATGGACATTGCAATGTTTTTTAAAAGCTAGCTAATGATCAAAATAGCAGGACTAATTAATTATAAATCAAGTAATTATTAAGATGGGAAGTGTTTATAAAATAAATGAAAGGATTATGGATCCATGGACAACCTTAATTATATTTAATACTGATTAATTTACGGGTTGAAAAGATTCGATGATTTGAAAAATAAACAGGGAATAAATTAAAGAAAAAAAATATTTGTTAGGGACTAAAATAGTAAATTGTGGCAAATATAATATGAAAAAAGAAAATATGGAAAGGCCAATTCGCGAAAATATTTGTTTGGCATTGGCATTTTTCTTGGTTTATGACTTTGTGCCCACTTGTTGCACTCCTCTCCACAATTGATATATATCATATCAATTTCTTGCAATCATAGTCATTGCTTTTTCTTCACTTATCTTCGTTTTGAACCTTATTAATTAATTGTAAGCACAAGTTCTTATCTTATCTTTGGTCCCGCTTATTATAGTTTTTAGTGTGAAAAGATTATTCAATTTGCTATATTTTCTTCCATTGAGGGAAAATATAGATCCAACTTGAAAAATATCAATATATCGAAATCAGTTAATTTGTTATAAATTTAGTTATAAGTACGATCTGGATTATTGAAAGAATAATACACTACAATGGTTTTATTAAATGCAGTATGTATGGACCGTTGAATGAAAAATTAAAAAATATATATTATTTTTTAATTACATTTTACAGAAATTGCATGTTGTATGTCTAAAGATACAAAATAAACAACTGATTTATTGGGACATGTGATGTTGATTAATCAAAATATCTAAGAGTTTGAAAATTACGACAAAAAGAAAGTAGTATAAGCTTTATGGTTTTGGGTTACTCCCTATTTTATATATATTATATATATTTCTCAAAACTTAATAAATGTATTCGTCATACTAGAATAAATACACTATATTTACACGTGTATTGATTCTAGAATTTCTATATAAGAGCTGATGTTGGATTCCATGGGTCCATTTGGCCCGTCAGATTCAACACTTGTGAGGAAGTTTTTCTCGAGCCTTAAAAATGTGTATACGCATTAGTTTTGCCTTTCAGGTCTATGTTTGACTAACCTTTGCTTCCTTTTTCACCCAACCCTTCACTGACACGTTTCCATCTAACTCCTCCCCCTACTAGAAATCATTTCTATTTTATATTTCTTATTATCTTTTATTATCTCTGATTTGTTCTTGCATTGCATCCATGGGATCCACTACAACTTGCAAAAAAAATTCTAAAAACTATTAAATTATCGGTTAAAATCGAATTTATATAGATTTATGTGCTTAATTAATTAGATTTAATATAAATATAAAATTTAAAAATTACAGTTAATGAACTTGAATTTTAATTCAATGTTTAAGAAAAATTACTTCTTCCATTTTTTTTACCTGTTACTTTTATTATTTTTACAGTAATTAAAAATTAAAAATTTAGTATTAAATTACGTGATTTTAACTGAATTATCAAATCTAATCGATTTTAAACAAATTAACTTTTATTGAAAAAATTAAAACAAAAGTTAAAAAAGATAGATAAATGCAATTTAAATTTAATATAAACTAAAAAATAGAAATTATATGGATCGAATTTCAAGTGTAAAGTAAAATTACTAAAAATAATTATTAACTTATAAATATGTATGTAAGCTTTTTATTAATATTATAATTTTTGGTAAAATAAATAATCAAAATTAAAATTTTTGAAAAAATTTAATTGAAAATAGACAATTAAAATAGTATAAATTTTTTAGCGACGAAATTGAACTATATCTCTGTTGCTATTTATCAAAAAATTAATTGCAAAAATTAAAAATCGAATCATTTTTAGCGACAATACCGTCGCTAATTTCGTCGCAAAAAAGGCCCCACTCTTTGGCGCCAACTTTAGCGACTGTATTTTGATTTCGTCGCTAAACGTACGTCCAGTATACTTTCACGACTAAAAAAACAGTCGCTAATCCGCCGCTAAATAGCGACGGAATATTTTCTCTCGCTAATTCAGTTTTTTTTGTAGTCTTAATTGAAAGCCTATTCAAATAACCCCCCATATACCACCTTTTTTTCCTTTTTAAAAGAAAATCACTTATACCTTGTAGTTAATTTATTAAAAAAAATTAAATTGAGAATGAAATAAAATTAAATTCGTAAACTAACCTTTCTTGTTAATTACTATATGAGTTGATTAATTAATTAAGTTTTATTATTGCTAAAAAATGATGATTGATTGTGTGAAGTTATGAATTTACATAATTGATTGATCAGAAATTATTTCATCAACACAATTAAGTTGTATTATTTTAATCAAATCATAAGGTACTTAACTTAGTATTGAAATAAATATGAGCAACCTATTTTGATTTTTGACCCTTAAGGCAACCGAAAAAATATAATAACAAAAATAAAGGAACTTTTTTAATCCTTTGCTAATTTTTGCTAACTGTAGTCGCTAAAAATTAAAAGGAACGCTTGTTTGACGCAATTATTTATTGCGACCAGAATGCTTAATAGTTGCTAAAAACCAATATCACCTATAGTAAGGAAATCATTAGTTTTACTAATTTTTATGTAAAACTATATTAAATAAATTAAAATTTTCACTCTTGATTTACTTATCATAGCAAAGTGTGTAAAAAAAGAGATTTATTAAGATATTAAATATTTTACTGACATAATATTGGGGTAAAGTTAGAAATAACACATTAAATTATTTTGAATTTATCGAATTGACAATTTAGTAAGATATATTTTTTTAAAAGTGACAATTTGGTGGGGTGGGAAAAATATTAATTATTAAAATAATAATGACATTTGATAAAGATAATTAATTGTGGACAATTATTATTTATCTTCTCTTGAACCCAGTAATGTTCATACATGCTGTTATATATTTTCCGCTTTGTATAGTTGGTCTTTCTCTTTTATCATAGTCATTTTTTTTATAGTTTTTGTTAATGTTTGTATATGTGGCGTTTTATTATTAAATTATTTTATAAAAAATTTAAGACAAATTTCTAATGCCCAGACATTTTAATTCAATATTTTGTTATACCTGAGAAAATTATGTGCAAATATTTTTTTTGTTTTGAAAAAATTTCATTTATAATTTTTTATTGGGCTAAAGTGAAGTTTTACCCTTGAATTATTGGAAAGGAGGTAATTTTGCTCCTGTGCTTTTTTTTGAACCCATTTTACCCCAAACTAATTTTTTTGATACTATTTCACCTCTCAACTCAGGTTTAAAGTGTAACTTTACCCTACAAACTAACATATTTGTCACATGTCTAACGGAGTTAACAGCATTCAATGACACAACGACACATTAGCACATATTTGGCAAGCCACTTTGATGATATGGCAAAAAAAAATCTTTCATTTCTCCTCTCTTCTCTCTTCTTCTTTCTCTTCCTCCTTGATTTTCCAAACTTAACATGGCCTGTTTCTTCTAGCGGTTAGATGCCCATCAAAACTCTGATTAAGCTAACTTTTGGTGAACACTTAGCAGATATAAATTTATTCATTTTGAACGAAAGATATAATTTTAAGAGGTCTGAAAGTTGAGATTTTGTTACAAAAAATTGATTATTTTTCTGGATATTTCATATAGTGATCATTTCCATCTTTTTTGACAATTGGATTGGCATTTGCCATTAGATCGGGTTAATTTTTGTTGAGTATGATTTAAATTCTTGTTCTTAAATTTGAATAGTGAAGATTATTTTTAAAGGTTTGTAAGCTCATTTTTTTGTTGCAAAAATTGGACTGTTTTCTAGATTTTCTATCAATGATTAGTTTCTTTTTTTTTTGACGAGCGAATAGTCATTTGCCATTAGATCGGATTGATTTTTGGTGAGTATGGTCAGAACTCCTTATTCTTCAATTTGAATGATGAAGATTGTATTTGGATAATTATAATCTTATCCGATTTGCTTTGGACAGAAGTTGCAATTGAGAGGCAAAATTTATCTCATTATTCTTCTTTCTCACTAATTTTTGAAAACCAAGAATATATAATTGAAAACCGAGAACAGATAATTAAGGGACAAAATTTATGGGTTTGCTATTAATTTTTGTAATTTTGCTATTAATTTTTGTTTGCCATTGTTAATTTTTATGGAATTTTGTGTTTGAATGTATAGGAGTTGGTGATTTTTGAAAAAGAAGAAGAAGAAGAACGGAAGTAAAGAGAAGAGGAAGAGAAATGGAAATTTTTCTTGGAAAATTAAGAGCAAATTTTCTTGGAAAACAATAGGGGTGTGCAAAATCTGATCCTATCCGAATAACCCAACCTAAATTAGACATTTGTATAAAGTTCTTTGGGTCGGGTAGGGTTGGAGATTTTTTTTTTGGATTCGGGTCAGATCAGATGAAAACCCTCATGAAACTAACCCGTCCACACAACCTGATATAAACTATTTCTATTTCAGCATTGTAACATTTTTTCTCCTACTCTCCCCTTCTGCCACTCAAATCCCTATATCTAAAATCCAAAATCAAGCTCTCCTCTCCCCCTCACCTGTCGCTGCCTTGTCTTCAACCTCTGCCTGTCACCATACCTGCCCTGTGTTGTCATCGGCATTTGCTCTTTAATTCGTGTCATTACCGGCATCTGCTCTTCAACCACGGTAAGTTAATGATTCAATTATTTGCATTTAAATTGATTTTTTTTGCCTTATCATCTTTCATTTAGAATTAGTGGAGTTGAATTTTGAATGAGAACCTCTTATAGACTTATTCATCTTAAAAGTATCATCTTCTGGTCCAAAATGGCACTTAAACTTTCTGGTGTAGCTTTTTTGTTTCACTTAAACTTAGTAATTGCTAAAATCTTTACAAACAAACCCCTCAACTAAATTGATTAGGTTTTTAGTGTTGTTGATGCCCACATCGGCTCTGATATATTTAAGGTAACAGATAGTAGTTGCTTAATTTCTTTAAAATTTGAATGTTTTATCACATAGATAGCTATAGTCAGTTTAGTGTTGTTGATTCAACTCACAAATAGTTGATATGAGAACATTTAAGATCATCCGTAGTGATAACTACGGGAAAAACATTTTTCAAAGCCTAAACAGTCAGCCCAATAGCGCTTGGTAGGGCCCAAAGCCCACCAGCAAGGAAAGCTTTGCTTGAGCTGGAAGATAAGATATAGGGCAAGTAACGTTCGATCGAGCTGATGGAACAACACGTCTTATCAGTCTATTGGCATAAGTCATCACTCGTACCTTCCAACTGCTCCTTGTCACATCGCTGCTCACCTGCTTCAACTAATAGTTATCACGCCCCAAGCACTCAAGTGCCCCTCCTTTATCTCCAATAAATAGGCCAACAAACAATGGCTCCAGGTATTGAATATTTGAGACTCTCTCTAAACATTATCTCTCTAGAAAGCTACTAACTTAAACTTCAAAGTGCTAATGCTTAGTCCGATCGAGCACTTTTTCTTGCAGAATCTAGTCACCCGATCGGAAAGGATAGCTACCAACTCTCTTTTTTAGATAAAGATATTTTACGCTTTATCATTTGATGCTCTCGTTGAGAGGCATGGAAGGTTTAAGATCCAGTGAGCATGCAGCTTTCGAATATTATGATTGCAACAGTCAAGGCATCTCTAGGCCCTCAGGAAGAAGAGAGAGATCTCTTAGATCACCTACCAGGGATAATATTCTTTCAGATTTTAATGATGTCATTATGCGACAGTCGAAAGATACTCATGTTACCCTTAGGGACATGCACGCTATTCTTAGTGACTTCACTGAGAGCATAGTCCAAATGATCAAAAAGGAAAAAATGCCCAGAACTTCTGAAAAAGATCACGAAATGGACTTCGTGGTCGAAGACTTAGGGAGAAGGAGAAATATGAGAATCTCCATCAACAAGCCATGAGCCAATGATAGTAGAAAAATGGGGGTCAGAACCCCAGGCAGGTACGATAAAGGGAAGGATAATGTTTTCGAATAGAGACTCTCCATATATCCCTGGTAGATCCTCCACCTCATTCATTGGAGATGATCTATCCTTCATGTGCATGCCAAATCATAGCCGCATGAAGGGACGGAGAGACGAGTTCACCTTAATAGCCATGAGCAGGGAGGACAAGTGGTTCAAGTAAAAACTCAAGCAGTTTAGCTTGACGGGGCCCAAAAAAGGCATGTTCGAGGGAAACACTTGTAGAAACACAGCCTCCCCATTTTGCAGGGAGATCACAGAGTCTGAGCTACCTTTCAGGTGGAGAGATGTGGTAATGGATAAGTATACAGGTAAAATTGACCTTGCCTTTCATCTTGCAGAATATCTAACTAAAGTGCAGATTTTCACCTACGACGAAAGGATTGCCTGCAGGATCTTCTCCACCACCTTGGGAAGAGATGCCCTTAACTGGTTCCATGAGCTTTTTCAGGGACCAATCACCTCATTTCGACAACTCAAAATATTGTTTGTCACATAATTTATTGTACAGACACGAGTACCAAAGTCGATAAGCGATCTGTGCAATCTTTACCAACGAACTGATAAAAGTCTTAGAGACTACATCGATAGGTTCCAAGCCATGATGTCGGAGGTGAGGAACATAAGCATGAAAATGGCAAACATTGCCTTGATCGGAGGCACCATTGATGGACAACTGTTTGAGTCGATTACAATCAGGCCACAAGTTAGCTTTTTCGATTTGATGGAAAGAGCTAGACAGCACATTCAGCTGGACGACACCTTAAGGTCCAATATGAGGAGAAGGAGCAACGTTATGGACAGACTTCAACACCCAGATGGATGCTCTTTTAATTAAACTCCTACTTCCAAACAAATAGCAAGAAGCCCAAAAAGAGCCTCCATTTTAAGAAATCTAAAAAAAAGAAACAAGGCCGAACGATTTAGGTCCGATCGAAATAGTGGCCAGCAGATTCGAATCTTTACTCCATTCAATACCAATCCAGCATAGGTGTTGATGTGGATTGAGAAAAATCATTAGAAAGTAAATTAGCCTAAAAATCTATCCGAAAGGAGCAAAATCACCCGGAACCATAACAAGTATTGCAAGTTTCATAGAGACGTCGGCCACATAACCAATGAGTGTTACCAGCTGAAAAAAGAAATTGAACAACTCCTGCAAAAAGGGCACCTTAAAAAATTTATTGGTCTGGCTAGAGGGGTAAGCCTCTGTAGATAGCCGAACCTTAAGAAGGATGACTCCAACTCGAACGATGATAATAAGTGAAGAAATTCGAAGGATAGGAATCCTCACAGACCATACGTCAGGGTTATAAATGTGATTACCGAAGGGTCATCCTAAGGAGAAGACCTCTCCAGGAAAAGAAATAGGAAAGGTGTTCAGTCAGCCGATCAACCAGCCCCACTCACCATATCAAGTGATGATGTGCGAGATATAATGTTCTCCCTTGAGGAAGCTCTCGTCGTCAGGGCACGAATCAATAACTTTTATGTGGAAAGGATACTGGTAGATAATGGCAGTGCAGTGAATGTGCTCACTCTCCAAGCTTATAGGGCTATGGGAATTTCGATCGAGGAGTTAAAGCTGAATGCCACACCACTGATTGGACTCGACAACGCTATTGTCCCGGTAGTAGGATCTATTGAGCTTGGATAAGAAGCCCTTGTCCATGCCTGCAAGGTAACATTTATGGTTATTGATATGGTTTTTGCCTATAATACTATTTTTAGCAGACCTCTACTCTTCCAAACTGGAGCTGTCACCAGCATCTGGTATATGGTGATGAAAATTTCAACCAGAGGAGGCATTGCCATTCTAAGAGGTGATTAGAAGGCATCTAGAAAGCCTTACATCACCATGATCAATCACCAAAAAGAAGCCATGATGGTAGAGCTAGGGCTAAAGCGATCTGAGGAGACGGAGGGATAGAGAATAGATTCCGTAGAAGAGATCAAGGAGAGGACACTGTTAAAATGCAAAAGTGTTTAGATAGGCACCAGTATGAGTGCAAAAGTTGAGGAGGCTGTCATATAGGTCTTGATGATCAACCAAGCATCTTTCGCCTGGAAGCCAAAAGACATCTCCGAAATTGATCCCAATGTGATTACCCAAAAACTTAACGTGGATTCGGCCTATCAGCCAATCAGGCAAAAGTTACGAATGCATGCACCCGATCAGAGGAAATTCATTTCTGAGAAGATAGACAGATTATTGAAAGTGGATACGATCCGAGAGGTCAACTACCCGAAATGGCTCGCCAATATAGTTTTAGTGAAAAAAAGTTGGAAAAGTTGCGGATGTGTGTAGATTTCACATATCTTAACAAAGCATGTCCAAATGATAGTTATCCCTTGCTTAGTATAGATCAACTTGTAGATGCCACTACTGGCCATGCCATATACTCCTCCCTTGATACATATGCCGGATACCACCAAATTATGATGTGGTTGTTGGATCAAGAAAAGATCAATTTCATCACAGACGATGGCACCTTCTGTTATAAAGCCATACCTTTTGGACTAAAGAATGCAGGTGCCATGTACCAGCGATTGATGAACATAATCTTTAAAGATCAGATCGGGTATAATGTAAAAGTCTACATGGATGATAATTGTCAAGAGCAAAAACCCCAAAGAACATCCTGCCGATTTGGCGAAGGTCTTTAGCACGTTGAATAAGTTTTGGATGAAGCTCAATCCTTAGAAATGCATTTTCGGGATGCCTTCGAAAAAATTCTTGGGCTTCATGGTCTCCCAAAGAGGCATTGAAGCCAATCTTGATAAAATAAAGGCCATCTTGGAGATGCAACCTCCGAGCAATATGAAAGATGTTCAAAAACTGAATGGTAGAATAATAGCCCTCGAAAGGTTCATCTCCTCTTTGGCCAAGCGGTGCACCCCTTTCTTTAAGAAGTTGAGGAAAAACGAAGCTTTTAGCTGGAGATTTGACTGCCTTCAAGCCTTTGATGAATTGAAGAAGTTCCTCACTAACCTGCCACTACTTAACTGACCGCTTTCAGGTGAAAATTTGTACCTATACTTGTTGACTTCTGGTGAAGCTGTTGCAGGTGTCCTAGTCAGGAAAAAAAGAACCCAGCAGCTACCCATTTATTACATGAGCCAAGTGTTCAGGGACCTAGAGTTGAAGAAAGGACCAGTCAAGCAACTCAACATTACCCTCATGATGTGTGTAAGAAAGTTAAGACAGTATTTCGAAGTGCACACAATAGTGGTCCATTCGGATCAGCTGATTAAAAAAATTCTCCAGACCTCGTACCTGGAGGGAAAAATGGTGGCATAGGTAATCAAGCTCCAGTAGTAAAATGTGAGGTACGAGCCCAGGAAGGCCATAAAAGCCCAAATGTTGGCAGACTTTGTTATTGAGTTTGCTGGCGAAGAAGCATCCAATTAGCCCCAATGTTCGAGGTGGGAGATGATCATAGACAGACCTGCGAATGACACCCAAGAAGGTATAGGCATTGTAATAACAGGCCCCTTGGACATCGTCATAAGGTATGCAATAAAACTCAGCTTCAAAGTTTCAAATAATATAACAGAGTATGAGGCATTTCTTCAAGGCCTGAGACTGTTGCATGCCATCCGACTAGAGTCGGTCACCATCAAAAGTGACTCTTAACTCTTAACCAATCAAGTTTTAGGCATCTTCGAAGCAAGAGAGACCAACATGATTCAGTACCCGGCAAAAGTCAAGACCGCATTCAAGATTCTGAAAGAATTTGGATCAGAATGGATCCTGCAGAAGGTGCTGAGAGAACAAACAATTGCTGCCGATTGGCTTGCTAAGATATCTGATTTCTAGCAAGGAATGATAGAAGAAAACATCACGATTGTCGATCAAGTGTCCTCCTCCTTTGATGAACCAGAGATGATAGAGATTGAACCAACTCAAGACACATGGATGGGCTTCATCATGTGGTACCTACAAAAAGGGTAACTACTCGAAGACAAAGTGAAAGTCTGAAAGGTATTTGAAAAATCTTTGAATTATTTTGTTATTAATGGTGATCTGTATAAAAAAGCTTTTAGTCATCCCAGGCTCAAATGCATGATAGAGGAGGAAGGAGACTACATCCTAAGAGAAATCCATAAAGGCATATATGGCACATACGAAAGCTGGTAGGGCCATGGCGAGAAAAGTACTCCAAATCGAATACTTTTTGCTAAGTATCTTCAAATATGCCCAGGAAAAAGTAAGAAGATGCCAACAATATCAGATCCATGGAAGAGTCATTAGACAATTGGCAGCAAACCAGCAGCTGATTGGGATTTCTTGACAGTTCAACTAATGAGGCCTGGACATCTTTAGATCCTTTTTCCAAGGCAAAAGATAAATGAAGTTCCTTATTGTAGCCATCGACCACTTCTCTAAATGGATCGAGGCAGAGCCTCTAGCAATAATCACGGCAGAGAGCGTCAAAAATTTTGCATGGAAAGACATCATTTACAAGTATGGCTTACCCAATTTCTTTATTACAGATAATGGCAAGCAGTTCGATAGTTTCGTCTTTAGAAAATTTTATCGAGACCTCAACATCAACCTTAAATTCACCTCAGTCACCCATCCACAGAGCAATGGGATGACCTAAGATCTCCAATGGAACACTCTTAGAAGGGCTAAAGAAACGAATGGACGAGGCAAAAGGCAACTGGACTGAAGAGCTGTAAAATGTCCTATGGTCTTACAGGACCTCTCCAAGAGCCGACACTCATCAAATGCCATTATCTCTTATCTACGGCACCGAGACAATAATACCTGTAGAGATCGGCCTCTCATCTTATTGGTCCGTATTTTACTCCGATTGGATGAACATTCAGGATAGATGCCAAGATCTGAACCTAATAGAAAAAAGGAGAGAAGATGTCTATGCCAAAATTGCTGCCTACAAACAAAGGGTTGCTAGATACTATAACATGAAAGTGAGGACAATAGCCTTCAATGTGGGTGATATAGTGCTAAAAAAGGCAGATATAGGCGCAGGAAATGCAAAGTTGGGAAGCTAATGCCAAATTGGAAAGATCCATATGAAATCTCTAAGGTTCTAAGCTCCAGTACATATAGGGTCGAACATCAAAGTACTAAAAAAGTACCATGTGTAATTTTATACCAAAATTTAAATTCAATAAAGAAATTATTTTTCATCTTCGAAAAAGGTATGTTTACAACGACTTTTTGTTAGGTTTGATGTTCATTTGCAGGTTAACTATTTTATTCCAATCGATGAAAATCCCGGTCGACGCTATTAATTTCGATCGATAAAAATCCTGATTGATGATCTTAGTGATTCCAATCGACGTTACATTCCGATCGATTTACTTATCTCAACCATCTAAGATTGATAGCTTAATTTCGATTGACGTTTCATCCCAATCGATGTATCAAAAATAGTAGAGCTTAGTCAATAGGCTCGATGTCTATCCCGAGCACAAAATGCAAAAGCTAAAAACTCCATCTAACTCCAGGTCTAGTTTCGATTGGTACATCTCTCTCGCTAGGCTCGATGCTCATTCCAAACCTAAAATATGAAAGCTTTTCTCTAGACTAAGTTTGTCCGCTAAGTTCGATGTCATTCTTGAACCAAAAATGCGAGATGCCTCCATTTAATCTCCATCAACTCAAAATGCGAAGGTTAAAAATTGAGTTAATAATCTCTCCTAGGAACTCAATGTATGAAATTGCTCGCCAAATCCTCATGTAAATGTATGACTGAAAGGTCATTTGCAATGCTTGACTCTCCTTCGGCTAACCAATCTTAATATCCAATCGGATAATACTCCAAGTGAATAGGAGACTGAAAAGTCATTCGCTACGCTCGACATCATGCGCCTAAAATTTAAGTCATAACTCACTCCAGAATTACTACTTATATTCTTCCAATCAGATCGAACAGATTGATCACTGGTTATAAGTCATTGGTTCTAAGTTATTGACTGCAAATCTTGTAAAGCATCTTCAAATTTATGAAGTACTTTGATTAGTTGATTTTATGATAAATCATACTCAAAATAAAAATTGCATTATAAAGCAACAAGTCACGATTGAAAAAGAAGTTCATTGCATTCATTCGATAAATTTTGTATAAGTTACAATTTTTGCTGCCAACTTACAAAAAGAAGAAGAAAATATTACAACGAAAAGAAAACCTAAGTTTCTATGTCTATAATTTCTACAATGGCAGGGACCCCATTTGGATCGATAACAAGCTCTGCGGTCTAATGAATGGCAGGCTTTACCTTTGTCTAGGTAGATGGCTAGGAAGATTCAGCGGCTCTTTGAGCAGCAGGCTCTGTTGGCAGAGGGGCAATAACTTCAAGCTCGGTCGGTAAACTGGGGCTTGGCTGGGATGCTGAGGGGTCTTAATTTGTTGTTTCCTCATTCACCCCGTTTTGAGGAACCTCTCCCTGGTCATCACTAGAAGGAGGATTGAAAAGACTCTCTAGGTCCTCCATCCAGTTGAGCTCAGCTTCAGGAAAATATTGTCTGGCAGCATAGATCAACCGAGTCAGCAACTGAAGGAATATGACATGGTATGATAATCATGATAGCACAGCGAAAAAACAAAAATTTTATCATGCATACCATACATATCCAAAACTAGGAACGAAAACATGCAATTTTAGGGTTTTGAAACTTACAATAGATGATGCCTTTTATTCTTTGATTTTGTGATGTCCAGCAACCAAGATGCCTTTATCCACCTTAGATCTCGATCACCAATGCCAAGGAATAGCCTTTTGCGCCACTCCCTCTATTCTCACACACATAATTACACCGTCGGCTTAAAAACGAGATTGCTAGATCTCTTTTTCGGTATTGTGTAAGGGTTATAGTTTGAAGCTACAAAACTTGATTTTGTACTTCTTTAGATTGCTATTACTGCTCAATAACACAAGAGAATGAGGAACAATCCTTTCTCCTTGTGAAAAATTGAACAAAAGAATTAAGAGAGAGAGAGTCACTATTCACGAGTTACTATTCATGCCACCAAAAAAATTAGGTTTAGGGTTTTATTTCTTTTAATATATATGCTTATCCTTTGGCAAGTCATTAATCTGAATTCAACTATCCTAAGATAATTAATTCAAACTCTATCACTTCCTAAAGATAAGTAATATATTTTGAATTAAACTCCTTTGAATTTAAATTCAAATTTGAAATAAAACATAAGACATTTAAATAAATGAAATCACTTAATTAAATATATAAGTGATTTAATTTAATTTAAATTCCTTTAGGCTTTAATATTCAATTAACTTAATTAACACAAGATAATTAATTAATTGAAATTAAACCTTATGGGCTGAATTTCTCTCTCTCATGGACCAAAGCCCAATAGCAATATTATAACCCATTACATACATTAATTTGACTTTAATTAAAAGCCCAAATTAATGTCCAATACTTAATTTAAATATTTTAAGCTCAATGCTTTGTGTGCGATCCTATAGGTCCATTTAATGTTGGCAATGAATTAATAAATTAATTCAAAGGCTATATATATTCTCTAGCAAGATATTATAGCATTCCAAATTAAATGAAAATGCATATGGCATTTGGTTACCTAATGCAATTTCACATAGTCCCTTACCCATAAATATCAGAATTAATATAAGGCATGGAACTAGTCATCCTTATATACATTAATTCATTTCTTGATATTCCAGTGACACTGAACTCTCAGATAAATAATGATTACTCATTATTTCATCTCGGTATGGCCATACACTTCTCAATTCACTGATCAAGTGGCCGGTGATATTTTTCTCTCTTATAGAGAGGGGTAATCCCTTCACTTCTCTCATGCTCTCTAACATGAATCAGTGCATACCCAATCATACCCGTACTTGTCACTCTGTTACGAGCACGTTAGGTGTATGTCAAAGTACACAGTAATTCATAAAGAGTTTCATAGAGATTTCAGGTCTAAGAACTCCGATACAAAACTTGCATATGAGAAACACTTATGACTTGTACCATGTAGTGTTCTCATGAGCGGATTGAATCCAGATACCATGTTCTTTAACATGTATCTATGATCTCTGATTGACACTCTTGTCCTAATGATCCGTAAGACAGAACTCATAAGATCAGAGAGAGCATACTAGTCTTAATTCATTTGTTATTCCCATAACAATGACTGACTAGGGATATTTAGAATGATGTCTCATTTGTTTCAAGGTCTTACAATCCATGTGCCTCACACATGATAACTTAAACCGAAACGACATTCTTGGATAGTTTTATCAATTGATATGCACAGGAATACAAAAGATAAAACTAATGCCTCATTTTATTAATTTCAAGTGTTTCGTTACAATGCATTGGGGCTAGGGCTTACACTAACAATCTCCCACTAGCACTAGTCCCAATTGGGCATAGTCCTAAGACCGAACGCTCTCAAATGAGCTTCGTGCAGATTTGGACGTAACTGTTTCGTCAAAGGATCTGCTACATTGTCTTCACTTGATATCTTGCTAACCTTGACGTCCCCACGATCAATGATTTCTCTGATCAAGTGGTACCTTCTGAGTATGTGTTTGGATTTCTGGTGTGACCGGGGCTCCTTGGCCTGTGCAATGGCCCCGTTATTGTCACAGAAAATTTCTAATGGATCTAGGATGCTTGGGACCACTCCTAATCCATTAATGAAATTTTTAATCCAAACAGCCTCTTTTGTAGCCTCACTTGCTGCAATATACTCAGATTCTGTAGTTGAGTCGGCAACGGTTTCTTGCTTCGAGCTTCTCCAGCTGACAGCACCACCGTTCAAAACAAAAACAAACCCAGATTGCGATCTAGAATCCTGAGTGCTGGTCTGAAAAGCAGCATCGGCATAACCTTGTATGACGAGCTCTTTTTGACCACCATACACCAAGAAGTGATCCTTAGTCCTTCGCAGGTACTTCAGGATCCCTTTTACAGCAGACCAGTGCTTCTCACCAGGGTCTTGCTGAAACCTACTGGTTATACTCAGTGCATGAGCAACATCCAACCTAGTACATAACATAGCGTACATGATAGATCCAATAGCAGATGCATATGGGATTCTACTCATGTTGTCCCTTTGCTCTTTGGTTTTAGGGCACTGTTCTTTAGTCAAAGGAACTCCCAAAGCCAAAGGTATGTATCCTTTCTTTGAGTCTCCCATACTAAAACGCTTTAGTACTTTGTCTATGTACTTTTCTTGATTTAGTCCCAAAAGCCGATTCGATCTATCTCTATAGATTCGAATACCAAGTATTGTCTCGGCTTCACCTAAGTCTTTCATTGAGAAACATTTTCCCAACCATTGCTTAATCTTTTGCAATGTTGGAATGTCATTCCCAATGAGAAGGATGTCATCCACATATAGGACCAGAAACACTACTATGCTCCCACTAACCTTCTTGTACACACAAGGCTCATCTTCGTTCTTGATGAAGTCAAATTCTTTGACTGCCTCATCAAAACGAAGATTCCAACTTCGGGATGCTTGCTTTAATCCATAAATGGATTTTTGAAGTTTGCAAACCTTTTTAGGATGCTTGGGATTGACAAAACCTTCAGGCTGTGTCATATACACATCCTCAAGTAAATTTCCGTTGAGGAAAGCAGTTTTGACATCCATTTGCCATATCTCATAATCATGATATGCAGCTATGGCAAGCAAGATCCTAATGGATTTGAGCATGACTACAGGCGAAAAGGTTTCGTCATAGTCTACACCATGAGTTTGCCGAAAACCTTTTGCTACTAGTCTACCTTTGTAGGTCTTATCAGCTTTGAGTTTGAATAGCCACTTGCATTCAATTACCTTAGCACCTTCCGGTGGATCAACCAAGGTCCAAACCTGGTTATCGTACATTGATTGCATCTCGGATTTCATGGCTTCAAGCCAATTTTCCGAGTCTGGGCTCTCAATAGCTTCTCGGTAGGTAGTAGGATCCTCACGATCTACTAACTCAATAGTGTCACTGTCAGTGATTAGAAATCCATATCTCTCAATCTCCTGACGTACCCTATCGGACCTTCTAGGTTCTTGTGTAATGGGTTCTTGTTCCACAACTGGTTGTGAACTTGATCCCATTTCCAAACCATCCTCTATAGGAGTTTGTGGTGCTTGAATTTCTCCAAGTTCTACTTTACTCCCACTGTCTTTCTTGAGAAGGAACTCCTTTTCCAAGAAAACAGCCTTGCGAGCAACAAATACTTTGTTCTCGGCTTGTGAGTAAAAGTAGTATCCCTTTGTTTCTTTAGGATAACCCACAAACAAGCAGACAGTGGATTTGGACTCTAGTTTTTCAGATGTTAATTTCTTAACATGTGCTTCACAGCCCCAAATCCTGAGAAAAGACATATTGGGTTATTTCCCAGTCCATACCTCGTATGGTGTCTTCTCAACTGCTTTAGTTGGAGTACGGTTCAATAGAAACGCAGCAGTTTCTAATGCATAACCCCAAAAAGAGATAGGAAGATTAGCTTGACTCATCATAGATCGAACCATGTCCAACAGAGTTCGATTTCTCCTTTCGGACACACCATTCCATTGAGGTGTTCCAGGAGGAGTGAGTTGTGAAATAATACCACACTCCTTTAGATGACTGTCAAACTCTTGGCTTAAGTATTCACCACCTCGATCTGATCGAATGGCTTTTATACTTTTGCCAAGTTGGTTTTCTACTTCATTCTTAAACTCTTTGAATTTCTCAAAAGTTTCAGACTTGTACTTCATTAGATAGACATAGCCATATCTACTGAAGTCATCTGTGAATGTCACCAAGTAGCTAAAACCACCTCTAGCATGTGTACTTAAAGGTCCACATACATCGGAATGTATTAGTTCCAATAAGCCATTAGTCCTCTCGCCATTTTTATTAAAAGGACTCTTTTGTCATTTTTCCATGCAAACATGGCTCGCATGTATCATAAGACTCTAAGTCGAATGACCCAAGCACTCCAGTTTTGTGGAGTCTTGAAATGCGTTTTTCGTTTGCATGTCCTAAGCGACAATGCCAGAAGTAAGTAGGGTTCAATTCGTTTGATTTAACCCTCTTTGTATTAATGTTGTATATGGACTCTTTGTTTTGTAAATCAAGGATATAAAGGCCATTTTGCAACATGGCATTGCCATAAGAAATGCCTTGGCGACGAATATGAGCATTGCCATTTTTAATAACAAAATCAAATTCATCATTATCCAAACATGAAACTGAAATAATGTTTCTGCTCATAGCAGGCACATAATAACAATTATTCAAAACAATACAAAGTCCGGAAGGTAAAGTGAGGTGATAGTCGCCTATCTCCATGGCAGCAACTCGTGCTCCATTCCCCACACGGAGGTCCACTTCATTCTTCCCAAGTAACCGCCTATTTCTTAACCCCTGCACATTTGAACAAATGTGAGAACCACAACCGGTATCCAATACCCAAGTGGTAGAAATAGAAAGGTTAACTTCAACAACAAAAAATACCAGAACTGGACGCCTTGGCTCCATTCTTCTTTTGTTCTTTCTTAAAGAGAGCGCAATTCTTCCTCCAATGCCCTATCTTGTTGCAATGGAAGCAAGTGCTCTCACTCTCTTTGAGTTTTGGCGCCTTGGGCTTGGATTGGGCCTGAGGTGCACTCCCACTTGACTTGGGTTTTGCCTTTCCCTTTCCCTTTCCCTTAGCTTGTCCATTCTTAATTCCCTTTTGAACCATTAGTACGGGATTGGTCTTTCGAATGTTTTTTTTAGCATTCTTAAGCATCCCATGAAGCTCAGTGACTGACTTGTTCATTGCATGCATGTTATAATTCATCACAAATGGATCATAAGCAGCAGGTAATGATCCTAAGATCAAGTCAGTGGCCAATTCCTTTGGCACTAGTACCTCAAGCTTTTCAAGAGTATCAAGATACCCTTTCATCTTGAGTACATGGGTACTAACAGAAGTACCCTCAGCCATCTTGCAAGAAATTAAAGCCTTTGTTGTCACGAACCTCTTGTGACGAGCTTGTTCTTGGAACATCTCCTTGACGTGCACCATGATCGCATAGGCCTCTTGGTCCATAAATTGCTTTTGCAATTCAGGCACCATAGTGCCCAGCATCAGACAGGTCACATCATTGGAGTCGCTCTTCTTGGTCTCAAAAGTTTCCTTTTGAACCGCAGAGGCGTTCCTTCCTGGTTCATCAGGCAAGGGTGCATCCAAAACATACGACTTCTTCTCTTGCTTAAGAACTATTCTTAAGTTTCGAGACCAGTCTATGAAATTGGTGCCATTCAATTTGTCCTTTTCAAGGACCGATCGCAATGAGAAATTGTTTGTTTGAAGATGCCATTTTTCAATCTACAATAAAATTTAGCAAGATTAAATGAGGTCTTATTAATGATCCCACAAACCGAATTAATATCCCTTTAAATAATTCGCGTTAGTGATTTAATGTGGGCCAAGATCCACTTTTTTCAACAACTTATTAGTCAAGCTGAGCTTGTACACCTAACAAGTTAAGTTACTTAGGTAGGAAAACTCCAATCATGTCTCGTACATGACTCTTGGATCAAATGGGCTAACATCTTAGGATGTTATAGCACAACCCATTTATTAGTTGCCTAGGTCCGGGCATCCCTTTCCAGGATAAGTCCAACCTACATTCACAACCCATGCCTCACAAAGATAATCGGGCGCATCTAGGACTCCTAGTCTACGTGACCGATGATCGATGCCTTGACATGTTTCGAATTAGGAAGGCAACTTTATGACTTACTATTTTAGGGATTCATTTTATTACGGCTTACATGGCATACGCTTTGTCATCCATACATAGCATGCATATATATATAATTGCATAAAGTAAAGCGTGACAAACATGGGCCCAAAAACCTACAACTAAGATTCTATACTATTACATAAGAATCTTCGAGTTGGGCTTCTCCACTCCGGTGGGCTTCGTCTTGATTTACAAAGTCTTCAAGTATATTCTATTCTAAGAAATAAATGAAACTTTTACAATAAAATATAATGGCTCGCAGGCCATATTTAATTACAAAAACCCAGGGCCCATGAATGCACCATGCATATCCATTCATCACACCAAACAAGCAAATAAATATACATAGCATTCATGGATCAAACAAAGTCCAATTTTAATTAGATTTAGCCAAGCCCATTAATGGAAATTGTGTACTTGAAGCTTTAAGAGATGACCCCGTGATGGGCCTGGGCCGAAGCCCAATGGACTAAATCCTCTTATTGAATAAGTTCTCTTAAAAGCCCAAAACACAAACTAGTTAGATTTGTGCTATAAATCAACTCTAGCATAATTTCCAATTTAGCCATTTTTAATTTTATGTCATACAGCCCATAAACATTAAAAATGCATATAATATGTGCTAACATGAATTAAAAATAAAATCATGAAGAACACATATATAGTACACGGCATTCATGCAAAAACAAACAAACAACAAAAACTAGTTGTTTAATGCTTATGTAATGCCATAAAATGCACAAACATTTAAATCAATTTTATGAGTCATTTAATAATCTAAATAATTCCATAAACATTGATTTAATATTCTGTACCATTTTAATCTAAATGTGTTTTTACCATTTTAATCAAAACATAACAAACAATGTTGATTAAACATGTAACAAACACAAACTAGACATAGTTTTAAGTGATTTTAAAATTAATCAATTAAATTGTCATGGACCAGAATTAAAACCAAATTTAAAACATGTCCAGACCTGATATTTAATCTTTAAAAATCACTTACAAACATCCCAAAAACGTTTTTACATTTAATTTTGAAAACTAGTTGTTAAAAGAGCAATTTACATGCCAACTAGCACCTAGTTTCATAATTAACATGTACCATCAGGTATAAATAATTAAATCCGACCATTACCAGCCCTAATAACATCTTAGGACAGTATATTAACATGTCATATTAATTATAATACCTATCTAATCAATTAAAATCGTTTTTACACCAAAACAATGCAAAAAACTCAAAACAGAAAATTTCAGATTTGCATGTTTTCAAAATAACGATTTTTAATTAATTTTTTCATGCATCTAAAGCACTAAAATAAGCATAACCAGGCTCTGATACCACTGAAGGAATATGACATGGTATGATAATCATGATAGCACAGCGAAAAAACAAAAATTTTATCATGCATACCATACATATCCAAAACTAGGAACGAAAACATGCAATTTTAGGGTTTTGAAACTTACAATAGATGATGCTTTTATTCTTTGATTTTGTGATGTCCAGCAACCAAGATGCCTTTATCCACCTTAGATCTCGATCACCAATGCCAAGGAATAGCCTTTTGCGCCACTCCCTCTATTCTCACACACACAATTACACCGTCGGCTTAAAAACGAGATTGCTAGATCTCTTTTTCGGTATTGTGTAAGGGTTATAGTTTGAAGCTACAAAACTTGATTTTGTACTTCTTTAGATTGCTATTACTGCTCAATAACACAAGAGAATGAGGAACAATCCTTTCTCCTTGTGAAAAATTGAACAAAAGAATTAAGAGAGAGAGAGTCACTATTCACGAGTTACTATTCATGCCACCAAAAAAATTAGGTTTAGGGTTTTATTTCTTTTAATATATATGCTTATCCTTTGGCAAGTCATTAATCTGAATTCAACTATCCTAAGATAATTAATTCAAACTCTATCACTTCCTAAAGATAAGTAATATATTTTGAATTAAACTCCTTTGAATTTAAATTCAAATTTGAAATAAAACATAAGACATTTAAATAAATGAAATCACTTAATTAAATATATAAGTGATTTAATTTAATTTAAATTCCTTTAGGCTTTAATATTCAATTAACTTAATTAACACAAGATAATTAATTAATTGAAATTAAACCTTATGGGCTGAATTTCTCTCTCTCATGGACCAAAGCCCAATAGCAATATTATAACCCATTACATACATTAATTTGACTTTAATTTAAAAGCCCAAATTAATGTCCAATACTTAATTTAAATATTTTAAGCCCAATGCTTGTTGTGTGCGATCCTATAGGTCCATTTAATGTTGGCAATGAATTAATAAATTAATTCAAAGGCTATATATATTCTCTAGCAAGATATTATAGCATTCCAAATTAAATGAAAATGCATATGGCATTTGGTGACCTAATGCAATTTCGCATAGTCCCCTTACCCATAAATATCAGAATTAATATAAGGCATGGAACTAGTCATCCTTATATACAATTAATTCAATTTCTTCTTGATATTCCAGTGACACTGAACTCTCAGATAAATAATGATTACTCATTATTTCATCTCGGTATGGCCATACACTTCTCAGTTCACTGATCAAGTGGCCGGGTGATATTTTTCTCTCTTATCGAGAGGGGTAATCCCTTCACTTCTCTCATGCTCTCTAACATGAATCAGTGCATACCCAATCATACCCGTACTTGTCACTCTGTTACGAGCACGTTAGGTGTATGTCAAAGTACACAGTAATTCATAAAGAGTTTCATAGAGATTTCAGGTCTAAGAACTCCGATACAAACAACTTGCATATGAGAAACACTTATGACTTGTACCATGTAGTGTTCTCATGAGCGGATCGAATCCAGATACCATGTTCTTTAACATGTATCTATGATCTCTGATTGACACTCTTGTCCTAATGATCCGTAAGACAGAACTCATAAGATCAGAGAGAGCATACTAGTCTTAATTCATTTGTTATTCCCATAACAATGACTGACTAGGGATATTTAGAATGATGTCTCATTTGTTTCAAGGTCTTACAATCCATGTGCCTCACACATGATAACTTAAACCGAAAACGACATTCTTGGATAGTTTTATCAATTGATATGCACAGGAATACAAAAGATAAAAACTAATTGCCTCATTTTATTAATTTCAAGTGTTTCGTTACAATGCATTGGGGCTAGGGCTTACACTAACAAGCAACCTCCCTTAGGCCTCACCCAATTGATTGAGAAGTTCCTCTTTCTGGGAGTCAAGCTCTTTCGCTAGCCTCTCGCCTCAAGCCACTTCCTTCTTCGCCAGAGCAGTCTCCAAGAATCCTTCTCGGCTCAGAGAAGATCGTTCTCTAAAAAAGTCTTATCTATGTTTGTGTTGGCTTTAGCGCACTCGATTGATAGATGTGAGCATTCACCCCCTCAGCCTGGTTGCCTCCTCCTCGAATCGTTTACATAGAGTGTTGTCTACGACGAGACACGTGATGTCTCCCTTTAAATGGTCCACTTCACTCTGCCGAGAGGCCTTAAAGTCTTGGCTTGTCAGCCTATTTTCCTCTTCAGCTCCTCCACCTCCGACCTTAAGAGGAGGGACTCCCTTTTGGCCCCATCACTAATTGGATTCTAATTTTTTCCTCTGACGAGCAACGTCATCCCATTTTGCTCGGATGAATGCTATCATACAGTGTAGATACAGCTTCTTTTTATCAGCTAAAAAAAAGAAAAAAGAAAGGGAAACAACGATCATTGAAAAAGGGGGGAAGAGAAAAAGAGAAAAAAAAGGAGGATATGAGCGTTACCTCTAGGTTTTGCTGTTGAAACAGGCTAAATTCTTGGGAAGAGACAAGTTGAGCTCCCTTTATTACCTTGAAGTCACTCTCTTGAGCAAGACCCTGGCAAACAGAAGCTCGTCACGCTCCTGTTGGTCATGGACCAGTCATTCCCAAATCGTTCCTTTAAGATATCATCCAAAGATGGAGCTTGACTGTCCAGAGCTCTCCTTGAAGGTCATCAGGTGGAATCGTCCTGAACAATTTCTTTGCCCTTCGCAGTAATTCGGGCATCCACAGCAGCCACCACCTCGGGAGATTTCTTCTTTGCTGCCTTTTCAGCCCTCTTTTGCATCACCTCATCTATTGGCGTCGCTCTTTTTTGAGTGAATGATCAAGAGCGTAGGGACGGTTGTGGCTCTTCGTCGTCAGATTCATCCCTCAGCTGTAATCGCCTAAGTGGATGCTATTTTAGCTATCCCTTTACGATCGAAGGAGGCGCTGCTGGTCCCATAATGGTTAGAAAGAGACGAGCGGCAGGGATAATAGAGGCAATCGGGATCGAAGCGGCCGCAGTAGCGACAGTAGTAAGAGGTGTAGAAGCACTTGCTACACTCTTAGAAGGATGAACTTCCAAGGCAGGCAAGATTTTTCTCTTCTTCGATAACCTCTCCTCCTTCGAAGCTCGTTCAACTGCTCTCTTCTGCATTGCCCTATTGGACAGCTGCTTTGCAATATCATCTCCTTTGGCCATTTTGTCCGTAGTTGCAACAACACAAAATCGAACAAGATAAGTGGCTTTCTCACCTAACTTGTTATTAAATGTATATACAATGAATGATTGCCAATTTATGCTTCTTTTCTGCTTCAATTTTAATGCTCACGTTCTGCATTTATGTTAACTTCGAAGTTGAAAGACCCATTCATCGCACTCAACAGATAATCGTGGGTGTAGGGCTTCTTTTTCCTCGCCACGACCGCCATCAGTTTGGCGATATCATCCTTATTGATCTCCTGTCCATCGGTCTGATCTCTCATCTAGGTCGTTCCTCCCGATCGGCTAAGAGGAACTACGAACCAACCGACCATTTCTATCAGAAAGTATTTTTCTTTGTACCCTTTCATAGAGTAGGGAAGAGTAAAAAGTTTCTTCCTTGGTCGGCTGGTGAAGTAACAATCTGATCCATCCTTTTGGCTTGAGAGATAGAAGAAATGGGTAAAGAGGTCTAACTTCGGTGCCACCCCTTTAATTTTGCACAATATTCTGAAATAAGCCACTGACGGGCAGCTGTTTGGATTTATCTGATTTGAGGTTAACCCATAAGCTCTTAAAATTGTCGTTTCAAAGGTACCAAAAGGGAGTCTCATCCTTGCTTCCAAACTTAGAAGGGGATAAATGAACCACTCGTTATTATTGCGATCGAATGGTCCCTCTATAATCGTCATGGAGGGTGGACAAGCCATTACAGATACCTCCAATGGAAGGCCAAATCGAGTGGGAATCTCGGCAACTTCTTTTTTTGTTAGTTTTGAAGGATAAGCGAGAGCTTTGCGACTCTTGTACTCGTCGATGAAGCTCCTGTCTATTGACTCGTTGCTACTGGAAGCCATTCTCAAAATAGGCACCGTCTTTAACAAGGCTAAAATGGCTAGGAATGGTTGATTTGAAATTTTGAAGAAAAAAAAAAGGAAGTATGGATGCAGAAGAATGATGATCAAGTGGAAAATCGAAGAAGAATACTTGCTTGAAAAATCTTGCAAGAATCCTTGGAAGTTAATAGAGCAAAGGCTTGTAAAGTCGTTAGAATTTAAAGAAGCAAGGGCCTACAAAAAAATTTTGGCAGAATTTTGACAAAGATCGATGAAAAGTGAAGGAAAATTGCCCTAAACTTATATATTTATAGGCAAAAAGCTTCTGAAATACTCCAAAGGCCTCTCCATGGGATAGACGCCATATGTCTTCAATCCATTATTATGTTACGGATAATTAAGCGTCGTCTTCAGCGCGTGCTCAACATTAAATGCAAAAACAGCCATCTGAAGTAAACGGACGCACCTCTTCAGGTGGGCGCCTCCTGAAAAATCAAAAAATCCCACCAAAAAATAAAATTCGTCTGGTCAGACCATTTAGAGGGAGGACAAGTAATAACTACGGAAAAAATATTTTTCAAGACCCAAACAATCGGTCCAATAGCAGTTGGCAGGGCCCAAAGCCCACCAGCAAGGAAAGCATTGCATGAGCTGGAGAACAAGATATGGGGCAAGTAACGTTTGATCGGACTGATGGGACAGTATTTCCTGTCAATTCATTGGCACAAGTCATCTTCCATACCTTCCAACTGCTCCCTGTCATATTGCCTCTCACCTGCTTCAACTGACAGTTATCATACCCCAAGCACTCAAGTGCCCCTCCTTTATCTTCTATAAATAGCCCAACAAACAGTAGCTTCAGGTATTGAACATTTGAGACTCTCCATTTAAATATTATCTTTCTAGAAAGCTACTAACTTAAGTTTTGGAGTGCTAACGCCTGATCCGATTGGGTACTTCTTCTTGCAGGATCCAATTATCCTATCAGAAAAGACAGCTATCAACTCTCTTTTTTATATAAAGACATTTTACCATTTATCACGTGGGAAATTGACCTAAGTGTGTCCTATGATGAGGGCCCTAGTTGCGGCACCAAAGTTATATCACAAGAAGTCGAATTTTACAGATAGATGCGGCACTGATATCTGGTCTTTGCATATTGCCTAAAAGGATAAAAATTGCATTATTTAGAATCAATAACAGCTGTTATTTTAAAGATTATAATTTGAATTGGATTGTTCTTTTATTATCATTAATTTATTCGTGAAATTAAGGGTGCTTGTGAGTTTTTGACTTTATGTTAAATCTCACAAGTTTCTACATAGGCAATTTTAATTAAATTTAGTTGCTTCATGCACATAATTTAAATTCAAAATTAATTTGATATACTGGGGGCAGAACATTTAGCAAAAACATTTAGCTAAACATCATCAAGTATTAATCAAAGAACATCAACAACAAATTTGGAGGGTATTAATCTAGATTATTGAATAATTAATAGTACGGTAAATTTAATTCAAACATGCTTTATATATTTTAGTTTGTTTGCTATTTGTTATTAATTTGATATTTTATTATTTCTCATATATAATTTATATATTAGATGGTACACGAAGAAATTGAAAATTGAAGATAGTGGCATTCCTCTGTGACAAAATTTAAATTTGCATTTAGATAATTATTTTTGTTTTTTTGTTAGTGGTCAATTATTATGTAATATATATTTGAAAAATTTTTAAATTGCTTGTTTATTGTAGTTTTTAAATACTTTATATTGGTGAATAATGATTTTTTATTTTATTATTTATTTGAATTTTAATCTAATTTTTTTTTCATGTAAATTGAAAAAGAAAAAATTGTCACTATTATCAACTCGTCTCATCTCTTTATTGTTATTTTTGGGCTTCTCTTAATTTTTAAAAAACAAGATATTGTTACCTACCTGCCTGTGAAATCGGAAAAAAGAAATAGCTTGTCGCTATTTTCACAAATATTTTTTTACTTTAGTTTATATTTACGAAGTAGAAATCAATATTTTTATATATCATTACATCTGTGATTAGCTTGATTTATCAACAAATATATTAAAAAAACCCTAATGATATCCATACAGGGAATTGGATTTATCATGTAAATACCATATTATTATTATTATTATTATTATTATTATTATTATTATTATTATTATTATTATTATTATTGCATCTTGATATTGATTATTATTGTTGTTGGTACAATTGTTATTGGTGTTGCTATAATTATTGTTGGTAAAATTATTATTATTACATGATTTTTATAATTATTAATAGTACTACTATTACTCATCTTCCCCTCTTGAAATGGAGCTATTGTTTGAACTAATTAATGTTCATATATGCTACTATTTTTTCCCCTCTTTGTATCATTGGTCTTTCTCTTTCATCACGCTCATCTCTAATTAATTAAGGTATGTTTGCAGATCATTTATATCTCTAATACCCATACACAGCTTTTCAATTTAATATTTAGTTTTACCAAAGAGAAAATTATTTGCAAATATTTTTTGTAGTACGAAATCTCGAATTATTTTGATTTTAGTACTTATTATTATTATTATTGCATCTCGATATTGATTATTATTGTTGTCGGTACAATTGTTATTGGTGTTGCTATAATTATTGTTGGTACAATTATTATTATTACATGATTTTTACAATTATTAATAGTACTACTATTACTCATCTTCCCCTCTTGAAATGGAGCTATTGTTTGAACTAATTAATGTTCATATATGCTACTATTTCTTCCCCTCTTTGTATCATTGGTCTTTCTCTTTCATCACGCTCATCTCTAATTAATTAAGGTATGTTTGCAGATCATTTATATCTCTAATACCCATACACAGCTTTTCAATTTAATATTTAATTTTACCAAAGAGAAAATTATTTGCAAATATTTTTTGTAGTACGAAATCTCGAATTATTTTGATTTTAGTACTTATTATTATTATTATTGCATCTCGATATTGATTATTATTGTTGTTGGTACAATTGTTATTGGTGTTGCTATAATTATTGTTGGTACAATTATTATTATTACATGATTTTTACAATTATTAATAGTACTACTATTACTCATCTTGCCCTCTTGAAATGGAGCTATTGTTTGAACTAATTAATGTTCATATATGCTACTATTTCTTTCCCTCTTTGTATCATTGGTCTTTCTCTTTCATCACGCTCATCTGTAATTAATTAAGGTATGTTTGCAGATCATTTATAGCTCTAATACCCATACACAGCTTTTCAATTTAATATTTAGTTTTACCAAAGAGAAAATTATTTGCAAATATTTTTTGCAGTACAAAATCTCGAATTATTTTGATTTTAGTACTTATTATTATTATTATTGCATCTCGATATTGATTATTATTGTTGTTGGTACAATTGTTATTGGTGTTGCTATAATTATTGTTGGTACAATTATTATTATTACATGATTTTTACAATTATTAATAGTACTACTATTACTCATCTTGCCCTCTTGAAATGGAGCTATTGTTTGAACTAATTAATGTTCATATATGCTACTATTTCTTCCCCTCTTTGTATCATTGGTCTTTCTCTTTCATCACGCTCATCTCTAATTAATTAAGGTATGTTTGCAGATCATTTATAGCTCTAATACCCATACACAGCTTTTCAATTTAATATTTAGTTTTACCAAAGAGAAAATTATTTGCAAATATTTTTTGTAGTACGAAATCTCGAATTATTTTGATTTTAGTACTTATTATTATTATTATTGCATCTCGATATTGATTATTATTGTTGTTGGTACAATTGTTATTGGTGTTGCTATAATTATTGTTGGTACAATTATTATTATTACATGATTTTTACAATTATTAATAGTACTACTATTACTCATCTTCCCCTCTTGAAATGGAGCTATTGTTTGAACTAATTAATGTTCATATATGCTACTATTTCTTCCCCTCTTTGTATCATTGGTCTTTCTCTTTCATCACGCTCATCTCTAATTAATTAAGGTATGTTTGCAGATAATTTATATCTCTAATACCCATACACAGCTTTTCAATTTAATATTTAGTTTTACCAAAGAGAAAATTATTTGCAAATATTTTTTGTAGTACGAAATCTCGAATTATTTTGATTTTAGTACTTATTATTATTATTATTGCATCTCGATATTGATTATTATTGTTGTCGGTACAATTGCTATTGGTGTTGCTATAATTATTGTTGGTACAATTATTATTATTACATGATTTTTACAATTATTAATAGTACTACTATTACTCATCTTCCCCTCTTGCAATGGAGCTATTGTTTGAACTAATTAATGTTCATATATGCTACTATTTCTTCCCCTCTTTGTATCATTGGTCTTTCTCTTTCATCACGCTCATCTCTAATTAATTAAGGTATGTTTGCAGATCATTTATATCTCTAATATCCATACACAGCTTTTCAATTTAATATTTAATTTTACCAAAGAGAAAATTATTTGCAAATATTTTTTGTAGTACGAAATCTCGAATTATTTTGATTTTAGTACTTATTATTATTATTATTGCATCTCGATATTGATTATTATTGTTGTTGGTACAATTGTTATTGGTGTTGCTATAATTATTGTTGGTACAATTATTATTATTACATGATTTTTACAATTATTAATAGTACTACTATTACTCATCTTGCCCTCTTGAAATGGAGCTATTGTTTGAACTAATTAATGTTCATATATGCTACTATTTCTTCCCCTCTTTGTATCATTGGTCTTTCTCTTTCATCACGCTCATCTCTAATTAATTAAGGTATGTTTGCAGATCATTTATAGCTCTAATACCCATACACAGCTTTTCAATTTAATATTTAGTTTTACCAAAGAGAAAATTATTTGCAAATATTTTTTGTAGTACGAAATCTCGAATTATTTTGATTTTAGTACTTATTATTATTATTATTGCATCTCGATATTGATTATTATTGTTGTTGGTACAATTGTTATTGGTGTTGCTATAATTATTGTTGGTACAATTATTATTATTACATGATTTTTACAATTATTAATAGTACTACTATTACTCATCTTCCCCTCTTGAAATGGAGCTCTTGTTTGAACTAATTAATGTTCATATATGCTACTATTTCTTCCCCTCTTTGTATCATTGGTCTTTTTCTTTCATCACGCTCATCTCTAATTAATTAAGGTATGTTTGCAGATCATTTATATCTCTAATACCCATACACAGCTTTTCAATTTAATATTTAGTTTTACCAAAGAGAAAATTATTTGCAAATATTTTTTGTAGTACGAAATCTCGAATTATTTTGATTTTAGTACTTATTATTATTATTATTGCATCTCGATATTGATTATTATTGTTGTCGGTACAATTGTTATTGGTGTTGCTATAATTATTGTTGGTACAATTATTATTATTACATGATTTTTACAATTATTAATAGTATACTATTACTCATCTTCCCCTCTTGAAATGGAGCTATTGTTTGAACTAATTAATGTTCATATATGCTACTATTTCTTCCCCTCTTTGTATCATTGGTCTTTCTCTTTCATCACGCTCATCTCTAATTAATTAAGGTATGTTTGCAGATCATTTATATCTCTAATACCCATACACAGCTTTTCAATTTAATATTTAATTTTACCAAATAGAAAATTATTTGCAAATATTTTTTGTAGTACGAAATCTCGAATTATTTTGATTTTAGTACTTATTATTATTATTATTGCATCTCGATATCGATTATTATTGTTGTTGGTACAATTGTTATTGGTGTTGCTATAATTATTGTTGGTACAATTATTATTATTACATGATTTTTACAATTATTAATAGTACTACTATTACTCATCTTGCCCTCTTGAAATGGAGCTATTGTTTGAACTAATTAATGTTCATATATGCTACTATTTCTTCCCCTCTTTGTATCATTGGTCTTTCTCTTTCATCACGCTCATCTCTAATTAATTAAGGTATGTTTGCAGATCATTTATAGCTCTAATACCCATACACAGCTTTTCAATTTAATATTTAGTTTTACCAAAGAGAAAATTATTTGCAAATATTTTTTGTACTACGAAATCTCGAATTATTTTGATTTTAGTACTTATTATTATTATTATTGCATCTCGATATTGATTATTATTGTTGTTGGTACAATTGTTATTGGTGTTGCTATAATTATTGTTGGTACAATTATTATTATTACATGATTTTTACAATTATTAATAGTACTACTATTACTCATCTTCCCCTCTTGAAATGGAGCTATTGTTTGAACTAATTAATGTTCATATATGCTACTATTTCTTCCCCTCTTTGTATCATTGGTCTTTCTCTTTCATCACGCTCATCTCTAATTAATTAAGGTATGTTTGCAGATCATTTATATCTCTAATACCCATACACAGCTTTTCAATTTAATATTTAGTTTTACCAAAGAGAAAATTATTTGCAAATATTTTTTGTAGTACGAAATCTCGAATTATTTTGATTTTAGTACTTATTATTATTATTATTGCATCTCGATATTGATTATTATTGTTGTCGGTACAATTGTTATTGGTGTTGCTATAATTATTGTTGGTACAATTATTATTATTACATGATTTTTACAATTATTAATAGTACTACTATTACTCATCTTCCCCTCTTGAAATGGAGCTATTGTTTGAACTAATTAATGTTCATATATGCTACTATTTCTTCCCCTCTTTGTATCATTGGTCTTTCTCTTTCATCACGCTCATCTGTAATTAATTAAGGTATGTTTGCAGATCATTTATAGCTCTAATATCCATACACAGCTTTTCAATTTAATATTTAGTTTTACCAAAGAGAAAATTATTTGCAAATATTTTTTGTAGTACGAAATCTCGAATTATTTTGATTTTAGTACTTATTATTATTATTATTGCATCTCGATATTGATTATTATTGTTGTTGGTACAATTGTTATTGGTGTTGCTATAATTATTGTTGGTACAATTATTATTATTACATGATTTTTACAATTATTAATAGTACTACTA
The DNA here is from genome assembly GCA_037975025.1 of Excoecaria agallocha. Lineage (NCBI taxonomy): Eukaryota > Viridiplantae > Streptophyta > Magnoliopsida > Malpighiales > Euphorbiaceae > Excoecaria > Excoecaria agallocha. Next base: position 905,465 of record JBBPFJ010000026.1, read on the forward strand.
TTACTCATCTTCCCCTCTTGAAATGGAGCTCTTGTTTGAACTAATTAATGTTCATATATGCTACTATTTCTTCCCCTCTTTGTATCATTGGTCTTTTTCTTTCATCACGCTCATCTCTAATTAATTAAGGTATGTTTGCAGATCATTTATATCTCTAATACCCATACACAGCTTTTCAATTTAATATTTAGTATTACCAAAGAGAAAATTATTTGCAAATATTTTTTGTAGTACGAAATCTCGAATTATTTTGATTTTAGTACTTATTATTATTATTATTGCATCTCGATATTGATTATTATTGTTGTCGGTACAATTGTTATTGGTGTTGCTATAATTATTGTTGGTACAATTATTATTATTACATGATTTTTACAATTATTAATAGTATACAATTACTCATCTTCCCCTCCTGAAATGGAGCTATTGTTTGAACTAATTAATGTTCATATATGCTACTATTTCTTCCCCTCTTTGTATCATTGGTCTTTCTCTTTCATCACGCTCATCTCTAATTAATTAAGGTATGTTTGCAGATCATTTATATCTCTAATACCCATACACAGCTTTTCAATTTAATATTTAATTTTACCAAATAGAAAATTATTTGCAAATATTTTTTGTAGTACGAAATCTCGAATTATTTTAATTTTAGTACTTATTATTATTATTATTATTGCATCTCGATATTGATTATTATTGTTGTTGGTACAATTGTTATTGGTGTTGCTATAATTATTGTTGGTATAATTATTATTATTACATGATTTTTACAATTATTAATAGTACTACTATTACTCATCTTGCCCTCTTGAAATGGAGCTATTGTTTGAACTAATTAATGTTCATATATGCTACTATTTCTTCCCCTCTTTGTATCATTGGTCTTTCTCTTTCATCATGCTCATCTCTAATTAATTAAGGTATGTTTGCAGATCATTTATAGCTCTAATACCCATACACAGCTTTTCAATTTAATATTTAGTTTTACCAAAGAGAAAATTATTTGCAAATATTTTTTGTAGTACGAAATCTCGAATTATTTTGATTTTAGTACTTATTATTATTATTATTGCATCTCGATATTGATTATTATTGTTGTTGGTACAATTGTTATTGGTGTTGCTATAATTATTGTTGGTACAATTATTATTATTACATGATTTTTACAATTATTAATAGTACTACTATTACTCATCTTCCCCTCTTGAAATGGAGCTATTGTTTGAACTAATTAATGTTCATATATGCTACTATTTCTTCCCCTCTTTGTATCATTGGTCTTTCTCTTTCATCACGCTCATCTCTAATTAATTAAGGTATGTTTGCAGATCATTTATATCTCTAATACCCATACACAGCTTTTCAATTTAATATTTAGTTTTACCAAAGAGAAAATTATTTGCAAATATTTTTTGTAGTACGAAATCTCGAATTATTTTGATTTTAGTACTTATTATTATTATTATTGCATCTCGATATTGATTATTATTGTTGTTGGTACAATTGTTATTGGTGTTGCTATAATTATTGTTGGTACAATTATTATTATTACATGATTTTTACAATTATTAATAGTACTACTATTACTCATCTTCCCCTCTTGAAATGGAGCTCTTGTTTGAACTAATTAATGTTCATATATGCTACTATTTCTTCCCCTCTTTGTATCATTGGTCTTTTTCTTTCATCACGCTCATCTCTAATTAATTAAGGTATGTTTGCAGATCATTTATATCTCTAATACCCATACACAGCTTTTCAATTTAATATTTAGTTTTACCAAAGAGAAAATTATTTGCAAATATTTTTTGTAGTACGAAATCTCGAATTATTTTGATTTTAGTACTTATTATTATTATTATTGCATCTCGATATTGATTATTATTGTTGTCGGTACAATTGTTATTGGTGTTGCTATAATTATTGTTGGTACAATTATTATTATTACATGATTTTTACAATTATTAATAGTATACAATTACTCATCTTCCCCTCTTGAAATGGAGCTATTGTTTGAACTAATTAATGTTCATATATGCTACTATTTCTTCCCCTCTTTGTATCATTGGTCTTTCTCTTTCATCACGCTCATCTCTAATTAATTAAGGTATGTTTGCAGATCATTTATATCTCTAATACCCATACACAGCTTTTCAATTTAATATTTAATTTTACCAAATAGAAAATTATTTGCAAATATTTTTTGTAGTACGAAATCTCGAATTATTTTGATTTTAGTACTTATTATTATTATTATTGCATCTCGATATTGATTATTATTGTTGTTGGTACAATTGTTATTGGTGTTGCTATAATTATTGTTGGTATAATTATTATTATTACATGATTTTTACAATTATTAATAGTACTACTATTACTCATCTTGCCCTCTTGAAATGGAGCTATTGTTTGAACTAATTAATGTTCATATATGCTACTATTTCTTCCCCTCTTTGTATCATTGGTCTTTCTCTTTCATCACGCTCATCTCTAATTAATTAAGGTATGTTTGCAGATCATTTATAGCTCTAATACCCATACACAGCTTTTCAATTTAATATTTAGTTTTACCAAAGAGAAAATTATTTGCAAATATTTTTTGTAGTACGAAATCTCGAATTATTTTGATTTTAGTACTTATTATTATTATTATTGCATCTCGATATTGATTATTATTGTTGTTGGTACAATTGTTATTGGTGTTGCTATAATTATTGTTGGTACAATTATTATTATTACATGATTTTTACAATTATTAATAGTACTACTATTACTCATCTTCCCCTCTTGAAATGGAGCTATTGTTTGAACTAATTAATGTTCATATATGCTACTATTTCTTCCCCTCTTTGTATCATTGGTCTTTCTCTTTCATCACGCTCATCTCTAATTAATTAAGGTATGTTTGTAGATCATTTATATCTCTAATACCCATACACAGCTTTTCAATTTAATATTTAATTTTACCAAATAGAAAATTATTTGCAAATATTTTTTGCAGTACGAAATCTCAAATTATTTTGATTTTAGTACTTATTATTATTATTATTGCATCTCGATATTGATTATTATTGTTGTCGGTACAGTTGTTATTGGTGTTGCTATAATTATTGTTGGTACAATTATTATTATTACATGATTTTTACAATTATTAATAGTACTACTATTACTCATCTTCCCCTCTTGAAATGGAGCTATTGTTTGAACTAATTAATGTTCATATATGCTACTATTTCTTCCCCTCTTTGTATCATTGGTCTTTCTCTTTCATCACGCTCATCTCTAATTAATTAAGGTATGTTTGCAGATCATTTATATCTCTAATATCCATACACAGCTTTTCAATTTAATATTTAATTTTACCAAAGAGAAAATTATTTGCAAATATTTTTTGTAGTACGAAATCTCTAATTATTTTGATTTTAGTACTTATTATTATTATTATTGCATCTCGATATTGATTATTATTGTTGTTGGTACAATTGTTATTGGTGTTGCTATAATTATTGTTGGTACAATTATTATTATTACATGATTTTTACAATTATTAATAGTACTACTATTACTCATCTTGCCCTCTTGAAATGGAGCTATTGTTTGAACTAATTAATGTTCATATATGCTACTATTTCTTCCCCTCTTTGTATCATTGGTCTTTCTCTTTCATCACGCTCATCTGTAATTAATTAAGGTATGTTTGCAGATCATTTATAGCTCTAATACCCATACACAGCTTTTCAATTTAATATTTAGTTTTACCAAAGAGAAAATTATTTGCAAATATTTTTTGTAGTACGAAATCTCGAATTATTTTGATTTTAGTACTTATTATTATTATTATTGCATCTCGATATTGATTATTATTGTTGTTGGTACAATTGTTATTGGTGTTGCTATAATTATTGTTGGTACAATTATTATTATTACATGATTTTTACAATTATTAATAGTACTACTATTACTCATCTTCCCCTCTTGAAATGGAGCTCTTGTTTGAACTAATTAATGTTCATATATGCTACTATTTCTTCCCCTCTTTGTATCATTGGTCTTTTTCTTTCATCACGCTCATCTCTAATTAATTAAGGTATGTTTGCAGATCATTTATATCTCTAATACCCATACACAGCTTTTCAATTTAATATTTAGTTTTACCAAAGAGAAAATTATTTGCAAATATTTTTTGTAGTACGAAATCTCGAATTATTTTGATTTTAGTACTTATTATTATTATTATTGCATCTCGATATTGATTATTATTGTTGTCGGTACAATTGTTATTGGTGTTGCTATAATTATTGTTGGTACAATTATTATTATTACATGATTTTTACAATTATTAATAGTATACAATTACTCATCTTCCCCTCTTGAAATGGAGCTATTGTTTGAACTAATTAATGTTCATATATGCTACTATTTCTTCCCCTCTTTGTATCATTGGTCTTTCTCTTTCATCACGCTCATCTCTAATTAATTAAGGTATGTTTGCAGATCATTTATATCTCTAATACCCATACACAGCTTTTCAATTTAATATTTAATTTTACCAAATAGAAAATTATTTGCAAATATTTTTTGTAGTACGAAATCTCGAATTATTTTGATTTTAGTACTTATTATTATTATTATTGCATCTCGATATTGATTATTATTGTTGTTGGTACAATTGTTATTGGTGTTGCTATAATTATTGTTGGTATAATTATTATTATTACATGATTTTTACAATTATTAATAGTACTACTATTACTCATCTTGCCCTCTTGAAATGGAGCTATTGTTTGAACTAATTAATGTTCATATATGCTACTATTTCTTCCCCTCTTTGTATCATTGGTCTTTCTCTTTCATCACGCTCATCTCTAATTAATTAAGGTATGTTTGCAGATCATTTATAGCTCTAATACCCATACACAGCTTTTCAATTTAATATTTAGTTTTACCAAAGAGAAAATTATTTGCAAATATTTTTTGTAGTACGAAATCTCGAATTATTTTGATTTTAGTACTTATTATTATTATTATTGCATCTCGATATTGATTATTATTGTTGTTGGTACAATTGTTATTGGTGTTGCTATAATTATTGTTGGTACAATTATTATTATTACATGATTTTTACAATTATTAATAGTACTACTATTACTCATCTTCCCCTCTTGAAATGGAGCTATTGTTTGAACTAATTAATGTTCATATATGCTACTATTTCTTCCCCTCTTTGTATCATTGGTCTTTCTCTTTCATCACGCTCATCTCTAATTAATTAAGGTATGTTTGCAGATCATTTATATCTCTAATACCCATACACAGCTTTTCAATTTAATATTTAATTTTACCAAATAGAAAATTATTTGCAAATATTTTTTGCAGTACGAAATCTCAAATTATTTTGATTTTAGTACTTATTATTATTATTATTGCATCTCGATATTGATTATTATTGTTGTCGGTACAGTTGTTATTGGTGTTGCTATAATTATTGTTGGTACAATTATTATTATTACATGATTTTTACAATTATTAATAGTACTACTATTACTCATCTTCCCCTCTTGAAATGGAGCTATTGTTTGAACTAATTAATGTTCATATATGCTACTATTTCTTCCCCTCTTTGTATCATTGGTCTTTCTCTTTCATCACGCTCATCTCTAATTAATTAAGGTATGTTTGCAGATCATTTATATCTCTAATATCCATACACAGCTTTTCAATTTAATATTTAATTTTACCAAAGAGAAAATTATTTGCAAATATTTTTTGTAGTACGAAATCTCTAATTATTTTGATTTTAGTACTTATTATTATTATTATTGCATCTCGATATTGATTATTATTGTTGTTGGTACAATTGTTATTGGTGTTGCTATAATTATTGTTGGTACAATTATTATTATTACATGATTTTTACAATTATTAATAGTACTACTATTACTCATCTTGCCCTCTTGAAATGGAGCTATTGTTTGAACTAATTAATGTTCATATATGCTACTATTTCTTCCCCTCTTTGTATCATTGGTCTTTCTCTTTCATCACGCTCATCTGTAATTAATTAAGGTATGTTTGCAGATCATTTATAGCTCTAATACCCATACACAGCTTTTCAATTTAATATTTAGTTTTACCAAAGAGAAAATTATTTGCAAATATTTTTTGTAGTACGAAATCTCGAATTATTTTGATTTTAGTACTTATTATTATTATTATTGCATCTCGATATTGATTATTATTGTTGTTGGTACAATTGTTATTGGTGTTGCTATAATTATTGTTGGTACAATTATTATTATTACATGATTTTTACAATTATTAATAGTACTACTATTACTCATCTTCCCCTCTTGAAATGGAGCTATTGTTTGAACTAATTAATGTTCATATATGCTACTATTTCTTCCCCTCTTTGTATCATTGGTCTTTCTCTTTCATCACGCTCATCTCTAATTAATTAAGGTATGTTTGCAGATCATTTATATCTCTAATACCCATACACAGCTTTTCAATTTAATATTTAATTTTACCAAATAGAAAATTATTTGCAAATATTTTTTGTAGTACGAAATCTTGAATTATTTTGATTTTAGTACTTATTATTATTATTATTGCATCTCGATATTGATTATTATTGTTGTTGGTACAATTGTTATTGGTGTTGCTATAATTATTGTTGGTACAATTATTATTATTACATGATTTTTACAATTATTAATAGTACTACTATTACTCATCTTGCCCTCTTGAAATGGAGCTATTGTTTGAACTAATTAATGTTCATATATGCTACTATTTCTTCCCCTCTTTGTATCATTGGTCTTTCTCTTTCATCACGCTCATCTGTAATTAATTATGGTATGTTTGCAGATCATTTATAGCTCTAATACCCATACACAGCTTTTCAATTTAATATTTAGTTTTACCAAAGAGAAAATTATTTGCAAATATTTTTTGTAGTACGAAATCTCGAATTATTTTGATTTTAGTACTTATTATTATTATTATTGCATCTCGATATTGATTATTATTGTTGTTGGTACAATTGTTATTGGTGTTGCTATAATTTTTGTTGGTACAATTATTATTATTACATGATTTTTACAATTATTAATAGTACTACTATTACTCATCTTCCCCTCTTGAAATGGAGCTATTGTTTGAACTAATTAATGTTCATATATGCTACTATTTCTTCCCCTCTTTGTATCATTGGTCTTTCTCTTTCATCACGCTCATCTCTAATTAATTAAGGTATGTTTGCAGATCATTTATATCTCTAATACCCATACACAGCTTTTCAATTTAATATTTAATTTTACCAAATAGAAAATTATTTGCAAATATTTTTTGCAGTACGAAATCTCAAATTATTTTGATTTTAGTACTTATTATTATTATTATTGCATCTCGATATTGATTATTATTGTTGTTGGTACAATTGTTATTGGTGTTGCTATAATTATTGTTGGTACAATTATTATTATTACATGATTTTTACAATTATTAATAGTACTACTATTACTCATCTTCCCCTCTTGAAATGGAGCTATTGTTTGAACTAATTAATGTTCATACAAGCCAGCGTCCATACTCTCCATCTATTTCCTGTCACATTGCCGCTCATCTACTTTGACTGCCGGTTATCACTCTCCAATGTACTCAAGTACCCCTCCAAATGAGTCCTATAAATAGCCTAAAACACGATGGCTCCAAGTATTAAACTCCTGAGACTTTCTCACTCTTTAAGCACTCTCTCTAAAGATACTAACTTAAGCTTTGAAGTGCTAACGCCCGGATCCGATCGGGCACTCCCTTTTGCAGGTCCAATCATCCGACCGATCTTTTAACTGCTAGCTCTCCTCTTATAGATAATTCGGTATCCAATTAGCTACTGTAGCTTTCACTTCTTCTTTCACAGATAAACCACTTTAGGGTTTATCACTACTAAACAATGGACATGCTTCAAGTTGCAGAGACCTTTATAAACGGTAATAGGAATCGGCAACAATGGGGACTTAGACTATGGGCGGCAAGTGGATGGCGACTGAAAATTACACGAAAAGCAGAAGAATTGTAAGATGAAATCTCCTAATTTCATTGATCTTAAAAACCATGTTAAATTGATATTAAAATCTTAAAAGAGAACTCACTAAAGCTTTTACTCTGAAATCTATTGTATTCTCTTCTGAAAAATGCAAACATCAATCGATCCAAAATAGAGAAAGAGAAGACTAAGATGAGGTAAACAAAGACGGACTTGCTGTGTATGAGTGAGAGAAACCTACAGGGGAAGATCGGAGTAGTGAATGAGAGAGAAAGAGAAAGGAGCGACCGTGTCGCTGTTAGAGAGAAGATAAGACAATGGCAAGAGAAAAAGTTAGGGTTTCTATTGGGGTATTTATAGAGAATGATAAACATGTAAATAATTTGAAAACTAGGGATAATGTAGTAATAATACATCGGATTGGGGATCCTTGCGGGGCAGATACCCTATTCCCTGCCCCCTCCCTGAAATACACATCGAAAATTTTTTTATTCCCATCCCCGCCCCGTTCGGATTAGATCCCCGCAGGTATCGAATTTTCTCCATCCCATGATCATTCCTATATGCTTGAAAGGGTATTAATGCATAATGTACATAACGTAGAAAGTATAAAAGACTGCAAGTATTGCATAAATAATAAAATAAAAATGGAAGTTTATTTGCCCTTAGTAACCATCGGTTAAATTAGAAGCATGGAGTATAGTTGGTTAGCCATATGGACTTGATATGGTACCATTTGATTAAAAGATGTTGGTGGGTCGAAGCGTTGGCCACCTTAAGTGGTCACTTCGACAAGATTTGGATAGTTAGTCAAAGCATTGGCGACCCGAAGTGGTCTTTTCGATAGGATTTGAGTGGTTAGTCAGAGTGTTGGCCACCCCAAATGGTCACTCCGATAGTTTTGCATATCTGGTTTGAGAATTTTTACTAAAAATTACTAGGGGGCAGCTCTGTTAATAAACGAATGATAATAATATTAATATATTGAAATTTAAATGGAAATAATATGGTAGAAACTACAACTATATGAAGAAATTTTTAAGTAGAAGACTAAACAGTAATTTTGGAATGTCACATGAATGCAGAAACCTAAATGGTATAAAAATGGAGAATTGAGAACAAATTAAAATTAGTTAATGAAAATAGCATCCCAAGGGTGAACTTGTAACTGATAAATTAAAATTGGAGATTTAAGAGCAAAAAAGAAATTTCGGGATAAAAAAAATGAAAATTTTTAAAACTTGGACCATTTAGGGGAAAAACTTGAAATAAAGTTATAAGAGAGAAGAAATAGTGATATAATAGAAATTGCGAAATAAAATGGACAATTAGGACTAAACGTGAAACAAGTAAAAAAGTGAAGTATAAGGACAAAATGAAGAATTATGTATATGAAATATTGAAGTAGAGGTAAATGTATAATAAAAGTAAAGGTTGAGGTCCAAATTATAATTAGTAAGAAAAATTTTATGACAAAGGGGTAAAGTTGGAATTAAGTGAATAAATTATAAAAATAAGGATTAAGTTGTAATTTTGCAATAAAAATATTTCAAGGACTGAATTGAATTAAGATAATATTTGAGATTAAGTAGATATAATAAGGGTAAAATGGTAAATTTGATATAATAAAGCACACTAGGGATAAAAACATAAATTGAGCAAAGATGATGTTCTAAAAAAATAATATTGAAATTAAATAATGAGAAAATGATAAAAAAAATTAAAGTAATAGACAAAATAGATACAGTAGTGAATTTAATTATAAATATATAAAGAATTAAATAATAAAAATGTACGTATACATGTATTAATTGGGTATATATCAATAGTCATATATGTATGTTTGGCACGTAGTATTACTGCATGCAGATTTACATGAACAAATTAGAAAAGGGAAAAGGAACAAGTCAACCGGAGCTGCCGATAGAGACGATTAAATTTTGTACATGAAATGTATGTATGGAAGATAGTTATGGTGTGTTTTCTAAATAATAGAGACTTTGATACTTGTTGTATAATAAGACAAGATATTTAATTAACATTAGAATTATTGTACGTATACATGCATATACGCGAATGGCGTTTGGATTTATACGCATGTAATTATAAGTAATTATTTCGATACGACAACCAAAGGATAATATACTTAATAACATCATTTTAGTGATATGCTGATACTCGGTTTTAAATTGAATATAGGGTGTTACATAAATTCCATTTATTTCTAACACAAATAAATAAATAAATTATCAGCTTGTCTCTGATTCCAAACCCCAGTCGAAAATGGACTAAAGACTATATGCCAATAGGGACATGTAATCTAGAATTAAAAAAAAAAAACAAAAAGTTCTCCTTTAATCACCATTCAATTTGCTAAATATTTTCATTACAGAAAGAACTTCATGATTGTAACTTATAAAAATAATGGAGTTAGCACAAATCAATGGGAAATAAGGCATATAATTAATATAGAATCCAATGTAAAGTATGTGTCCAATTAATTTAGATTGTTAATTAATATAATCACACTAAATTAGCCAGATAAAGCAAACAAGGAGCAGTTAAATCACCAAATGAATGACCCAAAATCTTGTCATGCCGATATGGGGATACAAAAATTTCAAAACAATCTTGGTTTGAAAGATAAAGCAAGAGTTATGGTTAAAATGGAATATTCTGGACTAAAATCAAGAATTGAAGTTGGCCATTTTGCAAGGAATCTCATGTATAAACCACGAGCAAAACATTTTTTTTCTTTTTTCTCTTTATGCTTTTAATAATTCCTATTAGTTTGCAAATAATGTATTTTGATAAAACTTTATTTTATAATTTAGCTTTTTCCCACTTTATAAGAATATGTGGTCTCCCCAAACAAACTGATAGTTACATATTTATACTTAATTTTTGCATGTTTTTATAATATAATTTTTAATAAATCTAGCAACTTTTTAATTGTTTTTTGATTCTGACTATTGCAGGATTAAATTAGTGAAAAAGGAGCAATATGTGGCTAATTGGAGCTAATTTGGAATGACCATAAAGATTGGAATTTATTTGAAAACAAAAAGCTAATTAAATCTAGATGTTAGCCTTGCCCAAGACTAAGAGTCAAGGGGATGCCTTAGCCAGCCCAAGGCCAAGGGAACTCGTGACAATAGAGTTAAACTAAACCATCTGTTTTGTGTGAAAGAGTTGCCCTAACAGCCAAGGGAGTTATAGGAATATGAAAACAATAATTATAGAAAGTTTATATTTTATTTAATATTTTATTTTACTTATTTGGGTTACCTTTATTGGAGGAGTTTTTTTTTAGGAATAAAAAAGAGGGAGAACATATTTTCTTCCTCATCCCCATTCTCCGTCTTTAGCTCTGTAATGGCCATGAGTGGCTAAACGTTTATTTTGGTCAAAGTAAGATTCAACCAATTGCTATGAGATTATTTGTGATTTAATTTTCTCTTTAATTTTATGTGATGTTCATGTTATTTACTGTGACTTAGAGAAACTATATCTCAATTGGTATTTGTTTTATGTGCAATAAGGGTCCGTTATTCATTTAATTAAATAATATACATCTAATTGAAAATATAAAATCCATAATTATTTGGTAGATTTGATAATAAGTGATAACTAGTATAACAACACCGAGAAGGGTTGTTATATTAAGTAAATGTATGATGATTTGGTTTAAATCAATCTCGCTTATAGGTTGGTTAGCTTAGATCGGATCTTTCTAAATCGTAAATCTGTCAATAAATTAAATTTTTTTTTCGCTTGTTAAAGGATTGTTTAGTGGTTAGAGGTTAATTACAGTTTTACTTGATTAGTCTATCATAAGAAAAGATTGGTCTGGAGTGCGAAGTAGATGATTATAACCAATTCATTTCATGATTTTAGAATTATTATTTTTTTATCTATGATCAGTAATTCGAATCCTATGCCGCAAATACTTTTAACTGAAGTTTTCCATTAAATATTTTTTTTGATAAAATAGAAGGGTAAACTAAAAAAAATAATACATTAATAAATTATTTTGAATTTACTAAAAGTGACAATTTGGTAAGATACATTTTTTTTTTCTAAAAAAGTGATAATTTGAAGGGATGAAGGGAATCCTAATTATTACAATGACATTTTGATAAAGATAATTAATTGTTGACAATTATTATTTATCTTTCCTTGTTGAACTAATTAATGTCCAAAGATGTTGTTAAATCTTTCCCTCTTTGTATCATCGGCCTTTCTCTTTTATTATAGTCATTTTTTTATAGTTTCTTTCATGTTTGTATAGGTGACACTTTATATTATTAATTTGCTTTATAGAAAAATCATTAACAATGTTTAGAGGGAAAATTTGATAATCTAAATTCAAATGAATATTTTAGTTTATTTCATATAATTTTATATAAAAATTAATAAAATTAATTATTATCTTAATATTGGTAATTTATGTAGCAATCGACAATTTAGTGAGATAAAAAATAAAATTATGTAAAAGATTTAATTGATTATTAAAGTAAATTTAAGGGGCTTTTTTTTGACCCCCAGCCTAGCTAGCTACTTTCCTACCAAAAGGAAAGACATTTATTAACTGATACTATAAGAAAAAAAAATGAATTTTTTTGGCTTCTATATTAATTTCAGCCACTGAAAATTAGATGTCGTTAATGTATTATTTATTGCCAGATGAATTTTAATCACTTTGCTAATTTTATACTCACTTCATTCCATTTTAAAAGATATTTTTCTATTTTTCATGAAAATTAAGAAAATAATTAAAGTATCTCAATTTTATAAAAAAAAAATTATAGTAATTGACAAAAATATTCTTTTATATTTTTAAGAATTTCATTTAATTTTAATTAAAATTAGATAGTAATAAAAAAGAAAAATATTTAATAAGTTATATAATAAATAGGGATATACATGTAAATATATCTCTTAAATTTCAAAAATAATATTTGGAATAGAACAAACTAAAATAGATAAAAATACCTATTAAAATGAGACGGAATAAGTAATTGTTAAAAATTAATGTTCTTGTAGTACGAAATCTCGAATTATTTTGATTTTAGTACTTACTATTATTATTATAATTGCATCTTGATATTGATTATTATTGTTGTTGGTACAATTGTTATTGGTGTTGATATAATTATTGTTGGTACAATTATTATTATTACATGATTCTTACAATTATTAATAGTACTACTATTACTCATCTTCCCCTCTTGAAATGGAGCTATTGTTTGAACTAATTAATGTTCATATATGCTACTATTTCTTCCCCTCTTTGTATCATTGGTCTTTCTCTTTCATCACGCTCATCTCTAATTAATTAAGGTATGTTTGCAGATCATTTATATCTCTAATACCCATACACAGCTTTTCAATTTAATATTTAGTTTTACCAATGAGAAAATTATTTGCAAATATTTTTTGTTTTGAAAAAATCCCACTTATAATTTTTTAATTAATGAAGTAGTTCAAGCTTACTTATATACTATATGATTATTAATTTTATTGTAGCCATATAATTAATTCAAGTTACAATAACCTTTGAAGAGCAGGATATGGAGATTACACTAAAGGAGCGTAGCATCATATGCCCAAACAAAGATACACCAAATGAGCATCTATGGCTATCTAATCTGGACCTGATAATGATATACGCAACCGTTCCTACAGTGTACCTTTACAAGTCAAATGGTTCTCCAAATTTCTTCGAAACTAAATTCCTGAAAGAGGCATTGAAAGAAGTCCTCGTGGCATTTTACCCACTAGCTGGGAGATTGGGAACAGATGAAAATGATAGGCCTTACATAAATTGCAACGGAGAAGGAGTTCAGTTCATTGAAGCTCAAACTCACTCTACTATGGAAGATCTAACTGATTTCACACCTTCTCAGCAATTCTTTCAACTCGTTCCAAAACTTGACTCTATCAAGGCCATCTCTTCACATCCACTTTTTCTTTTGCAGGTATACTATTACTACTCTTGCCTAAATTAAATTTATGAAATTGCTTATAAATCAAGTGAAATTAAAGGCAAGTTTTATGTATATAGGTTACAAAATTTAGTTGTGGTGGAATATCTCTTGGAATTTTGTGGCATCATGTTGTAGCAGATGGAGCTGGATATCTCCACTTCATGAATTCATGGGTTAACATAGCCCGTGGCCTCCCCATCACCATCCCTCCTTCCATTGACCGAACCTTTCTCCAGCACCGGATTCCACCGGCTCGGACAGTGGACCACCCTACCTATAATCATGATGTAGCAGAACCAAAACCTTTTTCTCAAATAATTATGAAGATCACGGCTGATCAATTTACCACCCTTAAAGCTACACTGCCAAACTTCACCACCTTCCAGATTCTCAGTGCACACACGTGGCGTTGCGCAACCAAGGCACGCGGCTTGCCAAATCAGCAATCAACTACAGTATATTTGGTCGTGAATAGTAGATCGAGATTGAATCCTGGAGCTCCTGATGGGTACTTTGGGAATTTAGTAACACATGTAACGGCAAGTGGATTGTGCGGTGAAATTATATCAGAAGCATTAGCAGAGACAGCGGAGAGAATTCAGAAGGCATCGAAGAGAGTGGATGATGAATATGTAAGATCCATTATTGATAGTTTGGAATTGATAAAGGAGAAAACAAGTTTGAAGCTAAGTACTGGTAGCCCAAATATGCTTATTGTAAGCTGGATGAGGATGCCCTTTTATGAAGTTGATTTTGGATGGGGAAAGCCTTTCTATATGAGAGCTGCTTCTCCATCTGAAGGTAAAGTGCATTTAATTCCAGGTCCTAGTAATGATGGGAGTTTGTTTGTTTCTATAAGCTTGGAACCTGCCCATATCCAATATTTCCAACTCCTATTTTATGATTTGATTTCTCCAGACAAGTTCATTGCCACAACCAGTCGTACGTGAATTTCTACTCCATGCCACCTCCCTCAGTTTCTATTACTGTAGACTTCATTTAATTTTTTTTCTTACCTACTACGTACTGTTTGGGAGTTGCTTTCATGATGTTGGCTTGTTCACTGTATTCTGTTTGTGTAATTATAAATTTATTTGAGATAATATTATTTCATATATATATATATATATATATATATATATATATATATATATATATATATATATATATATATTTATTTATTTATTTATTTATATATATATATATATATATATATATATATATATATATATATATATGTTAAGTGAAATTACTTCATAATTTCAACTATTTCCAAATGGAACCTAACTTCAAATATTCCTTATATGTAATACCTTATACTCTCCTGAACCGTATAATGTCAAGTTATAAAATGGAGTTACTAATTAGATTCTCATGGTATGGGAACGTAGAACAAGTCTTTATCCCAAGGAAAATGAGTTCCAAGGGAACTAAATTTGGATTTGTTAGTCTGAGTACATCAATCAAAATCGATCTTATTCTCAAAAAGTTGAATGGAGCTTGGATGGGCAATCAGAAAATCCGAGTTAACTTGGCGCGATACAGCAACAACAAAGAGGACAAGAAGAGGACATATGCCAAGGCTACTAATTTGGGTCTGTGTAGTGAGGATGGCAAACGGAAGGATACATCCATAAACCTTAGTGCTGGTTCGGTGAATTTTCAGTATGAGGTCACAAATGAAGATAGAGAGTGGCTAGATAGAAGTCTAGTTGGCTGGTTACATCAGGCTCAAAACATCATGAACATTCAAAATGCTATGATAGATCAGGGCTATTTCTCTTGCGAGTGTAGACCAATGGGAGGTAATCTAGTTTTGCTTACCTTTCCTTCCTGCATAGAAAAAAATAAAATGCTGGAGCCAGGTACAAGTTGGTTAAATGAATGGTTTGAGATGATTAAATCTTGGGAGCCTTCTGATATATGTAAAGAGCGTTATACGTGGTTAAGGTGTGATGGTTTCCCTTTGCACGCTTGGAACCCGTCTTTTTTTTCTACTATTGCTTCATTGTATGGCAAGTTTATCAGCTTAGACGACAACACCAGCAAAAAGCGTTGCTTAGATGTTGCTAGATTTCTTGTCGCGACTTCATCTACATCTTTGATCAATGATTCTTTATCTTCCAGAATTGACGGGATATCATACACATTTAGAGTTATAGAGGAGCCATCTAGCTTTTGTCCGGATCTATTCATTAAAAGGTCTGTTAAGTCTTCAATGGTGAATGTAGAGTTGCAAAAGCCCGGAGTGCAGGCCACTAGAGAAGCTGTAAGATCACCTTCACCGATTTACTCGTGGACATCCTCTGAGAACAACTCTCAAACGGCGCACTCAGCCCATTGTAAGTCCGCATGCTCGACAAGCCAGTCTGGAAAAGAAGATGTGTCTGGTATTAATTCTAAATTGCTGCACTCACCCCATTGTTTGCCCACATGCCCGACAAGCCAGCTTGGAAAGGAAGATGATTTCATTTTTCAAGGTAATTGTGATGGTAACATACTTGATTTAGTTGAGCCGGAAAATAGATTAGAATTAGTTAAGCTGGGCCAAGAAAGTAGAGCTAATTTGGTTGAGTTAGATCCAGACTCTTTAAATGATTTTGAATCTAGGCCTAAAGCTCAAGATAGTTACACCCTTAATGGGCTTGACTTAGTGCCTTATGCTGATAGGCCCTCTGAGAACAAGGAACATAATTTGAGTTCCAATGAGGTAGTAGTTCAGATCGGGTCTAATGGCAAAGCACACTCAAAGTCGGAGAAAAGAACAACAAAGGCAAAAAAAATTCGTTCGTTCTACATTCTCGACACAAACAAATCCACTTTCCAGTTTCCGAATCTGAAAAAGAAAAAGGGAAGAAAACCAAAGGAAAAATCTAAAAGGTTTGAGGTTGCAGTGAACTCGTTTCCCAATGAAATCGATTCAGACATCATTGCAGGTGAATCTCTGTCTGATGGATGTATTTTTAATGTTAATGAAAGGTTGGGGAAAGCTCGATCAGAGGAGTTAATTTCCCCACCGGATGAGGCACAAAAAGTTCTAGAAGTAGCTGAGTTGCTGGGTCTGGTTCTACCAGAAAATAGAGAAGATCTGCTTGCTTATCTCGTCAGATCTGAAGATTAGGATAGAGAAAACTGGGAGAAATTGAAAGATGGGAATTAATTTGCAGTGGTTTCCAGGAGAGCCTTCAGGTAGCAGTAGTTAGGTGTTGTTGGAGAATCAGTGAGATTTATAGCCCTTTTGGAGGTGGAGGTTGTTCTTCAGTTTTCGTATCAGGGGTGTTGTGGGTCTGCAGGCTTCTTCTTCCGTATGACTTGGGTGACAGATGAGCTCATCCATCCGTTTTGTTTTTTTTCTATTGAATTCAGCTGTTGTTTTTCTTGTTTCTGGGCTTTTCTGTGAGTAGTTTTTGTAGTAGGCAGTGGGGTCAGCTCTCAGTTTTTGAGGTCCTAGAAGTGGGTCTGGTGCGTTTTTTCCTGCTTCAGTGTTTGGGTCTCTCTGGTTTGCTAGGCAGAGTGGTTGCAGTGTCTTCTATCTTTCTGCTTTTGGAGTAGAGAGTGCTTTCAAATTGCAGGCCATTTGGCTTTCAAGAAACCCCCGTGGGGGTGTTTGCGCTCTTTCTTTGACTCAGTAGGTTTTTCTAGTTGTTGCTTTAGGTTGCAGAGGTGTTCCTTCTGGTTTTCTGGTTTTCAGGTGTGTTTCGCTGTCTTCTTTGGGAGCTGCTGCTGTTTTCTTGTCTTGTGCAGGTTCTCTGTTTTCTTGCTGCCCTTCTCTTCCTTGGTTTATCTGTTTTAGCTTGGTCCCTGTTGCTTAAAAGTTGTTTGGTTTTTCGGTTCTTCTTGCTGCTGGTTTTTGTTTTGGTTTGGCTCTGTAATTGGGTCGGGGCTGCTCTAGTTTGTGTAGGGAGTTGTAGCAAGCCCTGTTCTGTTTTGCAGCTGGCTTTGTTTTTTGTTGCTTGTTGCTGGGGCTGATTGGTCTCCGCCTCCAGTTTGCTTTTTAAATAAATTCTTCAGCTTATCAAAAAAAAAATTCATTGTCTTGAAACTCCGAGGTTAACTCCTCGTTATCTATTTATTTATCCGTTATGCGTCAATTTAATTATCGTCACAATTTTAGTATTCATTTGGTCAAAAAATTATTATTCATTTGATAAAAATTTCGACAGTATAATGACTATTATTTTAATTTACCCTCTTGCAAATTATAAAAAACACTATCTCAATATTCAACCTCCAACTCTAATATTCCAGTCAATAACACAAAGCACTTCTAAAATTTCTTCATGATCGTCAGAAATATAAGCCATTAATCACATGCATTTACACGTACATTTATATCCTTACAAACATCTTATTCTCCAAATACATTTATTACATATACATGCCTTAAATACAATTGATCACCATAAGTCTATACACACACACACACACACACACATCTCATCTTAAATATTACACATACAAAAAGATAATTCAAACTATTCCAATTTATGCTTCCTTCTTCAATCCGCTTTATTTATACCTGCAACTTCGAATACATGTCCCTGCTTTCAGCAAACAACTACGCACTAAGCATAGTCTTGAATACTCAACTAATAAATTTCACTAATTACATACTAAAATTATAAACTCATTAAACATACAATTCACATTTAACCCAATGTAAAAACTTTGCCTACCTAGTTTATTTAATATTTTTTCATTATACTTAATTTTTTAATTTTTCTTATTAATCTCTTAATTTCATTATTTTCCTCCAAATTACATATTTAAATATCGCATTTTCTTTATTATTACTCTAACTTCATATTTTTCACTATCATCCTTATTATGGGCCGAAGTTTACATATTTACCTTTAATGGTTTAATGTTTTTTTTTTAAATTACATTTTAGTTCCTAAAGTTTCATCCCATAATTACCATTGTATCCCTCAGTTCTCCTTTTTAAGCAAGTCTTACCATCCTTGCATATTTTCAACACCAAAGTTGCATTTTCTTTCATTTTAATCCTTAAATTTACTTCTTTCACCAAAATTATAATTTAGTTCCTATTTTATAACTTTTTCACTTATTTACAATTTTACCATTTTTTTACCAAATTTAATCCATAATCTCATCTCAACCTTCAAATTGTATTTTACACTGTATTTTTACCATTTTACCTTTGATTTCACATTTTATTATATTATTTCCATTTTATCTCTTATTTTCTATCTTTATTTGATATTTACCAATTCCCTTAATTTTTTATCATCTTAGTATTAGTTTCGCCCATAGTAATTTCCAATGAAAATGAAACCTTTAAATTGGATACACGGAATGTGGACCCCACATGTCCCAAGCTACATAATTTTTCACTTCTTTCTTTTTTTTCTCAACTTTTTTCTCATATTTACAGTGTGGACCCGCCTTTGGTCCACTTTTACGAGTCGTCATGACTCACTGCTGCAGTTAATATCCATATGGCTTGTCAATTATATTCTATGCTTCTGATTTCACTTTTAGACACTAAGGACAGAACTATTTTCACAATTTCAACATAAAAGTATACATTATTCTCATATTTCACATTATGTAACAAATGAATTTCATACAATATGCATCATTTTCATTAATTTACCATTCTCATCACTCATCAATCATCATTCATTAAGTCATCATAATTACACCATTTTACCAATATATACTATTCGACCAACATATGTACATGGCCATTCAAATACTTTTTCATACAATAAGTTGTTCTAATCATGTGTTTAAGGCTTAAATCATGCATATCTAATATTATCTCACCATAATTAGCAATTATCCCATCATCAACATGTTTTCTTCCATTCGGCCATAATATGATTTCTCACATAACAACTTGTTTAATTTACATAAATCATTCTAAACATGTTTTCCAAGTACAAATTACATAATTCCAACATTTAATCAATTTAATTCCATTCACAACCCTAGTTTTTTATACTTACATAATAGGTTCCAATACTATCTTCCTATGTTCAATCATGTTTTCATGCATTTAATTTCACCAAATTCATTATTTTTTATTCATTCTAACCTATTTACCATCAATTTGAATTTAAATACATCTTATATACAATAACCCTAAGTTAAATAATAGGTTCATGTAAGCTATAATTCCTGATTTATTTTTGTTTACATGTATTTAATCTCATCAATTACATTAATTAACGTCCAATTTCACTTATATACAATTAATTTAATTTTAAGCATGCCATAGATGTAAAAGCCCTAAATTACATAATCCTCATTTTATGAAATAAGTTAGTTTAGGTATCTACATACCTTAATTCTCCTTTGTTATTCTAGTTTTCCTTTTTTTTTCTCTTTATCTCATTCTTGTTCTTCACCTAGGCTGAATTGAACATATGTAGAAATCATGAATTTCTCTTTAATTTATCATCCAAAATCACATGAAAATGATAAACTACCTTATTTTCCAATTATTTCTAACTAAAACACATAATTTCACTTAATTGAATGAATTTTTCTCACTAAGTTCCTTCAATTTTCAAGCTTCTTTTTGCTTCAATTCCTTGTCTAAGTTAATCTAGATAAAATTTGAGTTAGGAATTTGATGAAAATTTGAAGTTAGAAAAAAGAAAATGGTAGAGAATTCGGCCAAGGATAAAGGAGGAAGAAGATGGCTAATTTTTGAAGAAATTTCTACACCATTCTTTTATCTTTTTATACTTTAAATGGAGGGCCAGGATTAAATCAAGCACTATTCAATCTAAGAGCATATATTAAACCATTTTTCATCCTCTCATTGGCTATAAGTTTTAATTATCAAATCATTGTAAGGCCTCAACAAATACCATTGTAGTGATATGAAATGTCTAAGGTGTAGTAAGTGCATATACATGGGTTAAAGGTATAATGGTAATTAATTTAAAAGGCAAGGATAAATTAGTATTTTGATTATTTTTGGCCTGAACATGCATAATTGTATGAAATATGGATTAGAGTGTGTAATGCATGCCAAACCCGTAGGCATCTGGCTTATTCTCAAAAGCTCGCTTTTAGGACTCGAGATCAGATCAAGGTTCATTTAACTCGTGAAAATCAATTGCTTCTCGATGAGTAAGGATTTAATCCAATATGTGATGCCTCAAATCCCTCAAAGGATAAAATAACGTTCAAGGTATCCTCACTCATTTGCTAACAACTAATTTACGAGACATCTGCTGAGCATCAGAAGGCATTTTAATTTAGGAGTCGTAATCCAATAGAATATTGAAAAAGTTATTCTAACCTTATGAAGCTAAAATCAAAGAGAGTTCGAACTTTACTCCTATTTATACCCTTGGTTAATGTTATATAAATAAGTTTTAGTAATTAATATATTTCATCTCTTTTCTCACATGAGTTATTATGCATAAAAATAAAAACACATCCAATCACGTTGAAAAGCATGTATATGAAAGCTACGAAGCATTCAAGAATATATATAAAAGTAAATTCATACATAAATCGATGAGTTAATTGAATTCCTTTGAATGAGGACATTGGTCCTTGCATGCATATTTACAAAAAGATGGCATTTTAAGTGTATTTTAGATTAAAAAAAGGGATAATTGATCCCTCACGATTTTGAAAAAAGAATTGTGTTATTTGATTAATTTAAATTAGAAATTATTTGATGAGCTTTTATTTTATCGTTCAAAAACCCATTTATTTGTGATAAATAATATAAAAGAATAATAGTACAAATAAAACATGCATAAATCGGGCTATTGATTGCTATAGAAAACTTATTCCCTCATGCATATTTATGAAATTCTTTGGTGTAATTTTTGGAATAAAATAGGACATTAATCCATTTTATGAGAAAAATCCAATTTAATTAAACAGGAAAATATTTTGATGTTATTTTAATTAAAGCGTGTAAAAATCCATTTTTACTAAACTATTACAACTCAATAGGAGGCATTAAATAATAATACAAATCCAGATAATAAAAATAAAGGATAAGGAAATAGAAAAAAAATTCTAAGTTAATCCGCTTCGGCTTAACCTCCAACTCAATTCGGGACATAAATTATACATAAAAAATATGTCAAGAAAATATAGTTAGTAACTAATAAAAAATGACAATAAAAGTAAGTAATACTATTAATGATAATATTTATAATAGTAATTAAGAATATTATCGTTAAAACAATAAAAATGTTAATAACAACAATATTTAAAATTAACACCAATTAAAAACAATATAAAAAAACATAACAACAACAACAATAATAATTATAATTATAATTATAACAATGACAATAATAATAGTAATAATAACAATTTATAATATTATTATAAAATCAACAATAAAACTATTAACAAAATTAACAAGACAATAATAATAATAATAATAATAATAATAATAATAATAATAATAATAATAATAATAATAATAAAAGTAATTAACAATATCAAAAATAATAAAAACTAATATTAATAAAGCATCAATTATAGCCCTAGTCATATTAATGTAATATTAATAATCACAACACAATAATATAAATAATATCAGTAAATAATAATAATAATAATAATAATAATAATAATTAATAAAATGAAAAGAAAAGGAAAAAGGGAAATGTGTTCGTGAATAGTTTAAGAAGGGAGCATTAAAAGACCAAAAAAGAAGAGGACGTGAGGTGTATGAGTGACAGGAAAAGGCAACATGACTGAAACTTTTAGCGACACGAGGTTTTGACTGTTGCCATAAACTTCTATCACTAAAGGTCCATAGCAGAAACAAAAGGAATTAAAAGAGAGAAAACTCATTAGTGACAGGAACAAAGGGCTTTTAGCAATGGGATTTTTTTAGCATTGCCAAAAATCCAAAAATCAGCTCGTGAGTCATATAAGGTCATGACTTCGCTATTGAGTCACGGACTGGGCTTGTAACAGCCCAAAACTTAATAATAATAATAATAATAATAATAATAATAATACCTTGGTTTCTAGAAGAATGAATAAGACAACATTACAAAAGTAATAATAAAAAGGAATAAGTTGGTAAGATTTAAAAAAAATATATATGGTTTAAATTGAAGAGAGGAAGAAAGGTTGTTGAGATTTAAAATTTTGAGTGTGTGTCACGTGTGTGGTTAAAAAAAAGAAAAAGAATCGGCACACAAATTGAAAGAGGAAAGAAAAGAAAAAGGTGGGAAAAAGAAAAAGGAAAGGGAAAGCAGGGAAGGGGGAAAGGGAAGCGGGAAGGAGGGGAGGCGGTGCTGGCCGCCGCTGTCCACGACGCTGGCAAGGCTCGGACCGTCGCATCGCTGCCACGCCACCTCCGGTCATACCCGCAAGCGTCCTGTGGCGCCGTTTCCTTCCGGTTTCTTCCCCACCACCGTTGTTCTTCTTCTTCTTCTCTCTCTCCCTTCTTTCTGGTGGTTTTCAACGGTGGTTAAGGAGGTTGGTGGTACCGACGAGTCACCCGAGCCAAGGTGATCATTCTGGCACTTTCCATCGCCCTTTACTCATCGGCAACCGGCAGATTGGAGCAAGAAAGAGATTAACATTTCGGGCAACATCCCGGTCAACTCCGGCAGCCGTTGGACGCGTGACCACCCACCATGGGATCCCCGGGCCTGGATCTTTAAGTGGATAGCTTTAGTGTATTTTCCGGCGAGTCTCCAGCGAAGCTCCGACGACCGGTCCGGCGAGCACATTGATGACAAAATGCAGAAAAATTCAAAGATCAACGCTAATGGGTATGTGGATACAAACTACCCTCAATTTCATTTTATTTTGAATTTTTGTGGTGAATTTTATATTAGGTAAGTATATGAATTTTGGAATTAATGAGAAATAATTTGAGTTAATAATAGAAATTAATGATATAGCATGAAATAGATGAGAATAGAAAAAGAAATTGAGTAATTAGTTGGAAAGTTAATTGATGCCTATTGGTGCCCATGAAAATCTTAAATGAAATATGGTGATTTATTAGGAATTATGTATAAATATAATATTTTAATGATAAATACATATGTTATGATAAAATTGAGTTAAAGAATATATATATGAGTATGAAATTATATAAAACATAGTGATGTTCATAAGAGTAACGAAAAATATTTAAATAATTTAAGTGTTACTTATATACATACTAATATATAATGGTGTTAGAAACATAAATAGCCTAGAATAAAGTATGAAGAGATTGGTGAGTGTGGAAAAAATTATATGTTGATCGAATATATATACTGGTATATGAATTGAAGAACTAATATTAAACAATATTTTATTTATAAAGTACGATATACTAATTTAGAGAAATATAATTAGAATAATTCAAGTTAAGTAACTTGGTAACATAATACGCATTATAGATACTAATATTAATTAATAATGTTATGAAGTGATGTAAGATGAATAGTTAATAAATTGAGTTGAAAAGTAGTAGAGTAGAGCACTACGGTGCCTACAATAGTAAATGATGTTGTTGATGGAACAACGAAGGAATAATGATGAAATGAAGTTATTAAAGATAAGGGAAATGACCGGTATCCTGGATATATATATATATATATATATATATATATATATATATATATATATATATATATATATATATATATATATATATATATATATATATATATATATATATATATATATATATATATATATATATATATATATATAATGCTAATACATGTAGATGATACTATTTAACGTATTTAATGATAATATTATGTTTTCCCTTAGTAAAATTAAATAGGAATTGGGGTAATCGGATAAGGTTGGCATGCCAATTAGGAAAAATTGTAATGCGGCGCCTTGATGTGTAACATAGGATTGGATGGCTCTGAGAGCTGAATCCGGTGTATGTAATTTAATTGAGTTGTGGGTTGGATGGCTCCAAGAGCTGAATCCACAACTGCATGTATATATGTGTGTTTATAGAAATATATATAGTTAGTAGAAAAATTACGTATGTGGAATAAGAAAAATGGTTAAAGGGGATTGGATGGTTCCGAGAACTGAATCCCCCGATTATATCCCGTTTATCCAGCTCGTTGCAATTCCACTGAATTTTACTAGGGGCAAAATGGTAATCTTGTTTGACATCGAGATAAAAGTGTTAGTGTAAGCCCTAGCCCCAATGCATTGTAACGAACACTTGAAATTAATAAAATGAGGCATTAGTTTTATCTTTTGTATTCCTATGCATATCAATTGATAAAACTATCCAAGAATGTCGTTTCGGTTTAAGTTATCATGTGTGAGGCACATAGTTGTAAGACCTTGAAACAAATGAGACTTCATTCTAAATATCCCTAGTCAGTCATTGTTATGGGAATAACAATGAATTAAGACTAGTATGCTCTCTCTGATATTATGAGTTCTGTCTTACGGATCATTAGGACAAGAGTGTCAATCAGAGATCATAGATACATGTTAAAGAACATGGTATCTGGATACGATTCGCTCATGAGAACACTACATGGTACAAGTCATAAGTGTTTCTCATATACAAGTTTTGTATCGGAGTTCTTAGACCTGAAATCTCTATGAAACTCTTTATGAATTACTGTGTACTTTGACATACACCTAACGTGCTCGTAACAGAGTGACAAGTACAGGTATGATTGGGTATGCATTAATTCATGTTTGAGAGCATGAGAGAAGTGAAGGGATTACCCCTCTCAATAAGAGAGAAAATATCATCGGCCACTTGATCAGTGAACTGAGAAGTGTATGGCCATACCGAGATGAAATAATGAGTAATCATTATTTATCTGAGAGTTCAGTGTCACTGGAATATCAAGAAAGGAATTAATATATATAAGGATGACTAGTTCCATGCCTTATATTAATTCTGATATTTATGGGTAAGGGACTATACAAAATTGCATTAGGTCAATAAATGTCATATACATTTTCATTTAATTTGGAATGCTATAATATCTTGCTAGATAATATATATAGCCTTTGAATTAATTTATTAATTCATTGCCAACATTAAATGGACCTATAGGATCGCACACAAAGCATTGGGCTTAAAATATTTAAATTGTGTATTGGGAATTAATTTGGACTTTTATTTAAAGTCAAATTAATGCATAAAATGGGTAAACAGATTTTTGCCTAAAACAGCTAGCTGTTTTAGGCAAATCTGTAAAAACAGTTTTTTTGCCTAAAACAGCAAAACTGTCAAGGTGCGATTTTGCCTAAAACAGCTAGCTGTTTTCGGCAAATCTGTGAAACGAGTTTTTTGCCTAAAATAGCTAGCTGTTTTAGGCAAATATGTTGAACTGTCTTTTTGCCTAAAACAGCAAATCTGTTAACAGTTGGTCACGAGAGAAATTTGTTGGCATGTGCTAGGTTTAATTTCAATTGATTAATTATCTATGTATAATTAAGTTAATTGAGTATTAAATCCTAATTTGTATTTAATCAAAATATAATACTTGAGAGGGAATTAAAGTAGCCAAAATTCAAACTAAAATACTAGTTGAATTCGATAACTTATCACCTTAAATAAGTAAGTTTGTTTTGATTAAATGACTAATGCCATTTGAATTTAAATTCTAATTGAATTTAAATTAAGATATATCTCTTAATTAGGAAGTGATGGAGGCTGAAATTAACACTTAATTTTCGGCACTCACACTTGACCTAAATTGAGTGATATATATTAATGAATTAAATGAATTAAATGGTATGCCGTTTTGCTATTTTTCTCTCTTGGCCGAAATACTCAAGGGGAAAGAAATCTTTCTTGTTCTCTTGTGTTCTCGGGCTGAAATAGTAACCTAAAGGAAGAACAAGATCAGATCTTGTGGCTTCAAATCATTCCTATTGCCGAATACACAATCATAGAGCTAAAACTCTTGATTTTAAGCCATCTTTGCAAGTGTGTGTGTGAGAATAGAGGGAGTGGCGTAAAGGCTGTTCCTTGGCATTGGTGGTGAAGATCTAAGGTGGACATATCCTTCTTGGTTGCTAATCATCATCAAAATCAAGTTTTAAAGGCATATAAAGTTGTAAGTTTAAAACCCTAAAATTGCATGTTTCGATTCTAGCTTTGGATATGTATGGTATGTATGATAAAAATTTTTGTTTTTCGCTGTGCCATCATGATATTCATACCATGTCACATTCCATAAGTGGTATCAGAGCCTAAACATGCTTATTTTAGTGCTTTAGATGCATGAAAAAATTAATTAAAAATCGTTATTATGAAAACATGCAAATCTGAAATTTTCTGTTTTGAGTTTTTTGCATTGTTTTGGTGTAAAAACGATTTTAATTGATTAGATAGGTATTATAATTAATATGACATGTTAATATACTGTCCTAAGATGTTATTAGGGCTGGTAATGGTCGGATTTAATTATTTATACCTGATGATACATGTTAATTATGAAACTAGGTGCTTGTTGGCATGTAAATTGCTATTTTAACAACTAGTTTTCAAAATTAAATGTAAAAACGTTTTTGGAATGTTTGTAAGTGATTTTTAAAGATTAAATATCAGGTCTGGACATGTTTTAAATTTGGTTTTAATTCTGGTCCATGACAATTTAATTGATTAATTTTAAAATCACTTAAAACTATATCTAGTTTGTGTTTGTTACATGTTTAATCAAGATTGTTTGTTTTGTTTTGATTAAAATGGTAAAAACACATTTAGATCAGATTGGTACAGAATATTAAATCAATGTTTATGGACTTATTTAGATTATTAAATGACTCATAAAATTGATTTAAATGTTTGTGCATTTTATGGCATTACATAAGCATTAAACAACTAGTTTTTGTTGTTTGTTTGTTTTTGCATGAATGCCGTGTACTATATATGTGTTCTTCATGATTTTATTTTTAATTCATGTTAGCACATATTATATGCATTTTTAATGTTTATGGGCTGTATGACATAAAATTAAAAATGGCATAATTGGAAATTATACTAGAGTTGATTTATAGCACAAATCTAACTAGTTAGTGTTTTGGGCTTTTAAGAGAACTTATTCAATAGGAGGATTTAGTCCATTTGGGCTTTGGCCCAGGCCCATCATGGGGTCTTCTCTTAAAGGTTCAAGTACACAATTTCCATTAATGGGCTTGTCTAAATTAATTAAAATTGGACTTTGTTTTATCCATGAATGATATGTATATTTATTTGCTAATTTGGTGTGATGAATGGATATGCATGGTGCATTCATGGACCCTGGGTTTTGTAATTAAATATGGCCTGCGAGCCATTATATTTTATTGTAAAAGTTTTTCATTTATTTCTTAGAATAGAATATATTTGAAGACTTTGTAAATCAAGACGAAGCCCACCAGAGTGGAGAAGCCGAACTCAAGGATTCTTATGTAATAGTATAGAATCTTAGTTGTAGGTTTTTGGGTCCATGTTTGTCATGCTTTACTTTATGCAATTATATATATATGCATGCTATGTATGGATGACAAAGCGTATGCCATGTAAGCCGTAATAAAATGAATCCCTAAAATAGTAAGTCACAAAGTTGCCTTCCTAATTCGAAACATGTCAAGGCATCGATCATCGATCACGTAGACTAGGAGTCCTAGATGCGCCCGATTATCTTTGTGAGGTATGGGTTATGAATGTAGGTTGGACTTAACATGGAAAGGGATGCCCGGACCTAGGCAACTAATAAATGGATTGTGCTATAACATCTTAAGATGTTAGCCCATTTGATCCAAGAGTCATGTACGAGACATGATTGGAGTTTTTCTACCTAAGTAACTTAACTTGTTAGGTGTACAAGCTCAGCTTGACTAATAAGTTGTTGTGAAAAGTGGATCTTGGCCCACATTAAATTACTAACGCGAATTATTTAAAGGGATATTAATTCGGTTTGTGGGATCATAAATAAGACCTCATTTAATCTTGCTAAATTTTATTGTAGATTGAAAATGGCATCTTCAAACAACAATTTCTCATTGCGATCGGTCCTTGAAAAGGACAAATTGAATGGCACCAATTTCATAGACTGGTCTCGAAACTTAAGAATAGTTCTTAAGCAAGAGAAGAAGTCGTATGTTTTGGATGCACCCTTACCTGAGGAACCTGCTAGGAACGCTTATGTGGTTCAAAAGAAAACTTTTGAGACCAAGAAAAGTGACTCTAATGATGTGACATGTTTGATGCTAGCCACTATGGTGCCTGAATTGCAAAAGCAATTTATGGACCAAGAGGCCTATGCGATCATGGTGCACCTCAAGGAGATGTTCCAAGAGCAAGCTCGTCACGAGAGGTTCGTGACAACAAAGGCCTTAATTTCTTGCAAGATGGCTGAGGATACTCCTGTTAGTACCCATGTACTCAAGATGAAAGGGTATCTTGATACTCTTGAGAAGCTTGAGGTACTAGTGCCAAAGGAATTGGCCACTGACTTGATCTTAGGATCATTGCCTGCTGCTTATGATCCATTTGTGATGAATTATAACATGCATGCAATGAACAAGTCAGTCACTGAGCTTCATGGGATGCTTAAGAATGCTGAAGAAAACATTCGAAAGACCAATCCCATACTAATGGTTCAAAAGGGAATTAAGAAGGGACCTGCTAAGGGAAAGGGAAAGGAAAAGGGAAAACCCAAGTCAGTTGGGAGTGCACCTCAGGCCCAATCCAAGCCCAAGGCGTCAAAACTCAAAGAGAGTGAGAGCACTTGCTTCCATTGCAACAAGATAGGGCATTGGAGGAAGAATTGCGCTCTCTTCAAGGAATAACAAAAGAAGAATGAAGCCAAGGCGTCCAGTTCTAGTATTTTTGTTATTGAAATTAACCTTTCTATTTCTACCACTTGGGTATTGAATACCGGTTGTGGTTCTCACATTTGTTCAAATGTGCAGGGGTTAAGAAATAGGCGGTTACTTGGGAAGAATGAAGTGGACCTCCGTGTGGGGAATGGAGCACGAGTTGCTGCCATGGAGATAGGCGACTATCACCTCACTTTACCTTCCGGACTTTGTATTGTTTTGAATAATTGTTATTATGTGCCTGCTATGAGCAGAAACATTATTTCAGTTTCATGTTTGGATAATGATGAATTTGATTTTGTTATTAAAAATGGCAATGCTCATATTCGTCGCCAAGGCATTTCTTATGGCAATGCCATGTTGCAAAATGGCCTTTATGTCCTTGATTTACAAAACAAAGAGTCCATATACAACATTAATACAAAGAGGGTTAAATCAAACGAATTGAACCCTACTTACTTCTGGCATTGTCGCTTAGGACATGCAAACGAAAACCGCATTTCAAGACTCCACAAAACTGAAGTGCTTGGGTCATTCGACTTAGAGTCTTATGATACATGCGAGCCATGTTTGCATGGAAAAATGACAAAGAGTCCTTTTAATAAAAAAGGCGAGAGGACTAATGGCTTATTGGAACTAATACATACCGATGTATGTGGACCTTTAAGTACACATGCTAGAGGTGGTTTTAGCTACTTCGTGTCATTCACAGATGACTTCAGTAGATATGGCTATGTCTATCTAATGAAGTACAAGTCTGAAACTTTTGAGAAATTCAAAGAGTTTAAGAACGAAGTAGAAAACCAACTTGGCAAAAGTATAAAAGCCATTCGATCAGATCGAGGTGGCGAATACTTAAGCCAAGAGTTTGACAGTCATCTAAAGGAGTGTGGTATTATTTCACAGTTCTTGGAACACCTCAATGGAATGGTGTATCCGAAAGGAGAAATCGAACTCTGTTGGACATGGTTCGATCTATGATGAGTCAAGCTAATCTTCCTATCTCTTTTTGGGGTTATGCATTAGAAACTGCTGCGTTTCTATTGAACCGTACTCCAACTAAAGCAGTTGAGAAGACACCATACGAGGTATGGACTAGGAAAGAACCCAATATGTCTTTTCTCAGGATTTGGGGCTGTGAAGCACATGTTAAGAAATTAACATCTGACAAACTAGAGTCCAAATCC